>BTHU01000014.1:82454730-83654730 GCA_036184795.1 Tokudaia tokunoshimensis
AGACCAGAGAAATATTTCACATAGTGAGAGCTATAATAACTATAGCATAGGATGATGGATACCAATCACTACCCTTGGGAGAAGGAACCCCAGGAGATTTCAGGGCTGTCATGGGAAGGGGCCTTTAAGAAGAAGTCCTATTTGGTTCACAGGAGGAGGATTGATGAATTTATAAACAGTTCTCCTGACCAAGGAGACAGGGATCACCAAGTCCCAGCAACTCTGAGTTCCTGTTGACATCAACACCCTCCATTCCTTCCAAGGTCAATGGGTCTTTGTCTACTTTTCCCTTCTGTCTGCCTTCTGCTCAGCCCTCAATTGTTGCAGTGCATGTCAGTTCACTGTGGGGATTCTATAATAGCTAAGATTAAATTAACCAATGATGGTGAAATAAGATAATTCCAAACACTTGTCTCTTCTGAATCTATAAAGAGACTAGAGTGGGGAGGGTAGATACTGCAACTCAGTCAGGCATTAAATTTGAAATCTTCATGCGTTTGCTTCCTAAATGTTCTTATTACAGGTGTGTGCCACAAAACCTGACCTGTGAGGGAAAATTTTGAGCCTATAATGCAGGTAAAACTTGATAAAATTTACAGTGTCATCTAGAGTGTGGCTATGTGGCCAGGAACCAGCCATTGGTTTCTGTTGATGGGAAGTTGAATGTTAAGGAAGAGATACAAAGAGCAAGAACCAAATAGGAAATTGTGTTGGAAGTAGTATGCATGTTGAACTGTCTCCTCCAGGTTTCCCCAATATAATTCTACTGAATTCATAGCTGTGGTTCAAGGTAGCCAGATTGGGATCTTGCTCTCTCCACCTTTCTTTCTCTCCTTCATTTTTTCTCATGATTGATATTGATGGCTAAAAAGTTATTAAGAAATCATTCTTGGGAAGGAAAAGTCATAGCATAAAACAATATGGTTACTAAAATCTCGGGTAACTTGATGACATTGGTATTAATCTGGTAGGGAGAAGAGGAAATAAAATTCTGTAATAGTCATCTCTGATTATCAGCGTTGACCAAGAAATGGTTTCTGGATTGTTAAAAACATAACAAGTAAGCATAGACCAATAGTCAAACTTCATACATTTGGTTGGAAATAATCTAATGGAATCTTTTATCAAAACAAATACCCAAATTAAATAACACTGTTGAAAATGGAAATGGACAAAGATTTTTAAATTAAATGTATCTATATTGCTAAAATATCCTGACATGACTATCACAGATGTTCAGATGGCTCAGTGGTTAAGAGACTGGTTGCTTTCTCAGATGACCTGGGTTAGTTTCCAATACTCACAACTGCAGGTAACTCTAGTCACAGGGGATCCAATATACTCTCCTAGCCTCTGTGGGCAATGCATGAACATGGTACATAGATACATGCAGGCAAAACACTCATAGACAAACAATAAAAATGAAGGCTAAAAAAATAAAAAAGAGCATTGCATTGATCAAAGTATCTCCTATTGATGAAAAACGACCTCTTCCAAATAAACACCAATTCATCTATATAACAGCAGCATTGATATCTACATTATCAGACAAAACACAATTCTATAAAACATGACATACTATGCTTACACCATCTATATATGTATAGCAATATAAAAGAAAAAGAATATACCTACGGAGTATTTATCAAGATACAGCAGGTCATGGAATACAAAGAAAAGTTCAATATAATTCCCAAGTGACAGAATTCATGAGTCACTTTCTCTGACCACAAGGCAGTGAAAGTAGAAGCCAAGAAACAGCATGAACAGAGCAAAATCTATCCATGTGGGCTATTCCAGAGCAGTGTTCTTAAAATTCTTAGAGTAAAGAAGGAATCAAAGTGGCACTATAGGCCATTCAGTAACAAACAGCAGTGAGGCACAGATGTACGACAATCTGAAAGGCCAAAGACAGAGAAGGAAATGTACAGCCATATGTGTGTAAAAGTCTTAAAGAATGGAAAGAATGTAGCTAATTTCTTAATAATTCAACTATAAATATTGAGCAGCGAAACAAAGTCACAAGTATGTGCTATACTCGTCAGATTCATGTTTCTCTACAAAAATACCTTAGGGCAATTAACTCACAAAGGGAAAAGGTCATGGCTATTCTAAATGAAGGTTTCAGAGGTTCCAGCCCAAGATCTCATGGCCTCCTGTGAGGGCAGCATCTCATGGCAGGGACACATGATAAGATAAATCACTTACCTAATGACCTGAAAAGAAAGATGTAGAGATCATAGTACTACAGTTCCCATCAAAGCCACCCCTCCCTTGACTTAAGGACCTCTTGTCCCATCTTTTAAAGGCTCTGCACCTCCCTGCTTTATGCCCTTGGGTCTTTGGGAGAGAAGAGGAGACAAGAGAAAGAAAGAAAATCAAAAGCCTTGACTATGAGGTATAGGACAGGAATTTGGGGTCAGAAGGCTGCAAACTTGTTCCGAAAAGAACCAGACAGTAAGCATGTCATGCTCTGTGAGCCACAGGCAGTTTCTGTGACAAGCATTCACCATGGCTCCAAAGCTGCCAGAGGCAAGAGTAAATGAATACATATGCTATAGTCATCGGGAGATTTATTTACTGAGAACAAGGTTTGTTCATTGCAGTGTGGGCCATGTTTATTGATCATTTAGGGCCTAGTGTATACATAATTTTGACAAGAAGCATTATGGCCCAAATGTATAGTAGTGGTAGGCAAGCTACAAAGAGCAGAAACTAAGTCATTTGAATTTAAATGAAGACATGCAAAGCAGTATATGACAACCAGAGCTGAAAGGGGACAAAGTTGCAGTCTGAATTACAGAGCAAATGCACATAGCTGAGGCTGGAGGTCTCAGGTAAGTAGTCTTTACATTTCAGGATCATGGGAACACCTCCACGTGGTGGACTATCACTTTCTTAGAAAGCTTCATGCCTCCTGGTTGGCCTTTTTGGGAAATTGAGTCTGCTTACAGTTGCCATTTTGCCTGAAGAGCTTCATGGTTTTTACAGAAATAGCTGCTGACTGGCATAGGTCAGAACCACACAATGCAAAATTGAAGAATTTTGTGCAGACTATGATCATTATTCCTGTAAATTAATGTACTTTAGAATATCATTATATGTAAAAGGTTTTATAGTATCAGATATAAAAATTTCCATCAATTTTTGAGAAGAGTGTTGTGAAAAGGGAGATTTATAAGGAAAAATAGTATGCATTAGGTTTTAAAGGATGGCTTATAATATCACTGCTATTTCCTTGTAGGCTTATGGAATAGGAATCCAGGCTGGCTTATCTTGGTCTTCATGAACATCTTGCTGGACACCAATCAGTTTGAGTTGCATCCTGCTTTGGAGTCTATGATCATATTCTTAGCTCATGTGAGTGTACGCAAAATCTGAGTCCAGCCTTCTGCACCTGTGTGACTAAGTCCCTACCTTCCCACTGGCCCTATGCCAGGAGCTGCTCATGGCTCTCAGAGCCTATGGATATGTCCAGGCCTGTTTGCAGTGTGGCTGCTTGCTTCTTCAAGCCATGAATCAAATTTTAGACACAATCCCACTCTCTAATTTCCTTCTGAATAAGGAGGAGTGTGCTCTCTAGGAGTCCACATGTACTCCCTTTGTTCCTGTTCCAGGATGTTTTATTGCTGAGGATGTGATCTATAACACCATTCCTTTAAGGTTGACTCACATGTGAGAGCATCCCAAGTCCTCTTCTTTGTGCTTTCCCCATACCTCAAAGTTACCATGATATGGTCTCCCTACTCCAATAGGTTCACTATATCTCTTTCCCATTCCACACAATTGTAGGTTTTCTGTCAGTCCTTTTTATTCTGTGTTCATTATAATTCCCCTCTTCCTCTTCCTTTATTTCTTATGCATACATAGTTTATGATTTCCTTGGTTCTCCAACATTTTGATTTCCCCATTCTCTTGCTTCTTTTCTTCAGGACTCCAAGTGCATATATGTCCTAATATTTATACTATTCCCCAAATCCTTGAGGTTGTAGTAAGTTTTCCAGTCATATTTAAAATAGTCTATAAAAAAGCCATATATTCTTTTTGCTATAATCATTATCTGGCTATAAATTTTATCCCATGATGTTTTTATTTCTAATGTTGTATTTTTTTAATTATAAAAGTACCATATTAGAAAATTATTTTGTGTCTCTTCTGTGATCTATTTGTTTGTAAATTAGAACCATATTTTTCAATAAGCTACTAAGAACAGCTGCAATATTTACTTTGATATTCTCATCCATTTAATCAACATCTGGATCATCATGAGCTGAATTCTGTTGGTTGTATTTTATAATTCTTTGTGTATTGAATAAGTTTGGGCTATATCCAGATATTGTGAATTTTATAATATAAAGTCCTTGGGTTTTATTATATACCTTTAAAGGCTGTTACTTTTGTTTAGAATGCAAATGACTTGACTAGACTCATATTGCTAACTATCTCTTGAGAGGGAACTTAAATCTTGAGTCCATTTTCAGGCTTCATGGGGCTCAAGACACAGCCAGAGCTATTGTACAGGATTTGGGCTCTTTTGTCTGGCTCTGTCCTTTTTGGAGTATACGCTCACCTTGCAGAGACTGAGATAATCCTAAATTTTACACTTTAACTCACCCAAAAGCTGGCATGTCAGTTTCCTGTTTGAGTTTCAGTCATCCTATACCATGGAGGCAGGTGCCACCTATGTGCCAGAATCCTGTAGTTAAGAAATGCACTCAGGGAAGACTCATTATCTTACCTGTCAAATCCCTTCCAAAACCAGCCTCTCTTGTTTGTGTTATTCTTTAGAATTTTAAATAGCTGCTTAGTATGTTTAGCCAGACAAAAAATTATTATTATCTGCATGGGGGTCAGTCTGACAGCTACCTAAAGAAATTCTTTTTTTACTTTAAGCAAATTTAAATGTTTAAACATTTGTTGTTAGTAGGCACAAATATGTAAGTATTTCCTCACATATTAAAATTGTTTATTTATTTTATTATAAATTTATTATATTGGCTTGTTTAATGTAATTTGTATTGTAAATAAAATGTGATTTAAACTATATACTTATTGTAAGATTGATTTTATTTCTTCACATTATAGCTACCTCATCATACATCTTTAAAGAAATTTCATTAGTAGATTACATTGTTAGAAATTATATTTTACACAGTGGAAATAGTAGAGCAGATATCTAAAATATTTATTTTAATATTTGTGTGTGTGTGTGTGTGAGAGAGAGAGAGAGAGAGAGAGAGAGAAAGAGAGAGAGAGAAAGAGAGAGAGAGAGAGAGAGAGAGAGAGAGAGAGAGAGAGAGAGAGAGAGAGAGAGAGAGAGAGAACATGTCTAGTTGGGGAGCCAAATTCAAGTCATAAGTCCTGGCAGTGACTGAGTTATCTCATCAGCCACTAAAATATTTACTTTATAGAATGGATGTGGGTGGATGTGATAGAGTTGAACAGCTCACCTGTGAGACTATGCTAATGGTGAAGGACACAGCACAAATAACCGAGAGACTATGACCTGACTTCTGGACAGAGATTGAGCCATCAGGGAAAGGTGTAGTGGCCGACTGACAAACTAAGAGTACTAACAGACAGGAAGAGCTTTAGACAGGAAGATGCTAAAAGAGACTGAACGAGAGGAAAGATAGATTGAAAAAAAGAAAAATCTCTCCAATTCAGAATGTGCACAGCAATTCAACCCAGGAGTGTCTGAAGAACTCTTGACAGCAGAAAATCCAGTTAACCAAATCAAATTGGTCATATGGTCATGAAAAATAACATAACAACTTAATAGTTTGACAAAGACACTCGTGAGATTTTAGAATTGTTTGGAGTTATGGATGTATTCTATAACTATTAATTAGGCCAAGTAGAAATAATAAAAATAATAGCTTGTGAAGAAACATCAATCAGATACCTTGCAAGTGAACAATGTGGTCACTGGAATCTTTGTGTTGACAAGAGATATGCGAATCCAAACATTTGCTTAACTCTTTCCACAGCACCTCTCCCTTTGACCAAGGTCGTCTGACCGACAGGCAGAAAGAACAAGAAAGAGCATTCTCTTCAAAGACTCTTCTGATTAATTTTTTCTAGAATAATCTCCAGATAAAACAAGATCTATGAACCCTTAACTGTCATGAATTTCTTCCTTGATGTGAGTAGCTAGGTCACACACCACAGCAAACAATCATCCTAGTTGGGGAATTTGTTCTAATGGCCAACAATCCTTTTCTGGGACTCTTATGCAGGACTGTGATCTCAATGGATTATCTTTCATGTGGGAAACCTGCTTTGGGTTTGGGTCATGTACACTTGCTCCCCACTTTCCTGCAAAGCACCTCTATGGGCAGGATGCCTGCACTAAGCGTTTTGTCTCCTGGATGTAGGCATACCACCTGCAGTTGTCTTGCAGAGATATTGAGTATGGACGGAGCAGTGTGGTAAGCCTTCATTTGCCAAGTTCCCATCAGTCCAGGCAGCTCCCTCTCACTGTGGCATTGAGCTGGGATGTCTTGGACATCACCACCTGCTTAAGCCTTTTTTTAAAAAAAAAAAATAGAAGAACAGCTGAAGCCAGAGTTGTTCATTTTGCTTTTGCTTGGCTGCTTAATCCATTCTTGCCAAGGACTCCCCAAAGTAGGCAAAGCCAATGAGCCTGAGAAGATGCCAGCTGGAGAAAGCCATCCCTTGTCCCCACCCCCAACCCACGGTTTGCTATTATTTGTGTTTTGATAATTCCACATGGTTGTTACAGGCTTCCACTATGTTATGAGTGTTCTATTAAGCACAAGCGGTCACGTGCAGTTGGATGACTGACTTTTGAAAGCTAGAGTTGGTGTCGACACTGGCAAGGTTGACCCAGGCACGAGTACCTGCTTAGTGGCAGCCAAAGCAGAGTTGGCACCTGCTCCAGATTGTGAAACCATGCAGCTCTGTAGGAAACATTTGAGGCGCTCTTGCGATAGGAGCTGCCACATTTTAATTACCAGTAAGCCGCCCCAGCAACACATCCTTTCTTGGCAGCCTGTGAAAAAAATACTTTTACAAACTGGAATGCAGACTGCTGGTTTAATATTTCTTTGAAAAGAAACTCTATGGTGCCTAGAGGGAAACACACTTTAGGCTTCCTACAATCTACCATGTTGCATAGACAGGCAATTCTTCATGCTGCTCGGTGCCTCAAAGATACTGAGAAGTTCAAAGCACAGGGTGAAAAGACTGGGATTTCTTCAAGCAAAATTTAAACTTTGCAAGGAGAAATCATTTGAACTGATATCTTGGGGCAAAAAGGAAAACTCCAAGAATACATTGGATTCCCCTTTTGTAGCTCCTATGCTGGGAATACAGGCAGGGTTTCTTCCCTCTCTTCTGCCTCTCTTTGCCAAGGATGTTATTGACAGGATTGTTTCTCCACTCCACCTGGGGTTGTCAGGAAGCCCAGAGTTTGACTCTTGTCTTTCACAGACAACATAAATAAAACATTTTTCAAAGCAGATAGATCCTTTAAGTATATTCTGTCCATGGTGTTCCAATAAATTGTTATATTCCTGGGAAGAGTGATACAGGCAATAGTGAAAATACAAGAGTGTCCAGGAGTGACTTTAGGCAGGTTCATAAGTGGCATTACAGTGATGACCAATGGAGGTCCACTAAGTATCAGCCCAGGGAGATTCCACTGTGGGTGAGGAAGGTGTTCTGTTGTATCAGCCGTCTCTCACCTGCTCTGCATGTTCTATAGTGTATGACTAGAGGCAGGACAGAATCTGCTGGAGTTGATATTTGGGATAGTTTGGAGGCCAACATATAAACAAGGTGGGAACCCAAACCCCTGCAAGGATTAGATTGCATATATATGAAGGTATGTATGAATGCATATGATTGTACATGTGTGTACATGTATGCTCTCTTGTGCATGTACAAGTAGAAGTTGGATATTGACCTCTAGTAACTCCATTGTTGTCATCATTATTATTTAGATAAAGTTTCTCACTGAATCATTGTTTCAGCTAGCCTGGGCAGCATGCTGAGAAGTTTGATGAAAATAATACCCTGAAGGAGAGTGGGGTGACTGGGGTTGGGGGTGGAGAACAGGACCAATCTCTATTTGATCTTTTAATGGGTGACCCAGTCACTCAAAACAAGTAGTCATAGCTCACTGGAATCTTTCTCCTTCTCTGAGGCTGGCTCTTTTTCTGAAACTAAGGCCAGCTATGCTGTCTTCTTTACCTTCTCCTGTTCCTGCAGTGGAGACAGCACATCCCGGATGATTAAATAAGTTTTTCCCTGATACTTTTCAGTAAGTTGGTGTTAAAGGAGGATATTCATTGTTCCCTTTGAGAAATACCTTCATGATTTTGTTCTCATATCAGATAGACAACATTGATCACTTGCTTGCCTTGACAGAAAGAACCAAATAAGGAAAGAACATTTAAACCTCAAAACCTCTGTGGACCTTCTGAGAGTAATGAAGGTTGTGGTATCATCTAGGAACAAGCAGGCACCTTAATGAGGTGGGAGCCCTGGTGGTGGAGGAAGAGCATAGACCTGGGCATAAGATGCTCCCAGATCCTCGCTCACTGACTGACTGATGTCCTCAGACTCCCTTCCCTCATTTATAAAACATGAGCTGTAGCAATAGTACCATTTTCAAGTCATTAGTGGAAGAAATGATGGTGGTAGAGCTCGCTGCAGTTCTTGAGCCTTATTGATGTAGCTGTTAACAGCACTGGCGACAACAGAAGTGTTAATATTCTCATGGCCAGAGACATTCAGTCACAGCAAATTCCTGAAGCTGAGAGTTTCAGACGCAAATTCTGAGAATCAGAATGGCCAGGAGCCTTCTTTAAGAGGCCTGCCAATGAGAGCAGGAGGCTGAAGGTCTGGACTAGACAAGACAGAGAGGCAACCAGGGAAAACCAGATACTTCCATTGTGATCCACACCCAGCCACAAGGAAGCTGGAGCCAACCAAAACTCCAAAAGTTCTACCCTTGTCCTAAGTGCCTGTGTGCCCCCGTGGGAAGGTTAGGCAGAAGGATCAGAAAGGTTTGGGTTCTTTCAGGCTAACCCAACGATTAGACATCTACATGGAGTCTAGAAGGAGAAGTTCCAAAGTATTCAGGCCCTGGGACAGCAGAGCCAACACTAGCAAAGAGGAGGGTGGAGCTGCTCATAGGAAAGGGAGTGTATGGAAAGAGCTAGCTGAGGGCATACAGAAATCGAGTTAACTAATCTTGTTGAAGCTCACACAGGGGACAAGGAAAGAGTGTGTGATGTGTGACTTTTAAAGGCTGGGAGAAATAGTGAGCATAACCTCCATGTAACACACAAATTCAATGAAATCATAAAATACTGGCAGAAGATGGACTGCTCCTCCTTGTGCGAGGAAGCACATGAAAGCCGGGAGGGTTCAATTCGTGGAGCCAAGTAATTCTTTCCACAAAGAGAATGCTTGAAATACACACAGCTTTTAGAAATCCATCTTTTCAGAACCCCAGTGCACCATGATGAATGTTTCTTATTCCCAATGAAGACATACAGAAATTCTAACTGAAAAACAGATAAGTTCTCACAATAACTACTTAAAGGAGTTAGGAGAATTTTGTACTAAATAACAGTGAGAGTGCTAGGTCTTTGAAATAGGATGTGCACTTCGATTGTGTTTATGTACACAAATGTGTGTGTACATTTGTATAGGTATAGATTCATGTGTGGGCAGATGAACAGAAGTCAGAGGACAACCTCTGGTGACATTTCCCAGGTGCCTTCTCTTTGAGACTGGGCCTCCTATGACCCTGGAATGTTGTTAAGTCTGTTAAACCAGCTGGCCACCAAGCTTCCAGGGGGTTCGCCTGTCTCATTTTATCATCACTGGGTAGTCTACCACATTGGCTTTTATGTGGATCTTGAGGTATTAACTCAGGTCCCCATGCTTTCAAGGCAAGTGCTTTACTGATCAAGCTGCCTCAAGAGTTCACTATGTTCATCTCATAGCCCCAGCATGGATATTGATTCACATGGGCCAATTTTTTCATTCAATTCTGCATGTATTCTGCATGTATGTGGAGTTGTCTCCACATACAGCTGGTTATCTTTCTATGTCTATCTGCGTATTTTCAAAATCATTTGTAGAATTAATAGAAAGTGTATCATGAAAGCAGCTCTCTCAGAAATATTTCCATTTGAGGGTGCTTGAGGACATTGTTGATGGAAGATCATCACTAAACAGAGTGAAAGCTTTGAACAACTGGATTCACCACATGATTGAAAGCTACATTATATTTTCTAGAAGGTTCTTTGATGGTATACCACAACTCTCAGGGAACAACTGGGTCTTCACTTAATCCAGGCACCCCTCCTCCCCATGAGACTCCTTACCTGGCCTGGATATAGGACTGACTTTTGTTCCTGTGTACCAATAAGAACTTCAACGCATTATTTTCTAAGGATTCAGGATCAGTGTAGCTTCCCCGAAGGGTTAGTCCTTTCTCACTATCACCAGATATCTCTTGTTCCTAGGATGCCTGGTTTTGGATGTGCTGGGTTTTACAGAGATAAACAGCACGTCAGTGCACAGCACCTGGCAGAGTGGAGTCATTGCTTCTCCACATGTCAGTGTGCAGAGCACTAGCCTTGCAATCAGCTCTTTATGAGAATCCTATCTAAACAGGGCTAGACTCCTCCATACAACAAGAAGCACTAATAGTATGGCCATCCTGGCAGGGACAGAGGGAGGCTAAAAAGAGGCACTTTGTCTCTCCTTTTAGCTATGTGAACAACAGATCCCAAGCATGTGTGGTTTCCTCAGGAATCTCATGCTATGAGGAGAAGAATGAAACCTGTTGCCAGCCAGAGGAGGAAGAAAAAAAAATCTCACACAGTTCTGACCACTTTGCTGAAGAGTATGGAGCAGAGCCAGGGCACAGCAATTACAAGCAAGCCCAGGACGGGACAGCTTAGATACATGTTACTAAACCTCTATTTAAACTTATTTGAACCTAAACCTCCTGCTAGCACCCCAAAGATGAACTCAAGGATCAATGAACCATTTTGCCTTACTTTTCTCATTGGAGCCACATTGAAAATAATCTTTTCTCTCAGCTTCACTCTTGCCTGTCTCTTTAATTGGTCTACTGAGGACAGTACAGCTGCCCGGTGCCCATGCTTTCACTCTGAGAATGTCAGTTAACTGGAATGAAGTCCCTTAAGGTTAGTACTATCACCCCTTCCCACACACTATCTGCAGAACAAACAGAATGCAAATTTAAATTTTGCAAAATTTTTCTCATGTGAGCGATAAAATTCGCACTGCAGAATAATTCAGAAAACTTTGAAACTTTTCTGACCTTTGTAGAACTTGTGGCTCATCCCTAGATTAATTGGCTTTCTGTGGCCGTGACAGGATCACTGAGACTGCTTAATTGATTAAGAATACAGGTTTATTTTAGCTTATAGAAGCCAAGAGCATGGTACTGATAATTGACAAATGGGACATCATTAAACTAAAGAGTTTTTCTACAGCAAATGAAGCCGTCAATAAAGTGAGGGCTCAAAATAGAGGAATATGTTTGCCAATTACACATCTGACAAAATATTAGTGTCTAGTCTATACAGAGAGCTGAAAAAAAAAACCTAAACACCAAGAAAACAAACAGCCCAATTAAAAGTGGGTTATGGATCTGAGCAAAAATTCTCAAACGAACACAGACACCAAGGTAAGCTGGCAGACTAGAAGCAGTGTTAAATGAGTGGCTGGTTACAGAGTGAGAAGCAGGGGGTCTGGACCAGTTTATCACCCAAAAGCTACTTCACCAGTCTCTGAATTGATTGCATCAGTACCACAGCAGCTTTCTTCCACCACTGGACTCAGGAGCTTTCTCTACCATCAGACTGGATTTACTCTTGTGACGGAAGCCAGTACGCTTGTGCATGGCTGGATTTTAGCTTACCCCAAAGACTCCTACCAGGAAATTTATAAAAGCTGTGTCAGCAGGGATTTCATTGAAAGGGTTCCCAGCAACCAGAACACTGTTTTTGATACACAAGGAAAATGTGAAGCTCTGAGGCTTAACTACAAGCTTTGAGCAGTGCTCTGCACAGGGATCAGCAACCAGACACCAGCTCCTGTCAGAAAACAGCAGCCACTGATAAACAGAGTTTGCCTTATCTAGCCATAGCTGACAGAACAGTCAGGAAAACTCCACAAACAAGAGGAGCTGGGAGGCCACTAGAGAACAGGACCCCTAACAGTCAACAGGTTCTACCGGCTGGCCCAGGGCCAAGGAGAAAGATCAGGGGATCTGCCAAGGAGATGAAAAAAACATTCAGGCAAGCAATCTCATTTTCTGATATCTCCACCCTGTTTTTCTTCCCCACTACAACTAATCCTTATCTTCTAGTGATTCCATTATCTCACCTCTCCACCCACCTCTCCACCCTTCTCCTACAGCTATTTCTTATCTGTCTAGTCCAGCAGGTCATCATGGCAGGCCAACACTGTCCCCTACCGATCACCCCTCTTACCCTCTCCTTCCTTTCTTTCTTTCTTTCTTTCTTTCTTTCTTTCTTTCTTTCTTTCTTTCTTTCTTTCTTTCTTTCTTTCTTTCTTTCTTTCTTTCTTTCTTTCTCTTTCTTTTTCTTTCTCTTCTTTCTTCTCTCTCTCTCTCTCTTTCCCTTTTCTCTTTCTGAACCCATGCTTCTTACTCTTTTGAGTGTCTCCCAAACCCCAGAGGCTGACCTGGTTTTTGGTACCTGAGACTGTATCTGTATCCATACATTTAATCTATTGTAAACCAAATCCCCCCACATAACCACATCCCCTTTTCATTTGACTCAATTATCCCCACTCTTCTGTATCTCCCTTTCCTCTACTTCCTAGTTAGCAAGTGAATACTCATCACTATCACTAGACTCCTGGTGACAGCTCACCTGTGGTTTTCCTTTCCATTCACACTAACATATCAGTACACACAGTACTATCAGGGTCCTCAACTCCCTAAACCAATTGGCACATAAGAAATGTTAATTTGTATTTACCTGCTACTTTTTTTTATCACAGTAGGTTCACTCCTGTATAATGACTTGTGGTAGGTAATACTCCAGCCTGTTTGAGAAGACTGAGGACAGAGTCAGGTGCCTAGGACACCAAACTACAAATGAAACATCAGAACTGTACTACCACCTAGTCTTTCCTGAGCACTGCAAACATATTAATTGCACAAAGAGAGTCAACCAGAATTATAAATACAAAATCAATTTTTAAAATGAAATAATTAATCTGTTTATATCCCAAATGATTCTCCCCCTTCCTGGCCACTCCCTCCCCTTCTCCTTTGAGAGGGTGGACACCCCCACCCCCAATATCCCCTCACTCTGGCACTTCAAGTCTCTGCAAAATAAGACATGGCTAGTGTCTATTCACCATGAGGCCAGATAGGGCAGCCATGAAGACTGAGCTGCCTGTCTACTACGTATGTGCTGGGGGTAGGAAGTGGTCATTCCAGCCCATGTATGCTCTTTGGTTGGTGGCTCAGATTCTGAGAGCTCCCAGGAGTCCAGGTTTGTTGACTCTGTGGCTCTTTCTGTGAGGTTCCTATCTACTTCTGGACCTTGAATCCTTCCCACAACTCTACCATAAGTGTCCCACACCTTTGCCTTCTTCTGTTTCAGTCCACTGCTGAGTAAAACCTCTCAAAGGACATTTATGCTAGGCTGCTGACTGCATGCATGCCAGAGTATCATTAATAATGTCAGGAATTGGTGCTTGTCCATGGGATGGGTTTCAACTTTGACTGGGTATTGGTTGGCCTCTGCCCTACCCCTCCATGTCTTTTAGATAGGACAAATTTTGGGTGGAAAGTTTTGTGGGTGGATTCATGCCCATGTCTTTCCACTTGGAGTCCTGCCTGGCTACAGGAGGTGGCTTCTTCATGTCCCTGTTGTTAAGCATGTTGTTGGGAGCCTCTCCTATTCCAGGTCTCTGAGACTTCCTAAAGATTACTACCACTCCCACCCCAGGTAGCTGCAGATTTCCATTCATTCTCCTGGCACACTGAACCTCAATCCTGCCTTTTCTGTGCCTGATCCTGCCTCCCCATTCCCCTCGCCCTCTTCTCCCCACACCCTCAGTTCCTTCCCTCTCTCTGCCTCCCAACATCTTGATGAAGAAGCTAACCTTATATGAGCAGATACCAACTCAAAAATATAAGTAACATGATCAAGAAAAATTGTTTCCTCTAAAAGTTACCAATTCCATAATACAGACTCCAAATAAAAGTGACCTAGACAAAATTCTAGATGTACAACTTAAAATAATGATTATAAATATGGTAAAACAAGTCAGAGAGGGCTCAGATATTTTCCAGGAGAATACAGACACAGCTAAATGAAATAAGAAAGCCAATTCACAATACAAAAATAGAATTTACTAAAGAGATAGAAATGCTGAGGAAAGCCCAAACTGAAATGGTGGAAACGAAAAATATAATAGGAAGAAAAATGTCCAAATATAGGGAAAGAGAAGCCCAATCATATACAAGAAGCAGACAGAACACCAAACAGACCAGACCATAAAAGATTTCTGATTCATAGTTAAAAACACTAAATGTACAGAACAAAGAAAATGTACTTAAGGCTGAAAAAGAGAAGGGCTAAGTTAAATACAAAAGCAAGCTTATAAGAATAACTATTGACATTTTTTTTAGAGACATGATTTCTTTGTGTAGCCCTGGGTGTCCTAGAACTCGCTTTGCACACAAGACTGGCCTCAAAAATCACAAAGAGCCACCTGCCTCTGCTGCCTGAGTGCTTGGATTAAAGGCATGTAGTACACACCCAGAAACTGCTGACTTTCTTATTCAAACCATGAAAGCTAGGAGGTCTTGAACTGATAGCTTTCAAACTCTAAACATTGTCATTGCAAACCCTGTCTAATATGCTAAAAAAAAAACCTATCCTATCTGTAACAATTGAAGGTAAAAGAAAACCTTTCTGGGATAAAAGCATTCTAAAGGAATTTATAACCACCAAGCCGGTTCTACAGAGGATGTTGAAAGGAATACTTCAGTCTGAAGAGAAAGACAAACACACTTAAGAGACTACAGGAGGAAGAAAAAATGATGCCAACCACTTATTAAACAAAAGAAGACTGAGAAAATCCAAAGCACGGCAAAATGAAAGGGAGCAAAGCACCTTTCAGTAACTATGAGTACAGTGGTCTCCACTCACTCATACAAAGTCACAGTAGGTTGAAATGAAAATCCTTCCTGCTTCCTCTGGAGAAACACACTCTAACATCAAGCAAAACTACTGTCTTAAGGTAAATGGATGGAAAAAATATTCCAAGCAAATGGACCCACGAAACAAGCAGGTGGAACTACTCTACTGATATCTGACTAAATAGATGTTAAATCAATTCTTATTTCAGAAGGAATGAAGAGGGTCACTTCATACTAATCAAGGGAAAGATCTGGAGAGAGGAGATTACAATTCTAAATATACATGTAACAAGTATAGGCTCATCTAATATTATAAAGCAAACACTATAGATTTGTAATCATAGATTGACCCAAACATAGGAATATTAGATGCCTTTGACATTTCATTCTTACTGTTAGATCAACTCTACAAAAAATGAAATAAAGGATAAAGAAACAACTAGAGCCAAAGGGACCTAACACACACATACAGAGCACTTTAAATTCACCCAAATACTAAAGAATGTACATTTTCCTCAAAAGGCCATAGAAACTTCTCTAAAATAGACCACACATTAAAACACAATGTGAGTCTCAATAAATATAGGAAAACTCTTAACAGAAGAAGAGACAAAAATGTGGTACATTTATGCAATGGAGTATTACTCAGCTGTTAAAAAAATGAAATCATGAACTTTGAAGGTAAATGATGGAGCTAGAAAAAAATCATCCCAAGCAAGGTATCCCAGACCCAGAAAGGCAAATATGGTATATATTTACTTACATGTGAATATTAACTGTTAAGTCCATGATAACCAACCTAAAATCTATAGAACCACAGAGGTTAGGTATTGAGGAGGTGACAAAGGGTTCATATAGACATAATTAGGTAAAGGAAATAGAATAGGTAGTTATGGATGGAGCAGGGTTCTGGAATGGGAGGACCAAATGGGGAAGGAGGAGGGAGACAGGGAGAGAATAAGGAAAGAGATGGATGTAATTAAGGGCCATTTGAGGAGTAGTATGGATAGTCAATCCAGTAGAAACTTCCTAAAATATATACATATATGAAGTAAATCTGAGTGAAATTACCAAATAATGGGAGATACAGAGCCTTGTCACCAGATGAAGTTTCCAGTCTTGGGCTTAGGTTACATTTAATTGAGTTGTTCATCAAATGGGATTCATGGTAATCCCCCAAACCAGGTTGTTGCCAAAACTATAGATTGCTTTTCACAAACTAACAGCAAGGCACCATTTTGGAAGACAACACCTATACAACTCATTGAACATGGAGAAGTTTAGCTGATGTCTATATAGAATTTCACCCTTATGTTATAGCATCTTTGGTATAGGAAGGTTTTCCTCACTCTACCAAAAGAGAAATATAAATTCAAACCCAGTCACAGACTCTCTGATTGACAATGATGTCACACCCACAATATATGTTAGGGAAATGGTAGCACAAAGCTTGTGGAATTGACTTGTCCCACAAGATGGAACCCATACCTGACAATGTTTGGGTGACCAAGAACCTGATACTAGATATCCCAGGGACCTAGGGTAAAATCAAATACTATTATTCTTTAAACAATAACAAACCCCACTGTAGCAACAAAGTGACTCCTAATGACACTCTTCTGCTATACCCATAGATTAGTGCCTTGTTCAGACATCATCAGAGAAGCTTCTACTTGCAGCAGATGGGAACAAATGTAGAGAGTCACAGCCAGACAATATGCAGAGAGTGAGATACTGTGGAACACTAGCCCTAAATGAGGATATCTCTTGTCAAATCCCTCTCCTCAAGGATTGGGGGATGCTGTAGAAGAGGAGACAGAAAGAATATAAGAGCTAGAGGGGATAAAGGACACCGAGAAACAAGGTCCTGTAAGTTGACATGAAGCACGTAGGAACTCACAGAGGTTGAAGCAGCGTGTACAGGACCTGCATGGGTCTGTACCAGGTACTTTTCATACACACACACACACACACACACACACACACACACACACACACCAGTTTAATGTTTTAATAGAATTCCTGAGTGTACCAACAATTGTGTCTCTACTTCTTGGGCCTTCTCTTGGGCTCTTTTCTTTCCGTTGTTTTGTCTTAGCTAGCATTGATGCATTAATTTTTGTTTTATCTTATTATGTCTTATTTTATTAGTATCCCTTAGTAGCCTGTTTGTTTTTTAGTAGGAAATAGGAGAGGCTATGGGGAGGAACTGGGAGTGGTAGAGGAAGGGGAAACAGTAATCAGGATATATTATGTGAGAAAAAAATCTATTTTCAACAAAAGCAGGAAAAAAGAAATAACATTGTGGATTCTATTTTATCACAAAATAAAACTAGAAACCAACAGCAAGAGAAACAAACTCATGGAGACTGAAGAATATAGTACCGAATGACAGAAGGATCAGAGAAGAAATAAACAAAGGAAAAACTCAGAAAATGATGAGGACATACTTTAAAATTGTATAGATCATAGATCTCAAAACTCTAAAAGAAATGGATGAGGTTCTGGTTACGTGTATCTACCAAATCTAAGCAAAGACGGAGTAAATAATTTAAACAGATAACAATCGATGAGTTAGCTGCAGGTCTAGGACCAGAAGAATTCAGTGTAGAATCCTATCAGATCTTCAAAGAAGAACTAATTCTGTAGTAATCAAATCATTCTACATAGCAGAAAAAGAACACTTCACAATTCCTTTTATGAAGTCAGCAAAATCTTAATACTAAACCAGATAATGAATGAACACACAAAGTAGCACAAGTGTTATGGAAGTAACAAAATACTTAGATGACTGGATTGAAGGCCTATTCCACAGGAGGACAACATGAATGGTGCTGCACATCTGATCAAGAATCCACAGTGGGAACTCGACTCACAGTGGGAACACATCAACTCTGGTGATAAACCTACTAGCATTGTGCTAACTGGACATAGTATCAATCTGCTGGCTCAATTCTTATCTCTATGCCCATAGATTAGTGCAGTTCTCTGACCTTATCAGAGAAGTTTCTTTATGTAGTGAACAGCAGTTAATGCAGATAATAAAAATATGATTTTCCCCTGAGGCCTCACATACTGGTGCTTTTGCGAATGTCTGTATATTGACATCTTAACGTAAGGATAGCATGATGTTTTTTTATATAATAAATGTTTCTTATGCAAGGGCCGTGAAGTTTCAGTCATTCTAGAATAAGCCAAGAATCTCTTAATTGTGGAATGTTGTCACTGGGGGGGGGGGAGAGAGAGAGAGAGAGAGAGAGAGAGAGAGAGAGAGAGAGAGAGAGAGAGAGAGAGAGAGAGAGAGAGAGAGAGACCTTTTAAATTTTTGGGTTATGTTCAGAGAAGGATAAAGGACCAAAAAGAGTCCAGATTGATGAAAAAGCACAGGTAGTATTGAAATCAAGGGGACTGGCAGTTGTTCCTGTGGTATGACTTTAATAATCTGAGAAAGCTCCTTAGTACTCCAGGGACACACAATGCAGGTAGGAGTTCCCCCTTGGAGATGAAATCATTAAGATTAAAATATCTTTGTTTCATAACATCCCATGGAAGTGCAGACATGGGGGTGGAGTAACACTGAAGTTCCTTCAGATATCATTTTAATGTCAATGAAATTTATTCAGTTTCTTTTCTTGAACAAGGTTCAGTTGTGGTGAGCTTGAGTAAGAGGCTACAGAGATCAACTAGAAGTAGAATCTGTCCACGTAGCCCAAACTGATGGAGATGAGATGCAACTCACATAAGTAGTAGGGTTTTATCCCCCCTGCCTTTTTTGTTTTAAACCTTTAGTATGACAATTGTGGTGCTGTGTATGACACATGTCAGAAGCTGTAATTCAGTAGTTGGAGGAGGAGTTTAGGGAAAAGGAAAGGGGGAAGTTTATAAAGCATTCAAAAATAAGGCATGCAAAAATGGTAGAATGTCTGCCTGGATAATAACCATTGCATTTTTAATAAATATAATAAACATGATGCCAATGGTATAATGTATAATTCAGATAATTAAATGAAAATTTGCCCAATATCACCTCAGCCCATTTTCATTGTTTACTCTTTCTGCATTCATTCATTTGTCCCTCCCTCCCTTCCTTCCTTCCTTCCTTCCTTCCTTCTTTCCTTCCTTCATTCCTTCCTTCCTTCCTTCCTCCCTCCCTCCCTCTTCCTTCCTTCCTTCTCTTTTCTGAACCAATTTCTAACAGAAAATTTTAAAGTTGAAATGGCAGTATAGCCTAGTGGTAAATCACTTGCCTGGCATGTATAAGGCCCTGAGTTTTCAATTCCCCACTTTCAGAGGAAAAAGAAAAGGAAAAGGGAAACTAAAACTGTAAAAACTGCTGAAGTGGAGAAGAAGCAATTAGATACATCTCAACCATAAGTCCTGGAGGTATGTGAATCCGTGAGAACTCAGGGGAAATTCCCTCATCTGATCACAGTTCAGAGCAAAGCATCAATGTCGGACACTTAAGTTCAGGCAGCACTTGCCTCCCACCTATAGGCCATTTTTTTTGTGTGTATGTTTAACTCAGTAATGTCTGCGTATTTTCCCTCGTTAGACTTTGGACAAGCACTGCACTTTGTGGGCCTGTTTCTCTAGCTCTACTAAGCCAAATTCATTTCCAGTCTCTCCTCCCCTTTTATCTGATGACATAGATGAAGAAAAGTCTCCTGAACATCTTTTTTAGCCATTATTTTTTTTTAAATGGCACCTCTCTGTCTCTCTCTCTCCCTCTCCTTCCCCTCCCTGTGTGCATGACCACAGAGCACCCAGAGAAGTCAAAGGACAATATGTACCTGAAGATGGTTTCTCTCATAAGCATGTGGGTCCTCATCATGCTGGGTGGAAAGTGCCTTTACCTACTGAACCATCTCACCAGTCCTCTTTTGTGCCTTTTTTTTCTATATTTTTTATTTACATTCCGAATGATTTCCCCTTTCCCGTTTCCTCCCTCCCCGAAAGTCCCATAAGCCTTCTTCCCTCCCCCTGTTCCCCATTCAACTCCCTCTCCCTTCTCTGTCCTGGTATTCCCCTACATTCAGTCTTTCCAGGACCAGGGGTCTCTCCTTCCCTCTTCTTGGAAATCTATTGATATGTGAATTGTGTCTTGGGTATTCCGAGATTCTGGGTTAATATCCCCTTATCAGTGACTGCATACCATGTGTGTTCTTTTGTGATTGGGTTACCTCACTAAGGATGATATTTTCAAGATCTGACCATTGCCTAGGAATTTCGTGAATTCATTGTTTTTAATTGCAGAGTAGTATTCCATTGTGTAAATATACCACATCTTCTGAATCCATTCCTCCGTTGAGGGACATCTGGGTTCTTTCCAGCTTCTGGCTATTATAAATAAGGCTGCTATGAACATAGTGGAGCATGTGTCTTTATTGCAAGCAGGGGAAGCCTTTGGGTATATGTCCAGGAGTGGTATAACAGGATCCTCTGGGAGTGTCATGCCCAGTATTCTGAGGAACCACCAGATTGCTTTCCAGAGTGGTTGTACCAGCTTGCAATCCCACCAACAGTGGAGGAGTGTTCCTCTTTCTCCACATCCTCGCCAACAACTGCTGTCCCTTCTAATAGAATAGTTCTCATTTTTGTTTTGTTTCCTTTTATGAGAGTCAAATTGTGTGTCTCTCCATACTCATCTTAGACTCTCAGCATTAAGAGTCCTTGCTGTTCCTCCAATAATGAAGCAATTGATTAGCCTATAGATTTATCATCAGGGTGAATTCCTTTGTATTTCCATTTCCCTGATGTTTTCATTGCATTACAATATGTGTTTGGATGCTCAAATCAATGAATGGATTTGGCCAGCATGAGCCCTTTCCAGCTGGCTTTCACATCTGGAACTTACCTCAACTTTGGACGGAGAAACTTTCTTACTTTCTATCATAACCAACTGTCCTGGAATTGACTATTTCTCCAAAGTAACCTTGGTCTCATCTTAGAGGCTGAGTTTGGGTTCCAATAATGCTGGACTCTTGTCAACCTTTTGGTAGATAGATAAAGGGCCTACAATTGTAACCAATTGCCTTGGGGGCCTTTCCTTTCTCTCTCATCTCATATCTGTATGTTCTTCTTCCACAGTGAGACTATGACTCCTGTCAACCCTGTGTGCTCACCTGCTCTTCATCCTTGTAACATCTGGATCCAGTTTCAGTGTTGCTTTGCCTCTGCCATGACTATAGCCCACAAGAGTTTAGTATGGGTTTTCAAAACCCCATTCTATTCCTTTCACTCCCAACCAGAGAGGGAAAGATTTAAGTTAAAGAGTGACAGGAAAAGTCGTTAAGATTCATGTATGATATGATTGTTCTTCCTGAACCATTTTAGTGTGATGTCGACTTTGAAGAAAGTGAGGAACCTAAGTTTGACAGTGGCAGAGGAAGAGTTGTGATATAATCTTATCTGGGTCATGGATGAGGCATAATAGCACAGTTAAGACACTGAGTTTCTTATGGCCTTTACTATGCAATAATGACCCAATGCACAAATGTTCTGCAGCACCTGGGGATTTGTCTGAGATTATCCAGAAATCATTGATTTTGGCTCTAACAATCATATTCATCATGGGGGATAAGATGATGTGAGGATGAGTCTAAATTTTTCAGATTAATTTTATTTTTAATGATCTCTCTCTCTCTCTCTCTCTCTCTCTCTCTCTCTCTCTCTCTCTCTGTGTGTGTGTGTGTGTGTGTGTGTGTGTGTGTGTGCATTTAAGTGTGGGTGCATGAGGAGTCCAGAAAGTGTGGGATCCCTGGGAGCTAGAGTCACAGACAGTTGAAAGCCACTATGTGGATGCTTAGAACTAAACCTGGGGCCTCTGTAAGAGCAGCAGGTCTCTTAATCACTGAGCTATCTTTCCAGCTGAGTCCTAAACTTTGGTCAAAAGAAATGTCTTGTTTGGTTTCCTTTGTTTTACTACCTGTGTGTATTACTCAAGATAATGAGACCCAATATATATTTTCCTGAATATATTATCAAAGGTACTCCTTTTGGTCAGCCCTGCACACATACATACAGGTAACATTATTTGGACTTAGCAAGTTATATTCTGGAATATATGTATATATGTATGCAATTATCATTAGTGAAAAAAAGAGGCCATGAATTTGTAGGAGAGCAGGGAGGGTTATATTGGAGGGTTTCTAGAAAAGAAAGGAAATGGAGAAATGTAATTATATTATAATCTCACCCTTCACAAAACAGACAGACAACAACAGCATCAACCTCCCCCCCACAAAAAAAAAAAACAGAACAACAACAAAAAAAAACCTAAAGAACAAAAACCAAATACTCAAGGATCCCTCAGCTATGCTGGTGTGCAGCCATCTCTCTGGCAGAATAAAGCTTGCTTTGCATGCATATATAAATTAGTTTCTATCAAACAGATCTGACTCCACCCTTATGTGAGGGTTTTAGTGGCAAGGTCTTTGTCTGTTCAGAAAACCCACAGAAGGCCTTGAGTTGACTGGATCAAGCAGACTTTTCTAATAGAATACTGCTAAGAGGTTTTGTTTCTCCATCCCTCTCTTCATCTTTCTCCTCATAGAACTTGTGTATTTGGGGTCTGCAAAGGACCATACCACATACAGAGTGTACAGAGTGCTGATGGACAGTCTGAGCACCGAGGGTTAGGAAGAAGTGTATTGGGGCATTTAACTCACTCCAGGTTGTGAAAGGCAGGAGGGTGGTGATTTCATTGGCAATGGCATTTAGGCATCACCTCAAGGTTGAGGGAAGACTTTCAGCCTCTAAACAGGAAAAGTGTTCTGGAGGAGGAAACAATATGTGCCCAGGTTCTGAGGCTGTAAGATCAAGGTGTTGAATGTGGGCTGAGCCAAACATGCTCTAAGAGATCCATGAAGTGAGGGAAGGAAAATGAGGACTTACATGCCAGAATGAAGTACTTCTAATTCATTCTCCTTCCTTACTAGCATATGCAGAAAATCTGAGGGGATTTTCAGACAGGGGCTGCTGAGATAGAGATGCTGTGTAGATAGCAGTGGGTATAGCAGGAGCTGCAGCAAAAAAGGAAGCAGGAACACTGGAGGCCCAGCCAATGTGTGTGGCTATGGATGGGGTTGGGCCTCAGTAACAAGACATAAGGTGGAGAAACAGAAGAGCTTTTGTTCTTCTTCTGCTAGCCTCCACCAGAGCCTCAGTGATGCTTGGAAGTCCAGTCCCAATGACCTTGCATTTAGTATGCTTATTTCTGGTCCAAGAACTAGCTGTGTACTGTGGTATTTTATGCATATTCAGTTGGCCCTTGTTATCCATTGGGATCTGACTGAGTTCGTCTCTCATACCATAGTACAGTGACGCTCAAATCCCCTGTATCAAATGGCATTGTATATGACATGTATACATGCTTCCCTAACTTCAAATCATCTCTGGATTACTTATATTACTAAGACACTGTTTAAATTGTTGTTATACTGTTTAGGGACCAAGGGATATAGGTATGCTAATAACAGATACAAGTTTTAAAAATATCAATCTGCAGTCAGCTGGGGACAGAGAATCCATGCATACAGAGTGCCAATTAATTTTCATTTAATGCTTGAAGGAACTCTGTGAAGGATATATGATTGTTGTTCCTGTATTTCAACAAGTAGAAGCTAAGAATTAAAAAAGGTGAAGTATCTTTGACAAGGGAATATCTCTTGTCATTAGCAGTTTTGGCCCTAAAGCCCTATTTTTGTGGTGGTCATCACTCTGTCTCTCAGTACAATATGAGCAGCTTTGATTGAAGACTCACTATGTGCTCCAAAAAATTTATGCCAAAATTCTAACTACAAGTACATTAAGATGAGGCTGGATTTAGAGCCCGTGTCTTTATAAGAATGATTAGGGTAAGATGCAATCACTCATGTGGAAGCAATGCAGTGTGACTTTGTTCTTTAAGACAAAGGAACAGAGCAGAAATACTGCTGTGTGAAGGGCCAGAAAAAAAAAACACAAAACAAAACAAATAAAAAACAAACAAAACAACAGCAACAAACCCCCACACGACTTTAGAAGCCAAAGGGAGAAATCTCAGAGGTCAAAACTGCCACATCTTGAACTGGGACTTCCATCCTCCAGTATGATGAGAACTGCTGTTGCAAGTGGCCAGTTTGGGGCATTTGTTATCAATCACTAAGACACTGACATGCCAATCCTTTGACCTTTAGAAATTCTACTTCATGGTGCCACAGACACCCCAATAGCTCCTGAGCCTTTCTTTGAGAGAAATGTGGTATCCCTCTCCCTTAAAGGAAGTGCTAAAGGATTAGTTTGAAACTATATTTTCACAACAAACACTGTATTACAGTTAGAATATGTGTTTATTTGGGGTGGATTGAAGAGATTTGTAGAGAGATTTAAGAGCCAAAAAGCCTCGCAGCTGTTGTCATAAGCTCATCTACACATCCCAGCAAGTGCTTGCAGTCTGACTGGGGTGGGAAGGATGATGATAGGAATCTTACAGAGTAATCATCACCACAAGCATGGCTATGCACACTCCCCTCAGTCAGCCCACCTCAGGGATTCAGTGGCTACAGTGCCAATTCCAAGTTTTGATGACATGCATTATGGGTTAATGTAGGAAGGTCAGGTTGAGCATGAAGACTTGGGATGCTAAGGTATACTCTCTACTTTATCCTTGCTCATCTCTCTGGAGAGAAATAGATTTTCCCTTTCCAGATAGAGGGGTCAAAGCCTTAGAGATATAATTCCAAACTGCCAGCATGTGCCTCTTGACTCTTTATGCCTTTTTTACTATAACTATTGCTATTTATTCCATATAAAAAACATGACCACACTTCTGAGGAGCCTCTCTCTCAAAGTCTCATTTCATTCCAGTATCATCAGGTTAAGGTTGAGGACCAGATCTCATTTCAATCAAGTTGAAGTTTGCTTCCCTGAATACAGTGCCTTGAGTGCCATCCTCCAAAACTGAAAGCCCATCAAGTCTGAGTAGACAAATGATCTACATCCCCTACTTCACTAGCATGTAATTGTGGGAAAGGACTACAAGAACTGCCTTTAGTTACGTGGTTGGTATCCCCTAAAATATACATGTCAGTCCTAAATCCTAGAACCCATGATGGAGATTTTGCTTGTAAAGAGGGCTTTTGCAAATATCAGTCAAAAGGTCTAAAGATTTGATCATCTGAATATAAGGATGTTCCTAAATTCAGTAAGCAGCTTTTTAGAAGGCAGTCTTAGAGTCCTTCACCATGGAGGATCTGTTACTGCTAGAAGCCAGAAGAGGCAAGAGATGTTTCTTTTTCATCAACATCAGAGGGAATGGATTCTAGCCAATACCCTGGCTTTTCTTTCTGGCCTCCGAATTATTCGAGAATGTGTTTAGTCACTTAAAATCACTTCACTAGATGGAATTTGTTATAGTAGGTTAGAAAACATATGGACCACTGTTAGGGTTCCCACAAAAATGGTTTTGTTAACTTGACTACATAGAGACATCAAGGCCAGTTGGAGCCTGCCAATGGGGTGTATCTTGGGAGTTCTCAGGAGGAATGACATGTGGGACACTGACTGCAAAAACGATCCTCAATGTGACAGTCCTGCCCCATAGACCAGGCTTCCAAATAGAAACACATGAGAGGACGCTATTGAAATGTACACACTTATTTTCCCTAAGCAAGTGTATCTGTTCTATTCATTACCCATAGAAATCAGGCACAAGGTTCTTCAGCTTTCAACCTGGATCTTTTCATACTGTCACATGACACTGTTATGTATGAGTATGCTGGACTGAATTCTGAGCTATCCTGGGTAACATGCAGCCTGTGGCTGCAAATTTGACATACTGGAAATATTTACTCTCTAGGCCTTTCTAGAACAAGTTTTCCTTTTCCCTTTCTAACAGTCAAGCCCCAGTTGACAGAGAGACTTATAAATAACCACAATATGAGGGCTGAAGCCTTATCTGGTGAGGGATGTGGTTCCCTGACTCATCAGCTAGGACACTTGAAGGTTTCTGTGGTGGGAGATTGGGGCAGGGCATTAACAACTGGATTGCTTACAGTGGGATGCTGGTAGTTTCTTCTTTGTCTTCAAAGTTTTCATATTGTTGCTGTTCTTATTGTTTGCAGTGTTGCTCGTTTTTACCCTAGGCATCAGCTTTCTGATGTCCTGCCTACAGACTCAAATTCAAATGGCATTTATACCATTGGCTCTTCTGGGTCTATAATTCTCAGCCTCCATGATGGTATGACCAATTCATTATAATATAGTTCATTATATTTGCCACAGATACACAGACAGACAGACACACACATGCGTGCACACACACACACACACACGCACACACGCACACACACGCACACGCACACATATTATATACAAATGCACTTCATTTAGTATAGACTTCAATAAGTGAAGCCATATTACATTTAAACCAATGCGAACTCTGTGGAAACAAAAGAAACATTTACCTTCCCTAAGCTCAGTGTCCTTTTCTGTATAATAACACTTTCATCACATGTAGACATGCTAAAGGGTTAAGGCATAATTAGTACTTGTGCTGGTCCCTGATTGGAGCCCAGGAAAGCACAGCTTTTGAGAGGAGGCTCCAGAAACACATTAGAATGCACACTGCATTTCCAAGGCTGAGACCTCATTGGATCTATGGAAAATCTCCCCCTCCTGTCAGTGGGTGCCTTGGGTCACACTAACCAAGGGCTGCTAGCTAAATCCCTAGCATGTGTTACTGTATGTGTAGATCCCAAAACTACCTGTGTCCTTACATATACAATAAATACAATAAATATGCACATTCTTGAATCCCACCCCTACTGACTGAATCAGAATGCTCTGGCAATGAGCCAGGGAATTTGCATTTTTAACAAGCTCCCCCTGGGTGACTCCTAATGCAATTAAAGTCTGAGAGCTGCTGCCTTGTGCCCTGCTGAGTCCCCTCACTCCACACAGACATAATTAAGCTTCTTAATTACACTTTTTGCCAAGAATTAACAGCATCTTAATTATCTGAGAACACTGATTGACAATAAAAGGCATGGGATAGTTTGATGTTATTTAAACCAAAGGCAAGATTTGAACATCAATGGCAGGAGCATCTTCTGGTCTGAATGAAGGCTCCTTGGCAGGGCATTGGTCACTCTGGGTGGCTCACTCCAGTCTAGGTGAGTTCATGAGAATAACCTGTGATTGCCAGGAGAATCTTTACAGTACCTTAAGTTACTTTATGAGAGATCTTGTTAAATTCATTTTTTTCCCAATTAAAAAGGGACGCCTCATCCCTAAAATAGTTCTCATTCTGATGCCTGTAGAGCTAACCGAGTACATAACATCGTGGCTTGTGGGCATATCTGGCTATTAACTAAGCAGGCTCTTCTAATCAAGACTGCCCTTTCCAGTCACTCATTTAAAGCATAGGTGCAGACAACTAGGTCCCCTGCTGCCTGGAGAGGATAATGGAGATGCTGCATCAGGTGGAAGACTGTTGGACCTTTATTGTTGGGCTCAGAGGGATTTTTCTGCTTCTCATTATTTCCCACTGTTGCCCTATCTGTTCATCTTTGCTCTGGATAGTAAACTGATAAGACTCAGGGAAACTGGGCTCTTGGGTTCGGCTCTAAAAGTATCCTGTGAAACACCTCACTGTCTATGTTGACTGGCCATCCACTGCCCATCCTGACTGTCTACTCTATTTGGTTATGATGGATTCTTCATGCCTTGAGAGAATTGCAGACATTCTGGGGAAGCTAAGTACTATGAGCTATCGGGCCCTATTCTTCTGGAGTTGCATTTAAGTTCATCATCTATATTGAATCAATAAATCATCAAACAAGCCTCTCAAAGAGTGGGGCAGGGACACAATCATTTAGACTAGTGTCAGGGAAAAGAAAGGCATGGGGATTTGTGGGCACAATACTGACTGAAGCCAGGACAAAGGAGAACAACATCGAGTATCATGGTTTCTCTTGAGAGCTGCCTCTGGTTCTGTTTCCCAAGCTGGCCTGCTTGGGGTCACTGCGCTCACTCCTGAATTATGGGAGTATATCATTCTCCTTCAAATTCTTACTTACTGCTATAGTTTGAATGACTACCTAAACTCGTGCTAAATTTACTTCTCACTTGTAAGGATGGACCACAAGGGAACTTTCAAAGATGATATGTGTGTGGCTTAGTCTGGGCAAAAAATGAGACTAGCTCACTGGTGGACCAATGACCTAGTGGGCTAACAAGTTGTCTCAGCTCAATTCTAGTGGAGACTCTGCAGGGTCTGCAGCTCTCTCTGTGGACTTTTTCCTCTGAGCACCAGTGCCCCACTTCTTGTTCTCACAGCCCCATCAGCACCCTGGGCTCTATCTTGCTCCCTCTCCCTGCATATTATTCTGGGCATTTTCCCATAACAAGAAGCTGGACAGCTGCAACACTTACCTGTTTGTTTTCTTTTGATCAGGATCATTTGGTGTCTAGAAAGTCACTGCTAAATGTATTGTGTCCTGTAGGAGGAAAAAGGCCATTTCTTATATAACACTTTGATTAGAAGTAAAGTTTTCCATTTATGTTTAAAAGATATAGAAATAGGTGACTTAATGTTATCATGCTAAGTGTAATAAATCAGGCATAAAAAGACAAATGACTACATAATCCTACTCACACAAGAGGAATGTTGATCTCATAACGTGGAGAGCAGATACACATAGATACCTGTCTCGTGTGTGTGTGTGTGTGTGTGTGTGTGTGTGTGTGTAACATGAAAGACTATTAGGGAGGAGAAAGGAGTCTCTATTTGTAGAGCTATACACTAGATATATAAAACCAAGTCAAGAGCTGAATGGCATTTGCTAGACTTTGGGGAGGGTAGGAAGAAAGGGGTGAGAGAAAGTTGATAATGGCGTCAAGAAATAGTTAACAAGGAGGAGGAAGGTCAGGGGTGCTGCTGCACAATAATGTGACTGCAAGCCATGAGAATGTACTGAGTTCTTCACAATGCTCAAATAAAGGATTTTTAATAAATGTGCCATAAAGAAATGATGTCAGGTGTGGTGGTGCATGCCTTTAATCCAAGCATTATAGAGGTAGAAGCAGATGGGTCTCTGTTAATTTGAGGCCAGCCTAGTAAATATACTGAGTTCCAGGCTAGCCAGGGTTACATAGTGAGACCCTACCTCAAAAACAACAACAACAACAAAAACAGCAAAAAGATAAATAATTGAAGAGATAAATCTGTTTATTTAACTTTAATTAAACATTATACAATATATAAGTACACTGGACCATCATATACTACCTCACAAATATGCCAATTTATTACGATTTTATCAGTTAAAAATGAACAGTTGTCAGGTATGGTTGTACACACCATTAGTCCCAGTACTTGGGAGGCAGAGAAAGGCAGATCTCTGAGTTCAAGGCCAGCCTCATCTACATTCCTAGTTATAGCACAGCCAGGAGTACATAATGAGACCCTGTCAAAGATTTTTTAACACATATTGAAGTATGACATGAATAATATGTATGACCAAACATTAATAAATTAAAAAGTCTAAATGTATTCAAGCCTCTTGAAACAGAAAAAAATGATAAAATTGTCTTAGTTAGGGTTTCATTACTGTGAAGAGACAGTATGACCAAGGCAAGTCATAAAAAGGACAACATTTAATTGGGTCTGGCTTGGTTTAGAGGTTTAGTCCATTATCATCATAGCAGGAAGCATGGCTGTGTCAGGGCAGACATGGTGGTGGTGAAATAGGGGAAAGGTCTATGTGTTGATCTGCAGGCAGGACTGAGAGCCACACTGGGTGTAGCTTGAGCATATGAGACTTCAAAATCTGAACCCATAGTGACACACTTCCTTCAACAAGGCCCCAACTCTTTTTTTTTCCTAAGGTTTTTATTTAAATTCTAAATCATTTCCCCTTTCCCGTTTCCTCCCTCCCCGAAAGTCCCAAAAGCCCCCTTCCCTCCCTCTTTTCCCCATTCAACTCCTTCTCGCTTCTTTGTCCTGGCATTTCCCTACATCAAGTCTTTCCAGGACCAGAGGTCTCTCCTTCCATCTTCTTGGAAATCTATTGATATGCGAATTGTGTCTAGGGTATTCCGAGATTCTGGATTAATATCCCCTTATCAGTGCTTGCATACCATGTGTGTTCTTTTGTGATTGGCTTACATCACTAAGGATGATATTTTCAAGTTCTGACCATTGCCTAGGAATTTCGTGAATTCATTGCTTTTAATTGCAGAGTAGTATTCCATTGTATAAATATACCACATCTTCTGAATCCATTCCTCCGTTGAGGGACATCTGGGTTCTTTCCAGCTTCTGGCTATTATAAATAAGGCTGCTATGAACATAGTGGAGCATGTGTCCTTATTGCATGCAGAGGAAGCCTCTGGGTATATGCCCAGGAATGGTATAGCAGAATCCTCTGGGAATGTCATGCCCAGTTTTCTGAGGAACCGCCAGACTGCTTTCCAGAGTGGTTGTACCAGCTTGCAATCCCACCAGCAGTGGAGGAGTGTTCCTCTTTCTCCACATCCTCGCCAACAACTGCTGTCTCCTGTGTTTTTGATCTTAGCCATTCTGACTGGTATGAGATGGAATCTCAGGGTTGTTTTGATTTGCATTTCCCTAATGACTAAGGATGATGAACATTTCTTTAGGTGGTTCTCAGCCATTAGATATTCTTCAGGTGAGAACTCTTTGTTTAGCTCTGTACCCCATTTTTTAATAGGGTTACTTGACTCTCTGGAGTCTAACTTCTTGAGTTCTTTGTATATATTGGATATTAGCCCTCTGTCTGATGTAGGGTTGGTAAAGATCATTTCCCAGTTAGTTGGTTGCCGCTTTGTCTTTTTGACAGTATCCTTACAGAAACTTTGTGATTTTATGAGGTCCCATTTGGCAATTCTTGATCTTAGAGCATAAGCTATTGGAGTTCTGTTCAGGAAATTCTCCCCTGTGCCCATATGTTCAAGGTTCTTTCCTAGTTTCCTTTCTATTAGTTTCTAATAGAAACTCTAACCAAACAAGTGAAAGATCTGTATGACAAGAACTTCAAGTCTCTGAAGAAAGAAATTGAAGAAGACCTCAGAAGATGGAAAAATCTGCCATGCTCATGGATTGGCAGGATTAATATAGTAAAAATGAGCATCTTACCAAAAGTAATACACAGATTCAATGCAATCCCCATCAAAATCCCAACTCAATTCTTCATAGAGTTAGAAAGAGCAATTCAAAAATTCATCTGGAATAACAGAAAACCCAGAATAGCTAAAACTATTCTGAAGAGTAAAAGAACCTCTGGGGGAATCAGTATCCCAGACCTCAAGCTGTACTACAGAGCAATAGTGTTAAAAACCGCATGGTATTGGTACAGTGACAGACATGTAGATCAATGGAACAGAATTGAAGACCCAGAAATGAATCCACACTCCTATGGTCACTTGATCTTTGACAAAGGAGCTAAAACCATCCAGTGGAAAAAAGATAGCCTTTTCAACAAATGGTGCTGGCTCAGCTGGAGGTCAACATGCAGAAGAACGCAAATTGACCCATTCTCATCTCCTTGCACTAAGCTCAATTCCAAGTGGATCAAAGATCTCCATATAAAACCAGACACACTGAAACTAATAGAAGGGAAACTAGGGAAGAACCTTGAACATATGGGCACAGGGGAGAATTTCCTGAACAGAACTCCAATAGCTTATGCTCTAAGATCAAGAATAGACAAATGGGACCTCATTAAATTACAAAGTTTTTGCAAGGCAAAAGACACCATCAAAAAGACAAAGCGGCAACCAACTAACTGGGAAATGATCTTTACTAACCTTACATCCGACAGAGGGCTAATATCCAAGATATACAAAGAACTCAAGAAGTTAAACTCCAGAGAGGCAAGTAACCCTATTAAAAAATGGGGTACAGAGCTAAACAAAGAGTTCTCACCTGAAGAATATCTAATGGCTGAGAAGCACCTAAAGAGATGTTCATCATCCTTAGTCATTAGGGAAATGCAAATCAAAACAACCCTGAGATTCCATCTCACACCAGTCAGGATGGCTAAGATCAAAAACACAGGAGACAGCAGTTGTTGGCGAGGATGTGGAGAAAGAGGAACACTCCTCCACTGCTGGTGGAATTGCATGCTGGTACAACCACTCTGGAAAGCAGTCTGGCGGTTCCTCAGAAAACTGGGCATGACACTCCCGGAGGATCCGGCTATACCACTCCTGGGAATATACCCAGAGGCTTTACCTGCATGCAATAAGGACACATGCTCCACTATGTTCATAGCAGCCTTATTTATAATAGCCAGAAGCTGGAAAGAACCCAGATGTCCCTCAACGGTGGAATGGATTCAGAAGATGTGGTATATCTGCAGAATGGAATACTACTCTGCAATTAAAAACAATGAATTCACGAAATTCCTAGGCAAATGGTCAGATCTTGAAAATATCATCCTTAGTGAGGTAACCCAATCACAAAAGAACACACATGGTATGCAGTCACTGATAAGGGGATATTGACCCAGAATCTCAGAATACCCTAGACACAATCCACATATCAATAGATTTCTAAGAAGATGGAAGGAGAGACCCCTGGTCCTGGAAAGACTGGATGTAGGGGAACGCCAGGACAGAGTAACAAGAGGGGGTTGAATGGAGAAAAGAGGGAGGGAAGGGGGCTTTTGGGACTTTCGGGGAGGGAGGAAACGGGAAAGGGGAAATGATTTGGAATGTAAATTAAAAAAAATAAAATAAAATAAATAATAATAAAAAAATGATATCCAAGAAGGAGGAAGAACAAAGTATGGATCCTTGGGTCCTTTGTAGAAAGGGGAAAAAACCACAGAAGGAGATACAGAGACCAAAGGTGGAGCAGAGTCTGAGAGAAAGACCTTCCAGAGACTACCCCACCCAGGGATCCATCCTATTTACAGTTACACAACCCAGATACTATTGTGGATGCCCACATATGCTGGCTGACTGGAGCCGGATATAGCTATCACCTGGGAGGCTCTCTTAGTGCATGACAAATACAGAGGGAGACACTCTCAGCCTCCCATTGAACTGAGCACAGGTTCCCTAATGGGGGAGCTAGAGAAAGGACCCAAGGAGCTGAAGGTGTTTTCAGTGACATAGGAGGAACAACAATATGTGTCATCCAGTACTCCCAGAGTTCCCAGGGTCAAAACCATCAACCAAAGAGTACACATGGAGTTACCCATGGTTCCAGACTCAAAGGCAGCAGAGGATGGTCTTGTTAGACACCAAACAAGGGAGGAGAGGCCCTTGGTCCTGGAAAGACTTGATGCCATAGTGTAGAGGAATACCAGGACAGGGAAGTGGGGGAGCATTGATTGGGAAAGGGGGGATGGCTTATGGGATTTTCGGGGGACGGGGGTAACTCAGAAAGAGGACAACATTTAAAATGTAAATAAAGAATATATCTAATAAAAAAAAGCAACAGGCAAGCAGGGCGTAGTCTCTTGGTGGCTAAAACTGATCAGGGCCTGCTCACATCAACACATAGTTTCACTTTACCAACCCCACAAACTACTCACTCTGGCACCTCATTTCTTTGCATGGATTTCTTTGGCAGCGAGTGTCTTTTTTGGCCATCACAGGAATTGCTGGAGAATTAATATCCCTGGGAGTAGTTCTCAACCATGATAATTGGCATGCAAGTGCCCAGTTTCCATTCTCTTGGACAGGAAGATCCCCGGCATACATGTTATGCTGACAGCTGGTCTCTCAGTGCGTAAATCTCCATGCTCTGAATGCAACCCCTTGGCTTCCCACCCTGCTCTGGCTTAGCTTCTCTCTCTTGCCACTGCGTTCCCGCCTTACCACATACATCTGAATCCTTGTCTTGCCATCTAATTCAAAGAAACCCAGATGGTGCATGAAATAAAAGAGCAGTGAGTTTTGTCAAGTAGAAACTAGAGGAGAAATAAGGAGAGATAGATCAAGCAGAGAAAATGCAATAAATACAGGAGCAACCTATTAGTAGGTTAAATTTTGTCAATATAACATGAGATTCAAGGACTAGACAGAGAGAACATACCTTCTTCTGAGACCAAGTGGAATTTTCACTAAAACTGCCTGTATTCTTGACACATAGAAAAACCCCCTAAATTGTTCAAAACAAAAACAAAAGAGCAACAACGACACCATTGACAACAGTTATGACCACAAAACCATCAAGTGAATCTGGTAACATGGTAAACGTCCTTGAAAAGCAGAAATGTAAACTGAAAGCAGGGAGAGATTGAGTACAAGGCTTGCCTCCTCTTTCCTCCAGTGACCATTTCATGAAGCCACTGTCCATTGTTTGGTAACTCTGTACAAAGCAGGAAAAGAAAGAAAACCCCTAAATTCCAGAACAGCTAGAAGCTAGCGATGATGGAAACATGACATATCAGAATCCAGAACACACAGCAGCAAATACTTACTGCAGGGAAGTGAAGACACATAAACAATTTGACAGCTTGAGATGCTGGGAAAATATTAACAGGGGAAAGTGAAAAGGATGAAGAAGGGTCCTCTAGCCATAAAAGAAGATTCAAGGTGTGGACAAGGTACATTCAAAGAAACTATATAAAGAAATCTCTGAGCGTAAGAGATAAGAGTCAGCAACAGAAGAGGAGAAATAGGGCTTAAGTTGACACAAAGACCCAAGTACAATTTCCAGGAGCCTCATATGAAAAGGTGCACACTTGTAATCCTGTCAGGGACAGGGTGTGCCTGGAGCTCGTTGGCCAGACATCCTAAGCTATATGCAAACACCAGGTCAAAGACAGATGCTGTATCAAAAATCAAGGTGGATGGGCTACTGAGGAATGGCACCTAAGGCTGACCTGTGAATGCTCTTACCTTCAACAAACTCCCACATCTAAATGCATAAACAAATTTAAAAGAAAGTAATAATGGAGAAGAAATAAAATTATGCAGATAGCAGAATATTCTGTAAATACCTTTAACAATTACATAAAAATAAAAATGATGCCATTTTAGAAAAATACATTTTCTTAGGCTTAATCCTATTAATGATAGAAAGTTTAACCAGGACCAATTATCACAGAAGAGAGAATCTTATAACAATGTATCTCTACAAGTACCGTGATTAGAAGCTTGCCTGTCTGCCTGACTTCCCTTCCTCTCTTTTCCCCATGTTTTTGATTTTTAGTTTATTTTTGCTTTAGTTAGGGATTTAACCCAGGACCTTGTATATGTAAGGCAAATGCTCTACTATTGAGCTATATCCCCTACCCGACCAGAAGTCTTCTTAGAAAACATTTCTTAGAAAACAAATCACTAAATATTGGAAAACCTCAATGCTACTTAAAATATTCTACCCCTTAAAGAATGTAAACATGAAGTATTCAAAACATGCATTGTAAAACCTGACAAGTGAAATATGAAAAAATAACCACAAAAAAGCTCATTTGTTAATGTCAAGAGAAACTGTATTTTATAATGGCGAATAGAATCCATCATTTCATTTAAATACAAGGTCATTGAGACTCAACTGTACCTATTCCAGGAAGGATAGGGTGATGATATCTAAGGGAAGAAGTGGGTAGCATGGCTCTCCACTGTAAGCCCAGTGCTCAGGAGGCTAAGGGATGAGGGTATTAATTTACAGGCTAGCCTAGCTATGCAATAAAACCCTCCCAATTCCCCCAACCCAAACAAAACAAATCCAAGAAGACCAAGGCTTAGAAAATGCAGGTGTCCATATGGACACATATGGACATGGGATATTTGTGTGCATCGTATCCCTTTTTCAACATTTGTTTTATAATTTATTGCTTAATCAAAACTCACACTTTCTTTTGAAGTTAAGCAATTTGATTAGAAAATTGATCTGTAAGAATAAGTGCAATTACTTGCTTTTGTAAAACAAAATAAAGTACTTCAATGCTAGATTAGTAATGGGAATTGGCGAGGAGGGTGGGGTTCCAGAATTCTCCTCCAGTTTCTGACTCATGTGATGATGTGGGCGTTTGCACGGCACAATTCTCATTTTTAGTTGCCTGTGGAATATAGAGAGTGCAGACAAGACGCTCTTAAAACACAGCAAATTATAATGAAAGTCAATGCAATGTAATCTGTAATTGTGTTGCTTTTGTGTGGATAATGGGAAATCATGAGGCTTTCTGCATAATAGTTTATTTACTTCCTCTATGGCCACTGGTGCAGCTTTTCTTGATCATGAATGGAATTTCCCTGTGGCTGGCATGAGTCTTTCATTTCTATCACTGTTCTGGGCTGTGCTGTATGAGCCCAGATGGGTTAACAGTCTGCTCACCTTCCGGGGACTCTATTTGCTAGTTCTCACCTCTCCCTGCTGAGGGCCATTTCTATGTTCTGTTTTTATGCTTGCCTCAGTGACACTCACCCAGTATTCTAGGCAAAATGATAACTTAAAACCAGTCCTGTTATTCCCTGTGTAAACATTTAGTGCAGTCTACTGGGCATCCAAATGATGTTAAAGTCCATGGCCTGTAAGTGCTGAACCTTCTATTGTCTTCTTCAAATGTGGTTTTGGGAATCTTCACCCTGGCTTTAGTTTGTTCTGGCACTGGAGAACAAGTTCTCTAGAGTGACCAGCCAGGACCTGGAAGCACACATTCTTTGGTCCACTGAGCTGTTTGCTCACTGGAGAGCTTCCTTGACAGTGTAAGCTAGGGTATGGGGTGTGTATCCCAGCTGTGTGTCACACTTGCACTTACTGATACACCATTCCACTTGTCTCCCCTCCCAGCAACCTGTAAGGAGGAACTGCAGTGTGGAAACAGGACTGAGGATGAGGGTGGGGTGAGAGAAGCAGTGGATCCCAGGAAATCTGACTCTAGAAATCAACATCAGGTGCATATTTGTTTATTGCCCAGCCTAGAAGCTTATATACAGTGTTTGACTAATCCCAAGCCCCTAAATCCTTGGACAATTGTATCTGACCACAGGGTCAACATGCTCCAATGAAAGTCCTGCCTGATGAGGTTACTCAGAAAGAGTATGTGTATGTGTGTGAGGGGAGTATTGCTATCCTGCCCTTGGTTCCTTTTTGCTGTCTCACCAATGTGCCAGGAGCCATCTTAGATCTAATAGTATGTACTGCAGATCAGGGATCTTTGGGTCGCGGGAGACTTTGGTGCCTCGCTCTCCATCCCACTTTTTCCTTCACAAGGCTGACTTCCATATCTCCCACCCTGAAGCTTTGGCATCTGGTGTCCACTGTGTGTCCACTTCTTGCACTTGACAGCATTCAGTAGTTTCTGCATTTACACGAGACAAGGGGCACAGCCCTACTTTCTGCCCCGCTAATGCTTGACTTTGTTCCAGAAGCACTCTCTTCCATTCATTCTGAAAACACTGTCTAAGAGTCCCTCAGCTGATTTGTCATATGTCTTTGAAATAACTATTTGGGTATTTCTGGTCCTTGGCTGGCATCTTCTAGTGTTGTGCTTAAAATTTTCATTTTACTCCTGAATTACTTCCCTTTATAATCAATGTGTAGTCCATCAGTTTTCTCTAACTTCTTAAAGACCTTTCCCTTGGAACTTGGGGCATGTCAGACCCCAAGAATAGACTAACTTGGTGAAACATCATTAAACATCTGGTTTTCCCTTTTAACCTTTCCATTCATGTAAGCTGGATAAAGTGGGATGAAGTTAGAGATGTTTTGAGTTTTTGGCCATGTGATTATTTAGGAAGGGAAGTGAATGAATGATTACTATAACTTTTGGTTAAAAAAAGCTTCAGAAGGAGAAGGAACATGGAAATTTGTAACTGGTGTGTGAAAAAGATTAAATCCAGTTTTACTTAGAGAGGAACAAATTCACATTGAATTCAAATATTACCTGTTATTTATTCTTTGTACCTTAAAACCCCAGTCTTACAGTGAAGCACTGGAGCATAGCCTACTTTGCCTTCCCCTCAATGGGCATTGAGCGGAGAATTCTATGTACCTTGCTAGACCTTATTTCTGTTCTCTGCTGTTTACCTAAAGAATGGCTCTCATGGACCTAGGAGGCAAACCATCATGCAGCCTAAAGGCTATCTCTCAGAAGATAGCTTGGGATTACAGAACTTGTGGGGTGACCATCATAGACACTACAGGTTGACTATTGTGGACATGGGAATCTGACAATCATGGTCATGGGAAACTGACTATCATGGACATGAGAGCATGATCCCCATGTATAGCACTGGCAAATTCCTCTGTATCGTGAATTCTAGTTGGATCTGAAAGGAAAGCACTGGGAGAGAGTAGGCAGTAGCTCTCCGCCTGTATGTGGTGACCCCTTTGGGTCCTGCATATCAGATATTTACATTACAACTCATAACAGTAGCAAAATTATAGTTATTAAACAACAATGAGATACTTTTATGATTGGGGTCACCACAACATGAGGAACTGTATTAGAGGGCTACAACATTAGAAAGGTTGAGAACCACTGGACTAGAAACTAAGAAATTGAAGTACTTCCTGTCTAGCCAGGCTGAGGCAGTCAGCAGCTGACTTTCTGTCACACGGGTCTGCTTGCAGAGTTGCTGAGCCTTATCAGGCTGTAGTGACTAGCCCTTCCCTTGCCTTTTGATCACAGGCCCACAACTAGCCAGGTTTGTTATACTCATCCCTATGAGATCAGTTCTAGAATTAGTCTTGCCAATTGTGTACATGAATGGAGGTGTTTCTGAAGCTTGGTGGACGTGCCAGAAAACCTGTGGCCAATGCCCAGAGCTCACATCCTCTTGCCACATGAACCTCTCACCATGGTCCCAAATAGCATGAGGCTGAGAGCTGACCATGTCTGCATGGCTGTCTTCACTCTCCCATTGGAGCAGGCTGGTAGGCACTGTGAATATTCACTCACCACCTCTAAACCTACAAACCTCACTCTCTAAACCTTCCAGTGATGCAGATGAGAAAACCCTGGGGCTAACTTGCTATCGTCAACCACATGGCCCGGGGAATGTGTGACGAGCAGGCTTCTCACCTGAATCTGATGACAAAGTTATATTTAAACCATGTTGCCTTTGGCCAAACCCAACTTCATCATGTGGGCTAATCTAAAATCAAGTAGAGTTCAGGAGGTCAGACCAAATGGCAAAGGGCATCTCGGCTGTGACAGCTACGCAAGGGCAGAAAGGGTATGAGGGCACCAGACTACAGCTAACATGGATTCCTTCATTAAAAGTAAGTCAGAGGCTGTCTTTCTCATGAAGGAGTCCCTGGGGAAATGGGTCAAGTGCTGATTTGTGGAGCTGCTCTCAGTAGTCCCTGAGACAGGCTTACAGGCAGCCCTAAGGTCCAGGATCATGCTGTAGTCCAGAATCAGAGCTAGTAAGTTGTCAAGGTCACTGGAACTGTGGACTTATAAACTCAGGGTCTGACTTGCCTTCCAACCCAGGGAAGCTCAAAGAACTACATGTATGCAGGTGCTCTGACAGCCTCCTGCGGTCAGAATGCCTACCTAAGCACCTCTGCTGGTGGAGGGCCTACGATAGCATTCATCACCACCAGGGAATGCAAATCAAATCCACAATGACATGTCATCCAACTCTGGTTGGAGGGACTGCTATTGAAGACACAGAAGATAATGCATGCTTGGTGAGAAAACAAACTGGTAGATCTCTGTTAGAGAAACATACTGTCAGAACCATTATGGAAACCACAAAACACAAGTAGGTCCACTGTATGATCTAGACATCCCATTACTGAGAGTGTAGTCAACGGAAATGAAATCACTCTTCTCAATGGCCAATATATGGGATCAACAGGTGTCAATACATAGATGTGTGGCTAAAGAAAATCTTTTTCTTTCTCTCTTTCTCTCTCAAACACAAACACATCACACTCACACCACCCACCCACATACACACCATATACCATACAAACACTCACCTCTACACCACACACACACATACACCATGCATACACTACACACTCACTATACCATACCCACACCCATGCACACCACACCACACCATGCACGCACGCACACACACACACACACACACACACACACACACACACTCACCCCCATACTACACATACACACACATACACACCATACACCACATAAACACTCATCCCTATCACCCTACTCACATAAACTACACAATACTATAACACACACACACACACACACATCCCACACCATGCATTCACACACGCACACTCACACTACAAACACATGGAAATAGTATTCAATCATACAAAGAGTGAAGTCCTATCTTTTAAGCTACAGTAACATGGATGGAAGTAGGTGATATCAGGTCAAGCCAGTCACAGAAAGACTGCATGATCTTTTACACAAGTGGAAAGTAAAAATAAAGAGTTAAATAAATAAACAAATAAATTTATAAATGTTTTTTTTTAGAAGTAGAGAGAATAGTGGTCAGTAGAGTCTTGGAGGAGGGTTGTGATGAATAGAGACAAAGAGAAGTAGGTAATCAGCACCAAAATAGAGTTTGCCATAATGATTAAATTCCAGTATTGTAGAGCACATCAGAGTGACTGCTACTTATAATTTATTGCACATTTTACAAAGAATAAGAAGACAGGATTTGAAGGTGTCTAACATAAAGCAATGCTGATTAACCTACCTTGATCATCTGACACTATATTTATGCAACAAATGTGTTCTACAAACATCTATGATTAAAAGAAGAAAAGGAACCTGGGAATGGTGTGGCATACTCCTTTAGCACCATTATTTGGGAAGCAGAGGCAGGTGCATGTCTGTGAGTTTGGAGGCAACATGGTCTGCATAATGAGTTCCAGGTCAGTGGGGCGACATAGTGACATTGTGTCTAGGAAAACAAAACAATGTCATGAGTTGTGGCAAGTGCTTAGAGTCCTGGCTGCTCAGGAGACTGAAGCAGAAGATCACTTGAGCTTGGGAGTGCAAGTAAGTGTAGCAAACAGCCAGATCCTGTCTCAAAAATAGTAATAATTTTCAGTGACAAAAGGTTTTGAAGGAATTATCCACAGCAACCGTTTTTTGCCTATTATTCACATGATAAAATTGCTCCTTGCTTAATAAGGAAGATCTGGACCAAGCAGAGAAAAGAAAATGAACCTTTCAGGCATGTTGCCATGCTGTCCACCACAGGGGACAGTCTGGGACAGCAATGTCTGGGAGATGGCCGTCTTCCCTGTGTCTGGCAGAAAGCCCATCAAGGAAGCACTGCCACATCCCACTGGGGCTCACACCCGCAGCCAGGCTTGCTGCCTGTTGGTCCCTGAGGGTTCTGTAAGCAACAGGGGACCAGACACTGACTCACAGCCAGGACACTTGGCCCGCACTCAGTACGGTGGCTCGTTGTGCCCTCTGAGGCAAACCTCGCTGTTTCTCTCATCTGTAATGGAGCAGGCAGACTGACAGGGACAGCTTTGCATTTCCCTTGATGCTCTGTCTTATAGCTGTGTGTCTGCTTGGGAATAAAACTGAGCAAGCAAGCACATGAATGCTCTGACTTTCTCCCTGCTCAACCTCACCTCAGGCCCTGCAGTCATATGATGTTGGTAGCAGCTTTTTGGTCTCAGGTTACAATCATCAGTATCAGGCAAGCAGAGCCAGTTATCTTCATAGCCAGAAGGCCCTTGTAGGGAGCCCTAGGCCTGGTGGGGCCTGAAAAGCCTCCTCTCAAGTCATGCTTCATACCTCTCCTTGGGGACCCTTTAGGTCTTAACTTCAGATGTTCAGGAATGTTTGCACTAGGGTCTGTATTGTACTTGTCTTTTCTAGTTCTTAGGCAAGGTATGCAAGGTTAGGACCTTATTGCTCAGATGTGTCCAAAAATGCAGAGACTAGATCATCCTAGAGAGTCCTGAGTTGATGATGCCTAGGTGCTAGGAGGTTTTAGGGAGGAACCAAGGCACCCAGGGGATTTCTAGTTCAGGGATGCTGAACCTGCCTACCCTCCTCAGACCAGCTATGAGTCAGGCTGGGATATATACTGCTCAGGCACAGCCTTGATTACATGAGTCCAACCAATGAGAAGCAGTTTTTTTCCTCCTGGGACTAGAGTACTTCCTGTGGTATAATGGACAAGAGGAGAGTCAGATTTGGGGTTTAGGTCAACATCAGGGTGAACTCAAGTGTCATTATATGTCTCTGAGCCTCCACTGGTAGGAGGAGGGAACTGATGAGACCAAGGTTTGGTTTTTTGATAGACTCAGGAAACAACTGTGAACTCCACATGTCTGAATCAAGGCAATGCTTAAGAGGTCCCTAGTTACTTGACCTACTGAGTTAATTACTCCTGATTGTATAAAGGAGGAGAAAAGAGCAAAGCAAATGAAGGCAGAGAAGAGTGGTGGGTCCTGGCAACTGACCCTTTAGCTCCTGTGTGGTCAGAGATGTCATAGGGCCTTGGTAGCACCCCAACTCCACCTGACAGAAGGCAGCCTTAAAAGCCCACTATTGCTATCCCTCAGAAAATGCTGCTGCTTTGTCCAGTATCCATGATGTCACTTAGGAAGATCTGGAATGGTTAATGTCATGGTGCCACCACAGGAGGTTTTCAGCTCTCTGAAATGGAATCATGACTTCAGGGCATACTGCAATCTGCTTTCCAGGCTGAGCCTTTCTTACTCACATGTGACTCAGCCCTAACTCCCAGCGGCTTCAGCACTCACACGACCGTAGTATGAGTGGCTCGTGGCCATCTTGTTCTAAGCCCCACCTCAGCCAACTCCTCATCCCCTGTGCCAGTGGCTCTCTGCCCAACCTGGGGCTTAGCCAGCTGTACCCTGGAGTTGGAAACCTTCCAACAAGCCCATTCTTTGTCCTGTCCCTGGCCACTGCCATCCCTGCAGCCTGGAGTCTCTCCAAGGACTCTGAGCTGCCTTGCAGGAACACAGTAGTCTCCCTCTCTTGGGCATTTGCCCACTAGCCATTGGCCAAGCAGGTCTTCAGGAGTTTTGTACTCAGAATTTGCTACCAGTCTGGTTGGGGCAGACTCTGTCCATGGCATCAGCCCTGTGTTCTCAGGCTTGACGCTCCCACATGAATGAGGCCCACAGAGTTCCGGGTCGTCGACACCAATAGACTCCATTGAGAAATGAGCATGGTAACAAGAAGCACCACATTCCACAGAGGACTAAGTGGTTATAAGTGGCTTTCTTTGGGAGGTGGCTGGGTTTTGGAGGATCAATAGTCATTCTAATAAAGCACGGTAGAATGAACCCACATGGTATTTTCAGAGAAATGAAAACTGCTCAAGCTTGCGAGAGCACAGAAGCCCGAGGAACAGCAGCAAATCTGAAAGGCCACAGCTGAGTGTAGGGGCATTAGCCAGACCGAAGGCAGGGACAGCTCAACTCCAGTCAGAGTCAGGGTATGAAGGTGCTGACAGGGCCCATACTGTTGCTTACAAAAACCTGGTGAGGCTGGATTCTGCTGAGACAAGGTGGAGGGCAATGAGTGGTCCTACCCTTGATGGACAGCCCATTTTCTCCTGTCTCATGAATCTCAAGCCTCCGCATCTAGAGGAAGGGTCTCAGATGCAGGTCCCAAAACCACAGTGCATTGCTTTCTTCAGGGGAGTATGCCAGGCAGTGTGAGGCAAGTTGCTGCCACCTGCACTCACTCCGCGCACACCCCAGTTGGGCTCACGGCCAAACCACTCATGAGCAGGTGCCAGCATAGTTAATCACTTCTTGATCTTTCCGCTTTGAACACATTTGTATTTCTAGTGGAACACAGGAGTGGATGGCAGCACTTAGCCCTAGGAATGTCTTTGCAGTGGAACAGTGCCCTGGTGCAGAACCTCTAATCTGAGTCTCCCGCAGACAGAACCCTGAGCAACCCAGGCTTCCCTAGCCCTCTGGCTATCACCTGCTCCTTTCACCTGGCAAGAAGCCTCTCTCTTGATGCTCACTTCAGGGGCTTCCACCCTGACCACCCAAGAGGAAGAACCTCCAATCTTTGCCCCACATCTTTTCTCCCCCAGGATACTTGTTACACTCTTGATTGGCATTTCCATGTGGCTACTTGCCAGCAGGCTTACTGGAAGGCAGAGACACTAATTTGTAATTGTCTCCAGCACCCATCGGGGATTCTGACTTCGAGAAGCTCTTTTAGTGTTAGATGGAAAGAGAGAAGGAACAGGAAAGGAAGGTTTGAAGGAAGGAAAGAAGGGAAGGAGAGATTGTGGATGGAAGAAAGGAATGAGGGACGGGGAAGATGGAAAGGAGAAAGGGAAGAGAAAAGGGGAAGCATGGGAAGGAGGGTATGAGTGTGCCAAGCACTTCGGCACCCCTGGGCTAGGGGGTAGATTCTGAGAACAGCACCTTGAGAAGAGACTGCGCAGCAGTGATTTGGGCTGCTTGCTTTCTCCACAGCTCTTCATTCCTCCCTGCCCCAAGAACATCTGCCACGCTAGCCTTCAGCTTCCTTGGGTCTTCAGAATCTTGGTCCTCTGGACCTTTCCTTCTACCTGGTGGCAGGACCAATCCACTCTTCTGTGACAGTGCAGTTCTGTTATAACAAAAATGAACTATCAGGAAAAATGTGCCACTCTCATGGAGTATTAGAGGAAATGCTGGGATCAGTTGGTCCCTGAATCCTGTGTGTCCATATTTGTGCCCAGCAGGACTGTCTGTGAAAAATTACTCGCAGTCCTGTGGGTCTCAGTTTGCACAGTTGATGCTTCTGGCTCTGGAAAATGTTACAGGCTCTTCAGGAACAAGGTATGATGCCTTGAGCAGCGGAGAGGTGTCCCCTGGACGCTCCTGTCTGCCTTGACCACTTAATCCCCTACTAAAGAAGGTGACACCATGGTAGAATCTAGAACCCTGCTCAGGCCAAACTGTGCGACCGTGCATTAGAGTGACTGTTCCTCTGCTCAGAATGGAGAGATGTGACTGTTCCCAGTCATAGGCTGGGACAGAAACCACATACCATCGTCCTCTTTCTGATCCACGTACATGGTATTAAAACAGGACAATGGAGCCATTGATCCTACAAGTTTGTGAGGTGACTTTGCTATTTGTTTGGCTCCTTTATTTCTTTCTGCTTCTGTGATGGAATGATAATGACACACTCTTGTCTATGTCTTTTATATTCCAAACCAAGAGACATGTGTCCCAGAAGTTAACATGAACAACATACAGCACAGTGGCTACCTGTTGGAGGTGGTCTCCTCAGCAGGTACTGTGGAGCTCCCATTGAGCTTGGCGGCCAGTTCACTGACTGTATCTAGGTCTGGAGGTGTAAAGTAGGCGCGGGAGTGGAAGCTGGTGTAATTTGGAGACAGTAAAGAAAGTCATGAGAAGCAGCATTGGGCCAAATACCCACGGCTGTGGAAGGAGAAAATCACAGAATTCAGTGATTAGCAAATGTTTCCTTGTCTTTCTGACTTGGAGACTATTGAAGTGAGCCACGCAGTTGATGCAGGCGCAAGGCCCAGACATATACAATGAAGTGAGGTCCTGGTCAAGTGAGGCAAGCAGGCAGGACATACAGTCAGCAGTTTTCTAGATGAGGAGTTGAGTTGAGGGACTTCCCAGAGGAATAGAGAAGGGCACTGTCTGTGCAGCAGTGATGCTCAGAGCAGGACATCTGAGATCTAGCTCTTAGAAGGCAACATTCCAAGTTGAGTTGGTTAGGCAAGTTGTAAAGGGTCTACCTTCTGAATTCAGAGAGTCACAATTTTCTTCTTGGGAACTGACCAGCAGGTTTATAAAATTATATCCATCAAGGAAGAGTTACCAGTGTTTTCTCTGGTTACTGACCCGGCAGGGGTGCCTGTAAGGACTTCTTACAGGCTCCTTTCTGGCCATATTGTGGCACACATAGGCACGGAGCAAAAAGACCAATCTTGGGCAAGAGGTGGAGAAGCCTGAGCTCTGGTCATCTCCACTAGCCTGTGCTTTCCTAGGAGACTGAAGTTTGCACCAAATCTTAGTTGCACACTTTGAGGGCTAGAATCTGGTCATAGAGGTCATGGATTTTATGAGCTATACTGTCTTAATTTTTTAATGCTTTTCATAATTATCTGGGCAATGATTGGAGCTGAGCCATTTGTTTCCTGTTTGAGAGTTCTCACCTTTTCTCTCTGCCTCTGTGTTACGCAATATGGCTGGAAGGGAGTGTGGGTAGATGTCTTTACAGGCTTCCTGCCAAGATGATGACCTAAGTTAAGGCTGTTGAGGTTTGTTTCCGTGAGTGAACCCAACCTTTCCTGCTACTTGCCTTGAGGCTGATCTTTGCAGCCAGAAAGGTGAGAGATGAGTAACTGGGTGTGTGAAGCACAGTTAATAGAGGCTGAGATTAGACCAGGTAGGGAGCAAGGAGGTATGAGGTGCTCATAGAGTGGGAGAGTTGTCTAGGGTAAGGCTGAAGTCTCCAGTAGAAGGATAAGGGTAGCGCAGGATTCTAGGCATCACAGGCAGGGGAAATATTCAAGGCATATAAAAAATACCTCCCAGGATACCTTCAGTAAATGGGTGGTTGGATGTGGACAAACAAAACAGTGGAAGGGCTGTTTAGACTAGGGAGGGGCAGGAGAGATAGAGCCTACTAAGACTCTGGTCAGCTGAGGGAGAATGCAAACTTAACTTACTGGGCGATAGGAGCCACAGAGGGTTGCTGACAGAATGTGAGTCATATGACAGACTTGTCTAGTGTTCTTAACCTCCAGTTTGCTCATCTGGAAGATGGTGCTTTGATATGTGTGTTTACCAAGATGAAACAAGAGTCATTGTGATGACCCTTAGCAGAGGCCATAGCATGAACCAGAAGGCTCTGATTAGTTTGTATCCCATACCTCAAAATTTGAAGGTTTATATATTCTGAGTTGGACAACACAGCAGATGTAGCATTAAATTGGTCTACATGAGCAAAACTAACTAGAAGAGGAGGCCCTTTTGTTCTCTAAGGACCTCTCAAGCTTGGCTGGAAGCTCATAGAGAACTGTCCAAATTGGGAGTTAAAGGCCTGAGATGTACATTCTACTTCTTCTCCCATCTTCTATAATAGCCCATCTCTCCTCTCTCCCCTAGGACATGCCCTTAGAGGCACTGCATTTGCCTTTCTCTTTGTCTTGCCTCTATCTTTTCCTTCAGTAATTCACCCAAATCAAGGCCTTTCTCCATCGCTCTGGTTGAGTCTCTTACCCCTTTTTCTGATGATTTTTCTCTATAGTACTTAACATGCATTTTGCTTAAGGTCTGTTTCTTGTATCATCTAAACCCTATGGTTTTGATGACCTTATTTGTTGAAACACAGAGTCATGGAGAAAGCTTCATCTATAGTTTTGACTTTTAAAGTCCTCCAAACTCCTATGCATCTCTAGTCTGTGGCACTATTGGGAAGGAACCTTCAGGAACTAAGGCATAGAGGAAGGAAACTAGATAACTGTTGTCACATATCTGAAGGAGATTATCAAGATCCCAGCTCCTTCCTTCCTCTTTTTCTGTCATGTCATAAGGTGAGCAGAGGCCTCCAGCACACGCTTCTGTCATGATATCTTGTGTTGCCACAGGGACAGCAACAGGGCCAAAAATCTCTGAAACCCTGAGCCAAAATAAACCGCTTTAAACTGTTTACCTCAGGTGTTTGGTTACAGTGATGGAACACTGATTAACACAGCAGCCAAAATATTTGTTGTGAGAATAGATTAATCCCTCCATTTTGTAGGCAGGATGTACACTGTAGCATGAAATCCACACGACAGTTAGAGCATTGGATTTGCATTTATTTGTGGCACTAAGAGAAAGAGCAGACAGCTGTGACTAAGAGCAATTGGCTGGTAGCTCTTGCCTCACTGAGAAAGTTTAGCAATGTTAATCACACAGTACCAAGTTCCCACTCTACCCGATGCCTAGATTTAAAACAGGGGGAAACAGTAAAAGGATTTCATGTTTTTTTTTTCAGTAAGGCAGAGATTTTATATCATGAACTCATTTTGACTTCTATTGCTGTCTTGATTTTCTCCATATAAGAAAAGGTTTTAGAGACACATTAAAAAAAACACAAAACTTCCTGCTGAGTTTAAATTCTTTAAAGATGGTGTTTACCCACAATGTACTATAAGAATGTCATATAATACCAGGGCAGCTGCTGGACCATGCCAAAGTGTGTCAGGATAAAATGAAAGCCACAGAATATGTGGCACAATGTGGACTGCCCTCTGCTACATATAGGTCCTCAACACCCTGCTTTCTGGCCCTCTGCAGGATTTCAGAAGGCTACTGGTGAAGTCTCAGGCTCCATGCAAGGCTCCTTCACAGTGACCTGATGCACGTCATAGCCTGGTGGGACATCGGGGGAAGGGGAACTATACAAGTGGGACACAATCTATACAAAAAGGGACAGCCCTTCCAGTGTTCTCATCTCTGCTTCCCATCACATTCTAAGGAGCCAGGAATGTCTTGCTCACACAGTCAAGTAGGGCTGCTACTCTGGGCAGCAATAGTGGAATTTTAAAAGCTTAGTTGGTCAGATCACAGTCCAAGATCATCTGTAAGGTGTGAGCCTTCACTGTGTGAGGAATACAAATATGAACCTGATGCTTTTCTATCCTGCAAAAGTCATCTCAGCAGCCTTCCTCCATTGTGCATCCTGGAACATGTGATAGATTCTGACTATTTCTGTTGATTTATGTTTTTGTCCACCTAGAATTCAAAAGATCATAAATGATTTTAACCATGTGTATGTGGTCAAATTCTCAAAGATCCAAAAATCAACTTAAGGCATAATTCCTTGTGCCCATAGCTATAATCAAGTGTGAGTGTTGGGCTTCAGCCTGTGTATTCCCATTACTCTGCCAACAAGAGCAGTTTATTGGCAACTGTGAGCATTCAGAGGCAGATCATATGTCCTTGGCACACAAGTAACACAGCAAAGCAGCATCTCCCCTTTGACCATTAGGAACACTGAAAATCCACTGCGGGCAAATTGGCCTGGAGACAGGAAAGTACCACCATTTCTTGAAGGTTTCATTTCCTGTCATGTGGATTTCTAAAGTGATGATACTTGGAGCTGTACAGGTGGTTTCCACAGTGGTAGGACCTCACACGAGCAAGGGAACCTGCAGGGAAGATGGGTAGAGTTACTGTCTCTGTGGGCAACAAAGTGTACAGAAGAGAGTTATGCATGCTTATCCTTGTAAAAGACGTTGAAGAATTGAGATCTAGACCACAAACCATGCTTTTCACTCTCCCAAACACACTTTCCAAAATACCAATACGCTTAAAACCTTCCATTAACTTGTGAGAAAACAAGCAACATGGAATCCATGGATGTTTATTTGTAGGTCCCTCCTGCAGCATCTCATTGCTCCTTTGTGTTCCTCTCACCAGTCCTGCTGGAACGGACACCTGGAGGCAGGAACCCTAGTAGGCTCACTCACTGCCACATATATAAAGTGCATGACCAGAGTTTGCGGTGTGGATGAAGGAGCGTGCAAGTTTTTCCTCTGTGTGTCGGGAAAGATCATATAGATCCTGTTGTTTTAGTTCTCTCCTGATAGCCCAACAATAGGAAGTCCAGACATGGTGGTCTGTTTCTAGTGCCTCTGAAAATGAGTTAAGGAGATGGATGTCTTGTGAAATAACCACTGTCTTGCTCCTATAGTATCAAACCAGAGCCCAGGCTGAACAGGACTGGCTGGGAATTCACCATTGTGGACTACCTTTTTAGTTCATCAACCAAAGCAAATACTCAGAAGCTACAAATACTTTTAGAACTAACACAAGCACCATTGGGTTGACAGTACCCAGCTTATGGCCAGTCTATCTGCTCTCTCAATGGATTTTTCCCAACAGTTCCACTATAATTCAAGAATAATGGATAAGGTATGTGTGGAAGAACATCTCCTCATAGTTGTAAGCTGAACATCTCAGTTCCAGGTGGTGGAATGACTAGGTGACAGCTTTGGGATGTTACTAGGTCCCTTGGGAGTGTTGCATCTCTTAAGGACTTAGTGTCTAATCCAGGCCTAGAACAAGTCTGCAAGTGTTGTGCTTCTAGCCCAATGGCACTGGATATTATCGTCAATGATCAATCTCTGACCTCCTAGTTGGAGAGAAGTCACTATGTATGGTTCATTAAGCCATGTGCCTATTGCTTCTTCTCATAACAGCAGACATGAACTTAGTGAAGGATATTAGCAGCCTCACAGTTCCACTAACACCTGTGCCATGTGTGGATGAAGGGAGTGGTGTGGCCCTTTGCCTCCACCTGTGATATTACAATCAGGAATGATGGCCCCATGGGGATAGTGGCATAATAAATGAGGTAGATGTCTCAGTTTTGGAGTTGAATAAATACTTTTAGTATAGTGATGTTTAATCAGAGTTTTATGATACAAAGGGACTTACATAAGTACCTTTGGGTCAAATGCTCATCAACAAGACCTACTCAGAGCACAGACTCTCTGACCATTTGCATACATGGCTCAATTCCTTTTGTCTTCATGTGGGCCCAGGAACATCTTTCCCAGCTCTTTTGGCATCCTCTGACCTCTAGTGCTCACATTCTGGGGTCAGCGTCTCTTGGCAGCCTTACTGGAGAAGCTTGGGACTAAGGAGACATTAAGTGGAAGCTCTACTCACAACTACCAGTTGTGAAGCTATACATACAGTGGCCATACTGTGGTCCCTCACAAGGGCTCTCCAGTCAACCTGACATCTATAAGTCTCCACACCCCTGCTCTAGTTCTATTCCTCCATCCCCAGAAGAAGGAAAAACATAGGTAGGATACCCACAGCAAAACTGCTTGTGCAGGGCCCCCAAAACCCTGCAGAAAGCTTCCCAGAGCCAAGTAAAATGAAGAGGAACATGGCTGTGGTAGCCACTAGTGAGGAAGGGAAGAAATTCTACAAGAAATTTCTACAAGAGGTAGAAATCCGAACGGGGAAGCTATAGCCACAATCCAAGATACATTCTACTGTGTGGGGCAAAAAGCAAAAAGAAGATAGAAGTTCAAGGGCCCAATCACTAGGACAAGACCTGTGTCTAACACAATCAGGTGGTATCATGGGGTCAGGGAGAGGATGGGGTGAGGCAAGGTCAGGGATGTGGTCCGAGCTGCCTCAGTCTGACTCAGAAAAAGAATCTGTCTACAGGGTGCCTCAGAGAAAGTTGGAGAGGGCTGGACATAACAGTGGGAAGATAGCAGGGACCTACTGGAAGGTTCAGGTGGAGATACCACCATTGCCATTAGTGTTCCTTACATATATGAGTCACAAAAGAAGCTGGTAGAGGGGATGAGTTAGGAAGAAGCTAAAAAGGCAGCTCTAGGCCCATGTTGAAAGATGGGAAAGGGGTGATAGCATCTCATAAAGGACCATATTATAGCCAGTAGTACAGCCCAGCCAGGCAGTGAGCCTGCCTTACAGAGTAGTAAGCCCATAATTTCCAACAGTGCTTTCCTCCAAACTCCAGACTTAGTCCTCCTCAGTCCTCCAGTTAGAATTCAGTTGTTAATCCAAACCAGCAGAAGATCTTCACTGTGGAGTCTAGAACACTGAGAAGCTGGAAAAACTGTCATGTGGTTTGAGAGAAACACATTGCGACACTTTTTTTGAAAAGCATCTAATGAAATGTTAAAAAAAAAGTTTTTCCTGATTCCCTGTGGTGAAGCCTGCAGGGGGAGAAGAATACAACATCTTTTCAGTGTTCAGTGCAGTGAGGGGGAGGCTCTAGGAAGAAGATAGCCAGGAGAAGAGAGGCAGGACTGAGAGTAGGAGGGCATGCTGGAAAGGGCAACCTTAAGGTAGCTGTCTGGGTTGAGGTACATGGGAGGAAGGAGTTTGTTTTTAAATAAATGTTTACTGTATTGACAACTGAAATATGACCAACACATCATCCCTGCTTCAGAGATATAAAGAAAAAGAGACAGACAGACAGGCAAACAGGCAATCGGACAGACAGCATATACATGCACTTGAGACAGAGTCTCAGTATGCAGTCTTGGCTAGCCTGGAACTCATTATCCATCTGTACTCTCACTTATGGACAGTTCAATGGATTCTGCCCCTCCTAATGCTGGGATTAAGTTATGTTTTAATAACACATGTCCCTCTGGCACCATGGCCACAATCAAGATCACAACACCACTCATAAGATTTCCTACAACTCCCTTCAAACCTCAAATGTCACCAATCATCCTGGAACTACACAGAAGTTTATATTTTCTAGAATTTTGTAGCAATCTAATAATATGACTAAATTTTACTGCCATGTTTATTTCAGCATAATTATCTTGAACTCATCTGCATTGCTTCAGGTATCAGCGTCACTGTTACTGCGGTGAATACTGTATGAACATGTCACATTTGTTTATTCATTCTTTTGCTGATTTTGTAATTTTGAGGCAATTATAAATAAAACTGCTGTGATCATGTATGTGAAAACAAGTGTACCCATCTTTTTGCCCTCCTCCTTTCTTGCTCCATCAAATGTTGAAGAAAAGCAGAGAAAATCGGCATTTTGTGGCCTTTGGATGCTGGGCAGGTATTCATTCTTCTTTTAAAAAGTAGTTCATATGGGAATAGATTTTAAACATTAACTTTGTGTTCCTTGGACACATCTTGTGCCCTAGGACATACCAAATACCATCATTTTCATATTGTTCTCTTTCTTATCATATCTGGGTTTGGAATTAATAACTGGATTCATAGGGTACATTGGGACCTGCTCTCTTCTTCAGCTTTTGGGATGAGTTTGTTTAGAGGTCTTGTTACATTTGTAGAACTTCATTAGTGAAGCTATCTAGACCTGGAAGTGGTGTGTATGTGTATTTATGTATGTGTTTTGTTGTGTTTGTGGTGTGGTATATGTGTGTGAATATGTGTATGGTGTGTGTGTGTGTGTGTGTGTGTGTGTATACGTGCATGTGCATGAAGTCTTTTTTTGCTTATTATTCAGTCTTTTTACCAAATGTGGAGTTTGTTCAGCTCATGTATTTCTTCTGGAGTCTTGCATTTGTATCTTCATAGTTTGACATTGGTGTGTTTAAATTAACCCACCCATGCTTGAAGTTGTTTGTGATATTCCTTTCATGACAGTCTCTTATTATATCTGGAGAATCTGTGACATTATGCCTCCTTCCTGAAATTGATAAAAAAAATCTTTTTCTCTTGATATATCCTGTGGCAGACTTTCTGACTTACTGGTTTTGTTTCAGAACGATCTGTGGGTTTAACTTTTAGAATCAGTTTCCTCTTTTATTTTATTGATTCCTACTATGACCTTTACTTTTTCCTGCTAACTTCAGACTTCACTTTTGCTCTTCGTTTTCTAGTTTTCTCAGGAAGAATATCCAGTCATAGAATGACAAAGAACCATGAATTTCTCTTGAAAACACTACTGTAGCAGCACTCCACACTTTCATGATGTAATTTACAATCACCTCAAACTACTTTCTAATTCTCCTTTGATTTTTGCCTTTTTATTTAAAACTATGTTATTTCAATATTTGGGGATTTTCCTGAGGCTGTTTTATTATTAATTTATAATTTAATCCTGTTATAGTCATAAACATACTTGCTATGTGTAGTCTTTAGATGTAGCTAGATGAACTATTTTCTAATATCTGGGATCAGTATGGGACAGGCACAGTCATGTTCAGTTATTAATGACTGTTTCAGGCTAGCCTACCATTTTGTTACCTGATTGGTTTTGATTGGATGCCACATACTGCCAAACTTTGCCTTGAAATTTGCTAAACAGTTTCACATTCATACATATATTGTTAAGCTTTGTTTTGTGATGTGGTCATTTGGAGACAATTTGATCCTGGTTTGAAAAATTTTGGGACAGCATAGGGTCATGAAAATTGTTGCCCACTTGTGAGAAAAGAGCATGTCCAAAAATCATGACATTTTGAGTCCAGCTTGGGAAGACTTGAAGGCATTATTCTCAACCTATGAGAGCTCCAGATTCTCCTCTTCCACTCTCCATTGGTGATCCTTCTTAGAGTTTGACTTGTATGGGGTGATCAAGCTTTGCTTTGCAAACACTCCAGTAGGCTCTGCAGGTCTCTGGATTGCTCTGTGCCACAATCTCTTCTTTAACATTCACTATGCATGCAGATGCTTTGATGTTCTGGAACTGCAGCTCTGCTTCTCAAACAAGGATGTGCTGGATAGTTTTGTATCAATTTGACACAAGCTATAGTCATCTGTGAGAAGGACCCTTGACTGAGAAAATGCCTTCACAACAACAGACTGCACCGTTCCATGGCCTCTGCATCAGCTCCCGGCTCCAGGTTCCTGCCCAGTGTGAGTTCCTCTCCTGACTTTCTTTAGTGATGATGAACTATGATGGGAAAGTGTAAGCCAAGTAATCCCTTTCTTTCCCACATTGCTTTTGGTTCATGGTGTTTCATCATAGCAATAGTAACCCTAACTAGGACATTGGGCCTCTGTCAGCACCCTTTTGACACCACAGCTCATATGCTGCTGGATTAGATGTTGGATACAGGCCTCACAATCTGCTATGGTGTCTCTCAGGGACTGTAATTCCCCTGGCTTGATAGCTAATTACTTAGAAGTCACATTTTCCTAAATGTTTGGCTGTTTAAGATAGGATGGCAAATCCAGTCCCTGAAAATACCTCTGGACTGACAAAGCTCTCAGAAACGGATTGAGTATATTTTAAAAGCTATGTCTTTCTTTCAAGGTATGCCCTATCATTTCTTCCTGGGTAGTGTGATTCTACTGATCTACCTCCACTTTTACAGGTTAGCAGCCTTGCTACTTTACCAGACTCTTTGCTATCCAATCAGCCTATACAAATTGTGCCAAGGTAGTCTGTATGAATAGCTACAAATCACATATGTACATGTACTGGCTGGTTTTGTGTGTCAACTTGACACAGGCTGGAGTTATCACAGAGAAAGGAGCTTCAGTTGGAGAAGTGCCTCCATGAAGTCCAGTTGTGGGGAATTTTCTTAATTAGTGATCAAGGGGGGAGAGCCCATTGTGGGTGGTGCCATCCCTGGGCTGGTAGTCTTGGGTTCACTAAGAAAGCAAACTGAGCAAGCCAGGGGAAGCAAGTCAGTAAGAAACATCCCTCTATGGCCTCTGCATCAGCTCCTGCTTCCTGACCTGCTTGAGTTCCAGTTCTGACTTCCTTTAGTGATGAACAGCAGTGTGAAAGTATAAGCTAAATAAACCCTTCCCTCCCCAACTTGCTTCTTGGTCATGATGTTTGTGCAGGAATAGAAACCCTGACTAAGACAAATTGGTACCAGGAGTGGGGTATTCCTGTGACAACCTGACCATATTTTGGGGAGGACTGTGGAACTTTGAGCTAGAAAAGCCATTAGGATGTTAAGTACACTGGGATGTTGTGTAGGAGCTTGGAAGATAATGTTGAGAACAGTGTAGAAGATGGAGGCCTGGCTTGTGAAATTTCAGAGGGAAGACTGAAGACTCTTATCAGGGCCATGTTTTGATTGTGAAGATTCTGTGGTTTTGGTTTGCTGGGGCTGAAGAATCAGCTGTGATTAACAAGATACCAGAACCACTAAAGCAAACCTCTGTGTTACTGGGACTATTGATGCTGGTTAGCTGGAGCTAAGAAATTAGCAGTGATTAAGAAGAAACCAGCATCACTGAGGTGAAATCCTCTGGAAGTGTTTACTGAGAGCACAGAAGCTGTGTTACAGAGATAGCCACGGTTGTATTTTGTGCTGTGGCTGGACTTGGTACTGTGTGAGAGTCACCTAGGTTTTGAAGGCATGAAGGGGTCATGAAGAGCAGCTGATGCTCGGCACTGTGAGAGACCATGGCAGGCTATTGGTGAAGGTGCAACCTCAGTTGCAATTGATGGCCCAGCACTGAAGGGGTCATGCATAGGAGTTGAGGTTTGGCACCATGGAAAGAGTCTATGAGAGGCTATTGGTGAAGCCTAGTTATAGCGGAAGACAGCAGTATTTTGGAGATGCCAGTGCCATGAGATGACCACCAAGAACAGCAGCAGCAGTGGAGGACAGGCAGTTGGAGCCTAGAAGACAAGGTGTGTGCTACAAAGGGCAGAGCTGGAGAAGTGACCCAAGCCCTTAGAGGAGCCTGGAAGATCGTGAGTTGGATCCCTGACATTGGACAGTTGGAGTCTGATTTTGATTTTGATTGTGACTGTGCCCTGATATTTTTCTCTCTTGAAGGAAGAAAGTATTTTAGTGGAGCCCACAGTTAAGAGACTTTGAATTTTTAAAAGACTCTTTTAAAAGATACTGGACATTTTAAAGGGATCGAACCTTTAATATGTAAAGACCGTGCGACTTTTAAAGTTATTTAGATCTTGGGGAAAGAAAGTAAGGGTTGAGGCTTAATAGTGATATGTTTGTGTGTCAAGTTGACAAGGGGTCAATTGTACTGGCTGGTTTTGTGTGTCAACTTGACACAGGCTGGAGCTATCATGGAGAAAGGAGCTTCAGTTGGGGAAGTGCCTCCATGAGGTCCAGTTGTGAAGAATTTTCTTAATTAGTGATCAAGGGGGAAGGGCCCATTGTGGGTGGTGCCATCCCAGGGTTGGTAGTCTTGGGTTCTATAAGAGAGCAAGCTGAGCAAGCCAGAGGAAGCAAGCCAGTAAGTAACATCCCTCCATGGCCTCTGCATCAGCTCCTGCTTCCTGACCTGCTTGAGTTCCAGTCCTGACCTCCTTTGGTGATAAACAGCAATTTGGAACTGTAAGCTAAATAAACCCTTCCCTCCCCAACTTGCTTCTTGGTCATGATGTTTGTGCAGGAATAGAAATCCTGACTAAGACAGCACATATACATATAGTGAGAATGTTTCAGCTTTATTTTTCTTGTGAAGTCTTTCAAAAACCATTCTCAAGATGGGTAGGATGGAGTCCCATTAAAATGACCCTTGAGCTCCTTTAATGTGTGCATGCCACTCTATGTATATTTTACCTGAAAAATAACTGTAAAAAGTAAACTCCTGTAGCATGCAGATAAAGTCCTGCTCGAGTCATGAATGCTAATGTTTGCAATGTACTTCTATTGTACACAAATAAAATCCTGGGCCAGGTGTGAGAGTCACATGCCTGTAATCTCAGCATTCTGAGACAGAAGGACTGCTGAATTCAATGCTTGCTTGGGCTACACCGTGAGATCTCATTTCAACAAGAGAAGAGAAAAAGTGGGTGCAGATAGGCAGAAGGGTAGATTGTGAAGATGGAGAGATATGGGTTAAAACAAATACAGCAAACTCTCATCAAAAGTTCTTGGGGCTAGATATAGGGGCATTTACTTCACAATTATTTCAACTTTTCAACGTTTGACATCTTTTCTATGAAAAATGATAAAAAAATCTTTCATACTAAAATGGCAAAAAATGTAGCTTGCTGAACTGTATTTAATAGAAATCAAGAGAAAGAAATGATTGTGAAGTCTAGGTAGGCTTTCAAGGAAACCCTTCAGCCAGCTTTGAGATAGTTCATAAAATGAATCCCACAACATAAAACCAGAATGTGAGTAAGTCTCGAGAGCAGGCTCTGTGGACTGTGGACTTATAGCTTGGTTGGTGAATCTCTGAGAGTTGTTCAGCCCTGTATTATCCACTGGAAAAATGAGATTGAGGAATGTGTTACCGATTACCAAGTACCCAGGGTCATTTTACAATGGGCTGGGCAACACACATCACTGTGTGATTCTGAGGTAGTCCTCTTCTGACATGCTTCCCCACACTGAGGAAAGGGTTGCTGTGGCTCTTGGGTTTGGAGGTTTCAGCCCATACCTGGGTCAGCCCAAGGTTTTGAGTCTATGGAAGCATATTGTAGAGGCAGGCAGTATATGACAGGCCATTTGTGGCAGGGTACATATATTCTTTTTACAGCAAGGAGGCAGAAAGCAGAAGGAGCTTCCAAAGGACCGCAAACAATCATTAGGCTTTTCTTTTGGCATACTGGTTTCTGGAGCACACTATATCACTTACTAGGGACTAGGGACTAGGGACAGGTTTAGTGATTTGTAGTGAGGGTTTGGACATGAAGCCACAGGCTGAGTGAGCACTCCCAGCTCAGCTAATGCTAGGCTACTGGATCACTCTTTCTGGGGGTATTGGGATACTTTACCTAGGTGAATCTCTGATGGCACATGAGGATAAGTGAGAATAGAGCAGTTGGTGAGGGAAGGGTAAGGGAGACAGGAGAGACAGGGCAGCTGTTCATCCTTTGTTCTCACAGGCAGTGTAGAAGACCTGGAATTCTTGTCCACCATCAGCAAGGACAATATGATGATGCTATCTGGGTAGGAATAGTTCTTAGTGTGTGAGGGGAAAAAATTGAAGGGAAAGTAATGCTCATACGTTTATTGGGTATATAAAAAAAGGAAACTGCAAAAGGACAGCATGGGAAAGATCTAGCTGGAATTTCACAGAAGCCAGCTTAAGGAGGCTGGTAACTGTCAATGAAGCTAGAGCTTATACTGAGAGCAAATGATGTCAGTTCAGGCTTAAGGCTGAGAGTGCTTCTGTGACCAACAGACAAGCATCAGAGAAACATGCATGTGTGAGGAGGAGAGAGAGGCTGGGCCTATTCGAGGAGCAGGCCTCAAAGTAGAGATCAATGTGGATGTGGATGCCATACACTGGGGCTTCCTAAAAGACGTATGCTGGGGAAGGATTTCTTGGCAAGAAGAAATCCCCAAGAAAGCAGGGTTTTCTCCAATTAGGGACTTTTCTTTTAGGTTGGGCGGGAAGATTCTAGGCACAGAGGAATGCAGGGGAGCCAGCAGCTGGGTGACAGGTAAGTGTACAAACAAGTCAGGGAGGAAGACAGGACATGCCCAAAGGACATTTTATTTCCCCAAAGAAAAGAAAGGTGTATTTGTAACCTGAATTGGATATCTGGAAGGATTTTCAAATGATTCTCTGGGACATGAGCTTTCAGCACACTGACAGCAAGATACATAGGAGGGCAGGATGGGCATGGTGACATAAATGGGGCATATACTGTTTTAATTCTCCTTCCAGATCTCTGCCCAGTGCCCACTCTATGCCAGAAGCATGGACGGGGCTGATGGGACAATGATGGGTAAGCCTTGTGAAAGACAGCGTTGTGCAAAATGAGGCCCGTATCCAACAGCACTTACACTAGTTCTTGGGGAGCTCAGAACTGTGAGCTGCTCTGAAAGGAAAATTACATGGCGATGATGTGGGAAAACTGAGTCAGCCTGGGTACTGAAAGAGCCTAATAGAGAGTTCAGACCAAAAACATGAAGGACAGATGAACCCAGTGGTTTCACAACATGCTTTACTCCAGCTCCATTTTCAGAGACAACAGGGAACTTGGGAGAGCTGTCAGTAGACAATCTTGACTGCCTGTCTTGAAGTCATTCCAACTTAGCTACACATAGCTAGGCTTACACAATGAACAACTTGGGCCCAGCGTATGAATGAATGCCATTCAAGAACCAGGTCTGTGCTGACACAGGTTTCTGTTCCCTACTCCCTAGAACATGGAGTTCTCTTCTGCTGAGAAGGAAGGGGTTTGCTGTTCTCCTCCCTAGCTTGGGACCTCCTGATAACATCATATGTCTAATCAGTCATTCGGGCTTCCTGTTGAGGTCAAGGGGCATAAAATGCTTTCGTCTACATCTGTGATTCCTGTAATGGGAAAAAGGGCACCTGTGCGGTGTGAGCTCCGTGTGGCTCATGGGGCACTTGCCAAGGCAGCCAGGAGCTGATAAGATGTCTGGACATAGCAAAGGTGCTGACCTAGGAATGTTTTGCCAGGAAAAGTCACTTAGGATACCAGCACCACACTTGTTTACTTATCAAATGGAAGCCACAGCCATAGAGCAGGAGTCTGTTATACCCTCTGTGTGGGGTTGAGTGGGGAGTTGTTCTGAATGGTTCTCTGATTTGTGTCTTGGGGGCACAGTACTTCTGTAGGCACTTTGAACAGTAGAGCTGTAGGCTTTGAACAGCTCTGTCAGTGCCTGCATCCTGGCAGGTCTTACTAAAGGTGTGGGGACTGAAACACTGCCGTGCATGTTCATATGAACACACAGATAAGAGAAAACAAAGTGTGCATTCCAGACCCTCTGACACAATTCATTTAACATAGATCGGCTGAGGCTGCTGGATATGCAAGGTTGTTTTTACAAATGAAGGACTGAGGGAAAAGGGAGACAAGATCATAGGGAGGTGGATGTACTCACTGAAACCTGCCTGTGAGAAGAGGGGCATCCTGGGAAGACACATGGGTGCTAACCACAGCTGCAAGTGTCCCCACAGGGAACCAGAAGCCAATCAGGCAGCTGGGAGCACTGGCAGCCATCAGCAGCCAATGACCTGGGCCACTCACACCATAAAGGCAACTGTTACTGTGATCATTTTGAAAAACAATGCTGTCATTCATTTTTAAGATAATTATTCTTTCTCCATCAAGCTGACTGTTCTGTATCATGAGCAACATCTTCCCAATGATCAACCATCCCATTTTTCCTACCATGGTCAGGTTCTTTTTTTTTTTAACTTCTAGATCCTGGAGAAGGCTTTCTCAGAGGAAATGAGCACTGTGTGATGTGCACTGCAGCCTCTCACAAAGACTTGGAAAGCTAGATTCAAGGGCCCATGTGAGCAGGAACTTACACTGAACACTCAGGCATGAAAAGCAACATACATGCCCAACTGTAGAGAGCTCAGTCCAAGCTGCAAATGCCACAGAGCCACTGTACTTTCCTCCAGGCCAGTTGGACTAAACAGGGAAAGGAAGCTAAAGGAATACAGAAAAATCTACATGTTTTGACATGGGAGCCATGAAAGTCAGTTGTCCACACACTGCAGGAAGGTGCTGTCTGACTGGCTTTTTGAAACCACCACTAGACTGTGAACATTCCTGCCCCCAGCAGTCAATATCCCATTACTGGTACTCTATAGACAGTTGCAGTGGGAAGGCAAACTAGCAGCCATAAAGGTGTGAGAGCAGACAAGCCCTACCTAGGAGAAGCCAGTGCAGGCCATGAGGACTTCCATGCTCCTGAGAGAGGCTGGGAGTGGGCGGCGGGGGGGGGGGGTGTGTACTCAGGAAGTTGTACTGTCCCATCCTGGCTTCCTATGCCACAGTCTGTAGCAGGTGGCAGATGAATGACAAGAACCTATTCAGTGTCATCTTGCCCCCATTACCCAGCACACAGCTCTCATCCCCAAAAGTACCTTGTAACTGAACATGATACACACATTCTTAAACATTTGCTGACTCACGCTTTCCAAAGTGTGCAAGCAACGCAAGAGTTAAGTCAATTCAAGAAATATAATCAAAACTTGGTCCTATAGATCCCATTTAAGGAGCTGGCCATGTGGGAAATGACAGCTGGGTCTCCTACTCTGGTTACAATGTTATAACTGTGATGACCTTTCTTTCAAGCATGCCTGGGGTGCATAATGGCCAATTTCCACCTCACCTCTAAACATTCAACTGGACATGCCTATTCAGACCTTTTAATTCTCTGTTCTCCATTTCTACCCCTTACTTTCCTAAACACTTAGTCTCTTCTTCTAGACTCTTCGCAATCTTGCTTCTTTTTAACTTTCTACAAAGCAGAAGAAAGAGTTCTCAGAGAAAGCAAGCCCAAGTTTTCGATTTTTAAGTAAACACCTATTAGCTGTGTAGTCTTGGCTTTTTGTTTCTCGGGTTCTTTCCATCACTGTAGGACAGAGTAGCATCTATTTTGAAAAGCCCCAACAACCAGTTAGTGAGCTGTGTGAAAATATAGAGAGCAATTGTGTGTCTGTAGCCTTCAAGTCATTGGTCCTCTCTCCATAGAGCCCTTAGGGGTGCTTGGAACTGTGGAGAGTACCAGAGCCTATATATACTCTGCTTCTTACTAGATCCATGCACCTATGAGGTTAAGTATGAGAGTTTATATTACACATTAGGCACAGGAAGACATAAACAAGTATACTACTAATACCTTGCTATAATGAAGGTTATTTTTAACTCATCAATTGCTAATTACTTAATATTTTCAAACCATGGTTGACTAGCTCACTGAAATTGGAAGGGAGGGAGGCCTCAGATAACTGTCACTCGGTGTTTTCAGAATATATTAGAGGAGCAAATGAGATAGATAATTACTCCAAACCTTAAAGCAAAGTCCCTTCATAGACAGTTTAACTTGGCTGTCCTATGGGTTCTAACTTCTGACTAATCTAATTTAGGACTCAGATGCTGCTTATAGATTTCTTGTTGAGAAACATGATTTTGTGATGGGTTTCACTAAATTACTTGCTTAGGACTTCTCTAAAGAATTGAGTCAGTGGGAAATGGCTGTCTTGAGCCCAGAGGGACTTCAGGGGTGGATTCACTGCCACCCTCAGCTTACTTCCATGACTGCTTCTTGACCATTTACTATACAAGTTCAGAAATGCATGAATTCCATAGAAATGGGAAACCATAGGGAGCCAGCTTGAAGCCTGTCACTTTCCAGTGCTGCTGGATAGGTACCTGAAGTGGTCTATGCCTCCAATGAAGATAGCTTACATCCTTAATTTCAGTTTTTGAGTGCCTATGTAGAGTCACACCTGTACAGCTATGACTGCCCTCTCCTCAAATCAGGACAAGCTCAAGGAAGTGGGGGCTAACCAGGGAGCTAACCCCCTGGATTCCAAGAGAGCTTAGAAAACTGCAATTCTGGAGCACCTAGAGCCTCTGGCAGAGCAACAAAGTTGGTGGCTTATGGGTAGCCATGGACCAGTGCTGAGGAAAGGGCAGTTTTTCTAAGCCACATGTCCTAGGGATCTCTCTACTCTTCCCCCACAATAGGTGTCTACGTGGGGAACAAGGAGATCTGTCTGTCTTATTTCTGGAAATAGTAGCCTTATGGGAAAGTGGCTCAGCCTCAGTTTCATGGCTGACATGTTTCCTTAGAGGATACAGCCTGGGCAACAAGAAGCTTCTATGTTGAGTTCAGTCCCTGTATGACCAAAGCCTAGTGACTTGGATCCTCTGAGTCTTGTGCATTTCACAAGCATGAAGATTAACTTTCTATTGACCTCTTCAGGGACAGCACATTTTAGGAAGCAGAAATGCTCTCTTAGAAAATCTAAAATGCCATATCAAGGGTTCACATATAAGCAAAGAAGTCAGTGAATTCATAGGATAGTAGTATTGAGCTGAAGCAGAGTTTGGAAGCCAGGCAGAATTTGATAATACTGCTTCAGGGGCCACAGTTCTCTACAGTATCCAGGGGGGAAATAGATGTGTAGACCCGTGTTAGACTGCCAAAAGAGACCTGGGGGAAGAAAACAGTGCACGCTCTGCAGGGAGACTGAATTCACTAACAGGTATGTGTTATATTGGCAGAAAGAGGCAGATAAAGATGGATATGGGAAGACTGGTGATGAGATTGCAGGCTAAGGGTGCTACACTCCCTCCAGGGAGCTCTAGGGAACACACTGTGGATTCGCATCCAGCCTATCCCTGTACTAGCATTGATTTGGGGTTAGGAGACAGAAGTGGGTTTAGCTTGAACCTTGCCACATGGGCAGCAGGTAGCATGAAGAGTTGGCTTTCTCCCAAGTCAACCCTGTTTTGTCCACTCCTTGGCGGTACCCTTCAGAAATTGGACTGCCTGGTTAGTTTTGCCTCCATTTCTGTTTTCTGTACCAGTGCTCACCTTTCTGAGTCTTGCAGCTCCTGTGCCTGAGCGGATGGCATCCATCAAGGCTTCCCTAGCATTTACTGTGTTGCTGAGGGTGCCAGTGCTGAACCTAGAAACCGTTATGGAGGCTGAAGGAGCCTGTGAGGCTGGAGTGGATGGTGGTGGCAGGGCAGGTGGGGGTGGAGGGCCAAGGTCTTCTTGCTGAGGTTTGTCCAAACCTGGAGCCACGAGTGCAGCATTTCGGAAGCTTTGGAGCTCCTCAGAGGCAAGGGATGACACCTAATGAGACAGTTAAGTGATTACTACAGTAAGTGCTCATGTACCCCATCTCATCTGCGACACTCCATGGTGGTGACAATGGAGTGAGAGGCTTCAGAAGGGATTAGTTCATAAATGTGGATCTACCATGAATAGACTCAGTATCCTATAAAAGAGACACCAGAGAGTACCTTGAACCTTATGCCATGTGAGGCCTTGGTGTTAAGGCACTAGGGATCAGCAAGACAACCTTACAAAACACCAATTCTGCTGTTGCCATGACCTTTGACTTCTAACTTCCAGATCTGTAAGAAACAAACCTCTGTTGTTTCTAAGTGACTCAGTCTATGGTGCTTTGTTATAGCATGTGATAGACGGTTAGAATTTGTTTAAAGGTCCTTTATGAGAAGACAGCACACAGCTACCCACCTCACAGTGAACCTCAAACAGCTCCTTAATGATGAACCATGGAAAATAAAAATCTGTCTGCTTATACATATATCCCCATGTTCTTCCAAAGTATGGCTCAAAGGTATCAGGTATGGAAGGGGTATAAAAATAAATACTCTCTAGTCTCACATATGATGATGGAAATAGAAGCCAGACACACAGATTTGACCAAGTGGGGGTGGAAGTTGAGAGCCACTAAAACCCCAGGGGAAATATACAAGTCACACCATTCCCTAAACTTAGTGTGTGACAGACAGCCACAGGTGCACTGTCCTGCCTCTAAACTCAATATGTGCTTACAGTTGTGCAAGTTTGGGGCTATCTTCCTATAATTGCCTTGGCTTAAGAGAGTAGGCAGGGTGGCAGGCCTTGTTATCTTACCCTGAGATCACAATGAGTGTGTGAGTGAATCTGGAAAATGTTAGTGTACAGGATAAACCTGCAGAAAAAGCAGGAAAATGTCAGTGGTGCAGGGGTCTCTCACTTTATATGAGCAGAGGCCAAGGCAGTTGTCTGGAATTGGGTGACAATGTGACAAACAAATGGAGTTCTCAGCTCTTTTACCGGCTGCTATATAGTTAGAGCAATGGAAGCTAAGTGGCGTTGGCTTAGTCTGCTGAGGAGAAGAGTAGGTAGGATTCTGAGCCTGTTATATATGGGAGGCTCATTTCCTTACCTTCCTGAGGCTGAGAGTCCCACTGTGGCCCCGAATGGCTGCCAGAAGGGCAGATCGCTCGCTCTCTGCCTCCACATAGGATGGCTTCTTTGGCCTTTCTTCTGAGGCCTGTTCTGCAGTCTAGAGCATTAACAAAGTTAATGTATGTCACTCTGAAGATAAGGCAAGGCTAAGTCCATATCAGCAGCATCAATTCCCCTTAACCTGTCTGCTTCAGGGTATTTTCCAAAAGTCCCCAAAAGAGCATTCAACTGAGCCATAGTATCGAAGCATATGCACACAACTATTCGCTTTTCTCATTTCAGCACAGCATTCAAAACTTTACTGAGTCATTCAACACATGTGTAGAGCAGGTTTTGAATTAGACTATGCAGTCCAAACGTAGGCGGATGTAAATGTTCTAAGTATATGCAGGGAGGTAGAAGTAAGCTCAGCTAAGCTCTGCACATTAAAGGCTTTTCCAACTTAGGATATTTTCAACTTGCTATGGGCTACCATAACATAACCCTATAGAAAGTTGAGGGGCAGCTATAGAAGAACCAAAGGCTATAGATTTAAGGTTGCATCAAAAATTAATCTCTTACTGTGAGACTATTCCTGCTGCTCTCCTAGCCTTCCCTAGCTGACAAGTGTGCTGAAATCTTGTAAACCTGGATGAGAATGTCAGTGGGTGACACTGGGCCAGATCACTTAAAGCTCACTCTGCCTTGCTTCCTCAACTGAAAAATGGAGGAAATCACTCTTCATTATTGGCATTAGCTTAGTAATAGCATTTTGATGTGTTAAATGACCTGATAATGGAGGAGGATCACAAAATTATTGTTATTTTTACTGTAGAATGGCAATACAATCACATCACATGTTCTAGTCAACAATATACCATACAGATGATAGCGGACTCACAAGACTGAAAAGAAATGAAATATTTATGTCTCCTAGCAACAGTAAAATCCTACTGCATTGGATTTTGCAGGTGTTTGAGGTAATGCAAGTATAGGCAAGACTAGGCACTGTACTTTTAGACATGCAGAGTGTATGCTGTACAGTTACAGTTGTGACTCTCGGTTATGAGTGTGAGTGACTATGTTACTGTATTATGCATTCACTATACTATAGGCTCTATGGTTATTTTGTCATGGATAATTATTTTTGGGATATGGTTTCATTGCTTTATCTTCCTCTAAAATGATAAAACCTGTTACACCAGCAGCATCCTTTTTCAATCTCCCATTGATGTCATTTGATATAACAAGAAGTCCCCAAAGAGTGCTGGTCCTATTGCCATTTGGGCTTGTGTAACACCTCATGATGTTCACACAACAATGAAACCAAATTCCATGCAGTTCTCAGAATGTGACCCCGTGTTTAGCAACACAAGGCTTTACATAAAGCAGTGGTCAATCCTGTGTCTTACTATCTCAGAGTGTCAAGACCTTCCTTGCCCAGAAGCTCATGAAAGGCATATTTCTCAGTCTATCACCACTAGGAGCTGGCGAAGACAGAAGGTGATACTGGTGGGCTGTTCAAGGTCACTGGAAGGAGGTACTTGAAGAAGATGATGGGTACTTTTCTCTTTCTCCTCCCTGGTTAGGAGGCAAGCTTTTGATCTGCCATGTGTTTGCACAATACTGAGTTGCTTTGCCACAAGCTCAAAAGCTATAAGCTAAGTGACCATGGACTTTGGAGGGTTTACCCTTCAAACCTTGAGCCAAAACAAACCTTTCCTTTTTCTAAGTTTTTCAGATACTTCATTATGACAGCACAAAGCTGACAGAGTGCTTCTGGACCAGAGTACAGACAGCCCCGCACCCTGGCTTCAATATTACTCTGGCTCAGTAGATGGATACTTATTGATTGACATATTTTCCACTGGACTGCCAGAGCCTGACAAGCTAAATCCCATCAACCTCTCTAGTGCTTTTATTCAAGTGCACTAGAAGAAGGAGACAGAATGTAGATAAAATGAGAGCAGCAAACTTGTAGCTCTGCCTTTGCAGTCTTTCTTCTCAAGATCTAGGAGAGGGAGCTCCCTGCACCCAAACCCTGACGTCCACCACATTCACCTTTCGGAGCTTGTCCCTCCCTCCTGATGAGTGGATAGCTTCCATCAGGGCACTGTGCAGGGATATATCTTTTGGGAGTGGCCTTTGAACGACAGGCTTGAATTTTTTCTTTGGCCCAAAAATGCTGGATGGTAGAGCATCATCTGCATCTTGACCATCTGTAGATAACGGACTGGGCTTTTCCTCTGTCTGTAAGATAATATAGCTAGTCAAGGTGGATTCTTTTAGAGTCTGAGGGGGCTCACAATTTCCTGGGGTCCGTGCAGAGCCATTCATCAGTATCCTCCCAGAGTCACGGGCCTCTGCCAAGAGTGGAGGGGGTGGGTGCGCCTTGTCCAGTGCCTTCGAGGAGTTAGATGTTGAATTCGTTTTTTGGTTACTTGTAGTCTGCTTTTCATTGAAACCACAGTTCTGTCCCACAGAAACATGATCCCTCTGGGAAGATCTGCCTTGGAGGAAATAGGAGTTTCTGTGGACAGCAGCAGGATAGTCTTGAGTCGATGACTTCCCATATGTGCTGTTGACCTCTACTTTGGGATGGTCTCCTGCTGGTAACTGCACACCAGCATTGCTGGGAAGGCAGACAGAGCCCTGGTTTGTCCCATGTTCATGCTGCCTTGCCTCCAAGTGCAGGTTGGGAGCTGCATCATCTTTCCTGGCTGGAGGAGGTCTAGCCAGCTTTGCTTCTTCATGACCCTGTTCAGCAGGCTTCTTATGTGGTCTCACCACATCAGCATGGACTTTTGGAGGCCCCATCTTCTTGGCAATAGCAGAGGCCACATACTGGCTGGATGTTCTTCTCTGAGGCTTCAGAAATGTGATGTCTGTGGGATTAGTTGCTGGTACTTTCACAGGGCAAGAAACTGCTGAACATGGCCGGCTTCTCTCTTCCTCCAGGTGTGCCCCATACTCCTGTGAGGCAGGCTGCTGCTGGGGAGTGGTCAGTGTGAAGTCTGCCTTCATCCCATTATCTTGCTGTGATTTTGCTGGTGTGGCAGTGATGGTGGTGGAGGGGGCCCTTTTGACAGTGCCCTCGACCGGTCCATTCAGGTACTTTTCCATTGAGTTGCGCCTCCAGAACTCTTTGACTTTTCCAATAGGTGGAGCATCTGTTTCGACAACAGCTGATGGTTGGGATATGGTCCTGCTTCCATTCATGTGAGGACTCACCAGATTCCCTTGTTCATCAATCTTAATGGCACCAGTGGAGAGGGACACATCCCTGTCATAACACCTCATCTCTGATTTGGGAGGAACAATCTTATATGTAGTGAGGCCATACCTGAGTCCATAGCTACCCCCTGAGGCCTGGCCATGATGAGACCATGGTGGGAGTGCTGAGTTGGAGCTCTCATCCTTACCATCTCTTAGATTCACTCGCAGTGAGTTTATTCCATGACCTGCCTGTGTCTTCTCACTGAGACTAGAGCCATGCACCTTGCCTTTATCCTTTGCTTTTGGGCCATCTATTAAAAGCTTTGAAACAAGTGATGTAACTGTGGGGTCTGTTTCAACTGGATTCTCATTTTCAGATGTGTTGGCTAAGGTTGGCTGATTTCTCTTTCTGTTATCTTGGGCAGGAGGGGAGGGGTCAGGTTCTTTTCTACTTGTCCTTATGAATGGCTGGCCATGTTCAGTCTGAAATGGGGACAGGTGAGATCTTTGGCTAGCAACACCCCCTGTGTTAAAAGTAGCAGCACTGTTACATCTACTGGAGAACAGCCCTGAGTCAAAAGGCTCATCAGAAACTTCCCCGATAAAAGTGACTGGGATGTCATCCACGCCACTCTCAGGGATTATGGCTTCTTGTAGACTGTGGTTGGATACACCGTTTACAGAGTTGGTTAGAGAGCTAGTATCTGTTTCATAATTTTCTTCCATTCCTGTAGAGAAAGACAAACATAAGTAACTAACTGGCACCCGTTATTGGTATTACCAGCGAGTTAGTGAACACATGGCCAATACTTTGATTTCCCCAGGGATTACTACTTTTGTAAAAAATATACATGTTAAATGTTTTCTTGATTTATAATCTGCATCCACCTGGGGCCAGAATCTCAACTTTCACCATATAGGAGCAGAGCCATTTGCCTATCCATGATGTTTCAGGGTGAGATACTTATCCACCATATTTTGCCAAATCATTGAATAATAAAACAGACTTCTACATTTAGTATTCTGGAAAGTGTTCTCAAGTGCACTGGGATTATTGCCCTTCCTATTTCTTGTGTCTATTAGAAGCACAGCAAGGCACGTAGAATGACTTGCTCTAGGTTTAATTTTTTAAAGAGAGAATAAGAAAATCTTGGAGCCTTCAGAATTACACTGACTCTTCAAAGAACTAAGTGATTCAGTGGGCAGTGGGTCATGTGGTCACACACTTTGGGAGGGTACATGGCTGGTTAGGATTCCAAGAGCTGTCAACAAATAACAATGACAAGAGGTTCCAAACACAATTAGATAAAATCAGGGTCAGTTTTAATGTCTGCTTTGTCATTTTTTTTTGTTTTTCTAGTTTATCATTAATGTGTGCCATGAAGAATATAGTGTAGCTTTCTTCATCTAAAGGAGTTTCTCTTTATTCACTACAATTATTTGCATCTCCCTTGACCTTACAGTGTTTTCCAAAGAATGTGTTAAGAGAATGGCAATGCCATGGAGGCTCCATATTGAGGTGTTTATCATGGACAGAAGATTGTGTGTTCTGCACTACCACGGAAGGAAGAGTTTTAAGTTTTAACAAAGGCAGCTGCTTCTGCTTCTCTTTGTGCAGCTCATATCCCCCTGACTCATTTTGGATATTTAAATCTCTAATGTGTGTAGAGTACATCTTAAAAAAGTAGTATTATTTGTCCATATTTTAAAAACTACTGAGACACTTTCATAATATTGCTTGGAACGCTGACAAAAATCTGTCCATCAAGAACAGCCCTCACCTGAGAGAGAAGTTTAACCCTTACATACAGGCCAAGCCAAGTTGCAAACCCAAGACTTCTTGTGGAGTCACACAAAAGTACTCAGAAAAAGTGACTGCCTGTATTTGTCATACAGGATACTGTGGTGTTACCTTCCAGGTCTTCCTCAAGTTCTGTCAGGGTCTGATGTAAGTGTCCAGTGATGAATAGGTCTTCATCATCATTTGTAGGCATGATAGCTTTCTCAGTCCTAGAGAATACCCAAAAGAAAGGAAGAATGTATTGATTAGGACTTACTACTTTTTCCCACAAACATCAGTTGATATTCAAGGCTAAGCAGTCCCACATTTGTTGTGACACTGCTATCCTTGGAACTACAAAGACTCATTATTTGCATGAGTGATGTGTATGTTATTTATATTATACGCGGTATGTAAGTTATGTACTTAATATGTGGTAGATTTGGAGTTTATGCTTATATCATCCCCAAACTGTTATCAACACCTGAACCCCATGCAGTTGTAATGTGGTCCCCACGTTTTCTCTCTTGTCTGTACCAGACAAGAGAACATGCTGGTACAACTCCAGTATAGCTGCATTGTACTGCAGCTGGCATCCTAAGAAGTGAGGCCCCCGATGAGCAGCTGTAAGTCATGATGTCAGGGCTGTGTCTTCACACTAGACTCTAAACTGCCAGCCTGCTCTTGAACATCTGCATTTTATCAGATTCCCCTCGGCTGCAGTCATGTAGGCTTTAGGCTCTTGTATAGGGCACTTTTGAACTTCCTGTGCTGTGAAAGAGAATGTCAGAGAGAGGAGCATGTGGGGCTGTGTGGGAAGTATTCAGAAGTCCTTTATTTCTGCAAGCCCCTGCCTCCCTCTGTGCAGCCCATTAGCAGTGATCCACCTGCAGGACTCAGAAAGGCAAAACCAATTCACTCCTCTACAATAAGGGGCTTTCGTTTTGTCTGACTTGTTTCTTTTTCATCATAGTACTGCATCTTAATTCCTGAACTGGGCAGAGGATGGAAGGGAAGGGAGCTTGGGAAACCTCATTGTGCCACCCATAGAAGTGAACTTCCTTTGGATTGTTTTTATTGTAATAATAAAAACCTTGACAAGAGCAACAGAAAACATACCCCCTGTAGAAGTATAAAAGCTCCCATTCTTGGCCTTTACTATGGCTTCTTTCTTGAAGGCCTTTCAAAGGAAGCTCCAGAAGCATGGCATGCCTTTGTGCTAGGGAGACAGCTTTTGCCTGCTGGACTTGTTTATATGTATAAATCACAGTATTGCAATCCTCACAAATGGTCTGTAAGGTAAGTGGTGTTGTCACTGTCATTGTTTGGAGAGGAAAATGTAAAAAGAGACCCATTGACATGTGCAAGGTCACAAAGCATTCAAAAACAGGTGGCACTTGTTCCAAAGCTTGAGCGAGGGTTGGCTGCATTGACCAGGTGGCCTAGCCATGTCTAGGGTCAGGAGGGACAATGTAGCCCCCTGTGGCACAGGGCATCCTAAGATATGTCATCCTGCTGCTCAGGATGGCAAGGTCATGATTTATTTGCGTCACAGGGACAATGGCATATGTGAGACAAATGCTGCCAAAACAATTTGAGAGCTGCCTCTGCAAGGGCCTTTGCCTCCGCTTTCCTATTGTGCAGAAAGCGCAGACATGTCTATGGCAATTGTCTGTCTTCAGTGAGAGCTGAAGGTTCCTTTCCGCTGATTGTTAAAATTGAGGACCAATTTCCATCATTGCTAATCAGGCCCAGATAATGATGCATAAAATGTGCCTTGTACAATCCTCACTTACGCAGCAAAATTTTTATTCTAATAAATGAGTCTTTCTTTCTTAGTGACTATGTCCATTTGGGAGCCAGGAAGTAGCTTCAAGATTGGTCTCGGCTAACGTCCTCTGACAGGCTAGACAAAAGGCGCTGGTTAGAGATGTGTGTGCATGCAGACCAATTAATAAGGACCACAAGAGGTGCACAATTGTCCTTCCCACTGCTTTGCTTTTGGCCTTTAATTGTTTCAATGTAGTTTGCTAAAGCTGTTTCTCTTTCAGGGAATCTGATGGAAAAAGTAACTTGAATATTTGCTGCACTGTATGGCAGAGGAAAATATGACGATTGCTAGGCAAAATTGCATTTGATATGTAAAACAAATCACGTTTTGATTTATATTTGTAGTTTAGGATGCTTATATATACGCATATGCATATATATACCTTCATATCAAAGTATTTGTCTTTGTTCAAAGACCGTATGGTTCTAACATTCAGGAAACAATGAAGAGAAGATTGCCTGTAAGAATTAAGCCTAAATTCCACCATTTTTTAAAATAAATGTTAAACTAGAAAAGAAATCATTTTGAACTAATAAAACTGCAGTGGATACAACAAACACACATACACACACCTGCTGTTGGTTTAAATGGAAAGCAATATGGAATCAGATATCAACAAACACTTTATCTTTGTAGGGAAGCAATTCAGTGGAAGGAGAGAATATAAATATAACAGTATTCATTGTATTCTGTGGAGAGATCTCAAATATTCAACAGTCAGGAGAGCTACATTGTAAAGGGCAATACAAATCAGTAACTCTAATGTCAGAGAGCCTGTGGAGAAACACAGTCCAATCAGTAACCATGACAATCAGAAAGCCTACGGAGAAACACCAACTAATGCTTCTTCTAGCATAGTACATGAAAAAAAAAACACCCAAGACACAGACTTATATATAGGATAATTGTGATGTTATAACCTGACATAAGCCTGTGGACAAAGGTGAGCCAGGAATGAGTCAGTGTGCCTTTCTGCAAAGGAGGAATCACAGAGACTTTTACTACAACGTACCTTGCATGACAAAGCAATTTTTAAAAGCATGTTTATGGACTTAGGTGCTCTTTTGTGCATCAACCTGGACATTTTTGAGACAGGACTCTCTCTAGAGTATCTATGTAGGCGAGACTATCTGGTCAGTGAGGTATAGGGATCTTTCTGTCTCTTCCTTCATTGTGCTAGAATTAAAAACACTGGGCCTTTTAAAAAACAATGTAGGTTCTGAAGATGGAACTCAGTTCTTCATGCTCACATGCCAACCACTTTACTGGATGAACTATTTCCCAAGCCCGATAAACATATTTTAAAAATTTTTATTGTTTATTCACATCCCAAGCATTGCCACCACCCAGCTCCCCCGCACTGAGTCTGATAAACCTATTTTAAATGTTTTGCATATTTAAAATGTGCAAAATTCTAAATGCTATTTTTAGACTCTAGTTAATTATTCTTTTTTTGTTGTAAAAGTGTTTAAATTTTTCTTCATATACATGTTATGCAAAACCTTGTTTTCTATAGGAGACTGCTGGGCCCAGGATCTCACCAGCCATCAGGGAGAAAGCTACAGTTAGTTCACAGCAGACTTGGTCCTTCACTGTACTCCTACCTAACACAGGATCAGTCTCAATTACTCTAGCCATCAGCTGCTCCGCTCTAGGTATGTGGGATTTCTGTTTCCTCCCTGTATCCAGAACTGTCTTGCTCAAGTATGAGAGTTCTATACTACTAAGGGTACCCCTTTACCTATGTCCCTTTTTCCTGACCAGTCCATTTCCTCTTACTGCCTCACATGGACTTAAAGGTTTCCCTTGCCCCCACCCCTGATGTTGGTACCCAGTGCCAGGTCCTGCCAGCATAATCCTATTCTCCCATGACCCTAGTTTTGCTCCCTGGCACTCAGGAGTGATGTTTGTCCTTAGGGTCATACTTAATCAGGAAAAGGAATAGACATATGCCAGAAGTAGTCAACCTGGATGCCTTGTAGAGTACAGAAAGGTCTAACCACTGCCAGGCCCTTAGGTTCCTTACGAAGCTGCCAAGTCCCTGAAATCTTTAAACAAGGTAGCGGTGTGGTCCTCTTGCTGCTTCTTCAGCTTGATCTATTTCAGATGTACCCCAAGGATTGCTATTTTCCAGGCCTTAGCTTCTCCATGAAGGGTTATCAAGCCAAGGTCAAAGCCAATGGCAATTTCCCAATTTTGCTTTCCTATCTAAGATTTCTGGGAGTAGGGATCTAGTGATGTTTGTTTTTCCTGTATGTCCATCTCCACTATTGCAAAGGGTTACACTGATGCATGATACTAGCATTCCTCTTTGACACTTACCTGGACTTAATCACAGGGTTTAAAGTGTAGTTCCCTATGGGCTTACAGGACAGCATAAGGCATATATCACTGAATAGTGCCTGGTGGGCAGAAAGCAACCCATCTGCTGACATAAAGCAAATGTGCACGGATGTTTCATTCCCAGGCTTCCTCCTCCACCCTCAATTATGACCAAATCTTAAGATATAGTTCTTACTGGCAGTTTGTTGTGGCTAAAGACCAAGAAAAAGAAGGCAAACAATCATTCAGCGGGCATTTTGCTATCAGCCTGCACATGTTGAATAAACACAGTCAGATCTATTTTCTCACACAGAACTGGAAGCAAAGACTGCTGAGAATGTGATAATGTTCAGGCTACTGCTGCATAAGGTATGAGGGACAAGCAGAGAACACTAGGGACTTTCAATCCCATCTGTCTGGGAGGCTCATCTGCCTCATATGTACTGCCCACTGGGAGTCAGGGTGGAGATGGAGGGGGATGCCTCTCATCCAGCTGTGGCAGCTCTGGCCCAGCTTGGCTTTAGCACTGTTTATGTAGCTCCAGGCAGATGAGAACAGGGAATCGTCCTGGCTATTTGGTGCTGGGACACATAGGAGCTTGCTGAGTGTTTCTTTCTACTTGCTATTAGAAAGAAAAGGTAAATGGCATACTTCTGACTCACAACACATTAAGGTGTGCTTGGTTTTGATTTGGCTGAGTTTCTTTTAAGAAATGTATCCAACTGTGAAAAATGTCTGAGAGGAAAATCATGATGTTTCAGGAGAGCAGTTTAATTTGCTGATGAAGACCAAAGTAACCCTGTGACTAAAAAATGATTAGGACAGTCTGTAGGTAGAAAGCCTGGGAAACTGGATGGCTGTTGCATATGCTTGACCCCCTCATTGCAGATGTAAGTGTTCCCCACTGATAAGGCCACAGAGTCTAACACCAGTTTGCAAAATAAATTGGGAGCCATATATATGATTTTAGACCTTGCAGTTCGATTTGAAAGGAGAGAAGTGAAGATAATTTTAATTGCTCTAATTTTAGCATTATTTATACATGTAGTTAATAAATTTCTTTACTGAGCATGTACAAACTACTTCAACATGAACAGTCATGTGGCAAGTGCTTATCAGCTAATATGACAAGTGGCTACAGTATAGTAGAGAACTACATATTTTTCTCTAGTATAAAGGATCAAATCAGGGCCTCATGTGTACAAAGTAAGTACTCTACCAAATAATTGGTATCACCAGTGACTTCTATATTCTTGTGTGTTCGAATACTACTCTGAAGGACTGTACAATACTTAACATGCTTCTGACTATTCCTATAGCTTCTGAATGCTGATGGGTATGAATGCTCAGGGGTTCACATGTTGTTCTTTATAAATGCTCCTGTGGTCACACAGTTTCTATGACTCCAGGTATTATAGTCTGCATTATATGAATGACTTCCAAAAACTTTTGGGGCCACAGTTCCTGAAGTTCTAGTTTAGGGATCCAGATGCTGGATGATGTAGAAATTCAGGACCCATGTCCCTGTTGAGTCTCAGTCTGCATGCAAGGCTACTTTGGGACCACATGCCTGCAAGTAGGGGAAGAATTTTTCTCAGACTGCAATTATGAATGTCTCTACTCCCATTTACCAACAAATTGAGGCCAGGAAGGTCTTTGAAGGGTTACCATGTAGGGAGTGAGGCAATGGGTGGGAGTCAAAGAGGGGTCCCTCTTCACCCGAAGAAACAAAGATACTGTACTTCTCTTCACACATAGATACTATTTTAAAAAGAGGCTTCTGAAAAATTCATACATGTATGTGATGTCTTGACCATTTCACCCCATCCCCTTCTCCCATCCTCTCTCTTAACAGTCCTGCTGAGCCTTTATTCTTCCCAACAGAGCCTTCCACTTTCATGTGTTTAACCTTTACTGTTACTTGGGACCCACTGAGTTTAATTAGCTTAATTAGTGTGACTATGGATGGGAGACTGTTTCTTAGAGCATAGGCAGCTTACTAGTAGCTATAGCACTGAAGAAAGTGACTTCCCCTTGCCTCAGCAACCATGATTTGTCAAGAGCTCCTGACCATGTGAGATGGGTGAGGCCTTGAGACCCCTCCTCCAAGCACAACAGACTGTGGACAGGCTCCATTTGTGCAGGTCTTTGGTGGGCATCCATAGCTGATGTGAGTTCTTGGGTACCATGGCCATGTCATGTAGAGCCGACAGTGTTTCCCAGTGTGCCTTCTCATCCTCTGGCTCTTACATTCTTTCTACTGTATTTTGGGATGCAGAAGCTACAATGTGTTTTCTACTTTGGGAGGCTCAGCATGTGACTACATTTGGCTACACTTTTGAGAAGAACTCAAATCTACACAGTTATCTCTCTTATTCACATCTTACAGCAACTTTCATAACTGATGCTCCCCAAAGTAATCTTAGAATTTGGAGTTTTGTGATGCTGATATATAGATATATAAACTGCCGGGTGACAGCCAGATTGTTTGGGGGTCCATTATTTAGAGATATTGCTAGTTCCATTTGTAGTTCTCCCAGAGTGGGAGAAGCAACATCGATGCTGCTTTTCCATTGTCTGTCTATTATTTCTATTCAAACAAAGATGTTACAGTTTGAAGAGAAAGCAAGCAGAGCTGGAAATGGTTGTAGGGCTTATTCAACAAATCCTATTTCTCTTTTTCTTCCATGAATTGTAAATGACAGCAACAGCAACAATAATGATCTCAGTTACCAATTAGAGGAAGACAATAGAAAGTTGATGTCCCAATTACAGGGTAAAGTTTGAATTCAGGGCAATGAAAAAGTTGCAAGTGGATGTAATCAAATGAGTTGAGGGAATACATCCTCTTTTCAAACTGTACCAGATATAATAAACTAGAATTATGGTCAGCCATTCTCACTTGCTTTTTTTTTTAGAAGACAAGTTTTACTACTGAGGTCTTTAAACTTAAAATGTAGGCTCCTGGGATACTGGGTGGTACTCATCTATACAAGTAGCAAAGAAGAGGCAGCCACAGTGGCAACGAGTTAACTCTCTAACCAAAGCCATACCAAATTGAAGCCATAACTTTATTGCCTGTTCATACTATAGAAAAAGGATGGATAGTATCAGAGAGTGACACTTATGGTATTTTTGGACAGGTGCTTGGGAGAATACAATATTTGTGTCCAAGTTTTAAACATGTAAACCCAGGCAATCTTATCCCCTGCCAAATAAAGATGACTTCAACATATAAAGACAAGACAAAGGAGACAGCTGTGAAAACTAGGACTTCTGGGCTTTTACAGGTCGTGATTCATCTTTAAGTGATTTTCAAACAGCATTTAGTGACTTCCTGAGCAATAGAATTTGGCAACAGAAGATCTAAATTTAAAGGCACAAGCACTCCTTCCTTCCCTGAGCAATTCCATTCTGGACACTTTCCGCACGTTGAGGTCATAAAGGACAGCTTACTAGAATCTACTCTAATCCTAGAGTCCTAACCTTGCTTGTTATGACAAAAAGTTAACTTCTGATCTCCCCAAGATCCTAAGGTCTGGCATTCAGACACAACATAGCCTGGTGACACATCATCATTATACCTCATCCAGCTTGAACCCCTTTGGGAACACAAATAGTCATCTTAAGAAAAGTTGCAGAAACTAGATATTGGATTGGATTATGGGTAGAGCTAGGAACATGGAATGAGAGAAAATACATTAGCTATAAAGGTCATGCCCATGGGGTACATACTCAAGACACAGGGAAAGAAAGGCCTTACAAAGGGCCAGAACATTGCATGTGTCCTCCATAGGAGGCTGCCCAGAAACAAACGCATTCCTTATTACTATGTCAACCACTACAACCACTATTTTCTGAATATGGATGCCACTATTATATTCATTCTCATTCTCTCTCTCTCTCTCTCTCTCTCTCTCTCTCTCTCTCTCTCTCTCTCTCTCTCTCTCTATCTGTGTGTGTAAATGGCCAAGATCAAGGTCACTATCATGTGAGTTCTGTTCCCTCTTAACTTGAGTATAGGCTACTCATCCTCTAGAACAAGCAACATCGATGCTGCTTTTCCATTGTCTGTCTATTATTTCTATTCAAACAAAGATGTTACAGTTTGAAGAGAAAGCAAGCAGGGTTAGGGTTAGGGTTAGGGTTAGGGTTAGGGTTAGGGTTAGGGTTCCTTAACTGACCATTTATAGCTTGGACACCTGAAAGACACCTACTCTACCACTCCCCACCTACATTCTGCTGAGAAGTCACCTTCTATGGTTTATTAGAACCACAAACCTGCTTCCACCTCTTCTGCCTTTTTACAACCTGAGTTTTCAGTGTGATATTCTGTGGATCTGCACATAAAACTTATCATTATTTAAAAGGAGATACTTAATTTTATGTTTATGAGTGTTTTGACTGCATGTATGTATGTGTACACCCCCCCACATACATGCATACCTGTTGCCTGCAAAGGTGAGAAGAGGGTGTTAGATTCCTTAGACTATAGTACAGATAGTTGCTAGCCACCATGTGAGTACTGAGAACTGAAACTGTTTCCTCTGCAAGATCAACAAGTGCTCTTTAACCACTCTGGTCATTACTTTCTTTACCAGACTCAGTCTCTCTCTAGCCACATGACTCAGGCATCTGTATCTGTATTAAGTGTGTACCTGGCAGGAAGGAGGAACTGAATAGTTCTCAAACAGTGCTCAAGGGAGCACTCATTCTAAATACTACATGGAGGCCTCTTACAGGGGCATGTTTAAACTGAAGTCCTTCTCTAAAAAGTATTCAAGATCTTCTAATAGTCCACTGAAGCTAAAGGGAGCATATCATTGTTTTCTAAATATGTGTATACACACACTTTTTGAAGTACTATAGTACAAGAAATATCTGAATAGTGTGTACACCCTGAAGTTTACAGATGGGCATTCAGGGCAAAACTACATCTCTGGGAGTCACAGAATAGTGAAGGCACCCCTACATCCTTAGTTAAGAGCATACCTGAGGACTGGCCACAATGAGCTGCATATCTGTTTAGTCTGGCCATGAATGTTTAGGTTAGTTAACAGCCTTTTAAGTTTGTGAGATGTGATGTACGAATCTATACATTGAAGATGCATAGCATACTTCAAACACTGTCCACATAAAGCCTGTAATCTACTTGCCAGGCGATAACTTGCTGTTTTGAAAAGGGTTGTTTCAAGGGTCTTCAGGTAAAGCCTGTAAGTCCTCTACCCACACTGTCTTTTCCCCTATGAGGCCAAGGGCATCACCTTCTGCCAGACACAGGACTTGAGCTTCAACCCCTTTTACACTACAGACATTAGTTACATTCCACCTGGCAATGCTCTGCATTGCATATTTGGAAATATAATGAGCCAGGTAATTTCTGCAAACTAATTTTCATTTCACAAAAGGAGAGACATGAGGTCATCTCTTGAGGGGATAAGTTAGTGTTTCCATTATGCTTAGAGATCAGGGATTCTTTTCTTTCTTACTAAGCTGACAAGGTGAACAAGGTCAGATAGGAGAAAGTGATAGGGACCAGTGCTGTGCAAAGTGGTCCAAAGAGAGGATGCAGCTACTGAAACTTGTCGTCCAGCCAGAGAGGAACTGGATCTTGGTAAAAAATAAAATCAGACTCTTTTCACATCATGCCTGAAAATGAACCACAGATAGAGGATCATGCTGATGTCAGAAAGTCACACACAGCATTTCAGCCAATTTCAGTCTAAGGTAATAGGAAGGATCTATTAAATAGGCAGAGATTACATGCATATGGAAGGCAAGGACACACTCAACCATACGAGATAGGGAGATTATTGTGCAATTTAACAAAGTTAGATTCAAGCTACAGATCTAGAGACTCCCCCTGGTCAAATAGCCAATGAAGAAGCTACTAATTTAAATATGGCAAAGTACACATCTTCTAAAGGAGAAAGTATACAAAAAACATAAAAATATGATCAAATTGTTATAAAAAATTGTTAACTTTACTATCCAAGGACTGTAAATTGAAGACACGAGATACTATTTGAAACCATGGGCTCAGCAAAGTTTACAAGGTCTATTCTCCACACCCACTCGTGTAGAAGTTGGATGACAAGGTGCCACAGACACACAGACAATCTGTTTGCTGATATTCTGTGTAGCTGATGAACTTTTCTGATGATCTAACTTTTCCTCTATTAAACTCTCTATATTAAACAGAAATGTGTACGTACTTTGCTTATCGTTTCCATTCCTGAAAACCTGGTTTAATACTAATACAAAAAGGAAAAATATATGAAAGAACAATATATGTGGTATAAAGGGTGACTTTTAACATTATTGAGACAAAATGTATACTACAAGTACAGTGCCTTTGGCTCCTTGTCAAGGTACACTAAGCATTCTAATGTATTGTTAAAAAGTCTCTCCATGTCTACACACAGCATCAAGACAGGACTGGGGATAACAAACTGCAAATGAGGGAGGGAAGAAATCTATGGAAGGCATCTGGCACTGAGGTGTCAGTTATCACTATTTGGTGCTTACCCTCACAGTGCCTTCTGTCACTGAGAACTAGGAGACTAGTGTAGGTGACACTATCTCCAGCTATTCATTCCATGACTCACCTTAGAATTGAGCTTCCTAGACTGTTTTTCCCCCATGATGGGCTCTTTTGGGAACCCAATTCTGGAGTTCCAGCCAGGTCCTGGTCACTGCAGTCCTCCTGGTCTGTGGACCATTTATCCTTAGATCTCATGCTGTCTTGTTGTGAGTCCAGGGAGACGACATCTGAAGGAGAGCTCATGACCCCTGAGTCCTCGGTTGTGTCCTCTGATGCAAAACAGCTGCCTACAGATGCTGTCTCCTCAGCTTCCGCTGGCACCTGTGAGACTCCACCCATGCTGCAGTGGCTGCCAGGCCCCAGAGGCAGACTCACTGGAGAGGACATACAAAGACAGGTTAACAAAAGCCACTCAGAATGTCACACCACCTACCATGGACAACATTTTTTTTGACTCTAAAATGTGTGATTCAGGGATATCCAAATAAGGAAGGCCCTCTGCCAAACCAATAGCATTCTCTAAACAGTTTAACTCTGAAGGAGCCCTATGTATCTACATAATTGAATTCAAACTATCCCATGAAAACCTGGGCATTTGATTGGTTAATCTTTTGTATATCTTTGTGGTGTTGAGGATTTAACTAGATCATTGCACATGCTAGGAAAGGGCTCCAGCAAGGAGTTACATCTTCAAACCTCTAATTAGCCCTTTAAACATTTATCCTCTAGGCAACTGTGGTAATTAAATATTCAAACTAGTGAAACGAAGACAATATTTTGTAGTCTGACTCCTGACGTAAAATGACTTCATATATATATATATATACATATATATACATGTATGTATGTATACAACAACAAGTAATGAAATATGGGTCTATGAACTTTAAAAAGAGCAAGAAGGGTTTGGAGGAAGGGGAGAAATGAATTATAATGTCAAGAACAATAGGAATAATAAAAATGACTTTCTTAAACAAACAAGCAAACAAAAAACATGAAGAATGAAGAGAAGCAGACCATTCTGTTATGGGACCTTCTGACCAACAACTTTACAGAATAATGTTGAAAATGTGGTCTACATGTTAATGACATTCTTCCTCAACATTTGGGCCTGTCTTAATTTTAATACTTGCGACAATGTAAGTTTTTGTGTAAGTAAGAAATGAGCTTGGAAGGGAAGGTATAATTAAAAAGTATCAGAACCCAAGAACCAGTGGCTGATGCCATTAAACATTAAGTAGAAGCACACAGGGAGATAGAGGGCAGAGCTGTGTGTGAACTTCTGCTGACTTTAGAGTTTGTCTCTATTGAGACCTGAGAGGGAACACTACAGTCATCCTGCTAACTGGAAACGTGTTAAGCATCAATCGGGAGAGGTGCCTTTATTCTCTTCCAGAGTGTCAGAAAGCTGTATGTGTAGAGTTGGAGGTTGCAGGATATGAGCCCACCACTTTAGACTATTTGTACTCTAGAGTTGCAGTTGAGTCAGTAGACATGGAGTTTTTTGATCTTAAGATTTATGGCTAGAACCATGTACTGTGTTCCAAACTTTTCTCCTTCATGTAAACAGCCCCTGGGCTTGCTACGTGATTGTAGGCCTCACATGTGTGCAAATGTACAATTCAATGATATTACTGTGCATTCATATGGACCAAACCCCATATCTCTAAACATTATATCTTAACAGCAACTAACAACATATATTTTACAAAGCAAAGATAAATCCCTTCATGTGTTGCTTTATGTGAGGTCTTAAAAAATTAAAAAAAAAACATTAAAAGTGAACAGTTATAAAGAATACAAACTTCACCAAAAAGAGCTCTAAGCAAATGTAGAAGTACAGAGAGGGGGACTGGGAAAGGCACAAATGCAGAAGGCAATGCACTACATTTCAGAGTACTGTTGAACAAGAACAGTTTTTGAGATTCTTTCTTAGGCTCAGCACTCTCCTGTCTCAGTCTTTTCAGAGCTGGAATTACAGGTTTGCACTACCATGCCCAGCCACAACACTCAACAAGAAAGACTGTAGAAGAAACACTGCCTGTGTGTGATGGCTAATGTCAACTTGACAGGGTCTATGAGGGATCAGGATCAGGGCATGTCTATGAAGGGATTTCTAGATCAGGGTAACTGAAGTAACTGAGGCAGAGAGAGCCATCTTAAGTGTGGGTGACATTATTTCATGGGCCAGGGCGCTGGATTGGATAATAAAATAGCAAGCTGAGTAGCAATATTTACTTCTATTTTCTGGGTTCTGATGCAAGGTGACTGAATACCTCATATTATTACTGCCATGCCTTCCCTACCACAATGGCTATACCCTAGAACTGTGAGCCTAAATGAATCCATTCCCCTTTATGTTAACATTCCTCCTCAGAAATGTTACCACAGGCATGGGAGAAGTAATCAATGCACATGAACTTACACAGCCTACATACAATTCTTGTCCACTACTTGGTGAAAAGCTTTGAAATTGTTCTCTACACTTTCTGTACAGTGAGAAGCTTTGAAACTGTTCTCTTCTCTCTATACAGCCTTTGAATCAGCTGGACCACTCACTCCAGACATCAATCCCCACTCAGAACTCTGATCCCTTGAAGCCATATGACCAGACTCCACAGAGAGGGTCTGCTAGCTGCCATTTACTTCTTCCTTCCCTTTGGCTTTCTTGTCGCCTTTTTTGGCTCTGTGAATCATACTTATGCCCTTACGCTTGTGCAGGGAACATTTTACTGACTATTCTGTGAATTACTTCCCCAGTTCCCACTCATATTGTGATGTGCAAACTGCTTTTTTTATTTGACAGTTTCAGACATATGTTTTGATCATTTATATTTTTGATCATTATATATCTTTCAGACACTCCCCATTCTGGGCAGTGAACCTCTTCTTCTCAGCCTCCCTGTGTCTCCTCTTTGCTTGTGACCCACTGAGTGGAGCTGGGATTATTTTCATGGGTGTGGATAAGGCCAGTTTTTAGAGCATGTCTTGTCTTGCCTTTTGCCACCATCACTAACTAAACAGATTGTTGTGGTTTGAATGAGGTTTATTTATTTCAATATTTTGGTCCCTGTTGGTAGACTGTTGGAAAGGCTCAAGAAGCGTGGCCTTTTTGGAGGAGATGTGTCACTGGGGGGTGGGGGGTGGGCTTTGAGGTTTCAGAAGCCTGCACTAGGCTCACCATTGCTTTTCCTGCAACCTATGAGTCAGATGCAAGCTCTCAACCATTGCTCTAGTACCATGTCTGCCTCAGTGCTGCCCCAGGGCTCCCTGCGATGATGCAAATGAGCTAACCCTCAGCAACTCTGAGCAACCTTCCAATTAAACACTTTCTTTTAATAAGCTGCCTTGGTTATGGTGTCTCTTCGCAGCAATAGAACCCAATAAATTCAATAATTACTTTTCTATGCTGAATAAAAACATCTTGTAATGGTGAAGAATAAAGCCTAACAACTTGGATTCAAATTCTAGCAGACTTATTTCTTGGCTTCTCACAGGGCTGTGTAGATATCACAGTTAGATCTCTATTTCCAGGTGACTACTGGCAGGGAGCAGACTCTATGACTGGGACCCAGGAACATGGTTTTCAAGCCCAACTCAGTTTATGAGGGGACAGGCACAAATTAATGGCCATCCCATGATGAATGGCAACGCTCATGAATGTTCTACAGGCCAAGTGAGGGAGAATGGAGTAAGAAGGACTTTGCCTATAGAAGGTGACACACAAAATATTCAGTGCTGTGTATATTCTCTCTTTCATCTCTGCAGTAGTTACTACTGTGCTCTGACAGTCATGTCTCAGCTGGTCCTATAGGAAATTTGGCTACTTAGGACAAAAAGGTTGCCCTGGCTCCTGGATCCTATGGAGACTCAGAGGCATCACTTCTGGAAGGGAGAATCCACCTTACCTCCACCATTTTTCTAGTCAGCTAGGGAAATGTCAAATGGATCTCTGTTCAGGACCCACATGTTAAACCCCTTCAGAACATATCGTATTGAGTGCTAAAGCCAAAGTTCTTCTCCTGAGATGATGCACCTAACCCTCAAGAGATTGGAGGCCCCAGGGAGTTCAGAGGTCAGGGGTGGGGTGGGGGGTCGGACATTCATGTGGAGATAGGGGGGTGGGGAGGAGGTAAGGATGTAAAAGAGTTAGAGGTTGGATGGGAGGGGGAACACTATATGGATTGTAAAAAATAAAAAAATAATAAAAAAATAAAAGTTCTTCTCTTGCCCAGACAGACCTTCTATTTCCCCTGGTTGACATTCTTACAGGCTGAAGCTAGGACACAGCCACGTCATACCTACGCCTGGGGGTGGACTGACTAACAGAGCCAACCAGATGCCTGGGGGTGGACTGACAGAGCCAACCAGATGCATGTAAGAAAACCCTTTTTGAGGCTTTATCTGAGTCTCCCAAGAGAAGTCACATGGTAATTAAAATGGTAATTGTACAAATGCTGAAAGATGCTCGGGGACATGAGTGCCAGACCTGGGTTGGTCAGTGGCAACTAATCTTGCTCAGACTACAGGGTAGGCACAGCTATAGTCAAGGGAGGGCCACATCAGCAGAGACTTGGTAGAGGGTCCTCAGGGCTATATGAATGTTTTCCTGGATCCGCTCTTGAGAAGCAAAGGAGTACAGATTTTCAGACAGGTACAAATGTCTCTCTAAGGCCAATCTCAATTGGCATCATTTGCCAGGTAATTTCTGATCATTTGAGCCATTTGGAGAATCTTTTGTTTGACTCAGATGGCACAAGCCACAATCACCTTTTTTTTTCTGGCTAACTCCAAAGATTAATCCCATGAGCCTTATCATTTTTTTTTAACAATTTCTTAAGGAGATAATGGTTAAAGGCGTTTCTTCCCTATCAGCTCTACAGAGAAAAGGGAAAGGTGGAGCTGCATTGGCTGTGCAGCAGTCTCTGTGTTCTGCCCTTCCTACTGTAGCTTCCAGCCCTCACACCAGGAGAGTCTGAAGGCCACACTCCAGCCCAAGCTCGACTCTGAACTCTGGATACTCCTCTTGCCAGTCCATAAAATAAGTATAAGTTGGTCTTGATAATCTCTAGAATCTCTGATAGAATCACAATGTTCTTTGAAATCTCAAATTAAGACCTGGCAAAGATTCATTCATTGTTTCCCTGATAACTAGTTCTGTATCGTAAGAGTGGACAGCATGGACTTTCTATCCTTTCTACCTGTGTGTATCTGTGCGTGTGCATGTGTGTGTGAGTGAGAGAGCCTTTTCAAAGAAAGTCAGCCATTATTTTTAAACTAATTAATGTGATGTCAAATTTACTTTTTAATGAAGATGTGGACAATCTTTTATGAACTCAACAACAAAGTATTTGGAAATATGAAAACACATTTTGTCTTTAGTGGAAGCCATTAATATAAATTCATAATTAAGTTCTCTTCCAGATGAGCACCCACTGAACCCAGTTCTTCCTCTGTCTGCTTAAACTATGTAATCCCATGCAACAGAATCCACATAGGGACTTTGGAAATATTTCTAGTTCAAGTGTAAGGATTTAGTGCTAAGGGCTACTAACTAGTAGCTCAAGTTAGACAACTATGTTCAGTCCTATAGTTCATTTATACATGTCTCTCACAACATCAACAAGGGAAAAATATCAAGCTCTAAACATCATACTCTTTAAGTAGACAATCTATGATCTATGGTGATTCAGCTTAAAAATTTCAAATCTAGTACAGTGTAAAGCATGCATTTAAAATGACATTTTGAATGCAGACCACTGTTGGTTTCCCTGTTGGGGTCCAAGGCTTGTATGATGTTGCACAGTACATTGACTGAACGCTAAGGAAGAGAGCCACTGATACTCAACATTATATGGTGTTGACAAGCTAGAATGCTTGTAGGTCACATGTAGTAAACCCATTTCCACTTCTAAAACTTTAAATTTCCATATGTTCCTCAAGACAAAAAATCTCATCCACCATAGAGATGCTATACTTACAATGAATTCACCTTCTATTGTTATTTTGATCAACAAAGGAAAGATTTTTATATCATATTCCTTTTTTGCTAGTCATTAAGAAAGAAGAGTCCTCAGAAGTTGATTTTACTAAATTTATATGACCTGATGAAAAACAGAAAATGTTTCTATGTCCTACACTGAGCCTTGCCAGTTCCATATACTATACAGGGCCAACAGGTGATGTTCATCCTCCATCTCAATCTACTGTTTTAGTTTTCTATGTTAAAAGTAGTGGGAACAAGAGGAAAATAAGGCAAAGCCTTCTAATCTAGTGATGCAGAGTCACAGTATACTTTTCTGAATTTCCAGAGTAACTCTAAACCACCACACGCTTCTTTCCTTTTTTAAAGCAACAGTCAAAAATCACCTCATGAATTCAAATAATTACACCAGGTTGTAACAGTCTTACTGTACTACAAGCATTAATGCTTTCTTATTATTTCATATAAATGCTTCATTAATTTAAACATTACAATCTGAAGACTCAAAATGCCACTCACTGTATTTTCATGATAAGCACCCTCTACAAAAATAAAATAAAATAAAATAAAAAATTCCTCCTCTAATAGGTAGGGCTTTAGACCATGTCTCTTCCTCCTTCAGTTAATTTCCATTCCATAGTCTAATAAAATATAATCTTAACTGAATATACTTTTTGTTCAAGATATATTTTAAACACATTTGTATAAAATATGTTCATAAGTGAAAGATAAATTTTCTATTTCTTTTCACTGTATGGTAATACTATTAAATTCTTTTGTGTGCTGAGTTATTGCCACTATGATTAGTAATCAAGGAAAACAGCACAAATATTTCCTTTATCCCTGTGATGTTGGGCACCAATCTTAGGATTTTGTGTATTTTAGATAAGCATTCTACCACTGGGCTACACCCTCTGCTACATGAACACACTAAAAATGTTGACATTTACTAAACAAAATGATAAAATACTGCTAATGAGTCTTATAATAAATCAAATGAGGCTTTTTCTCCCCCACTGGTTGCCTGGAAATGTCTGGAGTCCTTCTTGCTGAAACGAGGCAGTGTTCAGCCTAAATTTAATTCATAACTTTCATTTTCTTTAGATACAAGCACTAAAAAACCCTGTTCGCACAGGCAGAGGTAAAATAAAGGCGTTTTCTTATGGCTACATCATTCCATTCAATTTTCAAAAGCTCTTCTTCTGTTATATGCCAAAAATAATTGACCTGTCACAAAAATTATGCTTAATGATCCATAATTGGGCAGCATAGTTAGGTCCTTTATCAATTTGGTTGGAGAGAAGACCTGGAAAGTACCTGATATTCAGAAGTATTCGCTGTCATTAGTGTTATACGTTTGTTCAACCATGTCAGTATCTCCACTGCTTTAGTTAGGTCCTTACAGAGAGGCTCATCTACTGCAAAACAAACCTGCAGCCTAGCGAGGTTCCCAGTGCTTAAGGAAAATGTCTGCATTTATAAAGAAGAGTCTTTGCAAAGCCTGGACCTGCGAAGGAGACATTGAATGGTGCTGGTGTTTTGATTCACATCAGTTTTAGGAAAGGTACAGGAGACCTAGAAGGGGCTCCCTTGAAAGATCCTGCGCTCTCCCAGGGAAACACAGAATTGGTTAAAGACACATATAAGCACAGTGTGGCAGTTGAAGATCTGAGGGGATGAAGTTCATAGAGAATATTCAGGGAAGATAGTGAATTGAACATTCATTCCAAATAGGGGAGTCAGGAAGCTGACTACTGAACCAGGTTTTGGGGAAAACTTTTTGGAAGGTAGAGATGAACAGTCTGATGACAGGAGGACTAATTTCCCACTGGCAGTTTGGGAAATGCTCTGTACTGCTGAGTGGCCAGGGTTCTAGTATCTTATGTTACATGTATGACCAAATGTGCACAGACATGCAAATTCTCAGAGGTGGGTACAGGGAGGCAAGTTTAGGATTAGTCTTTGAGAAAGCCTCTGTCATCAGTGCTACATGAAGACTGCTCTCACTAGTGTCTGTAAATGCTTTCTCACCAATCCTTGCCAATTCTCACAATTCTCATGAAGTAAAGTTGACTTGCTGCTCTTCAAAATTATATCCTCTTTAGCCTGATAGAAACTGTTTAGTATTTCATCTGAATGCCATTATCAATTCATCCAAAGGGCCAGGCCTCTGAAGATCATCCCATGGTAAAGGTGGAAGTATCAGGAAACTCAACATAGACCATGGCCATGTCTAGGAAGAAAAGATGATGGAGACTTGGAAAAGCACCAATGGACCCAAAAATATAGCTGGTATCTTGAGTCAAATATTTTATTCTTTGGATCAACCTATTCTTATCCCTAGAACCCCTAATGTACCTATTAGAGTCTCAGCCTGAGAAAATGCAAACTTACCTTAGTATAACAGAGTTACATTCTCACTGCTGTTACCCTTTCATTAGAAATATACATAAAGAACTGCTTCTGCTTTTGTTTCCCTCCCTCCCTCTCCATCATCCCACCATCTCATGGGCAGCCTACTTTTCATTTCCTGGGTAAGTCCATTGCTACTAACCAACCCTAGTCACAAAAGGTAGTAGAAGATAAAACCAAATGTGGCTAACATGAAAAACTTGAACACAATGACATTGTCTAACGATAGATATGTGTTTGGAACTGGTTGTAGCAGACTCTTCTTATGACTTCTCTGTCAGAGTTATTCAAGAATCTAGTCTCACTCGTCTTTGACAACTGAATTGGAAAAGTAAGTTTTGGATAAGTGCTGGCCATGTTAACTGGCATATGTTTTTTCCACTTACTGGAATGAAGCATAGCCCCAAGAAAGTTTCAGTTCATGAAACCATCATATACATGGTAAAGACTTATCTCTTAGAATTTCAAGTATCAGCTAAATATACATAGACATTTTGACTATGTCATTCAAGATATAGTTATTTCTTACAATGAAAGAGTTCTATCTAATAAATCTTCAAATTTTTCTGACTAAAGATACACATATCAATTGTAGAAACCTATATTTTCAAAGCATAGTAATTTGACAGCTACACTACCCATGCCTTACCTTTTCTAAGAACACTTATTTGTATTAAAGATGAGTATAATCCAATTTAGGATATGCTTGAGGAAACCTGGAGAACACTTTGGCAGTCTTTTTTTGTCAGACAGTTGGTCAACTGCCTCCTAACCTTGACTTTGAATTTGGAGCAATCACAGTGTGATTTAGAGGCAAGTCTTCCTTCATGCTCAGGCTGCTCCCTTTTCTAGCACCTTGCCCAGTATATGGGAATCAGTATGCTAACAGTTTGTTTATATAATTCCCCTGTAGAAAGTTGTAGTATTCTTCTTTCTACATGTGGACATTAAAGCCTTGACGAAAGGTTTCTAAATGTATATGTTTTGAAGGACGAATACTTAATTTCCATGAATGTTCTTCAAATGTTATTTTAAACTTTATTATAAAAAAATTTGCAAAAACTGTTCATACACCAAAAATAATGAGACCAGTTCTAAATACTACTCAGCTCAACAAACTTCTATACAGTTGGAGTAGCCATTCAAAATGGAAGCTGTGGAGCTTCACATTGGGTTTTATACTCTTAATATCAAAGATATTTTCATGGACTTATCTACCACCAAAAAGAAAAAAATCTACAGGGTTATAACTAGAAAAAATAGCTTTATATCGTCTTTCACAATTTCCTCGTATTTTTTGCCTGCACTTGATCCGTCCTCATCCCCTAATATTTAGTCTTTCTTGTTTCTTTTTTGCCTGTTACACAGTACCCAGATGTACATTTGATTACATATGTACATGTATAATTGGGTTGATTCTGCACATGATGCAGAACATGTTCCCCCCCCCCCCCGAGGTTATTGTGATCTCACTTAATATTATTCATTCTAAGTCCATTCATTTTCCTGAAATTTTTGTGATTCCACTTTTCTTTAGAGCTGAATTTTCATTACCAATTCATCTAGTTAGTGGGCAACTAGGTTGATTTTAATTCTTTGACATAGTAAATAAAGCAACAATAAACAAAGTACCTAGACCCAAATATCTCTGTTGAGGGTATCTAATTCTCTGGGTGCAGGTCCAGGAGTGAAACAGCAGGGTTGCATGGTAGTTCTAATTTTAGAGAAACTGTCAAACTTATACACACAATAGTTGTATTAATTTGCACCCCTTCTCATAAAACAGTGAATAAAGGTCTTTCCACTCCTCATCCCTTCCAAACATTTATTGTCAGATTTGTTGAGGATAGTCATTTTGACTGGAACAAGGTAGTATTTCAGAGTAGTTTTTCATATTTCATACTAGTTTTTCATTTGTATTTCCCTGATCACTTTTAAAAAGTTACTGGTCCTCAAGTAATATTATGTCCAATTTTCTGAGGAACTGCCTGACTGATTTCTAGAGTGATTGTACTGTCTTGCAATCTCACCAGCAATGGAGGAGTGTTCTTTCTTTGCATTCTCTCTAGCATCTGCTGTCACCTGAGTTTTTTATCTTAGCCATTCTGACTGGTGTGAGGTGGAATCTCAGGGTTGTTTTGATTTGCATTTCCCTGATGACTAAGTATGTTGAACATTTCTTTAGGTGCTTCTTGGCCATCCTGAGCATATACCCAAAAGATTCTCCAACATATAACAAGGACACATGCTCCACTATGTTCCTAGCAGCCTTATTTATAATAGCCAGAAAGATGGGAAGAACCCAGATGTCTTTCAACACAGGAATTGATACAGAAAATGTGGTACATTTACACAATGGAGTCCTACTCAGCTATTAAAAACAATGAATTCATAAAATTCTTAGGCAAATGGATGCAACTAGAAAATATCATCCTGAATGAGGTAACCCAATCACAAAAGAATGCACATGGTGTGCACTCACTGATCAGTGGATGTTAGCCCAGATGCTCAGTGCAGTGGTTATTCCTGGTTGTGACTCTAGAGAACCCTGACTAATACACTCGGAATATCCAAGATACAATTCATAGACCACATAAAGTTCAAGGAGGAAGACCAAAGTGTGGGTGCTTTGGTCCTTCTTAGAAAGGGAAACAAAATACTCACGGGAGCAAATACGGAGACAAAGTGTGGAGCTAAGACTGAAGGAAAGGCCATCCAGAGACTGCCCCAGCTGGGGAACCATCCCATCTGCAGACACCAAACCTAGACACTATTGTGCATGCCCAGAAGGGCTTGCTGACAGGAGCCTGATATAGTGGCTTCCTGAGAGGCTCTGCCAGAGCCTGAGAAATACAGAGGTAGATACTCTCAGCCAACCATTGGACTGAGCATTGGGTCCCCAATGGAGGAGTTAGAGAAAGTGCTGAAGAAGCAGAAGGGGTGTGTACCCTCCTAGGAAGAACAACAATATCAATCAGCCTGAGCCCCCATTGCTCCCAGAGACTAAGCCACCAATCAAGGCGTACATGTGGAGGAACCCATGGCTCCAGCCGTACATGTAGCGAGGATGGCCTTGTGGGTCATCAATGGGAGGAGAGGCCCTTGGTCCTGTGAAGACTGAATGAATGCCCCAGTGTAGGGACATTCGAGGAGATAGGAGTGGGTGGAGGAAAACCCTCTTAGAAGCAGGGGGAGGGGGATGGGATAGAGGGTTTCAGGGAGGGGGGGTGGGTGGGGAGAAACAGGAAAGGGGATAACATTTGAAATGTAAATAAAGAAAATATCCAATAAAAAATAGTTACTGATCATTTGATTCACCCTCCTCTCTCTTTTAGAACTGTCTATTCAGTTCATTTACCCATTCATTGGTTGGCAGTTTCCACGGTATTTAATTTCTGAAGTTCTTTGTGAATTCTGGATATTATCCCTTTGTTTGAAGTATAGCTGGTAAAGATTTTCTTCCATGCTATAGACTGTCTGCCTGCTCTGCTGTTTTTTTCTGTTTGGCTGTAATAAAACTTTTATTTTTCTTATAGTCCCATGTGTTGATACTTGGGACTAATTTCTGTGGTACTGGTATTCTATTAAAGAAGTTCACACCTACTCCTGAATGTCTATATTTTGAAGGATGAATATGTAATTTTCATGAATGTTTTGATAAACATTTGTCTGTTTTAACGATGGTTTCATTATGTTTTATGCATAGGATAATATATTGAAAATTTCTAAAGTACTATTTTTAAAATTTTGCTCCATTTCTTAAGTTTTAAGTATCTTTATTTTCTTTAGAGTCAATTCCTTTGATCAATCTTTCTTTTATGCATTTAAAAAGTGGTCTGGTTGGGCATGATGGAGCGCATCTTTAATCCTGGCACTTGTGAGGCAGGCAAAGCTTTGTGAGTACACTAGTCTGGTCTACATAGTTCTAAACCAGTTGCATCTCCACAGTGAGATTTACAGAGAGAGAGAGAGAGAGAGAGAGAGAGAGAGAGAGAGAGAGAGAGAGAGAGAGAGAGAGAGAGAGAGAGAGAGAGAGAGAGAGAATGAATATGAAGGAAAGAAGGAAAAAAGAAAGACAAAATAAAAATGGTCTAATAATTCTTAATTATTCATAATTTCTATGAGGACGGCAGCAATGGCAGGAAGTAAGTTTCCTTGGCATCTCTGTATATCCTCACTTTGATACAAAAAGCTTAAAGACAGCAATCCTAGATGTTGTACATGGAACAGAGTTGGACTAATTTGAATTACACTGCGCTGAAAGACTGATTGACTTCTTGAGTTAAATAATACATTGACACAGGTAACTGAATTTCTAAATACAGTAGTCACAATATTGGTGTTGCTGGCCAATGTTTACCACCAGTCCTCATCAAAGTAAGGTTCCATCTTAATTTTACATTCTGTCCTTGTTGGATTGTTGTTGTTGTTAACTAGACTAGACAGTTTTCTGTGAAGAGGAACCTCAACTGAGACAATGCCTCTGTCAGATTGCCTATATGCTTACAGTCTCGCATTTTCTTGATTAATGATTGGTGTGGGAGAACTCAGCTCACCGTGACTTGTGCCACCCAACAAGGCAGGCTGGCAAGCTATGAGGATCTAGCATTAAGAAGTATTCATCCATAGTTTCTGCTTTAGTTCCTGCCTCCAGATTCCTGCCTTGACAGATTTCAGTGATAGCATGTGAGTTGAGAGTTATAAGATGAAATAAACACTTCCCTCAAGTTGCTTCCGATCAAGATAATTTATCACAGCAAGAGAAACGCTAACTAAGACATATGCTTTCTTGAGCATATAACCAAACAGGATTCCTTGTTTTAAAGCCATGGTAACATTATGGCTTGAAAAGTAATCTAGAGTATTTGAGTATTGACTAATCACTATGAGATAGAAGTCAAGTCAACATGGATACATTTGAGGGCTTCATCATAGAACTGGGTCTTTACATTCTGTGTTATTCAAGTGGCTGGCATGTATCTCTCTTCTGTTTAATTTGTATGACACCTCCAGTGGAGATACCATGATTCCTATTTTGCAAATTGTAAAAAAATGTCAGAGCTAAAGATATGGGTCAACAGGCAAAGGCATATGCCTATAACCTTAGTTTGACTTCCTAACCCACAGAATAAAAGAGAACTGACTCTCAAATTTGTTCTCTGACCTTTGCATAGGCACTATAGCATTCACCCCCCCCACTCCTAGACATAGACAATAACTAAATAGGTAAAATATTTTAAAAGTCTAACTCACAAATTATTTTTCCTCCCCTTGAGGGTATGTGGGATAGAAATATTCTGCCAGACTCAGAAAAGCAGCAAGTATATTAAAAAGAATCACAAAAGCTTACTTAGGCAAGGATGAACTCAAGCAAGGTTCTTTCACCAAGAAAATATAATCAGAACCTTACTAGAATACTTGTAATTAAAATTTTCTAAGCTGAATGATCCTTTACATTCAATTGAACAAGTTTTAGTCACATATATTCAAGGTTTTCAGAGGATTTGAAAGTAATTTTTAATAAAAACACTTCAAGTCTTTCTTAAGTACTTCTGCGGCCTCACCTCTGAATGGAACAGGAAGACTGGGAGTGGAGGGCAGTTGCTGCTGCCAAGAACAAAAGGAAGCCTTCATTTCCACTGTCAAAATAGAAATGTTGTCTCCAAGTCGTCTAGTGTATGAAAACATGTGACTTTTATTTAATCAACACCTCGGAAAATTGACCTTTGGGATTTGCCAAGTTGGTAAGGGGCTCAATTTGGAAGTGACTGTGACTTGGGTCTGTCACAGAGCAGGAGAGTCATCTGCCAAGTAGACAAGGCAATCTATGAAAAGTATCACCTCTGCATTTTCCTCTTTCATCATTAGGGCTTGAGGGTTAGTGTTTGGGCCTACATCTGCCTAGCAGCCCATAAGGTACTGCAGGGCTACCACTAGGGATCTCAATTTAATATAAAACTGGCCAAACAGAGAATATTACCTTTATATTGTTATATTGAACTGTTGTTGGAGGATTTACCTAGTAGAGACTCAATATGTTTTACAAGTAAGTGCCTTTTAGAATTTGCTCTTAAATTTAGAACTTCCTTGCTCCTGAATACTTTTCTCTTTTTTATTGAGGAAATGAGTACTCTTTGATCCAGAGTCCTTGTGCCTTAGGTTCTCAGGAAGATTAGAAACAGCAAATGACTTTTTTACATCTGTCTGTCTGTCTGTCTGTCTGTCTGTCTGTCTGTCTGTCTGTCTATCTATCTATCTATCTATCTATCTATCTATCTATCTATCTATCTATCTATCTATCTATCTATCTATCATCTATCTGTCCAATCTAATCTATCACTTATCTATGCATTTATGTATCTATGTATGTATTTATCATCTATCTATGCATCTATCTATCATCTGTCTACTATCTATGTAGCTATCATCTATCTATCAATCATCTATCTATATACATATGTATCTATATATTTATATAAATCTGTTATCCATCTATGTATCTATCTTCATCATCTATCTACTATCTACATATCTATCATCTATTATCAATCTATCTATCTATCTATCTATCTATCTATCTATCTATCTATCTATCATCTTTCTTTCTATCTATCTATCTATCTATCTATCTATCTATCTGTCTATCTATCATCTATCTACTTATCTATCTCTACCTATCATTTATCTATCTGTCGTGTGCGTGTGTGTGCGTGTGTGTGTGTGTGTGTGTGTGTGTGTGTGTGTGTGTGTGTGTGTTATATGACCCATGGCACATGCCAGTTCAAAGCATACTTTGTGGGAGTGCTTGTCTCCATCCATCAAATAGATTCTACAGATTTAACTCAGGTCATCCTACATGCGGGCACACAATTTTATCTGCTGAGCCATCTCACTAGACCCCCCTATTGAATATTTATTGCTATTTTTCTTGAGTCCCTTTCCCTTCTGTTTTTTGTTACATACACTTTGAGGTCTCCTGGTTTATTGCTAGACACCTTAGGAAAAGATAGATTTTATTTCCGTTCATTCAAAAAAAATTCCCTATTTTAGAGTCTTCTAGGTTTGAATAATGCTTATGATTCCTTTTGACATTTACTGCCATTTAGAAATAAAACACATCTTTCCAGTAGAAAAAGAAAAGGAGTCAGACTATTCTCTTACAAACACTATGCACCTTTGTGTGTCCCCTTAAACACTCCTGCCTGCCCTCTGATACAACAAGCCTAGGAACTGTAAAAACAAAGTGTATCTGGGATCTGGGTATTTAATCCATCGAGGAAGGCCTTGTACTGCTACACTATTAAATTTATGATGACAATTTGAGACTTTTGACATGAAAACCTAATCTTCTGCATGGCACACAGCAAATGACACAGAGGACCGTGAGTCATCTTCCACATCTCAGGGAAGATGACAAGTGACCTGTAATGCCACTGTGATGTTGACTATCTCAGGGGCCCCAATCCCTGGATCCGCATGGCCTCCCATGATCCCCAGAGGCCCATCCAGTGTCAGACCAGTCACCTGTCATCTTCTTACCTCCACCCCCTTTCAACTGTACTGAAAGTAAAGGTCAAAGATTACAGATGAAACTGTCACTGTATATCTATAACAAAACCTTGCATTTGGTGTTTCCAAAACATTTAAAATATAAGGTGATGGCTGTTTTTCTTTTACCATAGATTACATGTCTTCAACTCTTCTGTTTTCTTATTTTCATACTGGTGACTTCTTGAGTTTACTATCTATAAAACTATCAAATGCATGGAGCTTTCAAGGTGCTCAATCTCCTGTATTGGATTCAGACCACATCATATGTCTTACACTGAACAAAGCCTTGCAGTGAACTTTTGCTACCTGAGTGACAGGTGTATAGGGGCTGAGAAATTCTAGATCAATCAAGATTATTATGTCCTCCTTCCCCTCTTTGACTAAGTGCCTAGAGGTTACTGACTTCCTGAATTTTGTTTTCCATGGCATTCGTGTAAACAAGTAGCTAATTCTTGTTTAAGAGTTCTTGTTTATAATAGCCAGAAGCTGGAAAGAACCCAGATGTCCCTCAATGGAGGAATGGATACAGAAGATGTGGTATATTTACACAATGGAATACTATTCTGCAATTAAAAACAATGAATTCATGAAATTCTTAGGCAAATGGTCAGAACTGGAAAATATCATCCTTAGTGAGGTAACCCAATCACAAAAGAACACACATGATATGCAGTCACTGATAAGGGGATATTAACCCAGAAGCTCGGAATACCCAAGACACAATTCACATATCAATTGATTTCCAAGAAGGAAGGAAGGAGAGACCCCTGGTCCTGGAAAGACTGGATGTAGCAATGTTGGGGAATATCAGGACAGAGAAGCAAGAGGGGGTTGACTGGGGAACATGGGGAGGGAAGAGGGCTTATGGGACTTTTGGGGAGAGGGGATAACCAGAAAAGGGGAAATCATTGGGAATGTAAATAAAAAATATAGAAAATAAAAAAAGGGGGGAAAAAAGAAATCACTTAACAGTGTAAGCTTCAATTAATATTGAATAGTATATAGATAATGTCTGTAAAAATAAAAATAAAAAATTCAAATATATAAAAGAAAGAATTCTTGTTTAAGAATCTCTTAAAGTTCCCTCACTGCTGCCTCAGTAGTCACAGGTCTGCATCCCATCACATACCCCTTTTTAATGGAGGCTTGCTCTACCCTCTAGTAGCACAAGGAGCGTTACCATTCTGCATCCTTTCTCATGGTTTCCCCTTCTTTTCATCTAAGGCAATGTAGGTGAATGGAGCATTTCCTTAAAACTCTCCTTCAGCCATCAGAACACTAGAGGTGTCAGGTTAGTGAGGCTTGCCAAAGATTTTGGACATCTGACCTCTTGGTCTCAGAGACAATATATGTTTATTATTCTACCCATCCCCTCCAAAAATGTTGCCATAATGTGATAAAGCAGCATATAAATGTGGCCAGGCAACAGGGTGGGGGGATTAAGGGATCCTCCAGGACCTTGAAAGCCTAGGTCTCTGAGGATTACTCATCTCACATGCCTATCCGCATCTGCAGCCTCAGCAATGTAGCTGCTAGTTCATGATTTTTGCCTTATTTGTGCACACTGCCTAAAGTTTGGGACACACAGACTAGCACGAACTGTGGAGATCATTTATTCAAACAAATTCCTGGGTCTGTACTAATGAATAAAAACATATATATTAAATATTGAAAGATACTCTGACAGGTGTTCTTTCGAGTTTCAGTGGTAACTTAAAAGTTACCATTAAATAATATTGGAAACCCCCAAATGCAACTATACTATAAAATATGTGGAGAAAGGTATGTGACTAATATTTACACTGATATAATGTGTTCTTGTGTAACACATACATACCCTGCAAAATTACCATCTAAAGTCCACTCAATTTGAGTGAGTGGTTAGCCAACAGACCATAGAAAGTCACACCATGATTTTCCCACGGAGCCTTCTTGCCACTCCAGCAGGCTTGGTGATGTGTATCTGCTTGTAACGGTGACAAGATCAGCATCTGAGCCCATCATTTGGGGAAACTTGTGTAGAATTGTTTCTAGCCCTATCCAAAATCAACAGACTACACAGCCAGTAAATTAAATGTTTCATACACAAACCACCTGTATAACGCACAATTATGGCGGCCCAAAATAACTTGGCTTTATTGGTCAGAAAACACTCACCTCAGCAAAACTACTGATCCCCAAAATAACCTGCATGGATGCTGAGGTCCAGCCCTAAGTTTTCCAGGTCAGTTCTCAGGACTTGAGGCGTTCTCCACTTTCCTTTGCTAAAAGGAAAGGATGGTTCACTGCCACCAAATCTTACCTGGTACATTTTAATAAGGATTCTTTTCGGTTTAAAAATAACTTTGTCTTTTCCCCTCTAGATTAGCCATTGAGGAAAATACTAACAATTGGAATGAGATCACTCATCCTTAGGACAATCACAAATTACATTTGGTTGCTTTTACTTCTGGTCTGTGTTCATTTATTTTTTTTAAAGGACACGCATAGCAGAAAGTTTTATAATGTATGAAGAAAATTAGATCTGTCACCCCACTATTATGTTTATTCACTCATTTTATCTTCAAAGAATTCAGGATGGGTTTTTTTTCCTCTATCTATTGTATTAGTGATAGACTCAGGCAAACAGAATTCACCCATTCCTCATGTGTCTTGACATCCTGGTAGAACCATGGTCTTTTGGAGACTCAGGTAGCACTGACTAAATGCTGGTACCATATGATGCTGAGCACAATACTTCAGGAGGCTGCATGAGCAGAGTTAGCATCCAACATACAGTGCTGTTTTTACCATAGCTTGGACTCAAAGGGTCCACTGAAGTGGTATTACCTAAGATTACCCCTGAGTTACCCACTAACAACATTTCTGCTTCCTGTTCTCTCATTTTTATGTTTTACAGACTTATGGTTCCTCATCCTAAAGTTCTAGGAGTAGACACAACAATGATTTCATTAAACTGAAAGTTAAGAGTGCCCAGCACTTTGGGCTCTTCATGTCTTTGTAGGTCAGGAAAGGGGGGTTACAATGATGGCTAGGGTGACTAATCCAGACTACCAAGGGGAAACTGGGCTACATCTCATAACAGAAGTAGGGAAGAATACATACTGCTCCTTAGGGCAATTCTCAGAATTACAATGTTCTATGATTAAGGTCAATGGAAAACTACCCTAACCTATTCCAGGCAGACTACTAAACCTTCAAGAATGAAGGTTTGGGTTATTGCACTAAGTAATGAACCATGACCAGTCTAGGCTCTCAATAAAGGCCAAAAAGAAGTTAGTTGATAGAAATACCATTTCATGTCATGAATCCTGTTACAGAAATGATGAAAACAGCCATCTTCTTATTTTGCTATGAATATGTTTCTAGGTATATACAAACGATGCAAAAAAAAAACCATATCACTTTCTTCTGGTCTTTTTTCAGCTGCATGGCATTTATGTCAGTACTTAATTATCTAACTTTCTATCAGGAAATGACTGAGACATGTCTTAAGGGTGTTTCTCCTGGAGGAAGGGAATCCCAAGTTTTTGATAGTGTACAGCAGCGCTGCATTGTGTTGCTTGATATCAAGACCTTTTCATATTTGGAGATTAAGTGTGGTTTAAAGACATCCATATGGTCAGGGGTGAACTCTTGACAGTTATTTATATGTCATCTGATGAGCTGAAGTGTGCCAAATATTTCTAGGGTGTCTAAGGCTGCTGTGGAGATGTTAGCATTTTAAGTATTATAGATTACAAGGAAAAGACATGCCTTCTGGAGGCCAGGATTTACAGAATGAAGCATTCAATCTGCTCAAGGTCACAATACAACAAAATTCTTTGTTTGCTTGGAGACATCTTCTCTCACCAGAAGAACCCCTGACTTGAGGGCCCTTACACTAAAACTGACTCACCTCTCTGGTGTTCTGAGGCTGTTGCCTATAGATGGCAGATGTAGGGCTTTCTATTCTCTAGTCACATGAACCAGTCTCTATTTTAATTGTTTCTCTTGAAAGACATGACTGTGAAACACACACACAGGTATCTCTATGTATCTTATCAGTCCCACAAGTAAAACATTATATCTCTAATCAATATGGACTGACTGTTTTTTATCATTTCCTTTAAACAATACAACCATTTATATTGTATTAAGAAGTATAAGTAATCTAGAGATAACTTAAATGATGTATGTGAGGATTATATAGGTTACATGGAAATACTACACCACTTCACATAGGTTACCTGGATATCCAGAGTTCCCTGTGACTACTGAGGGGTAACTGCATCAAAGATTAGGCCCAAACAGTGGCCAGGATTAACATATCCACATTTTATAAAAAACTATTATTCTCCTCATGCTTTGAAGTTGCTCAGAAAATGAATTATACAATTAGCAATGGTGAAATTTCTCCAAAATCAGCTTTACCAGGGTGTAACCCTAACTGCATATCCAGCATGGATATTTGGAAGGGCTTCCCTCTTTCCTACCCTCCATGCCTCTTTTATCTGTCCCATGAGAGGAGTCACAGTCATGGAAATATGCTTTAGGGCTCAGCTGCCTCTTTGTAGCTTGAGGATCCTTCCTCTTACCAGAGAGCTCAGGCCTAAGTTTTGGACTTTTGACCAGCACTGAGCCTGCCTGTAGAGAGTGGATGAGAAGCTTCCAATTAGTGCCAGTTATGTCTCTGAAGTGGAAAGAAGTGTCCACTCCAGGCATCTCAACTCAACACTGTCTGCAGTGCTCCCAGAGGAAGCCAGGGCTAGTTTATTCCTGTGTTTTGTTGCTGGATGGAAGGACTAGTGCCTGCTCATCTGCATGGAGACAGTTAGGAATGCTCTGAAGGACAAAGAAAAGTAGGTACAGAAGTCAAACTTGTCAGTCCTATCTGACAAGGACATGCAATGCAGAATTCACTGTCACAGTTCAGGGGTAGTGGTAGGGCACCAGAGTTTCCCTGGGAAGTGGTGTAAGTTCAACAGGTGCAGGTCATTCATTTTCATGAGCAGTTAAAGACATATTTTAAGATCTCTTTCAAAGGAGACATGCAATGACAACATCTTAAGAAAAGAAAAATGGCAATTTAGCCTTGCATTTCTCAGGAAGGGATATGAAATAGAGAATGAGGTTTTATTTGAGTTTATTTCATAACATGATTGAGATTTTTTTCTTCTGATTTTGTTGTTATTTACAATGAGGACTTGAGTTGCTTAATATTTCTAGTTTTTGAAAATCTGAGAATAGAATTGAAAGAGATCTTGGGACATCAGTGAGAGACAGGGCAAGTGACAGGAGTGGTCTGATCGGATGTAGAGGATATCCAGAGTGTCACCAGCCACTTACAAGACATAGAGGTACTACTGTACCCCATAACACTTTCACTGGGACAAACTGATGTTTGTAAGTGATGTTGCCTTGTCTCTTTTTAAAATAAGGAGCACAAAAAAAATCTAGGTTTTAATGTATCTTTTCTTGCATTTTGAATTGTAGCCATTTTCATACTAATTTTGATTTGTTCCATGTTGGTTATTACTCTAAATGTTTATACATTTATTTGCTTGTGTAATTCTCAAAGGTAGTTTGGCTTTTCATAGAAATTCTGGAAGAAAACAACTAAATTTCCTAAGATTATCTAATAACAGAGTTAAGAGCTGGGCTCAAGCAGCTTGAATCTAGCCTTCTTGCCGATCCAGAAGGACTTCAGTAGACAAGGTTGGGGTTGCTCAGAATTGTTTCTACCTCTCCTATGTGGGTAACAATCTAGTTTTCTACCACAATGATCTTAGTGACCCAAACAACTCTCACTCCCCTTGCTGTTATTTGGTCATTGCATTCTGGCCTAAAACCATAGATGCATGGCTCAGTCACCATGATTGACTCTAAAGCTCACATGAGATTTACTTTGGGCTGAGTAAGCTAGTTCTAACTCTAGAATCATAGTTCTTGGGACAAGCCAAGACAGAAAGCATACTAAGTAACATTGCAGTAGCCCATTTCTGCAACTGTAATGACAAGTGATAGAAAGCATGACTCTGAAGAGATATTTGTACATCTATGTTCCCTCTGGCATTATTCCTAATAAGAAGTATAAGCAAATATATCTGTATATGGATGAATGGAGAAAGATAATATGGTATACACAAACAATGGAAGTTACTGAGTCTTTATAAGGAAGGCAATTCTCCTGTGTGTTACCATATGAATGATTCTTGAGGCCATTATGCTAGGGGCAATGAGTCAGACACAAGAAGAAAAATGTGGTATGATTCCATTTACATGAGGTACCTAGAGCATCACATTCTTAGAAACAGGAGGTGGGACCATGATTGGCAGGTTGAGGAAAAGGGCAAAACTGGAATTAATGGATAGAGTGAGACTTGGAAGATGGCAAAGCCCTGGAAGTCTGCTGAACAACCATGTAAATACCCCAACAACCACAGAATCATGTACTCGAAAGTATCTAATGTTGCACATTTTATGTTATTTTTTTAAGTTATAATTAAGAGCTACTAACTGATTCAGCAGTTTATGCAAACAATTTAAGATGCCTTGCATAGGTCAAGTAAAAACAAGTCTAAGCAAAACACAGAGACCGCCAGGCCCTGGAGCAGAGTCTCAAGGGCCCTTTTGCCTGGGAAGTCTGCAACACAATCTGTAGCTAATGGTTAATATCTTGGCTTGGCTTCCTCAGAAGTCCTGTTAGCTGGGAGAAACTGGTGACAACATGACAACCTTTAAGATGGATAGAATTCATTACATGAGAGGAGTATGATTAACTGATTTCAGAGAACATTCAGAGATCCATAAATATGAAGCATCTTTACAATGCTCTGCAAACACACAGAATAAACAGGAAAAAATGTTGAGCTTATTATGAACGATCTGTAAATCCCAAGGTCAAATGCAGCTAAGATACAAGGTAGGTTTCAATCATGTGTGTATGTGTGTGCATGCGTGCACACAGCAGCAGCAGCACACAGGTGCACATGTATTTACAAATGCTTGAAAGATCCAAGTGGAGGCTGAGACATACAAGTTGGAAAAGGGACAGAATGAGCAAGAGGAGCTTCTGATTTCGGCCTGGTGCAGGATATCACAGTTACTGAACCTCTCTGGAAGCATCTCCTGGGATTGACGGATTTTCTCTGCCAGTCAGTGGAGAACTCAGTGTCATCAGAACTGCAGCTAGTCTATAGTCTGTGAGCAGAATGAAATTCAGTCAGGGTGAGCACAGGAATGCCCACAGGAAACTGGCTTCTTCAGAGACAGTGTATCATTGGCCATGGTAGATGGAGGAAAAATCAGGACAGTTAGTAGCTGGAAAATGGCATAGAAAAGGGCCAAGTCCCTAGAGTCAGGTTCTAGTATTGTTCTATGATTCCGCATGGGTGCATCATACTCTGTCATTTCTACTATCTCCTTAGCAACCACGGGATGATGATAACAATCATTATGGTCCAAGATTTGTTCTAAAAATTACACAACCACAACAAATTCAGGATAAAACATTTTTGTGTAAAAGGGCTTTACAGTAGTAAATGAGTAGGTCAGGCCATAGGTAGGCCTTTTTGCATGAGACAATATGGCTGGTATTCTTAAAAGATGAAGTGATTAGAACCCCAAAATAGAAGGAAGACCTATGCAGGCAATGGCAGAAAATGTCATCCATGAGCCAAGCAATGAGAGCATCTGAAAGTACTAACCTATTGACATCATAATCACAGACTTTTAACCTTAAGACCTGGGGGAGAGAGAGAGCATGGCTTGTTTGAGTTGCTGATATGAAATAACAGCCCCAGCAAGGCAAGAGACTCTTGTATGGTGTGGCTGGGGAGAAGAGTCTCCCTCAGTCTAGTCTTGAGAAGTGTCTACATTTGGGAACTACGTAAGCATGGTGATTTGGCTAAATATCTGCACTTGCTGTTGGATGGAGTTTTATCACAGAGATCAACTGGTGGCTGTGGACTCAGTCCAAGAGCTTCAAACATGACCAGACCACTGCTTGCATACCTCAAATGGCAAGGGCTGCCATCTTCTACGTTCTCCTTTAGTTGGTATATCGACAGTTTTCAGAGATGAGAAGGGGAAGTCAGAGTCAATGCACAGCACCAGCCCATACACTGGCAGGCACGATGAAGGCAGGAAATAGAACATAAGCTAAGTGTGTGGGACACGACTGGCAAGGAACAAGTCTAGGCGTAGGGATTAACTTGTATTTGGCCTTAGATAAGTTACTCTGTGCCAAAGTTTTCCTATTTGTAAACTGTGGATGTTAACAGTAGCTCTGACTTGTTAGGGCTCTGATAAAGATTAAAGAATTAACCTATAAAAATGGGGGCCCCTGGTAGCTATTTTTACCTCCTGCTTTTACCCTATGAGTAGTGAATCCATGGAGTACAAAACCCTGTCCATCTCCTGCTGAGTCCTTCTTGCAGACTCATTATTGTACCTCTAATTGACAGGCTTCAAAGATACAATGGATGCAGAAATAAGTATAAGGTTAATGATAAAGGAAGAAGCTAGAACATATTAACATGGTTACATGAGATTCTGGCCCTTTCCAATTTTAATGATGGTTTGACCATGTTCTCAATTTTCACATCTCCTGCTGGTGGCAAATTAGGAATCATGGTGGTTTGATATGAAATGTATTCCACAGGTCCATGCATTTCAATACATTTCCCCCACCTTGTAGTGCTCCTTTAGAAGGTTATGGAACTTTAGGAGGTAGAGCCTTGCTGGAGGATGTTGGTCCTTAGGGGTGGTGCCTTCATGTTTCATAGCTGGCTCGACCTCCTGTTCATTCTTTGCTTCCTGAGAATAGATGGAATGTGACCGGTACCTCATACTCCTGCTAACATGCCCTGCCACCACAAAATGTGCTCCAAAATAAACTCTTCCTCCATTAAGTGACTTTTTGTTGGGTATCTGGTCACAGCTACCTAAGACAGACAATAAAGGAGGCCAACAGTGATTTCTAGGAAAACTAAATGGACAGATTCACAGTTCTGCCGCGTCCCCAGGACTAGCCTTCCTGAGCTTTGCTCAGATACTCATTTTAGTAGAATTGTCATTATTCTGCCAAAGTTTCCTTTGCATCTTAGAAGACAAGGATGGCGGTGTACAAGCCTGTAATCACAGCACTTAGGAGACCGGGCAGGAGGATGTTTGAGGTCACAGCAGACTATGTAGTGAGTTCTAGTCAAGACTATTTCAAAAAAGAGGAGGGAGGAAGGTAATGGGGTGAATATGAACAAAATACAAAGCCAAACATAGGTTTATGAATATCTTGTGTGAGGCAAACTGGCAGGCACGAGCTAATAATATAATATACTGTGCTAGCTTATACACGGACAAGTGCACACATGGTGCACTTATGTCTGTATGCATGAATGTATACGTGTTGTGAATGTATATATGGACAGAGTATGCCCACAACAATGATGTATGCACGTGAATGTATATGGCATGAATACTCATGTGTGTTGTGTGTGCATCAGTGTGTTTCTACATTATACATGTATATATGTATAAATTATACAGAGATATGGTAAATAAACATGTATACCACCCACAAAGCACACAAACATGCATATATGCTCACAGTCATAATGTGCCCAGCAGCAGCAGATGGAAAATCTGCCAAGCTGAGTATAGGCCTTCCCTTAACTGTGTGATTTTAGGCAAATCAGTTGATTCTTTTGGCTTCACTTTATTCTTTGTGTGACTAGAGAGGGATCAGCTTTAAGATTGTAGTCACTGAGCCTGCTTGTTCTGTGTGACTGGTTGCAACATAATACTGGCATAAAAGCAAAACCCTGGCGTTGATTTTTTTGTATCTTTGTTTCCATTCTGCAGAGTAGTACATCAACAGGATAACCAGAGCTCCCCCTGGTGGTTGAATTTATGCAGCCAAAACCACTTGTTTTCCAAGATGCCTTAAATAAAGCAGCCCCTTAGGGACCTACCAAGCTTGCAAGGAATGTGGGTTGGTGGGCATTACTTCACACTGGAGCCTGGAAAGATTCTGCCCTGGCACCCACCCTGCCAACTCCCCAAAAGGAGACTGGTTGAAGCTGGCCTGGTCGGTTGGCTGTCAGGTGGGGTTAGGATAGTAAAGAAGATGGTTAACAAATGTATGAGTAACATATTTATGGCTCTCTGACAGGAGAAAACAACACTAAGAATAGTCTCACATTTCCTCTGGAAACGGATAGGGAGACAGAGGTCACCATCTTGTGTGCATGTTTACACATCTGCATTTTCATTTAATATATATATATATATATATATATATATATATATATATCTCCAGATGACTACATGGAATATATGCCCTATCCAGTTTTCCTTCTCCCCATACCAAGGCAACTTCATTATCAGGGACATTAATTTCAACAACTATAATTCAATAATCTCTTAGGTAAAACGGAGTTTTACTTCTCAAATTAACTTACAGTGTCACTAGAAAGTATGTTTGTTAGATTTCCAACTGGATTTCTAACACTGACATACAGTGATATATATAGATATGTGAATAATGTTTTATTTGTCTATAAAATATGCATATTTACAGAGTAAAAATGGCTATGAATCACAGAAAGAAACATTTGAGACACTGTGGCATAGATTAAGTTTGCCTATTTATAAAAAAAAAATGGAGGAGAAGAAAAAAATGTTGGAAAGAGAGGTTGTCAATGAGGTGCTTCAGAGTTCAGGCAGCACACAGCAAAAGGAGAAACTGGCCATGAAAACAAAGGTTCTTTATTGCTACCAAGAACCACCCATTCTCCTGTGCAAACAGAAGCTCTATTAATAGCATATACTTAATTTTACACCTCTGTCCACCTATGGTCAGACAGCGAGGAGCCTGACTGTAAGACACAATTACTCTCCCCTTAATTCTCTAAGTGGAAAGGCAGCACCTCCAAGAGTCCTAGGTGCCAATATGAATGTTGGGGCCAAGGGGACCTGAAGGCTTCCAGTCTGTGCACAGTGACACCTGCTGCCCCGGTTTGCCTGGAGGGACATGAGTCTGTGGAAGGCTTCTCATACACTCCAGCAGGGACTAGCATGCTGAGTTAAACCAAACTTCTACATAGAAAACATTACTGAGCAGCAAGGCCTTGTAATTATAATCATACCTTGTGTGTGTGTGTGTGTGTGTGTATCCTCATCCTTTCCTCCTATTTTGAGCTTTGTGAGAGGCAGAGGATTTTTACATTCCTCTAGGCCACTTCCTCCTATATCCCACCAGAGGATACAGGAGTTCTTGAATCCTGGTCTATTCCAGGCCCAAGAAGAATGTGTGGTGCACATCAATTCTTCCATCTGGACTCAGGTTTGGGTTATTTTTTTTCTCACTTTTCTCCTTTCACTTAATTTATAACCACCTAATCTTCACAATCCTGGAGCTCTCCTGCTTTCTGTATCCTCTTCCTTTTCTTCTGTTCTTTACTGAAGAGAATTGGCAGACACTGTCTTCAGATGGCTAGGCAGCTTCATGCATTATGATAAAATGAACTATTTACTTAAGAAGAAAGGCTAGACATTACTTGAGTTCTTAAAGTTGGAATACACATAGAAGCGATGATATAAAGGGGACCTACTGATTCCATTCAGCGAGTAAAGAGACCTCTCATCCCAAAGAGGCCTCCTGAGCCTCACACTTTACTATTTAGGTCTTTGTTTTCAGTGAAATGCTTGAAGTCTGCTTGTTGTTTAGGCATTGTGACTAATAAGGTAAATATTATTGTGAACTATTTCCCTGATTCACAGTCCTTGAGTTTGAATTATACAACAGTGCACACACATACACACACACACACACACACACACACACACTCAAAGAGGAGACCAGAAGCAAATACTCTGTAATAGATGAATTCCAGGACCTTAACAGTTTATAATTGATTGTGATGTTTAAATGAACCTTGCATTCTTGTGTGGAAGGCCTTTAGCTCCATCCTCGTTTTTAAAAGATATCCTACCCCAAAAAGTTTGTTTGGTTATGGTAAATGTTAGCTTGCATATAGAAATATTTTGAATCTGATTATACGAACTATAAAAGTTGTGAACAAACTGAATCATATTATGGATCCAAATTAACACGAAAACTGTGAAAATTAGCAGCTGATAAGCATCACAAACACAGATGCAATGTGTGATTGATTATAATGGGTGCGAAAATGAAATTCCAGTGAGTAAACAGTTGGAAAGATCTCCAAATTATTTCAGCTGCAAAGTTAACAGCTTTTACTTAAAATGAGAGGATTTCAGAGTCTTCACATGGAGAGTCAAAACTCATGAAATTTACAGACTCAGTGTGTCTCCCTGTCTACTGTACAGACCCCTATGGTAAAAACAGAAGTGCTTAAGTCAATTAAAATTGACAAGTATAGCTAATTTTTCTTTTACCTTGGCATTTACTATGGAACATACATTCTCCATGGTGCTTTCTGTACAGGAATGTGCAAGGAGACATGTCAGTGACTAGTCTGCATGATTTGTGTTTCTTCAGTCAGGACGTGGGAACAATCATCTTTTACTGTTAGCATGCACAACGTTATGGAGAAAAGGCATTATATGTTTTTTCTCCAGCAGGCTTATCAGGAGAAGGCACAACCCACAAAATCATGGATGGGCTCTGGAGTAGGTCAGAGAGGAGAAGCCTCTCTGAACGGCAGATGCTCTCTGGGGGAAATTAATGTTTCTAAGTTTTATAAGACTCTAGTATAATGTTTAGCAGACACTAACCTGCCTGATTTTTAACTGAATTGTTCTGAATATTGTTGTGTCAGGCCTTCAGGTACCCTGTCACAGAGGTAAACCAGGGAGTGTCCTAGCATCCATGTCACAGGTGACCTTTATGATCCTGTAAGTGGAGCTTTTGCAGTCGAGCGGTGTCTGTCATGTATTGAACTGTTTTCCCTTCATGTGTGTGTATTATGTATGTGTCTGTGGAAACTCTATTTTCACTCATCTTCATCATATTTTTTACCATATCTCCTACACTTTAGCCAAGGATTTCACAGGCAGCATCACTCTCCCCTTTGTACTCAAGTTTTGTCTTGAGAAGTTTTGCCACCATCTTTCTTCTGCATAATAGATAGTTCTCAAACAAATGCTTATTGCTGTAATTATATACAATCATCCACAAGCATGAATGTCTGGCTCATAAATCCTGATGCTTTCCCAACATTTTATAAACATTACCTTTCTTGTTTAGATTTCCCCACTTAATGATCTGAGGTCAAATGACTGCTACTGACCAGACAAAAGTCCTTTATTTCAATGCGAAAAGGAAAGTAAAAAAGAAAAAGAAAAAAAAGAAAAAGACATAGGACTTTCTGAGAGGGAGTCTGAGAGGAAGGGAGGGAGGGAGAGAGAGAGAGAGAGAGAGAGAGAGAGAGAGAGAGAGAGAGAGAGAGAGAGAGAGAGAGAGAGAGTTTTTGCTTTCTCCCCACTGTATAGGTTTCCTGTAGCTCCAGCTCATATTATTCCATCATCTTGTGGGTAAAAATTACTTTAAACACAACCTTTAAAAAGATTCTTCTGGAAAGGAACATGAAAAACCTCTCTAGATCAAATGTGTCTTTGTACATTAATAAAAGTTGATCAAAGCAAGCAAGAAACATTTGCCTTTTTTGCTTAACCTTGAATGTTAAATATGATCCTTCTTACCTATTCTGTCTGGGATGATAGAAGTGACAGTAAGTATGTCAGTTTCTGCACGGTTGCACAGGGATCTTGGAAGAGCCAAAGCATCCCCTGTAGACATAGTTGTTATATTCTTTGGCACCTTTGTCATCTGTATAAATCTTAGAACCAGTGTTTGTCAAATAAAAGACACTGTTTCTTCCTCGCACAGCTAAGTAAAACACATGTGTTAGTTATCTACTTTTATTTTTTGGCAACCCAGACAATGCCTAGCACCAGGTGAGTTCTTGATGAGTCTCTAGTGGGAAAAAATGGATGAATAATGAAGATGAAGAGGAAACATCTCCCCTTTCCTTTGTTTTGTAAACTAGCTGACTGGCATAGGACAGAGCAATGGAAAAACTAGAGATACCCCAAGGAGTTGAGGAGATGAATTCCCAAGTGGAGAATCCTAGATCCTGGGTTCCAGAAGGTCAGAATGCATGTGTTCAAAACTTTGTTTTACAAGGTAGGTAGACTATTTCCACTCTGTTCAAATAGATAATACCAGACAAATCATGTATACAATCGATGTTTGAGGAAAATGGAGACTAAATTCCAGAAGATAACACTGAGTACGAAAAGGATATGTTCAAATAAAGCAGTGTACTTCACAGTAAGAGATGCAAGTATCTGGGGATTTCAGATAAGTCAATATTATCAACTTAAAATTCATATTCCAAAGTCTTTACTCCTTCAAAGAAAAAAAAAAAGAACCTCAAACAAGTCTTTGTCATTTTTGCATTTATATGTAAATTCTAAAGAAAGTAAAGGGAGGTACAAATGAGCACTTTTTGTCCTGAAAGTGGGAGAATGAAGAAGGACAGCAACACCAGAGCCAGGACAGCAGAGACACCAGGAAAAGCCTGAGGCAGGAAGAGGCCTGTCCATCAGGAGCGCTTGGCATGCGTGGGGAACGATGCACAGCAATAAACTGTGGAGGAAATAGATGGCAAACATGAGTGTAAAGTCTTGGAACAACTGCCTGCTGGTGCCATGCACTTCAACCCCTGGAGACTTAACACCGCACACAGAGTGCTGTCGGCCAATTGACGTCAGCATTGCTTTTTTTAGTCTTTTTCCAGCTCTGTTGTTAAACAGGTCTATTGATCCAGCAATAGAATTCTGTCTCCGGTGAAAAATGTGTTATAACTGTCATTGCACTCACTGTAGGTCTCTCAGCTTACCAAATAAAACAAGCAATAACACCTATTAGTTGGAAGGAAAAAGTCATTTCCTGCCTCATTTATTTTAGTGTTTTATCGTTTGAGAATTTCATACATGTATATAATGAGTTTTGACCAAATATGCCCGCCCTAGTTCATCCTTCTCAATTCCTTTCTATTATCGTACCACTTCTTGTTCTCAACTTCATGTATGCTCTTAAAATGTCCATTGGGTTCACTTAGTACTTCCATTATGGACATGGGAATAGGGTCATCTGTTGGAGGCAATGGATACCCTCGGGGGGGGGGGTGCAAAGAAACTGATTTTCCAACTCTCAACAGCTCTTTGTAAACTACTAAAAGCTTTTAAGTTAGAAGTAGGACTACTTGTTGAAAAAATGCCCAAACTACTTGTATAACTAGTGAAAATGGATGGTCTTGTTTTATAATGTTCTCATGTTTAGATATCCCTTCTTGATGCTGATGATATTGGGAAGACCCCAATCATAAATTCAGAAGAGAGAATTCATGTAGTTGGAGATAGACATGAGGCATTAGTGTATGTTGGGGTCCAATGTTTAAATTTTAAGCATCTGTTTCCTCTAGGGCAAGATTGACGTGTAATAGAAAGGACTTCTACAGGGAAGTAGTTTGAAGTTTTAAGGTCTTTTGGTAAGGGACTGAAATAAAAGACTTAGAATTTATATTATCGCGCATGGCTCCCTAAGACAGACAAAAATGCTAGGAATATAGACTGTATTTACTTTTAACTGATAAAAGGAAGCAATGGTACTTAATGTTCTTTTCACCATCCCTGAAAAACTAGTATGTCTATTCCATATTTCTTAGAAGGACTTAAATTTATGTAATCCAGAAAGAAATTCTCAAAACATTTCATGTTTAAAAAGTTTTATTTCTAACTTGATTTCATGCTATGAGATAAAGAACTAAGACACTAAGAGTATAATTATTTTAGTCAACACAGTGCTTTAATAATTTATGGAAAATTAAAGATAAACTGGTCTCTAGGTTTCCTGAAAATTTTACTTCTTTTCTCTATTTTATTTATATTTGGTATTTCTTTGTAATGCTACAATAGTAAATAGTAACTTGCTGTACAGAAAGAAAAGTATAAATGATTGTAAGTATTATTGAGCTAAGGATAGGAAGCACAATATTTATAAGAAGTAAAATGTGTAATAATGTTTTTTATAAGTTTTATATAACCAATTGATTCTTACAGAGTGCTTTCATTAATTTTTGCTAACTTCCTTAATTTATAGCAGTCAGCTTATATAGTTTCATTTTTTTATTCTTTGCACCTTCACAAATGTGTATCCCTGTCTTAATCACCATTTATAGCAAAAAGAACCTTCCATGATTAGAGCTGAGAGATAAACTAATCTATTGTTTAATAATAAATCATGATGAGTTGGTTTCATACTATACTGATTCTTCACTAGGACCTAGGAGATGCCTGGCCATAGGCTCTCAATAATGGTGCCAGGTATGAATTTCATCATGTGAAGCAAGCCTTAAATCCAAATCAGAAAATGGTTGGTTACTCACAAAAAATTTGTGCTACCACTGCACTTATTGTCATGCCAGTTATTATTGTGGCTTGCAGGAGTCACATCTGGCTAAGGCTGAAAATTACTTTTCTGCTCTGGTAGCACGCATAGTGCATTTTCTAGAACTATAAAAGCTAGTGGGAAAGGATGAGGCTTCGAGGTGAATACCAGTTTGATTTTTCCATGTTCTATAACTTCAGTTTGTGATGTCACCAGGGAAAGGTTCTTACCATCAAGTACTGGAGGGTAACCAAGAACACTGATAATGAGGGCCTTTGGGACCTCATTTTCCAATAACTCCAAGAGTAGTAACTCATACATGGCACTAAGCTTTTTATTTCTAAGTATATGGTGTCTAACTGCTCTGTTACAGGGTAATTCCACTTAAAGTCATTAAATTTGTGTATGTATATATTTTAAGAAATAGTAGGTTCCATATGACTTTACTAAAATATCTTTAGTATTGTTCTCCATCCCTATATTCCCTCCTCTACCCCATTCTTATATTCCTCAATCTATTTATTCCTTCCTGTCCATTATTCCCCCCCCCTAGCCTTTTACGGTTCAGTGTTCTATCTTCCCTTGCTTTAAATCCTCTCAGCCCTAAATGGAACATCTGTACATTGTTTCCTCTGAAAACTCAAGGATCACTGTGGAAGAAGGAATGAAAGACTTTAAGAGGCAGAGGTGTAGATAACTTAAAATTTTTTTTCCAGACACAGTAGGACAGTTGCACATATGAACTCACAGTGCTTGTGACTGTATGCACAAAACCTGTGCAAGAACAAGCCAGACCACATCTCAGCCTGGAGAGGATAGAAGTGGGCATGAAGTCCTGCTCCTAGCTAAGGAGTTATTGGCAATTACCAGGAGAGGGAGAGTCAGTCTTCTTAAAGGTGTAACCTCTAGTAAGGCAACTACACCCCCAAGAAAAGGCTACATCTAAGACTATATGGCCAATGTAAGCTGTACTTGGTGGGTTTTAAAACAACAAAAAGAAGACACAAATTTGGTAGGTAAGGAAAGGGGAAGAGTTGAGAGGATTTAGGGGAGGAGATGAATATGATCAAACAGCATTGTATGAAATTCTCAAAGAATTAATAAAAAATGAAAAAAATCCACTCTTAACATTTTTAATTAATAATTCTATCCAGTAATTGGCTTATGAGTTTCTTGAACTTTGAGCAACCTGCTTTCATGAGCTGGCACAGGCCGATTCCATAGCATTGTCACTAAATTCTTTAAATCTCTTTCAAGTCAGGGACATGAAGTACTAAAAATAATTAGCAAGAAGAATTAAGTTCCCAAATTTCCTTTTCTTCAGTGCTGTACACAGACTGCACAGACTGTGGTTTTCCTTATTTCTATTTTAAAGAGCATCCAATATTAGTTCTGGGGATGGGGGGGATAATAATGTCCAAGGTACGAAAATAACAAGCTGAAGATCTAGTCAGGGACAGGCTCTGCTCCCACAGTCAATACTTTCCTGCTGTTTTATGGAAAAGACTATTGCTCACAATCCATTTCCTGTTTTCCTGGATGCTCTGCCTTTTCCCATGGCAGCAGGAGCAGCTGTGCAGCCAGCTCCCTTGCCATGACCAGGAAAGTAACAAATCAATAGGGGACTAGGGCAGTGAATGTCTCTGTGCTTGCTCTTATCTCTGCCCAGTTGCAGACTTCAAGGAGCTTTGCAATTAATAGGTTTGTTTTAAAAAGCAGACATATTTAATTGGGGGTGGGGCTGAATTTTAGAACAAGAGATTAGGTGACTTAGGAGCACTGACCCAAATTTAACAGCATCTGCCAAAATGCTGCCTCGTCTCACAAGCTTCAGGCTCTCTGTTCAGCCTCTAGTTGTCACCAGCCAGGGGCACTTTGTGAGCATTTGCTCCCAAAGTGCAGTTAGATCACATGCAGGCAACTGCAAACTGCCAGGGTGTGCTCCAAATCTCTCTTTTCTTAGCATCTCTGCTGAGTCATTTGCCTGAAGTATGAATTATTATTGTTAATTTTGCATCAATCAAACTCAAATTATCAACTTTTAATTCAAAATGCTAATTGTTCTCTCTGATCCTTTCCCTCTGGTTTAGAATTTCCTTAACATGTTTTAGAATAGGGTTTCTATTCAAATTTAAAAGAGGATTCTACACATGATCTTAATCAAAAGACCCAGAAGTGATCACAATTTAAAATCAGAATGCTAGAAATAACACTACAGTGATTGCTACTGCTGAGAAGAGCAGGAGAAAATGACCTCACTTTTCTATACCCATTATAATTCTTTGCCAATTCTCTTGTAAACATATAACCAGAGACTTATTTTTTCAAAGTATGTACAGAAAATATGTAAGAAAATGATAGTCATTGAATAATTTAATTAAAAAATGTAAAGCAATGCTTCAGTATGAGCTCCATGTATTCTATCTGCAAATCCCCAGGGTCTTTTAAATGGAATATGTAACTGATGAGCCACTAATAGCCCAATTATGATTGTACTGGAAATCCTGAAAACAGTTTAGTGCAACTCATGGGATGGTTCTACAAAAGTGATTCATTAGAGCAGATTCAAATGCTGGCAGAATGGAAGCTGGTTAGAAAGCTATGAAGCAAAATCCAAATGCACACAGTATTATTGGCTTAGACATGCATATAAAGCACTTGCATGTGTAAGTAGATATCTAATGGGAAATATGAAAGCTTATTAATATGAATAAGATTAAAGAATACAGAGCAGAGAGCTATTAGTCTCCTGCTCTTAAAATTACGTTATGAACCATTCACACACAGTCATGTTGAAGACAAACTTGGTAACAGGAGGTTTTGGGAGGCGACCGAGCTTAATCACTCTTCTTCATCATCATCTATGGCATTCATCAGTGCAGAATCTGCAGGATGTTTTGACCGTGAAGGAGTTGACTTCATGGCTCACAGAAATGGAAGCTTAACTCTAGGTAGGTATGGACAATGGCTGGCAGAAGGAAGAGCTTATTCTCTGGCATTGGAGATGTCACATCTGCCTTCTGTTGGTTTTTCAAAAAGCTGTGCTTTGACTATAGTTAACTTACTTAGGAACATGAAAGAATGTTTTCTAAAGCAGGAAGTAATTTTAAACACCTAATATTCTTAGGATTTATGAGTTAGATACACAACTTCACCAACACTACTTTTCTATCTTCTCACTGCCAAGATTATCTAGAAACCAAACTCTTTAGTCTCTGGATACTAAGTAGGTGTACCATAGCCTTCTCCAGCCACAAAGAAGGTGTTCTAAATTCCCCCCTGGATGCCAGAAAATACTGAGAATATTAAAGTACTTACAACTACTCACAGACATAACATATGCATGTGTGTGTGTGTTGTATTTAAACTTTTACCCTGGATCTTAGCAAGTTCAACATGTGATTTTTCTTTTCCTTCATTTAAAGGAAGCATGTCTGAATTGCTAGTACCACTCCTCTCATATTTTGGGGCCATTATTAAGGTAAATAAAGATTACTTGAACATGAATACTGCAGTATTCCTACAATCAATCTTAAAATGGAGATGCTATTAAGTAATAGTGGCAACAGTGTGAATACAGGGACAAAGGGACGATGGTATAGGTCCTGGGCAGGACAAAGATGAATGGTATGAAATTTCATCACAAGGTTTAGGAGAATCTATAATTTAAGGTATATGTACTGTGTCTGGAACTTTCCAGTTTATTCCAATAATGGTAACTGAATCTATGGAACAGATAAGTGCAGGCAAGGAAGGATGACTACGTATATTCTGATGCTCGGAGCTCTATCAGTATGTCCCCTGCTCGGTAAAATCAGAAAATGAGAGATATGGATAGACACAAAGTCTGAGGTGACTCGTCCTGGGTGACATGGTTCCCTCTCAAGAAGTACTGCTCCCTGGTGATTTTTGGTGTTCACTTGCTTGGCTGTACTGTCTTTGAATCTGCTCATAATATGTTCTTTCCCAATGGACACTTCTTTTTATACCTGCTCAAAGACTATCTTATGCTCTTCAGATAACAACCAAACTGAAGGCTTAGCTGTGTACACAATATTAACCATGGTATCAGAGTGCTGCTCATCAACTTCATTATTTCCTAAGGAGCACTGGTCCCAAGCCCACTGTCTGGATGGACCCGGTTCTTTTAAGGTGATGTCATTCATGTCAGGTGTTAGGCCAATGTATTACCCAATGTGATCAATGACACATGGAGATACTCTTGAATGAGTTTCCATCCTCCTACAGAATTATTAGAAGAAACAGTCTTCTCTGTCTGAAGCATCTAGTGTCTAGATGTGACCCATGAAAGAACCACATGCCTCTTGCTTGAGACTTAAGGAAATCACACCTGGACCTCTGGTAACCAGTTTGGGCCCTTTTCTGATGATTGTGGTATAAGGTCTCCTACAAGATGCAGTCAAGGGATTCATCATGTGTGAACTCTACTACTGAGAGATCTTCTTCCACAATAACTCAATGGGCTGCTGGGAAGATCTAGTCTTGTATTCAGTGGACAGAGGGTGTTAGTCCATTACTACAAGGTCTTGTAAAAGTAGCTCATCTATGATATCCAGGTATCTCCAGAAGAAAGGAGTAAAAATGATGTCTAAGCTTAAAGCCATAGCCATCCTCTATGCTCTTCTTGGAAGTGATAAAGGTCTCATGACTATTTTGTCATATTGTCTTTATTAGGAATCACTGGGGCAAGCAAAGGAAATTAATAAGGAGGATATTGTTGTCAACTATTTTAGAAGTATTCACCACATTTGAAGGACTAGATCCAACAAAAGAATAAAGAAGCAAACAGAAAAGGTATACTGAACTCCACTGAGATTTTTGATCTTTCTTATGTAAAATGGCCACAGGTCTTTGAATGTTGACTCACTGAGGATATCCTAAGGTACAGTTAGGATGATGTTGCTGAATTCTCTCTAGCTTCATACAGATATCAGTATAACAAATCTGAATGGTAGAGTGATTTTTTTTTTACTATATCAAGAACCAAGTTTAAAGATGAACAGAACCATAAGTAAGACAATACCCTTCAACTACCTTAGGTATACCTCTGTAATGCAGGACAAGCAAAGGGACTAGAGAACCTCAAGTCAGAAAGATGATAGGCTTGTTCATAAACAGCAGGGTGTACACAGATAATGCAGCCTGCTTGACAAGCTGGAGTGTATAGAGTTCATATTAACCTGTATCTAGACTGGAACCATCCAAGTTAGGCTTGAGAACATGTGGTGACAGGTAGACTCTTAAAGCAAAGCTCACACATGTATGGCTATTTTCTCTGCCTTCTGAGCCCTTAACCCAAAATATGTTCAAAAGTCTCAAATCTGTGCAAGAGGATACACATAGATCCTGTCTTTCTGTTTTTCCCCATTATAGGTAAGTGTGGTTTCATGGCCATGGATCAAGTATTTACAAAAGCTAGGGAGGGAATGGTTGAAACAGAAAGGTAGAGTGGGAGTGATCAAAACATAGCACAGAATTCTGAGAACCTACTCCATGCCATCCACATCTGTGTATAAATCCATCACTTCTCAAACGTAGGAAGGTTAGTTGAGCTTACTGTTTTCCAAGAAAAGCGAACAACTGTGTGGTAAATACAAATCACAATGTGTATGCAAAAACCAAATTATCCCATGAACAATTTCAGCTCAGTGTGAGAAAGAGTATGTGGTGAACAAAGCTGCAGTAAGACATTTCACTACATAAGAGATTCAGGCTTAATTACCTCCCATAGCAGAGCTGAGGTGGAGTCTATATGAGATTTCATGTGTGAGATACTCAAGATCCCACTGAGGGCATAGAAATTCCTTTAAAAGGAATGACATGATGTTTTAAAAATGACAGCAGGAGGAGATACATAAGAGCTTGGAGCTAGTATGAAAATATCTCTACTGAGAATTCGTGTCGCCTCAAGCAGCCAGAAGTCTGATTAGGAGAGCGGGTGAGATGCATATGATACTTTATGTGTCTACCACTTTTGCCTTTCCTGAGACAAGGTTAGAAGAGTAAGTAGATTTCTACTTTATGGAAAGAAATGTAAGAATATAAAAACATCTCATTTTCTTCTAATTATTTTTTAAATCCTGAATTTTAAAAAAGCAAGTTGTAGTCTGCCTGATTGGGCAGGTGATTCATTTTCAATGTTTTAAGCAACTGACAGGCCAGTTCTGCTAATTAGGCAACATGACAGCTTTTCACTGAATACTTAAGATTCTGGTGCACACATAGGAGAGAGGAGTGGACTCAGGTATGTCCAAGGGGCTGGACTAGATTGCAGGAGCCAAGGGAGACTGAACAAAATGGCATTTGTTGACTCACCTAATGGCTTCTGGGGCCTCTATCTGAGCTTACTCGATTACATGTGTCCTTGTGGGTAGGGAAGGATGGAAGAAAGGTGATTGATGCTGTGGAGGGTTAAGAAATGCCATATCCGGAGAAGGAAACTCAAAGACAGACAGCAGTTACCATAGGATGAGAAACTGAGCCACAAGTCAAGAGGAAATCAAGTCTTATAACTGTCTGCTGCTTTATTTCATACCCTTTGGACTGCTTAGGAATTCTTGGGGCAGGCTGGGATCTGCCTATAGCCCCAGCCTGTCTCCTGAGTGTCAAAAATAGGAGGGTCTGCAGAAAGGCAAGTTGGGGAGATGGTTTAGTCCTTTACCTGGCTCTTCCACCCTTTGTAGACCACTACACTGTAGATCTTGTAAGTGTCTTCTCTTCATAAAGTGAGCTTTACTGTGCTCACTAAGTTAATCCTATTCACTTGTCCCCATTAGGGAGGTGACGCTATGAGTGACGATAATAGTCATAGAGGTGGCCTCTGAAATCACCATGCTCCTTGGTGTGAGGGGCCTGAAATATTCCTCTCTTTAGAGATGCCACAATGGTTTGAGACAACAAAGCTAGCATTTTATAGACAGATATCTAGTTCATTCTTCTTTAAAAATTTATTTATTTTTATTTTCATGTGTATTCATAGTATTCTGCAAGTATGTATGTGCACCATGTGCAGGGCTGGTGCCCATAGAGGTCAGAAGAAAGCATCAGATGATTGTGAGCCATGTTGTATGTGCTGGAAACTAAACTTAGGTCCTCTGCAAGAGCAACAATTGCTTTTAACCACTGAGTCATCTCTCCAGCAATTTTAGTTGATTCTTAAATATCAAATGCCTTAAAACAGTTCATTTGCATAAAGAAACATGCGAAATATAAAGAGGATAAAAATAATTGAAAGAAATAAGAACTATTTGAAGAAAATGGTAAACCGAGTCACCATTATTTTGCCCAAAGAAAGGAGATAAGTGCAGGTAGCTATTTTTAAAGACAGTAAAAGGTAAATGTAATGGTGGAAAAGCACAAACTTCCTACAGTGCATGGGATTATTCAGATATTGCTAACTGGGCTACCTCAGTGTGACACTGTACCATTAGAATCCACGGTCTATGAAGAAGCCTGCTTTGTAAGAAGCACTGTCACAGGCCTGACATGAAGGTGATGCCTTCCAAACATGTATGGCTTATAGAGCTCTTATCTATCTCAAAGTAGGAATGCTATACATATTTAATAACATCCAAAAAGAATTCCAAGAGACTTTGAGGAAAGGCAGAGCATGGTGAGAAACAAATGCAAAACAAACACTAGTTCTGCTGTGGCTAGACTAAAGCTGTTTCTTCATTGGCTGACCCAGTTACCTAGACTACAAAGAAGCATTCCAATGCTTAACCACTGGCCATGAGGTTCAAAGCTGACTTATAAATGTCGTCCCTGTAGTTCCTGGACACCAACTACTCTGATATGTATCAGCCGATTGGCAAAGTTAGTTCTGCCAGAGGCTGTTGCTATCTGTACACATTCTTAAGAAACTCCCAACCCCAAGAGCATCAGATTCTCACTGACTATATACCCATGAGCACAGCTTCAGCTAAAGTCTAACGGCAGTAGAACAACTGACTGACTACAGGCTACTTTGTGACATTCACCATGTATTCTCTGTGAAGCTAGATGCATTGCATTGAGCATTTGGAAGGGAAAGGTACAGATGTCCAAAAGCAAGAAGGGAATGTCAGAACAGAGATTTACACCAGTAGAGACCACAAAGACAGATGGTCAACACACAGCTGGAATGGAAACGAGAGGCACGTACGTTTGGGTCTCAGCTCTGAGGTCTCGGAACCAGCGCCTTCCCCAGGAAAGGTGACAGGCTCTGTCACATCTGTGTCAGGAGGAGGGTAGGGTGGGGGCGGGGGGAGCACTAACTGGGGTGGGCCCCGAGCTGTGCCTCTGGGAGGCTTTTGTGGCACCTGACGTCCAACACCTACATGGGAAGGAGTCAAAGGTTAAGCCAAAGGATGTCCTATCTTTTAACCAAGGGTATACTGCTATTGCTCATAAGACACAAAACCAGTCACACTCAACACCATACCCCACACCACTCAGCAACAAACCAGCCATATCCAACACCAAGTCCAACAACAAAACATATGTATACAACATCAAATTTTATACCAAAAAGTGGTCACGCCCCAATACCAAATCTAATGCTAAACAATCACATTCAATATCAAATCAAATACCAAAGCAGCCAAGTTCAATATCAAATCCAGCCTCAGTCTGCACCAAGCCAGCCAGACCCAATGTCAAATTCCAGTTCCCTCTGGATTAGGCCAGTCACACCCAATATCAAAGCCATTTACCTAGCAGTAACTGCAAGACCTTCTCTACCAGCTCCTGCCCTCAAAGGGCAACATTATTCTTAGAAAGAAAGGGACTCTGGCTTTTCTTGTCCCCACAAACAAGTTTTGGACCGGGTAGGGGGAAGCATGGCAAACTGCCACCATCCATATCTTCTCTTTGCAATATCTCTCAATGAAGGGATGTTAGTACAGTTTTCAGTTTTAGACCTATGTCTCACGTCTCTGCTGGCATCTGTGGCCACCAGCTGATCTCATGTCCAGCAGGGGTCCATGTTCAGGGGAATATGAGGCTTTGGTCCTTCCTGGACTGAAAATGGGGTGTTGGGTTTGGAAACTGACTTAACAAATATTCATGATATTGAGAGTAAGTACTTACAAACGTTTCCCTAATTTCTCCCTCAAAATTGGGGTGTTTATTCATAAAAAAGGAGGAGGAGAGCTTGAATGGAGGAAAGGGCTCTCATCATGAAATGAAATAGTACGGCTCAAATGAACTGGTAAATGTTTATTGTGTTTTCTACTCTTAAAGAATGCTTCTTTAAATGAACCTTCTTATTCTATTTATTTGTTATTTATTCATTTAGTGTATGTGTGTTTACAAATTTGCTTGTTATTTGTTTAGTGTATGTGTGTTTACGAATTTGTTTGTTCATTTGTTTAGTATATGTGTATTTACACACACGAGTATGGACCAGGGCATTACTTGCATGTGGATGTCAGAGGATAACCTGTGGAAGTTCTCTTCATAGGTTCCCAGTATCAAACTCAGGTATGAGGCTTGGTGGCAGGAGCCTTTATCTCTGAGCCATCTTTCCATGTAATTCTGACATTATATTCCTCTGGGAAATGGGAAGAACTGATATAAAACACAGGTTGCTACTTCTTAGGATAATTGATTCTCCGGATATGAAATGCCAGGCACTACAAGTGAAGTACTGACTAAAGCAATGAATGCAGACTGACAGCCAACTTACCCTTACTGACATTTCAGAACTTGACAAGGCAACCACTTATGATTGGGAGCATTGTCCCTGTGGGGCCAAATGCGGAAACAACAGGCTGTCTGAACTCATGAATGGGCATGATTGCCTCATGGCTTCAGCCAGGGCTATGATGGAACTTTTAACCAGAGAACCGAATGCTGCAAAGTTCTAATCCCTTCTCTGCAGGGGCTGGTTGCATTCCTACTACAGTGAAATGGTGGATACTAAAAGATGTTAAAATAAAAACGAGCCCTCTGAGGCTCACGGATCTTGGAAGTCCAGGCCTTAGTGTTGTCCCCCATGATCTATACAGCACACAAGGGTGGGGGATAATGATCTCACAGGCTACTCCTTGCTTAGATGTGTCAAGACTCCATCCTGGTTCTTTTGAGTTCTCTTACTCTCAATATGGGGGCTTTGCTAGCTGTATCAGCAGTGTATAAACAGGGACTATTTTCAAATAGGAACTCAAAGGCTGACATCCAAATGCTCAGAATCAGAGGTGTTTTGGATTTCAGATTTTTCTAATTGTAGAACACTTACATAAACATGATGAGGTATCTTAGTGATGGAACTCAAGTCTAAATATAAAATTCATTTATAATTCATATATACCTTATATACAGAATCTGAAGGTAATTTTATATAATTTTAAAATAATTTTGTTCATAAAACCAAGTTTCATGGTACAGGTTGGTGGTGTCATGTTGGTGTTCCAGTAATTTCAGATGCTGAAGAATTTCAGATTTCAGACATTTAGGCTAGGAAGGTACAAATTTCATATACCATGAGAGGTCTAAGATGTCTTTCGCATGACAAACGCCTTTTCAAACAGCCTCAACAGACATCCCCCAGTCAGCAACACATGCCACAGCCACTCACATGAGCCCCACTTGTAACTTTGTCCTGGGGTTCTGCATTCTTTAACCACAATCCGTCCTCCCCACTATCTTCTCACGTCCTTCACTCCTTCCTCAGGGTAAGTAAGATAATAAGGCAATTCAGAGCTAGTCATTTTCAGACTTTCTTTAACATACTTGTTTTCTGGTTAATATAGTTAACAAGGACACCAGTGCCAGGGTTAACTAGAGTGTGTTATAGTAGGCATTCCAGACATGCACAGAACAGGCCATATCCACTCACCCATTGTGCTCTTCCTGTTCTCTTCCTTATCTTCCATACGGTTGGGGACCACAGGACTTGGTGGTGGCGGCTGTGGTGGAGGAGGAGCTGGCGCCCGCCTCTTCTTCTTCTGAAGATCAGCCTGTGAGCTGAGGGAGGCCTAAGAAGCACAATAAAGGACAGCAAGGGTTAGCTCCTCTGGAAAAGGATTAGTTGGTCTGTAAGAGGCAAAGCACACATGGATGGAATGTATGCCCCTCAGAAGCAGGCTCTGGGTGGCACAGTCATAAAAGGGGAGCTGTCACACTGCCTGTCCAATTACACTCCTCTCAAGTAGCTGTGGTCTTTCATGCTTTCATGTAGACTTGAAGTGGCAGGGATACTTTCAAATTCCCTAACTCCCTATTTTGTGCAAGAAGTGCCCATTTTCTAGGCATTTTTGGAGACTTGCGGACTTCCCTAATGTATGAATAAGAAAATGAACTTTGTCCTTACTGAAGAACAAAGAGTTAACTTATTCATCCTGAAATAAGAGAGGTCTGTATAGATGGTAGCTCAGGTTCCACTCTGCCTCTTCCTGTAGACATCCCAGGACAGCCAGGACTAGCACAAGCGCCACATTATGCCTCTGCATCTGGGCCCACAGTGAAGCATCTCTATATGGGCCCTTTTGAACCAGATTTGGGATATCGGTCTTACCATCTAGAACAGATATCCAGCTGTACCTCAGAGATGAAGATGATAATGGAATTCTAACACTACCAGCAGTTTGGGCAGGTATCCCTGTTGAACGTAAAATCGGTGACCCCACTGATCACAGGTCTTTGCTTCTGAAAGACTCAATTATCTTCCTTCCTCCTAGCAGTCAAAGTTACAACTCATTCATGTCACTTGATTGGGAATCATTGAAAAGGAAGGGCATAGGTACAGAGGATGACTCCATCTTGCCTGTCTTCAGTTCCTCATAGTAAGGTCCTGTCAAACCATTACTAGACCTTTCCAGGACTGGAGCCTGTGCACACTGCCACCTGCTAGTACCACAGGTCTGATTTGGGTGCTCTCTGGTAATTTAAGCATGCTTCATGAATATTAGAACATAGAATTGATATAGCACTAGCTATAATAATCCTCCTTTCTTAACTAGAAGGGTGCATGTGCATGTATCTGTAAAACATTTATAATTTTAACAGTAATATCTATTTACTGTAAAATATTCAATCCTCTATGGTGAAACAGAGAATGTATAGGCCAACAAAAGGTAGAAAAAAAAATCATTTTCTTTAGATCAAGTACTAACTGTAGGCATATCTTTTTTCTAATTTTTATTTTTTTTCTCTTTTAAGAGTGAGTGATGTTTTGATTTCCCAGTACTGTAATATACCATAACAAACCACTTCACATAAGAAGATGGCCAAACATAAACTCAAACAACCCTTCAAAGCTTAGTTGTCAACGAGCCTTAGTTACCGTTTCCACTTCAGCGGCACCCACAGAAAACACCTTCCTTTCGAAATCTCTGTTTCACCACAGAGGACAGTTCCTACACTGTCTTGATTTGTGTGTGCTAGAGTTCTGACTTTCTGCTCCAAAAGATAGGGAGTTAATTCTTACATACACGGGGAGAGGATTGATTTTTCTTCTCCATTATGTCCTCAAAATTGCAACCTGAGACTTCAATCATTATCTACTATCTGGGCCCTCAGTAGCCCATCCTCAACAACAGGTTCAGTTTCTGTTCCCTCAAGGCAACTGTTGTCCAACATTCTTAAACAGAAAATAAGAAATTCTTATCTGTCGCCCAGCTCTGAAGAGGAAGCGTCTGTGTCCTCCTGCATCCTGCCTGGGGAACTGACTTAGTAGCTAACTCACTCTTCCTAGCTGAACTTCCAGGAAATTCACTTTTCCTACTCTGTAGATTTCCTGTTTGTGGAACAAGCTGTACGTGAAGATTTTTGAGACTTTGAACTTAAAAACATATAGATCCTAAAATGTCTTTATCCTATTACACTGTACATGGATACGGAGAAAAAGTATAATTACAAAATACTGGAAACATTCAGGCCTGCCTGCTCCCAGGCTGCCACTGTGCCTGTGGGATACCAACCCCACTGGGGCGCAGTCTGCAGCATGCTTCGCTTCCCTGCTGCTGACCTGTAGTGTCCTCTCTGTATACCCAGATATTCCATGCTGTGGCAGAGTATGCTCTTTTCTGAGGCATTTATATTCATGCATCCTGCAGAATATTCTAGTTCTACCTTTCGATTTTGTCTTACTTTTATTCTTTCTGTTTTTCCCCTCTGAACATGGAGGAAATCTGTCGGACACGAAGGATCATGAACCAATTATCCATTTTTTTTTTCTCTAGTGTTCCTACCTCTTTCTTGGAAATTTCCATTATTTGACTGCCTATCTTTCTTGAGTGTTAAAGTATGCTGCAGCATATTTAATTTCCAAAATTTCTAGTTATTTTAAAATCAGCAATATGGTCTTCTTTCTTGGGTATATTTTCTCTTATTTTCTTTTTGATAGCATTACAATATTTTTATTTTCAGTATTTTTAACTTCATGTGTTGTATTTCCATGTAGGTCTCTCCTCCTCTACTCTCCCATCTATCTCTGATAATCTCATTTTAACCTGTCTTCAAATATCTGTGCTTTTTGGATGACCACTTATATTGTTTTGGAACAGAGAGTCTATTCACACACTTACAGGATTCCGGGAACATCTGGGCAGAAATCTGGTCATCTGGCAGGAAAGAGCTCCACATATCTATCTGTGCAGACTTCTCTCCTAAGTCTGCCCTCCCCACACAGAAGGGTTCTCAGCTGACCTCTCTAAAGGTGAGCTTCCAGGGTGCAGAGTGGAACTGGAGGAAAAGGTTCCAAGCCTCCTATGGAGTACATGGAGCAGCTATCTGCTTGGTGCTGACTGAATTATGTCTGATATCTGAAGCCACCAGATTGCAGTTGGGAGCATAGCTGCCTGAGAAAAAGAGTCACATGGTTTTCCTGCTCAGACATGCAACAGTCAGTCAGCAGCTTATTCTGTACTCTGGGTGCAGTGGAGTCTGCCCCAAATGTAGTAGCCTAGAGGGGTTCTAGGCCTGTCTGATGCCTGTCATATCCCTAGGAGTCAATATTTTCTTGCCTCCACTTTGCCAGGCATTTATCATAGTCCCTCTTGAAAAACCATCATTATTTAAAATTATTTAAAAATAATTTTAAAAAGTTTATTCACTTTTATGGGAATTCAAAAGGAGAGACATTAATTTGCTTTATAAGTCATACTTTCTGGATGTAGGGTTGGTAAAGATCATTTCCCAGTTAGTTGGTTGCCACTTTGTCTTTTTGACAGTGTCTTTTGCCTTGCAGCTGACAGAGGGCTAATATCCAATATATACAAAGAACTCAAGAAGTTAGACTCCAGAGAGCCAAGTAACCCTATTAAAAAGGGCGTACAGAGCTAAACAAAGAGTTCTCACCTGAAGAATATCTAATGGCTGAGAAGCACCTAAAGAAATGTTCATCATCCTCAGTCATTAGGGAAATGCAAATCAAAACAACCCTGAGATCCCATTTCACACCAGTCAGAATGGCTAAGATCAAAAACACAGGAGACAGCAGTTGTTGGCGAGGATGTGGAGAAAGAGGAACACTCCTCCACTGCTGGTGTGATTGCAAGCTGGTACAACCACTCTGGAAAACAGTTTGGCGGTTCGTCAGAAAACTGGGCATGACACTCCCGGAGGATCCTGCTATACCACTCCTGGGCATATTTACATATATGTAAATAAAAAAACTTAGAAAATAAAAAAAAATAAGTCATACTTTCCTATTTACTAAAGTATAGTTGATAAGGAAGCACTGCATTTGAGGAGCTGAAAATGATGGTTTACTATATGTATATATTATAAAACAATCATAAGCTACTCACTATATCTATACTCTCATACGCTGTTATTTTTAGGTTCATATTCTCTCTTTTCCCCTCCCTCCATCCCCTTTTCCTGTATGTAAACTTTAAGCATTTTCTTAAGCTACTGTTACTCAGTTGGACAAATGAGACAAGAACTAAGGCCTCTTGCCTTTTGTTGAATATTAAGAATATCTTTTTCTTAATTTTTACAAACTACATTTCTTAGAAGAATCTGAAGCTTCTCTCCCCAACATTTATCTTTTCCTTTCCTCTTCAGAATTTATTAAGTCTATTTATTTTAGTTTCTTGAGTAAAGATGTGAAATTCAGATGGAGCCTGGAAGAGCCCTGTCCCAGCTGCTCTGCCACTCCTGTGTTCCCTGCGCTCCTGGCCTTATCCGCCTTGGATAGTCACCAGAGAGACTATGTTCATAGCAGCCTAATTTATAAAAGCCAGAAGCTGGAAAGAACCCAGGTGTCCCTCAACAGAGGAATGGATACAGAAAATGTGGTACATTTACACAATGGAGTACTACTCAGCTATTAAAAACAATGAATTCATAAAATTCTTAGACAAATGGATGGAACTAGAAAATATTCTGAGTGACGTAACCCAATCACAAAAGAACACACAGGGTATGCACTCGCTGATAAGTGGATATTAGCCCAAAAGCTCAGAATACCCAAGATACAATTCACAGACCACATGAAGCTCAGGAAGAAGGCAGACCAAAATGTGGATACCTTGATCCTTCTTAGAAGGGGGATCAAAATACCCATGGCTCACAGCCAACCAATAGATTGAGCATAAGGTCCCCAATGGAGCAGCTAGAGAAAGGACCCAAAGAGCTGAAGAGCTTTGCAGCCTCATAGGAGGAACAATAATATGTACCAACCAGTACCCCCAGAGCTCCCAGGGACAAAACCACCAATCAAAGACTACACATGGAGGGACCCATGACTCCAGCTTCATTTGCAGCAGAAGATGACCATTTCAGACATCAATGAGAGGAGAGACCATTGGTCCTGTGAAAGCTCGATGCCCCAGTGTAGGGGAATGCCAGGTCAGGAAAGCAGGGGTGGGGATGGGTTTTTGGAAAGCAGGGGGAGGGGAGATGAGATAGGGGTTTTTGGAGGGGTAACAAGGAAAGGGGATAACATTTGAAATGTAAATAAAGCAAATATCTAACAAAAACAATAATAATAATAATAATAAAGATGTGAAATTCGGAGTGAAGACAACAGGCTCCAAAATTATACACCCCAATTTAAAAAATGTTTGCAACAGTAATATGGAGGGAAATGAATCCCTGCTCCTTGTTCTATAGAAGCAGTGACTTAACACCCACCTGCAGTGGGCAAAGCTTTAATGAGAATGGTTGTGATCAGCTAGGAATTCACAGCACCCAGACCACTCAAGCAAGAGCAGCCACATGAACCTGAATAAGAAAGTCAATTCATTATAAGCACCACATCCCTTCCCCCAAGGTTAGCACAGCTCAGATCTCCCTTGGGAGGAAGGAGAAGGAATCATAAGGGCACTTTCCAGATTTTAAGAAGGGTTGCCTAGGCAGGGATTTGATCGGTCCAGAGTGACAGGAGAGCTCTTAGGAAGCTGATGTCCTTTGGATGTGGGTAGATGGCAGGAACTGAAGAAAGAAGAATTTAAATGCTGGTTGATCCAGAGCTCAGAGACCTGGCATTGCCACTAACGGAGGCTTCCACGGCGTGGCACAATCAGAAGTAAGTACCAGCTTATGGATTATTTAGGGGGACATTACAAGAGTGGAAAGGGAATGCAATGCTTTGGCTTTCTATATAGGCTTGCGTGATTGAATGGTTTTGGTCACATTTGACTGGTAGTGCAGAGTAGCACAGTTCTGATACCTGGGGAGTTACCCAGACCAAGGGAGACTGGTTGTAATGTCAGAGACTTGCAGTACCACAGACCAACAGCAGAGGGAGGAAGAAATTCTATACTACTTGAAAAAAAAGAAAATCATAAATATTGTATCTGTCTTGGAACAATTACATGAGGCCAGAGAAGATACAAATACAGGGAAAATTTGAACCAAGATTTGCAGATGAACTTATCACCCTCTTGAATCTATAAAATGCTACACTCTAAGATCTGGGAAGATGAATGGGTTTTTGTTGGTTGTTTTGTTTTTCTCTTTTTTAAATGTAGAGTTTACAATAACAAATAAAAGGGCAGAAAACTGTGTCCTGAGAGAAGCGTCAAGTTAAATCTCTAGACAATAATCCTAAAGAAATGGAGAGCGATGACCTGAAAAAATTAAAAGCAATTATCTTGGTAGAGTTTCAGGGATTATAAGAGGACAGACAGACAGATGAGTAAGCAACATGAGAAAAGCTATGTGTGCAAGTTAAAGATGGACACACAGACACAAGCCAAAACAGAGAGAAAGTGCTGGGTCTGGAGAACACAGCGAAGCTAGGAAGTTACTTAAGGGTTTACCCAGCAAATCAGACCACAGAGAACAAAGATTCTGCAAACATAGAGACATGTTACCAGAAATTATTGAGTCAGAGGACTTCCTAAGAAAGAAGAAAGTTGAATATTCTAGAGACAACATGGCAGGGAGTGATGTACACATTACAGAACTCCCTGAAAAAGAAGACAGGGAAGGGGTAGACAGCGGCTTATCTGGAGAAATAACAAAATCCCACTACATAAAACTTCAGGAAGAACAAAGGATTCCAACAGAAACGATCCCAAAGTAAAGCAAATGAAAGGCACCCTGCAAGGTAACCATCCAAAGGCAAAGCCAGAGAGAACTGGCCCAGAGTATTAAGAAGGGACTGCTAAGTGCTGCACAGGAGCAGATCATGAGATGAGAGCTTGCTTCTCAGAAGACCCTTTGTAGATCAGAAGTAGTGGGATGGTTATATAGGAAGGTGTGCGGAAAAAACAGAGTGGCAGCCAAGAATCCACTGACAAAACCATCTGCTAAAAATAGAGATCTAAAACAATAACAGCCCAGACGAAGGTCACAGAGCTCTCTGCATATTTTGTTCAAATAGTTTCATAATTTTGGGTATTACTTCGAGGTCTTTAAATCCACCTTGAGCTAATTTTGTTCATGGGCTGAGATAAAGGTCCAATTTCATTTTCTACACATGAAAGTCCAGTTTCTTGAGCCCAGTTTATTGAAGAAACTCTTAATCACTGGGCTTACTTGGTGGCTTTGCTGAGAGTCAGGTGACTGTAAACCGGTGAGTGTATTTCTGACCTTTCTGTCCCATCTCATTCACCACTCTATTTTGACATTATCTGTCTGTTGCTGCTTTGATAATAATAGTTTTATAACACATTACACTGTAGTTCGAAATCATGAAATGTGCTGTCTTCAGCTGTTTGTTTCTCTTTTCTCCACCCCCCCCATGGGGCTTGGTTTATTAGGGTTCTTTTTATAGTTTTTTGTGAATAGTAGGATTGCTTCTTCTGTCTCTGTGAAAAACAACATTGGAGTTTTGATTGTATTGAATCTGCAGAGTTCTCTGGGGGTTATACATATAAAGAACACTGATACTTTTAATATCTAAACCATGAATATATTCTTGTTAACTTGAGTCTTATTCAGTTTTTATTGCCAACATTTTGATTTTTGCTCTCCTTGGTTAAGGTTTACAAAAACAAAAGGAAACAAATATGAGCAGATCAAACTAAAGGACATTTGTATAAGAGTGAGAGTGAGAGCAAGAGAGAGAAGAATAAGAGATCAGAAATGCAGAAATGGGTTGGGAGAATTGCTTGAAACCATAGACCCAATCCAACACAGGGACAAACTATAAACTATAAAATAAACACTAATAATACATTAATCTCAATTAAGCAATGGCCAAAGGATCTGAACACATAGTCAAAAGAAGCCAGGCATAGTGTTCAGCAGGCTAAAACAGGATTGCAACAAGTCTGATGCTAAATAGGTTGCAGTGTAAACCCCCATCCTTAACAAAACCAGTTCTTGTTTTATATATCAACAGATATATTAAAACTGGTCAACAAGTCAAATTATCAAGGAAATAACAGTGAAAACCACAATACCTCACCATTCCTATTAAAATGGTGATTATTTTGAAAAGATGATAAAATGACTTGGGGAGGATATGGAAAAGAGAAATATTGCTATTGCTGGAAGGAATTTGAATTAGTATTCATTCCCAAGAATGAGCATGAAGGCTCACTGAATAGGAACACATAATCCAGGCCCTCCCGTTCAGGGCATATATGCAGAGGATAGACACATGTGAACTGGGGGATGTTTGCTCTCTTGTGTTACTCACAAGAGTCAACATACAGAAGCAGTCTACATGTCTGTCAGTGGAAGAACACAGACTATACATACTATGGGAGAGAGAAAGGAGAGATTTAAATCTAAAGATGCTATGTTTTAGCTAAACTGAAAGAACAGATTTCCATGCTGCCTGATAGTAACCATGGTTTCCAACAGTTATGTGTATATATTCTCAAATTACTTAAGAGAATAGATGATTAATACTTTCCATCCACAAAAAAAAAGCCAAATGGCTAAGGTAGAAGACATGACTAGCTTAACTTTTTCTACAATGCATCAAGAATCACACTGTACCCATAAACACACACAATTATTATTTATTTAAAATAAATAAATATTTAAACCAGTAGTTTTCAACCTGTTGTTCCTGACCCTTTCCTTCCAAGTGCCATTTGCTCATGGTTTTATCACAACAATAGAAATCCTGACTATAATCTAGACAACAAGAAAAGGGCCTTTTTCAGAGGAGATATACATGTTAAGGGAGGAGAGTAGGAAATTGTAATTACAACAGAAGTAGACAATGGGAATACTGGAGTTGGAAGACTGAAGAAGAAATGGATGAGGGACTACAGAAGTGGGACGGGAGAGGTTAACACAAGGGACGGGTATATGGAAAACAACATGAAAGCCTGCGATCTTACAACCCAATTAAAATGGATAATTGGAAGGATAGTAAAATTCATGTGATTAAAGGAAAGTGCAAAACTGGGAATAAAATAATCAAGAGGGGAGGGAGAGGGACAGAGTTTGGGAAAGAGGAGAAAACAGTAAGTTAAACAAAACTACAGACACATGAAAAAATGCTTTATGTAAAATCACTAGTAAGCTAATTTCAAAATATATCTTAAATGAGGTGGGAGTCATGGATAGAATTTCCCTTCACAGCTGGATAATACCTCTCACAAAAGATTTAGATTAGTTAATGAAAATCACAGTGCAAGACATGGAGCACCTACCTAGGAGTTACTGGTCAGTAAGATCCCAGAGGTCTCCTAAACAACAAAGGCGTGTGTGTGTGTGTGTGTGTGTGTGTGTGTGTGTGTGTGTGTGTGTGTGTGTGTGTTCTATCACTGAAGAAGCCACACATTGTGGCTAAAGGAAATGAAAAGTCAATCTCAAACTGATCTCAAAATATACATGCTACCTAGTGTTCATAGTACTGGAAGGTGCCATGAGGATTTCAGGGGGAATTGAGATATCAATGGTCTTAGCCAACACTGACCTACCAGGCAAGATGTGTCTACTGGTGCAGATTGTGGAGTGACTGTTAATGGCTAATGAATTACATTCTGACTGGATTTTGAGGCCTGTCCCAAAAAAGACAATGCCTGGGTCTGTAATTCTGATAAGAAAAAGCCCACAGCTGGAGTAGTCACAGGCCCTAGTGCAAAAACTGCTACTATTATTTTGCTAAACAGTCATGTTGTCAAACTGTGACAGAAATATTTATGTTTATACTAATAGATCTGGGCTGCTCTCAACCTAAGCCTTGGTCAGGGAAGCTTTTTCCTGCAATGGTCTAAGGACTGAGAAGAGATGACTGAGTACTCAGCTCTGAACATAGCATATTTCTCAACCTACTCCTCCGAATCACCACCAAGGCACAGGGAATATCCAGGAAGAAGGGGCAGAAGGAATATAAGAACTGAAAGATGGGGAGCAGTGCTAGGAAAAGTCGACTTCTGACTCAGCAAGTCTATCATGTCCTCGAGCTCACGCCAGCCGTGGTCTGGTTTACAAGTCCTGCCCATGATGACATGATCAGCCTAACATTTGGAAACTGATAGGGAACAGTCTCTAGGTCTTGCTCCTCTCTGAGATGCAGTTGGCAGTTGACAGCTGTGGGAGGAGGGAGAATTCTTCTTCTCCATTTTTTCTTTTAATGTATGGCCAATGGTAGGTTTCCCATGCTCCAGCGGATGGCCCCATGCCCATGAACATATGGTCAGAACTAATGGGACTTAGCAGGTTATCAGAAAAACAAACATGAAGTTGGGAGCAGGCCATGTATGGGAGAATTTATGGGGAGTTAGAGGACGGAAATAAGAAAATAAATGACACTGTTTCATTGTATATATGAATAAAATTCTCAAGAATAGGAATACTAATATGAAATGATATAATAATTATAAAAAGTATATGGGAGTTCCTCAAGTAATTAAAATAGACTTAGCATATAATCCTTGCTTTTAATTTTGTGTATACAATAAAGTGTACAAATAGGATGGAAGTAAGCTTTCAAATAAATATGTATATATCCACTATTGAATTGCTGATCCAAATAGCCAAGATTCATGGGCAACCTAAATTTCTGAAGTTGATTGTATATATTATGAAAAGTGCATCCAGCCTTAAGATACAAAGAAACTATAAAGCATGTTACAATGTAGATAAATCTTTGGAAAACCACATTAAATGGTATATGCCAGTCATAAAAACATAATGTAGAATTCCATTTACAAGGGACAGCTAGCAGCCAAAACTCTAAATCAAAGAAGGTAGAATGAGGTTGCTGGGGTACGGGGGATAGGGAAGGGAGAGCTGATGTGGTTATAAGTATAGCTATCCAAGACAGGAAACATTGAGAGATCTGTATAGGGTATATACACCTCAATTTTCTACAATGTTACAAAGATTTATTCACTTTTTCTAATTTTATGTGTACGCATCTAATTGTCTGTATGAACATCATGGTCATGAAGGGGGCTGGGGAAGCCAGACGAGGGTGTGGGATCTCCTGGAACTGGAGTTAGAGGCAGCTGATGTGGGTGCCTGAAATAGATTGTGGGACTTGTGTAAAAGCAGCATACTCTTGCCTGGCAAGCCTCACTACTCACATTTAAGAGTGATGAAGATTATACTTTGTGCTTTAGTTTTATCACAATAATATAAAGAATTCTTATTAGATGGTTAGCTCACACTGAGTTTGTAAAATACCAAAAGCACATTTTCAAATAAGTGAGTAGCAAACCTTGCAATGTTTCTGCAAATATCAACTATAGTATGGTATTTTAAATTCAAGGCACTTCTAGGTCTTCGTGGCATTGGTGGTATGATGAGCCAAGCACCCTGGAGCTGCAGCTTCCTTATATTCAACTACTGAGGAATTCTTTGGTAATTGTTTGGCCTCTGGCAGTAATTTTGTTTTCCACTGAAGTTGTTGCTGCTAACATTGAAGGCTTTTTGACCAGAATTCTTCTTCTAGGCTTGAGATAATCCACTCATTAATTGTGATTATTTAACACTGAGAGTTTGCCTACCTATATTATTTTCTAGCCTATACATCCTAATATTTACTTCTTTTCTTAGGTTTTGGGATTGGGGTCCCTCTGTAGCTTAGGCTGCCTAGAACTCCATATATGTTATATGTGAATCCACTGTTATCCTCCTGCATCAACTTCCTGAGTACCAGGAGGATATAGATGAGAAACCATGTCCTGCTTCTCAACGACTTCTTCCAACACAGTGAGACTTTGCTCATGCCATTATTTTACTCTTCAGCAAATCAGGAAGAAGCTGCTGAGTCATTGCTCTGTGATTGAATCTACAACAGATCCAATGATGCACAGACTCTCCAACCTCAACATGTTCAAGGAGTGGAGGAAAGGTAATTCTATAATGTTTATACAGTCTCCTAGGCTGGAAATGCTGCCCTGAACTATGATTTTGGGTCCCTATTTGGGGTATAGATTTTTTTCCTTATAATTCATACTGGTAAACAGAAGGTATCTATGTTCTCAGTGATGTCTGTATGGTGACATGTTCTAGAATTCTGCTGCACATCCATAATAAGTTAGAATTAATTAGGACAAGGGAAGCAAGAAAACAATTCAGGCGTACCTAATTTGGAAAAGCAATTTCACCTGCTGAAAGATAGTTCCCGCTCCTTCCTAATTTTAGATTTGGAGAAGCATTAAAGTCCGGAGCCTCCGCCAAAGCTGCCTCACGCCACCACTGAAATGCTTCTGCAGAGCCAGTCATACCCTCTCAGCTAGCACTTGTGGAACAGCAGGTGCCTTCCAGTCCCAGGCCACTTGTACTAAGCTAATTAAGGCACTGTGTTCACAAAGGGTTTGGCAAGGTCTGAGGCCCTCCAATAATAAAGATAAATCCTAATGGGCAAAATAGTTTTTCCTGAAGCTTTTAGAGATTTAACATGCTCAGAGACTGTTAGTAAAAAGGTTATAGATTTCAAGAAAATATGAACAATGGCATAAACCAAGATTTATTAGACATTTATTGAAGTTATCAAGTGTTTCTCATAGGACCACCTCAAGAACCTTTCTGAAGAGATAGTTACTCTGATTTAAAAATATTTAACATTATTTTGTGTATAGGGGGTATAAGACATGTAGAGGCATGTGTGTGCCATGGAACACCTATGGAGATTAAAGGATACCTATAGTAGAGTTGTTTTACTTTCTACATTTAAATTAAGTTCTGAGGCACAAATTCAGGTCATCAGGCTTGGGTCACAAGAATTTTACCTCCTGAGCCATCTCACCAGCCCTACTCTTTAAAAGGATGGTAAAATGAGGCTTATGGAAGCTAACTTGGCTTTCCTTCTACAGATAAGTAGTGGGCAACACTGTTACTCAGTCTCGAAAGGGCACAAAACAGAAGTTCTCTGGTTGTTTCTTTATATTGGCCTCCTGGCCAGGGAGGAATGGCTCAGGGGTAAGTAGCTGCAGCTTGAATGGAAATATGTCCAGTGATGTGGCAAGTGACTATGAGCCACTAGAGTTCTTTTTTTTATTATTTATTATTTTCTAAGTTTTTTATTTACATTCCAAATGATTTCCCCTTTCCCGTTTCCTCCCTCCCCGAAAGTCCCATAAGCCCCCTTCCCTCCCTCTGTTCCCCATTCAACCTCCTCTCGCTTCTCTGTCCTGGTATTCCCTACATCCAGCCTTTCTAGGACCAGGGGTCTCTCCTTCCATCTTCTTGGAAATCTATTGATATGTGAATTGTGTCTTGGGTATTCCGAGATTCTGGGTTAATATCCCCTTATCAGTGACTGCATACCATGTGTGTTCTTTTGTGATTGGGTTACCTCACTAAGGATATTTTCCAGTTCTGACCATTTGCCTAGGAATTTCGTGAATTCGTTGTTTGTAATTGCAGAGTAGTATTCCATTGTGTAAATATACCACATCTTCTGAATCCATTCCTCCGTTGAGGGACATCTGGGTTGTTTCCAGCTTCTGGCTATTATAAATAAGGCTGCTATGAACATAGTGGAGCATGTGTCCTTATTGCATGCAGGGGAAGCCTCTGGGTATATGCCCAGGAGTGGTATAACAGGGGCCTCCGGGAGTGTCATGCCCAGTTTTCTGAGGAACTGCCAGACTGCTTTCCAGAGTGGTTGTACCAGATTGCAATCCCACCAGCCGTGGAGGAGTGTTCCTCTTTCTCCACATCCTCGCCAACATCTGCTGTCTCCTGTGTTTTTGATCTTAGCCATTCTGACTGGTGTGAGGTGGAATCTCAGGGTTGTTTTGATTTGCATTTCCCTAATGACTAAGGATGTCGAACATTTCTTTAGGTGCTTCTCAGCCATTAGATATTCTTCAGGTGAGAACTCTCTGTACCCCATTTTTTAATAGGGTTATTTGGCTCTCTGGAGTCTAACTTCTTGAGTTCTTTGTATATATTGGATATTAGCCCTCTGTTGGATGTAGGGTTGGTAATGATCATGTCCCAGTTTGTTGGTTGCCGCTTTGTCCTTTTGACAGTGTCCTTTGCCTTACAGAAACTTTGTAATTTTATGAGATCTCATTTGTCAATTCTTGATCTTAGAGCATAAGCTATTGGAGTTCTGTTCAGGAAATTCTCCCCTGTGCCCATATGTTCAAGGTTCTTCCCTAGTTTCCTTTCTATTAATTTCAGTGTGTCTGGTTTTATGTGGAGGTCCTTGATCCACTTGGAATTGAGAGCTTAGTGCAAGGAGATAAGAATGGATCAATTTGCATTCTTCTGCATGTTGATCCAGTTGAACCAGCACCATTTGTTGAAAAGGCTATCTTTTTTCCACTGGATGGTTTTAGCTCCTTTGTCAGAGATGAAGTGACCATAGGAGTGTGGATTCATTTCTGGGTCTTCAATTCTGTTCCATTGATCTGCATGCCTCTCACTGTACCAATATCATGCAGTTTTTAACACTATTGCTCTGTAGTACAGCTTGAGGTCTGTGATACTGATTTCCCCAGAAGTTCTTTTACTTTTGAGAATAGTTTTAGCTATTCTGGGTTTTCTGTTATTCCAGATGAATTTTTGAATTGCTCTTTCTAACTTTATGAAGAATTGAGTTGGGATTTTGATGGGGATTGCATTGACTCTGTATATTGCTTTTGGCAAGATGGTCATTTTTTACTATATTAATCCTGCCAATCCATGAGCATGGCAGATTTTTCCATCTTCTGAGGTCTTCTTCAATTTCTTTCTTCAGAGACTTGAAGTTCTTGTCATACAGATCTTTCACTTGTTTGGTTAGAGTCACACCAAGATACTTTATATTGTTTGTGGCTATCGTGAAGGGTATCATTTCCCTTATTTCTTTCTCAGCTGCCTATCCTTTGAGTATAGGAAAGCTACTGACTTGCTTGAGTTGATTTTATATCCGGCCACTTTGCTGAAGTTGTTTATCAGCTGTAGGAGTTCTCTGGTGGAGTTCTTTGGGTCGCTTAAGTATCCTATCATATCGTCTGCAAATAGTGATAGTTTGACTTCTTCCTTTCCAATTTTTATCCCTTTGACCTCCTTTTGTTGTCTAATTACTCTAGCTAGAACTTCAAGTACTATATTGAAAAGATATGGAGAGAGAGGGCAGTGCTTAAGAACACTGACTGTTCTTCCAGAGGTCCTGAGTTCAATTCCCAGCAACCACATAGTGGCCACTAGAATTCTTAATGCTCCATCTGACTCGATACTATAAATACTATATATAAACCAGTTTGTGCTTGAGTTTGTCAGTTTAGAGACACTTAGACATCTCATTAGGGTGCTCTTTGAGAAATGCATAACACACACCCCAGCTATAATTGTTCTGTTGAGCATCTTCCTTTCCTCTCTGGAATGAGGAACTCACCTTGTTATACACTGAATGCGTTGTATCTTCCCTACCAGCTCATATATTGAAAACCTCAGCTCCAAAGTAATGGTATTAGGCTAGTGTGAGATGGGGACTTTCGAGGTGACTAGGTCATGGTATTGGACTGCATCAGGCCCCTTTATAAAGTTTCAGATCCCAAAATGCTCTCTAGATAATATACCACCTAAGGACACAGCAAGAAGACAGATATCAGACAAAATCAGAAGTGGGTCCCTCATCAGATTCTAACTCTGCAGCCCCTGTAGCTCAGGTTTTCTAGCTTTCAGAATGATGAGAGAACAATGTCTGTGGTCTCAGTGCATTTGATATCAAAGTCTAGAGAGCATTGGGCTGCTCCATCTTGGAAAGCACTGCTCCCTTGTGTCTATTTGGTTACTTAGTTTCTTAATCTCATTGTGTCAATTATATGTAGTTCCACACTTAAGGTCAGAAAGCACTTCAGGAGAGTAGAAGCTAATTAAAAGATGAAAAATATGAATTCTTACACTGTGAGACATGTAGCTTCATGCTTCTTACCTTGACGCCCCCACACTTTGCTAGGGTATGATATGCCATAGAAACTTTATGCAAAGTAATTAAAAGCACATATGTTGTCTTCTGTGAGACTTTGTAGTTTTCATCTCTACACACTTATCCTGGTGGTTTAAATGAGAATGGCACATATACAATATGAATAATTAGCATTATTATTGTGTGTGTAGAACACTTTGTTCACACACTTACAAGATGACTATTATATATAATTTCCTTTAAATGTTCTTCTACTCCTAAGATTATATCCACAAATATTATGAGTCAGAACAGCCAAGGCAAGCCTGAGAGGAAATGAGTGCTTAGCATGACAGACTGCCAACTCTAGAGGTCTGCATCTACTGGCCAAACAACATTAAATAAGCCATACTCAAAAAAAACCTTTTAAAATTAGGACAGAAACAGTGCCTGCCTCCCCAGGTCCCTGTGAGGACCAGATCAGAGTGCAGGAAACAGAGAGAACAGAGTCCTCTTGGGGAAGTTGACACAGACTTCTAAATCTCTATCTTGTCTTTTCAGTAACCAGGAACAGTAACCTGGGTGGGAACCTGGAAATCCAGAGGTACCTCAGGATCAGATCTGCACTGCCTTAAGTCAGTATTCCTCAGGAAACACAGGGTTCTCCAAGGCCAGCATTTTCCTTTATTTGGGTTACCTGAGCATAAACACATTGATAAAACTATAGGAAAACAAGGTGTATCTGTACTGGTCTCTATTTCCTGTAAAGAGAGCCTTCTTTGATGAGGGGTGATAGCTATATTTATCTGTAGGTATAAGGATAAAAGTTAGAACTTAGATAAGGAATTATACTGGTCTAGCAAAATGGCAACAGTGGATTATCCTTTAAAATTCACAGCCTCACTCATTCTGGAAAGTTGGCTAGGTCTCTAATACCAGACAAAATTTCTTTCCTGTTGAGTGGGCCATAAGTCCAACTAGATAGCAGTTGGTTACCTTCAATATGGGAGTTCTGTTTGTTGCCTTTACGGTTGTCCTGACATTTCAGGCATTTTGTAGTTCACAGGTATCACAACTATAGAAAGATATCAGTTACTTCCTTCTCTTAGCAGCCTGCAGAATAATTTTTGATACCATGGAAGCTAGACCACAGGAAAGAGGTTATCAGGTTAGATTGAACTACATCCAAGTTCTGTGTCCTAAGTATGTGGTGTCTTGAGCTATTGACTCTTACCTTCAACCTCTGAGAGGCAACCAAGGACAACTGCAATGGTTTATATTGTCTATGTTTCAGGAATCGGAACTACCCTGACCAACCATTGGAAAGTAGGTTTCTACACTTCAGGGCAGGCCCCAGGCCCATTAGTAGAATCAAATGCATGAATCAAATGCAATGGTGTTTTAGAGGATGTTGTTGTTGTTGCTTTGTTGGGGCTTTTTTTAAAAAAACCTTATTTGTCTTTTCCTTGTATGCTATAGTTTCTGGTTTTTGTGTTTTTATGTTTTTGTTTTGTTTTTATGTGTGTGTCTCATGCTATTTATTTACATTCTGTTTTTATATATTATTTTCTAAAGAAAGAGAAGAAGGTGTAGAGTTGAGCAGGTGGGGAGTTGGAGATGATTCAGTAGGAGTTGAGGGAGGGAAAACTGTGATAAGAATATAATGTATGGAAGAAAATATTTTCAACTTAAAAAGAGGATATTTGTGCATGGCCCTAAGGTTTTTGGTAGTCTATGGTTCTTGTGGGGAGTACTGCCAGCCTAGGGGGCATAACTTCCTTTCTCTTTAAGATCCCTGCCTCCCCAGTCTCCTTCTCCAATCCCCCTGCCCCTTTCTCTCTCTTTCATACACAGACACATAGACACATAGACACACACACACAGCATCTAGGTGCTTTTTGTCTCTCCTCCCTCCTTCTCTTTTAGTATCATCCCTTCCCAAGTCAGAGGCTCTCCCACCCCATTTTTCCATTTCCCAGTCCATAAGCCACAATGAATATATCTATACTACAGCTGCTGCATCACAGAAAAGGGGCAGAAGTCTGCTGCAAAACAGTCTCCTAGCAACAGCTGTGTAAAGAACAGAACAAGTGCAGTATCAATAGACAAGCTAACTTGGAAGGGAAGCTATCTCCCTGGGTTCTCTAAGCAAGAACTACAAGCAACTAATGACTGCTCAGGGAGGAGAATTAGTTTCTCTCAGGGATGAGTCCCTAGTTTGTAATCAAATACAAAGTAGTCACATACACACACACACACACACACACACACACACACACACACACCAGTCTCAAAAGGTTATATTTATTTATTTGTGTATATTCACACATAATTACATGTAATAATAATATTAAAAGAACGAGCCTATCAATTTGAGAGAACAGGAAAACATGGAAAGAGTTTGGAGGGAGGGGACTCTGAAGGGACTGGAAGGAAGCCATAAGGAAAAAGCAGTATCATTATATTTTAATTAAAAGTATTTTTAAAAAGAGAGAAAATCGCTCTAAAAGACAAACAAGGTTGGAACTGGTCTGCCTGGGCTGTGACCTACTTCTATGTGTCTTGGTCTCCTCATTTTAAGTGGGATCATGACAGCACTCATACCACAGAGCTAATGTAAAAATTAATGAGCACGCACAAAGGTCCCTGGCTACAGGGGCTGTTAGAAAAATGCTATATATGTGCATGTGAAATAAATGGGAAGCCAGCTAAATGTCATGAAAGAAACACAGTGTCTGAACCAGACATGTAGGTCCTATATTTTATAGGTAAGAAAAAGAGGGGCTGGAAGATAGAGCAAGGCCACATTACCCACCTTGAAAGAGAAAGAATAATAGACCCAGCTACTGCTTACTTAAGTCCTACCATGTACCAAGGCAAGATTTGTGCTGGAGACTTTCCTATAAGTCACTATTGTAGTTAATCTTCACATAGACCCTAAGAAGTGACATGTCTTTGATTTTCACTGTGTCAAAAAGGGAAAAAAAAGCTCAATAGGGTCAAGAAAGCTGCTGGAGGAGTTGAACAAGGGTGGAGCACTGCTCTTCACACACAACAGCGTCCTTGTTTGACCAAGTGAGAAAGTGATTGAGCAGTATGCATTCAGCCCATCTACAGGTCAGAAGGGAGGAGTCTGTAGCCAACCCACTGCCCTGGAGTACTTCCTGGCCTATGCAGGATGCACACAAAGTACTGTCTGAATGAGTGTTCTTACCAAAACAATGCTACTTTTTGGATGGATGCATTCAATCCATGAATATGCTTACTCTATGTCAAAGTTGAAACAGACACTGAGATTAAGACAAGATCAAGCAGGGCTGGACTTATGGTCCTGGGTATTACAGTCCTGATGAGTCAAGGTGATGGGTAGAAACCTCAAAGGACATAGGCTATCTTGAATTCCCTGTGTTCCTCCATGCCCAGTACAGGACTTGGCACAACATTAGGGAATATTGGCAGTGTGAACTGATGAACACGGCTCTATGCTGCTGGAAGGGATCAAGAGGAGAGGTTTGGGGGAAGATGATAAAGAAATGGCACAAAAAAGGAGCAGTCTCCTAGGAGAAGGGATGGCCAGGCAAACAAGGATCCAGCTGAGGGAGGCTGGACACCTGCTCCTATCACAACAGCACAAGGTGGAGAGAAAAGGGATGGGTATGCGATTGAGTGGCCTAGAATATGGTGGGATGCCGAGGCATCATTCTTACTTTCACACTGAAGTAGCACACACAAAAAAAGTCATACAAGTGTAGAGAGAAAAGTTTCAGTAGACCTCAGAGGCAAAATGCTGTGGTTCAGGACTGGCGCCAGATGGCACAGGGGCTTGACTTGGGGCCACCCTAACCTGTAGGACTGAGCTGCTGTGTCCCTAGAAGGCTGCTCAAAGACTGAGCATAGACAGTACATACGGGTGTCCTGAGCATATGCAGAGGTTATGTAAGATCCCAAACAAGTGGTACTTCAAGGAAGAAAGAGAAGACAGAAGTGGAAAAAATAAAGTGAGTCAAAGGACACAATAAGGAAAGAAGAATTCTTTGAAGATTTTCATTGGTGATTATTTACAATATTTATGGAGGCTGTAGTTTTCTAGAGTGGATTCAGCACTAGCCCGTTCTGCTGAGACATCCCAGTGAGGTCTAGAGGGCTATATTTGCCAGGATGCCCCTCTCAGTTAAAATTTGTTGGTAGAACCAAATCAAAGGGCTCTTATGTTGTGTTTTTTGTCCCCCATGGGGGTGGTGGGGCAGGATGAAGAATGGGCAATAATATATCATCCTGATCTGTAATGCAGGAGCATCTCACCGGGCAGGGTGAGTCACAGCAGAAATAGAGTATTCACCCTAGTTGTCAGTGATGCATCGTAGAGGGTTCTGCAACACAGTCATCCTGTGGAGTCTGAATTTGAGAGTATTCTTCCTATCAGAGAGTAAGTCTACAGTTTATTCTTTACACTGTTGTTATACATTGCAGTTTCCTTCAAATTAAAATATTCCCTCCAGGAGAGATGGGGAGACTCGTGAGACTCAGCAAGTAAACAAAAGGTCTGTGTCTGGAAGAACAGAAATTTGAAGGATTCTAGGGGGGCCTTTCCAGCAGAATATAAAAGATTAAACAACTACTGGGGGAGGAGACTCAGCTGCAGAGCTGCAGAGAGAAGATTCTCAGGCTGCAGAGCTGCATGCAAACCGTGCTGAGAGCTAGTTCTAGGATTGCAACTTTCATAAGCTGTCACATGTGTTTCCATGTGACAGCTCTAATAATGCACCTGCTTTTGAGCTATCCCTATCCCTTGAAATAACCCCTCACCCATACTCCTGTTAGTAACACAAAGAAAATCCATTGGTCTAACATGTTGGATACTGGTGCAATCATCACTTTGGTCTGCACTGGGTTCCTTTTGTGAGGTGACCAGCTATGTGTGTGTGTGTGTGTGTGTGTGTGTGTGTGTGTGTGTGCACTGCATCTCCTAAGGACAGTCTGTCATGAAGTAACAACAACATCTGTGTGCACAGCATGTCAGGTAGAAATAAAATTCCAGAAGCTCCCATCTAGGAAATGGATGATGATTTCTGATTTAACTGATAAAACTATACCCTGAAGTAAGAAGTACTGAACAAAGCACACATTATCTACCTATCCCCAAAGTGTGTAGAAATTAAAACAAAAAAGTTATATAACCTGTTACTTTTAAGTGAAGGTAAACTGACTCTGCATTTTCTTCATGCAAAATCTAAGCCCTATAGAGAATTTTGGGACTGTGCTTCATTTGTAGGTTCCACTGAAAGTCTGGGAAGAGTCTAAGTGAACACTGGTGCGACAGGTCAATGGAGTGCTCCCTTGGTTGGAAGGCAACAGACTCGGGGACTGCTGTCACTTCAGTTGTTAGGGGGCCCACATGAAGACCAAGCTACACATCTGCTACATATGTGCCAAAAGGAATCTATAGATTCAATGCAATTTCCATCAAAATTCCAACACAATCCCTTAGAGACCTTAAAAAAACAATATTCAACTTCATAAGGAAAAGCAAGAAACCCAGGATTGCTAAAATAATCCTGTCCAATAAAAGAACTTCTAGAAGTATCACCATCCCTGACTTCAAAGCTTTTCTACAGAGTAATAGTAAGAAAACTTGTAGGGTATTGGTACAGAAACAGACAATGATTGATCAATTGGATCAATGGAATCGAATCAAAGACCCTGAAATAAACCCACAAACCTATGGACACTTCATTTTTGACAAAGAAGCCAAAACCATACAATGGAAAAAAAAGCATCTTCAACAACTGGTACTGGTCTAACTCCATGTCTGCATGTAGAAGAATGCAAATCGATCCATATCTATCACCCTGCACAAAATGCAAGTCCAAGTGAATCAAAGACCTCAAAGTAAAACCAGATACACTTAACCTAATAGAACAGAAAGTGGGGAATAGACTTGAACCTATTGGTACAGGAGACAACTTCTTGAACAGAACACCAATCTCTAAGTGATAAATGGGACCTCATGAAACTGAAAAGCTTCTGAAAGGCAAAGGATACTGTTAATATGACAAACCGGCAGCCTAGAGATTGGGAAAAGATAGTTACTAACCCTACATCTGACAGAGGCTAATATCCAAAATATCTATAGAACTCAAGAAGTCAGACACCAAAAATCCAAATAACCCAATTTAAAGAATGGGGTACAGAGATAAATAGAATTCTTAACAAAGGAATCTTGAATGGGTGAGAAGTACTTAAAGAAACGTTCAACATCCTTAGTCATCGGGGAAATGCATCAAAACAACTCTGAGATTCCACCTTACACCAATCACAATAGTTAAAAAATCAAAAACTCAAGTGACAACACATGCTGGTGAGAATGTGGAGCAAGGAATCTCCTGTAGTGCTGGTGGGAGTGCAAACCTGTACAACCATGCTGGAAATTTCAAGGTTTCTCAGAAAATAATTTTTTTAAAGCATCTTCATAAGTGGGTGTAGGCATGCTGAAAGGGAAAACTGAATCTATCATCACAGTCTTTGGTAATTCAAGAAAGAAAAACATGGGACACACTTTATAGAATGTTATGAGAATAAATTAAATGTCAGCAAACCCAGACCTTCTAGGCAATTGGCCCTTGAAAATGGATATAACCAAAGCAAAAACACACTTAATGGTTGAATGTCAGAGACAACAGGAATACAGCCACATAATATGGGGCACACATTTACCATGCTTCATTCCCCTACCTATAAAATAAGTGAATCCCATCATGTAGTATAAGTCTTACATGTTTTATGTCCTCTGTTCATAACATAGTTTACACACTAACTTACACTTACATTTCTGAGAAATGTAAGATCTCTTTATCCTACAAAAAACTTAGAAGACACTGCTTTGTCTGAAAGTTATAGAAATAGGTGAGGTAAAACTCTACATCAAACTCTACTTATAGCATTAATAAATCTGTTGTCTAGCTGGTACAACCACTCTGGAAAGCAGTCTGGCGGTTCCTCAGAAAACTGGGCATGACACTCCCGGAGGATCCGGCTATACCACTCCTGGGCATATACCCAGAGGCTTTACCTGCATGCAATAAGGACACATGCTCCACTATGTTCATAGCAGCCTTATTTATAATAGCCAGAAGCTGGAAAGAACCCAGATGTCCCTCAACGGAGGAATGGATTCAGAAGATGTGGTATATCTACACAATGGAATACTACTCTGCAATTAAAAACAATGAATTCACGAAATTCCTAGGCAAATGGTCAGATCTTGAAAATATCATCCTTAGTGACGTAACCCAATCACAAAAGAACACACATGGTATGCAGTCACTGATAAGGGGATATTGACCCAGAATCTCGGAATACCCTAGACACAATCCGCATATCAATAGATTTCTAAAAAGATGGAAGGAGAGACCCCTGGTCCTGGAAAGACTGGATGTAGGGGAACGCCAGGACAGAGTAACGAGAGGGGGTTGAATGGAGAAAAGAGGGAGGGAAGGGGGCTTATGGGACTCTCGGGGAGGGAGGAAACGGGAAAGGGGAAGTGATTTGGAATGTAAATTAAAAAAATAAAATAAAATGAATAATAAATAAATAAATCTGTTGTCTAAAGGATCTTGCTCAGTACCCCATTCTATGCTCCCTTTATTGCCTCCTCTCTGTTCCCTAAAATCTAACACTAAGATTGTCCATTAAGAATTTTTTTCTTACATGACCTGAGAAAAAAAATGCCCAAGCATGGAATATAAATATATTCTCAAATCTTAAATCTGAATTTAAGTCTAACTGGCCTATTTTACATCATAAGACAGGACTCAGGTTTTTATTTTTAATATCTTCTGCCCCTCCTCCTCCTTCTTCCTCTCTCTTTCTCTCTTTCTCTCTCTCTCTCTCTCTCTCTCTCCCCATTTTGCCTCCTTCTCTTCCTTCCTATTTTTCTATCTTCCTTCTTCTTCCTTCTCTGCCTCCTTCCTCCCTCTGCTCTCTTCCTTCACTTCCTTCCTTCCTTCCTTCCTTCCTTCCTTCCTTCCTTCCTTCCTTTCCTCCTTCCCTCCCTTCTTACTTCCTTCCTTCCTCCTTGTTTTTACCTTCTTTCCTCTGTAACTTACCTAACATTTACATGGGCAAATAGGAAGTGTATTTTGTCTAAGGCTACAATCATTAAGAATCACCATGACCTAAAAACATTAAGATAGATGCTGAGACACAATCATTCTAATTAATTTTCTTAGTTTCCAGTTGCAATGATCATTACTTTGACAAAGGCAGCTGAAGGGAGACAGGGTTCAATACTCTCATACTATCAGGGTACAGTCCATCACGGCAGGGAAGTCACAGTGGCAGGTAACTGAAGGAACAAACCACGTACATCTAGTCAAGAGAGAAGAGGTAGGAACATGGAAAGAGCCAGATGTTAGGAAGGACTGCTGAGAATTAGTGTCTTCTGGACATGAAAAAGTTCATGTCCTCATAATTTCACTACAGCTATGGCTATTTACAAAGACCCAGAGTGGTGCTTCAAATGGGAATGTCCTCCAGAGAGGCTCATATATTTGAATACTTGTCCCATATTGGCAGACCTGTTTGGGAATGATTAGGAAGTGTGATCTTGTTAGAGGTGTGTCACCAGGGATGGATACTGAACTTTCAAAAGATACCTCATTCCCAGGCTCTTTCTTTCTCTGCTTTCTACATGTGGATCAATGTAAACTCTCAGCTGTTCCTGCCTCCATGCCTTTGTTCCTCCCTCATAGAGTCTAACGCCTAAAATCACATGACCCAAGTTAAATGCTTTCCTTATAGGTCATCTTGCATATGGTGTTTTATCACAGTAATAGAAAAACATTTTCTTTTCTGATTGTATAATACAGAATGAGATTTACCTTATGCCCATAAAATATATGGAATTCTGATTCTCTCAAGTCTGACCCCTGGTCCCTACTTTGTTTCTAATGATATTTGGAACATGGGAAAGAGATAATTTTAAGATTCTCTGCAAAAGCTTCCCTATCTTAATGTCAACATATTTCTAGGGACACTTCTCAGTTTTCTGGGGTCTGCTTAAGAAAGCATATATAATCCAGGAATGAATACAGAATCCTTTCAACCACCAGAAGTTCACTAAAGCTGGCAAAGAATAGACCATGTGATTCTCCCTGGCCTACAGCCAACTTCATAAACATAAGCATTTGGCAGGCTGCCTGCTTTCCTTACAATTTTATCTGTCAGCCTTAAGCCCAGGAGAAACTTCTGGGAGAGCTGTTTTCCTGCTTGCATTCTGACCAACTTAGTGAGTTCTTGAGCTATGAAGTATGGAATTTCCAGAGGCAGCCATGACCACCGTGGGTATACCCGAGCCTTGTCCACCCTTGGTCATTCTCTCTTAAAGCCTATTTCTCTGCTAGCCACAAACTGTCAGTCATCTATCACTTGGTGTTTATGTGATTTCTCTGTTTCACTTTTAACTAACAGCATCTTCTTATTTAAAACAGGTTCCTCATGATGCAGTCTAACCTGATCTGACAATCGCTTGCTTTTAATGACATCTTTAATCTGCTAACAGTGTAACTTTGAGTGTGGGTGGAATCAAGCATCAAGTTATCATTTATCCTCCTTCACTTGCTCCTCCCTTATTTGCTTCAATGTGGCTTTTGTATTTAACATTTTTATTCCCTTTTGCTAATTTAGTTTAACAACTAAGGATAGTAACATACATTTTTAATTTCTACATTCCATTCACAAGGCTAGGATTGTTTAGGAGGTCTCCAAATGGTTTCCAGGGTAAGATCCTGGCATAAAGTATTTATCTATGTTGAGATTTATGTATGTGAAAAATACTTTCTAATATTTAAGCACTCCCACATGTCTTAATAAACATATTAGCTCTTTAAAAGCTCTTGTTCATGTGCACAGGCTATTTTGTTTCATGGAAACAGAAGTCAGAAGTGTTGATTATTAAGCCCTTTTGAATAACCTGCCCAAAATTGTAAAAATACATGGATGAGAAGAGCATTTCTGAACTATTAGACTTGATTTCAACATGTCACTATGTATGTGTGTAAATGTATAAGTACATGGACATATGTATGTGATATCTGTATATATGTGTATATGTGAATTTATGTACATGATTATGGATTTGCAAATATTACAATATATGTGGAGATGTTAGAAGATAACCTTACGTGTAAATCCTAGCCCTCCACCTTGTTTAACACAAGGTCTCTTTGTGGTTTTTCTATTATACAAACCAGGATAGCTTTTGGAAATTCTCCTGTATATACTTCCCATGTCCCCAAAGGAGGGGTGTGATTACAGATGCCCATGTTATGTGCCCAACTTTTATGTGGGTACTGGAAATATAAGCTCAGATCCTGACATTTGCATAGCATAGACTTTTATGCACCAAGGTATCTTTCCAGTCTATGCTGCCATTGCTAATTCACTGCACCCACCTCAGTAAAGATACACTCCATCCTACACACACACACACACACACACACACACACAGAGAGAGAGAGAGAGAGAGAGAGAGAGAGAGAGAGAGAGAGAGAGAGAGAGAGAGAATATTAATGTACTAAATCTGGAAGTACAAAAACTAGGAAGAAAATAACAGCATTTTAAAGCCCACATTTCTCCAAGAAGGGATCAAAACCATGATGACAAATGGAACAACATACAGAGAGAAAGCGAAAGGTAGATAAGAATGAATGTAAGTTTATTCACTGGAATGTGCATTTCCTATGCTTAAGTAAAAGCATTTTTCTTTAGATTATATCTTTTCCAGAAAGTGGTGAAATCATTGTCTTCAACTAAAAAAAAAATCACATAGTAACCATCTTCATGATTTTTATGTGAAGAGCAGAGCAGTTACTTCTCAGAACTCTTCTCACCTTGCAAGACTTACCCACCCTTCTCTCTCCTGACATGTGACAGTCACCACTTACTTTCTGTCTCTATACACTGGGCATCTTCTATAAATGCTATTATACAGTATCTGCTTCTCAGTGACTGCCTTATTTAAGCTAGCACAATATCCTCAATGTTCATCCATGATGAGCCAGGTATCAGAATCATCGCCATTTTTAAACTGAAAAATCCATGATACATTTTCTTTGCTCACTCAACTACCAATGGGTCACCAGATCACTTATTGGCTGCAGTGAGCAGAGTGAGTGTGGAAATATTTCCTTGGACCTTGCTTTTCACTTCTCTTGGTTAGATACTAGAAAGAGAATTTCAAGAGTAAAAATTTTGATGTTTTGAGTAACTGCTACACTCTTAACCACAGAACAGTGGTTTTCAACCTTCCTAATGCTGCTGCACTTTGATTCAGTTATGTTATCCCAGATATAAAATTACGTATTTTTGCTACTTCACAGCTGTAATTTTGCTACTGTTTGTGAATTGTTAAATATCTGCTATACAGGATATCTGATATATGACTCCTATGAAAAGGTCATTTAACCCTCAAAGGGGTCACTTCCCATCGGTTGAGAAGTACTGCCACAGTTGCTAGGCCATTTCACATTTTCACTACATGCTCACAAGAGTTCCAATTTATCTACATGTTTGGAATTTTGTTCTTTCTTTTCTGTTTTTTATCATAGTCCTCCCAGTAAGTGTGAGTTCATGCTGAGGCTTTACTGATTTGCATGTTCCTAATGGTTAGTGATACGGAACATCTGTTCATGAACTTGTTCCTTTGTATATTTTCTTTGAAGCATGTCTATTCAGTTCTATTGCAAATTTTTTTATTGTTACTCTGTTGTTGCTGAACTGTAAATTATCTAAATATTCTAAATGCTAATCCCTTGTCAGATATATTCTTCTCAAATATCTTCTTGGGATTTCTAGGCTGCCTCTTCAGTTTGTTAGGTGTAAAAAGGAAATATGTCACAGACATTAAAATTTCATGAGCTTGGTTGGTGCATAAATCAAAAGTCTAAAACACGAAGGTCATTTAACTACTTCAAATCCTGAGCAGAGACTACTGAGATCAGAACAGGTTTTTTTTTCATAGTCTCCTTTTAAAATAAAGTTATTAGCTTTTTCACCATTAACTGAATTTACACATGCAAATATTTTATAAAGGCTTCATTAAAATCAAAATATGGTCCGGGATACTGATGCCCCAAAAGTTCTTTTACTTTTGAGAATAGTTTTAGCTATCCTGTGTTTTCTGTTATTCCAGATGAATTTTTGAATTGCTCTTTCTAACTCTATGAAGAATTGAGTTGGGATTTTGATGGGGATTGCATTGAATCTGTATATTGCTTTTGGCAAGATGGTCATTTTTACTATATTAATCCTGCCAATCCATGAGCATGGAAGATTTTTCCATCTTCTTAGGTCTTCTTCAATTTCTTTCCTCAGAGACTTGAAGTTCTTGTCATACAGATCTTTCACTTGTTTGGTTAGAGTCACACCAAGATACTTTATATTGTTTGTGGCTATCATGAAGGGTATCATTTCTCTTATTTCTTTCTCAGTTGCCTATCCTTTGAGTATAGGAAGGCTACTGACTTGCTTGAGTTGATTTTATATCCGGCCACTTTGCTGAAGTTGTTTATCAGCTGTAGGAGTTCTCTGGTGGAGTTCTTTGGGTTGCTTAAGTATACTATCATATCATCTGCAAATAGTAATAGTTGAAGAATGCAAATTGATCCATTCTTATCTTCTTGCACTAAGCTCAATTCCAAGTGCATCAAGGACCTCCACATAAAACCAGACACACTGAAACTAATAGAAAGGAAACTAGGGAAGAATCTTGAACATATGGGCACAAGGGAGAATTTCCTGAACAGAACTCCAATAGCTTATGCTCTAAGATCAAGAATTGACAAATGGGACCTCACAAAATTACAAAGTTTCTGTAAGGCAAAGAACACTGTGAAAAGGACAAAGCGGCAACCAACAAACTGGGACATGATCTTTACCAACCCTACATCCGACAGAGGGCTAATATCCAATATATACAAAGAAGTCAAGAAGTTAGACTCCAGAGAGCCAAATAACCCTATTAAAAAAATGGGGTACAGAGCTAAACAAAGAGTTCTCACCTGAAGAATATCTAATGGCTGAGAAGCACCTAAAGAAATGTTCAACATCCTTAGTCATTAGGGAAATGCAAATCAAAACAACCCTGAGATTCCATTTCACACCAGTCAGAATGGCTAAGATCAAAAACACAGGAGACAGCAGATGTTGGTGAGGATGTGGAGAAAGAGGAACACTCCTCCACTGCTGGTGGGATTGCAAGCTGGTACAACTACTCTGGAAAGCAGTCTGGCGGTTCCTCAGAAAACTGGGCATGACACTCCCGGAGGCCCCTGCTATACCACTCCTGGGCATATACCCAGAGGCTTCCCCTGCATTCAATAAGGACACATGCTCCACTATGTTCATAGCAGCCTTATTTATAATAGCCAGAAGCTGGAAAGAACCCAGATGTCCCTCAACGGAGGAATGGATTCAGAAGATGTGGTATATTTACGCAATGGAATACTACTCTGCAATTAAAAACAATGAATTCACGAAATTCCTAGGCAAATGGTCAGAACTGGAAAATATCATCCTTAGTGAGGTAACCCAATCACAAAAGAACACACATGGTATGCAGTCACTGATAAGGGGATATTAACCCAGAATCTCGGAATACCCAAGACACAATTTGCATATCAATAGATTTCCAAGAAGATGGAAGGAGAGACCCCTGGTCCTGGAAAGACTGGATGTAGGGAATACCAGGACAGAGAAGCGAGAGGGGGTTGAATGGGGAACAGAGGGAGGGAAGGGGGCTTATGGGACTTTTGGGGAGGGAGGAAAAGGGAAAGGGAAAATCATTTGGAATGTAAATAAAAAAACTTAGAAAATAATAAAAAAAAATCAAAATATTGATTGTCATCATGCATGTGAATTTTGTGAATAGACCTATGTTTAAACTACAATTCACTATATACTGCATATAGTTGATGAGTATTTTTTATTTTATTTTATTTACATTTCAAATGTTATCCCCTTTCCGGGTGTCCCCTGAGCAACCCCTCTATCCCATCTCCCCTTACCATGCTTCTATGATGGTACTCCCCCCACCCACTTCTGCCTCACCACCCTAGCATTTCTCTACACTGAGGCATGAAGCCATTACAGGACCAAGGCCTCCCCTCCAGAACAGAAGTTTAAGATTAAAAAGTAAAAAACCTGGTAGGTAACTCAGCAATTAGGATCAGCTTCTGAAACAGACCATGCTTCCAAGAAAGGAAGTAGGGTGTTTCATATTGCAAGTTTTAAATCCAGATTTGTGTTCCTACACTTACTTTTCCTAATACTGATTATCAAGATAGCTGAAAAAAATCAGGATAATAGGTAGGTATAAAGAAGCAAGGGGAATGGAGAGATGCTCAGCGGTTACAAACAAGTCCAATTCTTGCAGAGGACCTGAGTTCAATTCCCAAAGCCCATGGAGCAACTGCCTGTACCTCCAGTTCCAGGGGACCTCATAACGTCTTTTGGACTTTATAGGAATCTGTACTCATATATACAACCTCGTCCCCCATACATATACACATAATTAAAAATTAAAAAACCAAACACTAAAGAGGCAAGATGTTAAGCTAAGAGAATTAATGAAGCCCCAGTTTCACTTATTTCTTTGTTGGGGTGCTGGATGAGCAAAATCAATGACAACGTGAGAAAGCATGCAGTGAACAGCCACACTGGAACAGTGTGCCGGAACACGGAGCTTAGCTTCCCTTTTCCGCTGACCATGAGGCTGTTTCCGGCTGGGAAATGGACATTGCACATTTCACTTTGATTTTAGCTGAGAGCCTCGATAAAATGCCACGCTTTAAGGATGGCTAAAAATAGGTAAGAATCTAATCTCTTTCAAAGCCACATTTGTTTCTTTAACAGCAAGTGTCAGAGAGGAAAGCATCCATACACAAAAGGTAGATGTCCAGTGGCTAAAATAAGCTGCCGTTTCCTTCCACCGCGCACCCTCAGTATGGCCGCTCTGCTGTTTCCACCAAGGAACTTCCTCTGTGGCCTGTTTTCCCAGGCTCTGCAGTGGAAGAGAGCCGCCCAGGTTCTTAGGGATGTTTATGTTGGAAAAGAGCCCGTCTTCCGCCATGCTGCAGAACACAATGCTGTCTGCCCTCACTTTCTCCATAGCCGGAGAAGATGGGAGCCTCCCAAACACTAGAGACATATCTGCACTTCCACTGACCCAACACTTTTTACAAAGCTGTTCCAGTTTGCCGTAAATGTTGTGTTATATTTCCATACTTTGGATATAAATGGAGCCATCACAAGGCTGTCCGTACAAAAATCTGTCACAAATCTGAATAATTACTTTTGTGCTAGTTTGGCTCATTTACTAAAAACGTCAGGCATGCTTAATATCAGGAACATTTACAATTTAATGACACTTCTTTGTAGAATATGAACTCAAAGACAGTATGGCTAGGCCCAAAGAATTACTTATTTTTATTTTCCATTCCTGTCAAGACTTGTGAAGTTTCATGGCATACTGTATGAGTACATAAACAGACTTGGAAATTGTGTGGAGTCAATAAATAAGTAAAATCAGCAGCTCAGAACCACAGATAACCACCTTTAAGCTATATTGTTAGATATATTTCTAATGCTTTTGGCTATACTTACAGTAAAAGGTTTAGAATGTCATGCTCTTAAATAGGAGCTATTTTTTGTACACATCCACACGTTTAATTAGTTCCGCCAAGTTTCATTTCTTTAATGCCTTTGATCTTTCGTTAGTTCTCATTATGTATATATTTAAATATTCCAATAAAAATAGTTTTAAAAATAATATGTTTAATATGGGCTTCAGAATTCTTAAGTTTATATATCTTTGAAACCAGTAAGCCAAAGATAGCTGCACACATTGTTTAACATGTTCTCTCAAAAGCCTGGCATCACTAATCAGTATCATGCCCTTTCATGTTAGGTTTTTGACAAAGGCTGTATGTGGAGGTAAAATGATTTTTATCCTATTTCTGCCAAGTGTTGTGGTAGTAATTGTATCTTTTGGACACACGGAGTGAGCCGCTGAGAAAACTGAATGCACTGACAGCAGGAAGAAGCTGTTTCTTAAAGGCTATGAGTGATGTGAAATGTGGAGAACAATCTCCCTTCAACACTTATGAACTTCCTCATCTCTTGAGTTTGACCCTCACACAGCAAACAGACCTTCCTTGTCAGTAGTGAGTAAGCTCACTCTTCCATTTCAAACATCCCTGAACCCTCTGCATGTCCTGTCAGCCAAGGTCATGTGAAGTCTATTTATCGCAGTGGTACAATGTACATTGTTCTTCCCCCTAAGCAATGTAAGAACTGGCAAAGGGTGCAGATAGATCAGAAGCACTCCAGCATGTTTTCCACTCAGTCAAATGACAGTTACACATCTCTGTGACCAACTAGTATTACCTTCAATGGCTATACGTAAGAAAGTCTATAATGGCTATCAGACAGTCTATAATGTATCACTGACTGGCATGGCAGCTACCCTAAGATCTCATTTTTTCTTTCTAAGATTAGTGCCCTCGTTGGTAAAATGAAGACAATAACTATGTATTGTTTAAAGATAGAACAACCACGAAGCTACATGAGATGGTGGCCATAAAGGTCTTTGGAATACCACAAATGCTTGTTATTAAATCACTATTATTATGTTTTTGAGACCTGGGATCAGTTGACTGAAGGGAACTTTACTGCCCAACAGCCAGGAGAAAGTACTGCCACTGAATATTCTTCTGTCTGTGATTTGTCTAGTGCAACAATCAATTTGGGATTTTTGGCTTTGTGTTTAAGATTCTTACATGGTATGTTAAAAGCTATATACTGGAGAAACTAGTGAAGAAATATACAAACTTCTTTGTCTCGTAAGACTACATGTTTGGGGCTCATAGAAAATGAAATCAAGGAAGGGAACAAAGAGTGGTAAGAGAAGGTGGTTACCATGAATTCTTTTCCTGTTGCTATGATAAAAATACACCTGAGCAGCAACACAGGAGAAAGGTTTATTTTGACTCAAGGGTATAATGCATCTCAGAAATATCAAGGCAGTGGGAGATGCAAAAGGCTGTTCACATCATATCCATAATCAGGAGTAGAGAGGGATGAACAGTGTCTGTACCCCTAGCCTCCATTATATAGACAGGATGACAGCTAGGAAATGGTGTCCACTGGAGTAGAGGGTTTTCACACTTCAATTAATTCAATTTAGATACGCCCAAGTTCCCCTCTCTGGTTATTCTAGATTCTATGAAGTAGACAGCAATGACTATCTCAGACTAGCCATGGTAGTCTTGCACTTAGTTGGCCAAACTTACAGGGCCTCCACAGTACCATGACTTGCAGAGCCCACCTTGGTCCAGGTAGGGCTGTGTCAATGACATGACATGTGACATTGTAGGGCAGTGTCAATGACATGAGAAAGGCAGTATGCCATGCTATAAGAGGCAGTCGTGGTGGTGGCAGTTAACTATTCTGTTAACTCTGCTTGCTTTTCTGACTTCTAACTCAAAAAGTCTAATGTCTATTTCCCCTTTTTATTCCTTCTTTGAATATTAGACAAAATATATTATTATAGTACAACTCTCCCTTAAACAGCTATCTATCTATACTAAAATTCTGCTTCCTTAAAAAAAAAAAGCACAGCAGTCTTAAGGGCTGAGGATATAGAATTCTTGCTTAGTATGCATATAGTCCTGGAGCTAAGTGTGGTGGGAGACATGCCAGTAATTAGAACTCAGGAGGTAGTGACAGGAGGGTCAAGAGTTCAAGGCTACCCTTTACTGGCCCAACATATTGAGTGAGCTGGAGGTCAGCCTAGGCTATGAGACCCTCTCTCAAACAAGGAAACAAACAACTAAAAGGATAACCCTTGAAGTCTAATGGTAAATTAGACATTTAAATTTTCAATAAAGTATTGCTTTGGAAGTACCCTCAGCAGTTTAGGATTTTCAGAAATAGTCTAACCACTAAATCAAAGAAGCAATGATGTTTTCAGTTAAGTTTCTAATATCTACGATCATTCTGTCTGTTCATATTTTACGAGATGTTATGTGTCCATGTGCATACTTAACCAAAGCATGAGAAAAATGAATGGCATTTCTGCTGTTGGAGCAGAGTATTCTACCAGTATTTTTGACCAAATAAGGAACACATTCACAGAAAATCCTACTTTGGGTGATGCTAATACCTGATCATAAAACAAGCCTTTACCATTTTGTTTTTATAGTGAGCATTGCTAATTATTTTGAAACCCCAAGGCAAAAAGCCCAAGATAATGTCAAGAATCCCTGTCATGTTGGAAGTCTGTGGTGCTGAGCATTAGAATGCAACATTTCAAATAATACAGAATACAGAAAGTCTCAATACCTTTAAAACATTTTCTTTTTATCAGGAACAAAGAGATATATTGTTTGGTAGGCATAAAAGGTGGGATATAATAACTATACTTATATAAAGAGGGAACAGTTGTTAATTATGTATTTGTCCATAATGATAACTGAAATTAGACAACAGCATTATCTGATCAACATCTGAAAACTGTTTCTTATCAGCTCATAGAGATGAAAGAAAGAGCAGAGTGAATCACTCTGTGATACACACAGCTTTGGGCAACTGCAGGCGCCAGCAGACTATGGGGTGCTGTTGCAGTCTTTCCTGGGGAAGGAAACTACCTGAAGAAGAATGCCTTGTTAATAGTTTTCTTCCCTGCTGGATAAACAGGGATTTGGAGGAAGAGCAATTCTATTCTTTACAACTCTCTGAAGGTATGAAATAGGGGTTAGTGTCTCAGTCCTTTATGGTTACAAACCAAAGATAAATGATAATAATTATACTTATGTGAAGATTCACAAGACTGATTAGCTGATGAGACTTTCTAGAGAGTAGAGAACTAGATACTGGAGCTGAAATTATCTTGGATTCTGTTAGTATCTCCAACAGTCACCTATCACCCACCTCTGTATGTGACCTAACAATCATTAGGCAGTCAGATGAAACATTTGGATTATATTCACTTTGTTTCTCATCAGCATCTTAAAGCTATAGCGGATGTTTTCTACTCTGCTGTAAGAAGACATCATCCCTACCAATGGATTTGTGGAATGCATTGATTTATGACTTTTTTGTTTTATGACTATTAAATGTTTGTGTAACCAATCATACTATGAAACATATCATTTGAAACAACTAGAAACCAAGCCATGATCACTCATATTTAGCTCTGAATCAACTGACTTCTTTTTCTTTCTTTTCAAAACAGGCTATGCTTTGTTTTTCAATTTTTATTATTTTAATTAACTAATCTTTTTACACTCCATATTTTATTCTTACCCGACCCCTGTCCACCTTCCGACTGTTCCACATCCCATACCTCCTCCCCACCCCCTGTTTCCATGTGGATGTCCCCATCCCCCACTCCACCTGACCGCTAAACTCCCTGGGGCCTCCAGTCTCTATGTTTTTTATCAACATAGCTGAGAAAGGAAAATATCACTAACAGGGGAAAAGGTACTAATATTTTTTAACACGAGTCTGTTTCAGGGTGATATTTTATCATATACCTAATATTTTGTAGCCATAAATAATTTGACTTTTAAGTATACTTGGTCTAACTTTGGCTAGATCCTAGAGCCCTATCATGACACCCTTCCATTCTCCACCCACCTCTACCTGAAAGTTCACCATTATAGCCTAGGGTCAAGATGCAGGTCAGAGCAACGGACTCTGAAGAAAGGCACTATCCTCCTCCTAAAGAGATCATGCCCTTGTGACCAATCATCTTCCCAAATGCTCTGCAGAGAGATTTTTATAAAGGTGGCATTGCTTATTTTCCAGCTCCAACATTTCTAGGAAATTTTACTTAAAATTACCTTCAAACATAAATACTGATAATCAAATCATGAGTATTTAATTAGGTAAAAGATATATAATATATATTTTTACATTTCAGATACATGGAACGTGGGAAAATCATTCTATCTTTAAGGCACTGACAGTAAAATTTTGAATTTTACCACCTAGTTGATAAGAAAAATAGTCATGTAAACATGAAAAATCTAAGTATTCATATAAGCTGGCCAAGGTCTGAAAGTAAACATTTTCTTCTCATTCAGGATTTTGGTTTTAGTTGCAGCTACATATAAATTAGGTTTTCAAACAAACAACTTATCTTTAGATGGAAGGAAATTCATCAAAAGGAACTGATGTCCTTCCCAACAACCAGAACAACATATCTTTGGTGTTCTTTTCCCAGAAATTGGTAAATAACAAAATATATTTCATTTTAAAAAGAAGCATGTTCATAGGAAAGGCTTAAATGCAATCTGTACTTTACTCACATACTTGAAAAGGGAGATGGTTTCCAACAACCAATTTCTCAACTTATTCTGTGCCAAATAAAACAGATTTCAGTGGAAGCTTTTATAGCTGCAGAGGGCCTCTGCTCATTCTGCAGGGGAGAATGTACTGTTTATTTTCCATTTAGAGCTCCCAATTCTCCAGTTACTATATGTTTTTCTGCTCCAGCAGACTATCCAGTATGAGTAACTAAATTAAATTCAGAAAAACAAAGCATAACATCTTTGTATAGAAAACAATTTTGAGATGCTGAAGTACCATCTATGCTCCACCACATTAAGGTTTCTTATTGAAGAAAAGCTTTTACATAACCCTGGTCCTAGAACACACATTTTTCATCACTAAAGAAATATCTATCCCAACCAAAAGGGAAGAGGCATCTCGGGGAGTGGCTGGAAATGTCTAACGTTATCAATACATCTGGGTGTTATGAAAAAGTACACAATGTAAACTGATTAAGGAGATGAACTGTGGTCACAGGAAACAGCTTCACATAGTGGCTCCATTGTTCCACCAAGCGTGGGACAAACTGATGTGCCTCTGGGACTAAATTTCTTTTTATCAGAACATAGCTGTATTATCATAATAATCTCAAAAGAAAAGAGTGTCTGAGACAAAAAAAATCAGAACATCTTCTAAAATGTGTTGTATTATAGAATTTTGAGATAAATTTCTACTGACATGAATAAAGGGCCTACAGGGGTCAGATTTGGTTTCTGATATAGAAGATTAAGAAGGCCTCTTGAAAAATAAAGATATCTACAGGACAAGTAGACAGACAGGCAAGCAGGCAGAGATAGGCAGAGACAGACAGACAGACAGACAGACAGACAGACAGATAGACAGACAAGTAAAGATACTGTGATGGTTAATCTTCATGGTAAATTTGACCTGATTTAGAAAGACCCTAGCAACACACTTCTGCTTATGTCTATGATGTAGTTTCCAGCAAGGTTTAACTGAGAGAAGATGTGTACTAAGTGTGGATGGTACCATCTGTGAACTGAGGTATGAATAAAAGTTAAAAAGGAGAGCTGAACACTGGCTTACCTTTCCCTGCTCTCTGGATGAAATGTAACAGATGTTCATGCTCCTGATGCTATGGCTTCCCTACCATGATGGACTCCATTCTCAAAGTGTGAACCAAAGCAATCCTTTGCACATAGGTAGATATCTGCAAGTGTTTTTTTCACAGCAATGAAAAAATGACTAAGATGTCAAGGAAGACATTAGGGCCCACTCACAGTAATCTGCATCTGTCACAAAGACCCAAGGCAAAGCCTCAAATTTTTGGTGGAATAGACATAGTTTCTAGTATATTTAAGAATGTTGTCAGAAAAGCCATCTTTTGACTAATGTAAAAATGATTCATACCTAAAGAGTGTCAATATACTTGAGAGTTATGACACAGAGACAGAGCCAAGGATGCCAAGGCACCAGGCAAGGAAGGAAACGTAAAATGCATCAAAGAATAAAAGGACACTCAGCGTGCTTCAGGGTATGCTTTCTGCCCTGGAATCTGGGATGCAGGGTCAGATAAAACAAAGCAGCCAAAGAAGAGAAAGGAAAGGCATCCCTCATTCTCAAGTTGTACCTCAGCACATGGATGATGATGCAGATCTTGGAAGAGTCCAAAGCATGAGCCCCACTGAGGTTCCCCAGAGGTACTCTCCTTTACACTTCATCCAGTTGAGGATGTGTATATAAAAATAAAACTTTATGGGTTTTTTTTTCCAGTACTTTGTTCAGAGCTTGGAAAAGAGAAGTGATAGCAAACTAGCTACCACCTCCAAAATCACATTTTTTAGATGCTTAAATTCCCCTGTCCCCCATCTATCTCATACTCTGTGTTTTCATAGATATCTATATTTTCAATAACATTTCACTTTTCCACTTAATGAAAGGTTCTCTTTGGCAAATTACCAACTGCTTCATTTACTATTTTTAGCTTTTGGGCAGCAATTAAGACAAATGAATATTATGTGAGTATAGTACTGCAATATCACAAGAATCAGTCATAATTGAGACAGCCACTTATCAACCAATAAACAGATAGTTATACAAGATAGATATACTCGGAAAAGGGATGGCTGATGTTCTAAAGGATAGAGTATGACTGTGAGATTTCATCATGCTACATAGAGGAGTGCGGAAATTAAATGTATAGTTTTTTTCTGGAACTTTCTGTTTAATATTTTGGGAGTGCAGTTAGCTGAACTAGAAATGTCAGAATATAAAATTATATTTTATAGTGTTATATGGCTCCCTACTCCTGGGAAGAGAGGACTAGACATTTCAAGTAATGCTTCTAGGTATCAGCAGGTAGCTGAAGGAAAGAGGAGCAGTAGAAACTGTAGTTTAGGTGGCTCACTGCTCAGGATGTGATCTATGGGGCCATGTCTAATGACATAATACTTTAGAAGGCTTTGTACTGCTCTGAAGACAAACAAAAGGAAGGCTTCTTAAATACAGGTCCTATGAAATAAACCCCATATCATATTTAAAACAACAATATGCACAACTCTCTACTTTCTGTGAATCTGAATAATGTGGAACATTTAGATTAGATACTTTGCTTCTTTCACAAGCTTCAGCTTTCTCTGAGTACCTTTATATATGTAATTTTTCATAAGTGATCTTTGTGACACCCCCAAAATTTCAGTGCTAAAATAAGACAAATGTTAATCTACAAGCATTTGGGCCCATAAGAACCCCAAAATAATTTTCTAGCTTAGTAACTGGAGCAGAGTGCTGTCTCACTTTTACTTCTAAATAAAGCTCAGATGCTCACCCTGAACACATTGTGTTAAAACCTCAAGAGTAAAGAATTCAGCATTTCCAAGGATCTGCAGTGGAGTTAACTGGGTCAGTGAAAAGATGCTTTGGTTGTGAGAGGTGTGATCGTCCGTCCTACCTTTTCTGATACCTTGTCTTGAGCCAGCAGCCCGGGACTCGGAGGAGGAGGGGCTCTGCGCTTCTTCATGTCTGACTTCATAGACACTCCAGAGATGTTGCCCAGGGAGAGGGAAGGACCCAGTGTTAGGGACCGAGATTGCAACGATGGTGAGTTGGGTGTTGTTATGCAGCCCTGTAGAGGAAGAAACACCTCATCAGTAAGATCTTTCTTCTTGAAACCACCCACTCAATCTTCTAGTGGTATCTTTTTCTACTGGTAGACATGAAGTACTGGAGCAAGATTCTTACTGCTATTCCCCTAGGAAACATTTTAAGGTTTTTTGTTTTTTTTTTTTTTTTAGAATTTCGTCTGTGAGGACTATATTTACATCATTTGTGCCTCCCTGTAATTCCTTCTGTTTCTCCCTACATGTCTCAAATTCATGACCTCTTTTTCTTTATTATTGTTACACACACACACACACACACACACACACACACACACACGCACGCACGCACGCACACACACACACATACACATGTATAAAACAACCTCTTGAGTTCATTTACTGTTGCTGTAGATGTATGTGTATAGTGCTGCTTGGGACTAGACTACCTATCAGAAGCTCATCCCAGGAGCAGATGGATTCTCCTTCTCTCTGAAGTCAATAGTTGCCTATAGCTTCTCAGTAGGGGCAGAGCTGCTGAGAGTTCCCCCATTCACATTGGCACTGTCATTTTGTTGGTATTGTCATTTTTAGGTCTTGTTTAAGCAACCACAGCATTACAGTTTCCTGGATGCAGCTCAATCATGAAACACTCTAAACCTTAAAGAACAGTTAGTGACTAGAATCATTTGGTATTTCCATCTAAACGGTAGGTGTAAATCTGCTATCTTAAAACTTTAACATGTCACATCAGTCAACTTAAAATTTTAACGTGCCATGGGATTGAGTTCTTAGAGATTGCAAAGACAGGCTCTTGATGCAGTGTACTGCAATGGCCAAGAAGAACATTAGTTTACCACTGAGAGTTATTTCTCCTATTACCAGGTTCTCCTTTTCCATAATTCTTATTGGTGAATTTCACATCAGAGACACCAATTCTATTCATTTCCTGGTCCTTCCTTATCAACCTTCCACCTGTAATCTCCCTCTGCAAAAGAAAATAATAAATAAAAAAATAAAATATCTTCCTATAGAAGTTGTGATGTGTCATGGTGTGTTATTACATAGAATACCCTTTTGCCCAAACAGCTTCTAACCTTGGGAAGTTATATGAAAATGTAATGGTATATTGAAAATGCTATGCTTTGAAGGCTCTCAGGCCAACAGTGTAGGACTTGACAACAATTGCTTGTGAACAAATATATATCTGCCACCAACACAAGAAGTTGTTGGTTTCTAGAAACAATCCCCATTCTTAAGAAATCACCATAATAACATACCCATTTTCTTTCAATCACCTGCTGCCCAAGCCTTTTTTTAATAGAAAAAAGAAGTAAAGAAATGTCTATGCAGAACAGACACTTAGAGAATAAGAACTCTAATGTTGGATTAGAAACAAAAGGCAGTCGTGGCCTGAGCTGTACCATCACTCACATTGACCTTTATCTATAGCTCAAGTCCCCCTGGATGTGTTTCACATAAAGCAATGCACAGAATGACAAAGCCACACACTAGGGAGATCCTTTCTGAGTTCTGATTTGTGGCTTTGCCACCACCAGCTACATAACCGTGGGCATGTTTTAATTTGTCTCTGTAACAGTTTCTCTCTTTCAGAACTGAAGTGAATAGCTCCTACATAACAGAGCTATCATTGTGAACTACATGAGTTACATGTAATCAAGCAGGAGAGAGTTCTTGGCACATAGGGAGCATTCAAAATGCAAGTGATTATGATTATGTAATGCCTTGTCTATCTTTCTCTCGCATTTATGTGTGGGCTCTGTGAAGACAGTGGCTGTCTCTTGATTTAATCACTGCCTTGTCCTCAGTACTCATAGTTCCTACATCCTGAAAGGCTCATGAGCTTACATCTCTTGGAATGAATGGATGGTGCTTGAGCCTCTGGGAAACTCTGCTTTTAAACTTGTGGATAAGGTTTCAAGTGACCTACTCATTCCACATATGTAAATTAAATATACAGCAGAATATGAGGGCACAGACCTATAATTCTAGACATTAAGGATTGTGAGCTGGAGACTAGCTGAGATAGATAGCAAGACCTTACCAAATAACTGTTTTAATTAAAGGAAAGAAATACATAAAAAGACATTTATAGGAGAAAGCAACCACCTAATTACTTTGGTCAATCACAAATTTTACTATTTAATTTCGTAAGAAATAAATTTACCCTTAGATTTCTTTGACCTTAATTACAAAAGCTTTGGTGGTTTGAAAAGACTCCCCATATGCTCAAATATTTGAATGCTTGGTTCCTAGTCAATGGAACTGTTTGGGAAGGACTAGGAGGGTTGGAGCAGGCATAGCCTTGGAGGAAGTTGTATCATTAGGTGGGCTTTGCGGTTTCAAAAACTCATACCATTCCAGTTAGCTGTTTCTCTGTCTGTGGTTGTTGTCCTAACATGTAAGATCTCAGCTACCCTCCACTACCTTGTGTACTTTCCTGCTGTCATATTTCCTATTATGATGGTCATGAACTAACCATGTGAGACTGTAAGCAACCCCCCAACAACTCCTTCCTCTATAAGTTGCCTCCATTTTGTCCTTGGAAGACCTCAAGAGCACATAACCTAAGGGTTCAGGTAAATGAAATATAAGAAGCAAACCAGAGAAGGAACTTTACTTTGCTTACTCAATGACTAGAGCTGTGGAGATGTTTTACTGGTACCAAGTTGACTCACCTATCTCCAAATTTAAAGGAGCACCAACCTCAATTTTCCTTGCCAGTAGCATGTAGTCAGAAACATAGACACCAGGATCATCCAGTTGCTTAATTTACTTATATATAAAGTCAGCTGATTATATACAAACACACGCATGCGCGCGCGCACACACACACACACACACACACACACACACACACACCTTTTTACATATTTAACATACAGTATGGGCATAAGCTCAAATGCTCTCCCATTAGGGAGGTTATTTTCACTCAGTGCAGAATAACACTAAACTCCTATACAGCTTGGCATCTCAGTATCACTAAAGCCGTTCTCAGAACAATGCATTTCACAATTCTGCATTCAAAATTGCTTCTCTTTTATTTACCCTATCTAATCATGTGCCTTCATGCCCTCTGTCCTTAGTGTTCTCTGATAACTATGCTTGTCTGACTAATCACACAAGCCTGTGAAATTACCTTGGTCCTTAAAATGTCCTGTGCCTTATATGAAGTTCTATGTAGCCTATTTCATTTAAAAGATTTTATAAGACACATATCAATTGCAAATAGCATCTTGGTTAGAGGTGGGACCTTGGATCCACTTCCTCTTCTCAGTTCTGGCATTCGGTCTGGTTTGATTATGTATAAATGTGTATCATATGTGTGTCTGATGGACAAGGAGGTCAGAAGAGGGCACCAGATCCCATGAAACTGAACTTTCAAATAGTTATGAGCTGTCATATAAGAGCTAGGAAACAATTCCAGGCCCTCTGTGAGAGCAACAAGTGCTCTTAACCTCTGAACCATCTCTCCAGGCCCAAAGCACTGAGTATTTCACTTGGATTTTAATTGTCTTTGTTGTTATATGATTATTAGATAATTATTTTTATAATTTTCAATAAAATATGCATTTTATATCTTTTTAAGCTTTCCTTCTGTTATTTTTTCATGTAGGATTTTTTTTGGATGGTCTTTTTTAAGGTGTTTTGTGTAGTAAATTTTTTTTCTATTTTGGTTTCTTTTAATACATTAGTCTCATTTATTTTGCTAAATTAAAATTTTGAATTAATTTAAAAATAATATTTTTGAAGATTTTATAAATTAATTTTTAAAAATTGAATTGTTTTAACATGACAGGTAGGTTCAGCATGGCTTCTGGAACCAGATCCTACCCAGATTCTGACTCAATTCCAGGTGTCAGCTAGACAATGGACTTTTCCTGTCTCTTGTTCTCATCCCGGTCTAGGATACCCAACATTCAGTATTCTAGCAATACCTCCGACACACAGCATTGCCAGAGATTATCACAATCACTGTAAAATGGTCACATCCCCCTAAGTTAAGCAATTGTCCAGGAGGAAGTACAATTACTCAATAGCCTTTGAACTGGAGATGAAAAAAAAGGGAACAAACCCTAGGTGTCATTTCACAAAGAGTCCAGCTAATTCCTTAAAAAGATGAAAACCAACAATGGGTACGCGAAGTCAAGGAGGGCCACTGAGCTCCAGAACTCAAAAGGCAATGGCTCTACTTCTGGCCAAAGTTTACTGTCTTTGGGAGAAGTATGCTCTATTTTTTTTCCCCACACAAAATATTGTATCTAAGAGCTGGATGTCACCTTTTCAGGCATGAACTTAAGTGGAAACTCTTAGATGCTGAGTCTTAAATTGACAGGGAGCCCTTGATTAGAAATGAGAGTCACCAGTCTCCCATCCCCAAATAGCACTATTCTCCCCTTACTGATATGACCAATAAATACCCTCAGAGCAAAATGGAATGAGACTGGCAAGAATCTCTGAGCTAACTAAAATCCTCAGGTCATTTAGGCATAAACTACCATGAGATCTGGACTCTCCTCGTTTTCTGAACTTATTCAAAACTTTCCAACCTCAATTCACTGATTTCTGCCAATTTCCCATGAAATCACAGAAAACCAAGATGTATATAAATTTCGTCTGTTAGCTCTAGTCTCTGACCCACTGGTACACTAAATGTTTGAGGCTGAGATACACATGGACATCCCCTTCCAGACACTACAGAAAGATAAAACAAGTTTCACCCACCACACCTAGTCTGCCTTTTAAGAGTTTCACTGGCCTATCTAGGAAAGCAGAGAAACTGGCAAACATATTCTGAGGTTTAACAAAGATTTAATGCCCTGATTCTCTGCTTCTTCAGTCTTCCTGTCCCCTCTTGCACAATGTACCCTAAGTCTTAGGTGTAGGACCTGTTTTATAGATTGTTTTCCACTGGGGCTCTCCAGCTCTGCACTTTGATTCTGTGTGGTTTTCTATAATAGTCTCTGTCTGTTGCAAAGATAAGTTTCTTTGATGAGAGGTGAGGAATTCACTTCTCTGTGGGTTCAGGAACAAGTACTTAGAACACAGTGAGAGCCTATGTGGGTTTAATAAAGTGGTAGCTCTAGGTTCTTCTCCAAGATTCCTGACCTCGCTAGCCCTACGTAGTTGGCTAGGTTTTCAATATCATATTGGATTTCGCTCTTGCAGATTTGAAATCTAATTAGAGAGCTATTGGTCACCACCAAGGTATGTGTAACACGAATGTACCCATGTAAGCATCCTGGGAATATCAGAAGCTATAACCATAAAGTCTTACTAACATGATCTAAAAATGAGGTGAACAAGGACAACAGAAATGTTTATGTGGATGAGTGACAGCCAAAAAGATCTCAGCCCTACACAAAGAAATACAGGCAACTAAGGAAGACTGGGAGTGGGAGAAATAGTCCCACTATGGGAAGAGCACACCAACTGCTATCCAACACCAAATGATCAGTCCAGAGAACACACGTACAAGCAACACTACATAAACTAAACAAATAAAACTTATACATTTACAAATGAATTATATATACACACCTTATATACACAAGAATTAGTGAATCAATTAAGAAAGAACCACAAATTCACAAGACGGTAAGGCAGAGTATGTTGGAGATTTTGGAGGGTGGAAAGGAAAGGGGGAAAATCATGCAATCATATTATAATCTCAAACAAAAAAAATTTAAAAAGATTAAGCCTTTCTAATAAGACAGTGTGTAGTCTTCATGATACAGTATATTTCATAAAGCAATCAAGAAGATACTAAGACACTTAAGGTCTATTTTAGCTTACCTACAATAATGTCCACCAGGTTCTATTGTTTCTTCAAGTATATATTACCAGACTTTAATATAAAATGAAAAGCATTCATACTAGAAAAAAAATTAAAGAGGCAAAGTCCAAGCTTCCTTGATTAGGACATGAGCATGGTCATTTTTTTAAAAAAGCAGAAAAGGTGCTAATCAGCCCCACTGTAGCTACGATCAAGAACTCACAGCAAGGCAAGCTGGGGACATAGTATAGCAATCCTCCCACATGCACACCAAGTTCAGCACCTGCAGGGGCCTGAGTGCATTCTTTAACTCAGGGACATCAGCAGATATTTCTTCAGTGATCTGATCTGGCTTTATAGCCATGCCTAGCTCACATATCATAAGATCTTTGGGAAAATATACTCTGACTCAAAAGAAAAAAAAACCCACTAATGTTTAATTTACACACTCTACAACTTTGCCATAAAGGCTTAGCCAGTGTTTGAGGAAACTGCTAAAATCTGAAATAGTAAGGCTGCCCTTACAATAAACTGTTCCAGGACTGGCTGCTAGGCAAAAGAGTAGGCATGGCAACTGCTCCAAGGTAGCAGCTAATTTCTGGTTCAGGAAAGAATTTCACAAGAAGGGCCATTTCAATGGTAAGTCAAAAAATCTAGTCTGTGCTACAGTAGAAGGGTGTTTACATCCATGGCTGTGAGGCAGCTGCTCTAACTTCTACTTCTCAGATGACCCGGGGATTTAGTATGAATCAAATGTAGTCAGCAGCAAGGTTCACCTCCCGCCCCCTTGTCTGGCCTCATGAGAAGTTCTTGCCAGCTGCTCCGGCATTTATCCCTGCAGCATTCACTGATTATGTGTAGAAACCATCTCTTTCTTCAACATCTTGTCATATTTGCCAAACCAAAAGCAAGAGAAAAAGGAATAAACTGTTAATTCCTATGTTCAAGACTTCCCAGGTATTTTTTAAGTGCTGTCAAATCACTGCTTTAAGTTTTTTGCTGGTCTTTAGATTCCTGGAGTACTTTTTTCTGTTGTTAAAAAAAAGCTGGCAAAGACCAAAAATATTCTGAAATTGAAAGGAGCTTTATATGCAGGCTAATGGAAGCACTAATCAGTCTGGAGGCAGCATCTTCTCCTCTCCTTAGAATATGGATGCAGGGAGACCTGATAGCCTTGGAAAGACAGAGGATGGGGATGGGGGGAGAGCATTTCTGTTTCTTTGGCTGGAAAGGGAAATATTCTGGCTGCCCCAGCAGTGTACTCCAGCTCAGACCTACAGCTGCAGCTGGATGTTAAGATTTCTCAGAATAGAGAGAACAGAGCATGGGGCAGAGCCCTCATTAGGAAGGTTCATTGTTATATATGTTAAAATCCTTAGAGAGTTGCTATAGTTTTGTGCTCATAATATTAATTTTACATACTTGTAGATCTAACTCTAGATTCTGGTTTGTCCTCTTCTGTGTGTCCTGGAATGTAGAGGTTTTACCAAATATAGACCATTTTTAGAGAGACACCCAAAGAAAAAAATAAATGGTCACATGAAATGTGGTTTCTTTTTTGAAGTTCTATTACTGCGCTTTCTACTATATCCCTGTTGAATTGTTTTCTTGCTAGCAATTAATTATTATTGTTAACTGGATTACCAGCATATAATTTCTTCATAAGATAGAATGGCATAGAAATTAGAAGTAATCTCTGAGACTAAAACATGTGTGAACATTATCTCATCCTTCCTTTCCGGAATAATACTAACTCATTGGTGAAATGCTGGCTGGAGCTATATGGTGTTTTAAAAAATATTGTTGAATATGTCTTGATTGTTGCTCTTTTTAACAGCATGCTAAATTACTTGAAACCACATAGGCAAGTTTTTAATCTTCCTACAAAGTAAATTAGCAAAGTATCTGCTAAACTCAAGATATTTCTTCCAGTCTTCCACTTTGTTGTCACCAGGAAAGGGAAGTGAGGGACAGGAGAGGCAAACATAAAAAGGAGATTTGGGCAACTTCAATTCACAAAAAGGCAATGGTGGTTCCGCCAGCAGTACACCCAACATCTCTCCCTTTACCTTATTCCAACATCTTTGCTAAGCCAAATGCTATTATCTCCCAGGCTCTTTTGTAGCTATATAAAAGGTATTTAAGAACACACTTGTGTCTGTGTGTTCTTAAAGTCTGTCCAATAAAATGGAAATGTATTTCCAGCCTTGTTTTCTCTTGAGAGACACCCAACAAGAGTCACCCTGAAACTGGGTTGTCTGTTAAGAGGCTACTGCCTCCATGTCTAACTACTGCAACATCTCAGGCACTATGAGAGACTCTGATCTCAGCCTCTGGATTTTGCAAACATACTTGTTATAGCAGCCTATCTTTCTCTATTATGGCGGCCTCTGTGAGAGGTTGTTTGAATGCCATGGATGTCAGCTGAGAAATGAAAATCTGAAGAAGACCATGTCATAGTTTTAAGATACTTCCCTAAGTAGAAGTTGATTGAGGATGACCACTGGATCTGAGAAGCTATAAAACAGGCCAGTAACTGTGAACCACAGTGGAATAGACCTCATGGTAGGCCATGAAGCAGAGAGGTTCCAGAGTTTCAGAAAGAAAGTAACACAATTGCCATTACAATGTTCAGTGAAAGAGGTGGTATTTTAAAGGAAACTCTAAACCCTGGGGAATGGTACTCAAAACAAAACAAAACAAAACAAAACCAAAAACAAAACCAAAAAGAAACAAACAAAACCAAAACAGTATCCTGGTGATTCAACAAAAGCATTAGTTTGGAGCTTTCCCATCTTCTGCTTCTGCCATATATATTCTCTGCAGGCCATGAGATAGCCTCTTCCTCTTTAGAATCAGAATTCTCAACACTGCATGAAGCTGGGGTCATCAGCAACATCCAGCTCAACCTGCCTGGTTATCCTGACATCAGTCCCCATGGGTGCATATTGTAGTTCCTGGAGAAGAATGGGTACTCGCAGTTTTCTCTGAACACAAGGTAATAATTGAGTATATTGCTCTGTCTCTTAAGGAAGGAGCCTCATTCCAGATCTCTGCACTCTGTCCAACTGCAATAGAAGTTTCAGAATTAATAAGTCCTTTCTTTTCTGTGTGCATCATAGCTTTGCTGAAGCACTGTGATCTGCATTAGGATTCAAATACTAACAAATAGGACCAAAAATCAGTTCTTGTTGTCTATACTTTGAATATATTATTAAATGTAATTAATGGTTCTACTCTAGTTTCCAGCTACTGCACTATTTAATGCAATTGGGATTAATAACTGTAATATTCATAGGAAAAATAATAGTAAATGGTGCTTGCCCTTTATCATTAAAATTATTTATGTACTACCAAATGGCTCCAATGTTTAAAAGAAAACGCAGGCTGCAACTGTTTGTTGAAGTCAGAAGATAATCTAAACAACAAAAAGCAGAGGTAGGTTTTGGTGCAGTCAAAGCCATGTAGATGGCTGGGAAGAGGAGCTCAGCATCACTCTTTGGCTGCGTCATTGATATACAGTGCACAGAAGACAAAGTTTTAATAATAGTGACAAATGATTATACATAGTTTATGAGAATTTGAGGCTTTTTTTGCATAGTCCAAACTCCTTCCTCATCCCAAGTTAATAAATAAATACTCAGAGGAAGATATCTATGGAGTATTAAATACTAACTAGAGTCAATACTTGATTTAATGGAACCTAAGCAGAGTGCCACTTTCCCACTGTTATTTAAGTCATCTATTTGACTTGTTTGGTTGAGGCATCTATTTCGATCCATTTGTAAAGATTTCTATGGAGGACAACCTACATCAATCAGGAAATTGCCAGCATTCAATACCTTTCCATCTGCACATGACAAAGCAGAGTCACGTCGTTTTAAATAGAGAGTGAGACTGGAAGAAGCTTCATAATTTGCACACACACACACACTCAAAACACACATACAAATACACAGATGCACACAAACATACACTTACAAATACACACACATAAATACACAGGCACTAACACATATACATACATACAAAACACACATTCACACACTCACACACATTAATATACATACCTACATACACAAAAACACATATACATATACACAAATACAAAACACATACAAACACATATACACACATACTAAAATACAAAAACACAAACCACACACAGATACAAGCATAAATATACACATGCACAGACACACACATACACACAAACATATACAAACACATACACATACGTATACACACAAAAAAAAACATATAAAATGCTTCTAGTCCATCTAAGACAGAAATCCATTATGCTAAAAGAAAACAAATGTTAAAGACAATACAGTAACTTAGGAATTATGATTAAATGTATAATTTTACTTAAGATCCTTAGACAAAAAGTTAAAATACATTGATAATAACAATAAATAACTATGTTTTCAAGTGAGGAAGTCAAACAATTCCTTTCTTACCCTTTTACTTTTTGTGATCTTTCTTTCTTTCAAAAAAAGAATCTCCCCAGAGTATCCATGAAGTAGTTACTGTCCAAATTTACCAAATTATCTCAGCATGAATCTCAATGTCATTCCTGGTGAAATATCCTTTCTGAAAGCTCAACCCAGTTATCACCCCAAAAGGAGACACCTAGCTCCACGGGGAAGGGAGGCATGGCAGGAACTATCACACAGCTTTATGGGAGGCCACCCTTCAAAGGAGCTTTGCTCTCTAATTACAGGTGCATGGCTTCATCCTCAGCCGAAAGCACTCTTAGCCAAGCTACAAGCCAGTCATTCTGAATGTGACATAAAAAGAATTCTTTGATCTTTCTTACCACACAGTGGAGGTCAAGTATGGAGCGGTGATAGGTCATACATTCAGCCTATCTCTGGATTCGTGTTTCCAATAGTAGCCATTAATAACACACTTCCCATACATATTTACATCCCAGGTACATGCTCACACATGTGCGCACACATGTGCACCATGGCCAAAATTAAACATGTAAAGATGGGCTTCCAAATCACAAAAGAATATGGCTGAAGAACTGGAAATTTGACTTATTAGCCATTTGTCTCCATGTCCTTTAAACTTTCCTACACTTGAGCTGGAAGTCCTGATGTCCCCTTATGTTGGAGCTCCGCTCAGGGAAGACTCAAAGTAGGAACTCAAGAGAAGAATTGAGCTTATGTGTCCAGACTTCCCCCCTTTCCCCCGGGAGTAACCCACTCCTTATGAGGGAGTGGAGCCCTAGTGTGGAGAATGGGCTTCCATCTCAGCACTATAGCAGGCCCACAGCATCAGCACAGGGTCAGTCAAGTGCCAGCAAGTGAGACTGGGTCCAAGGCCACCGAGAGGAAGGTAAAGCGAGGCATGCCTGTGTAGATGCTTACTGTGGAGTGGATAGCTGTTATTCCTTATTTTTACATTGTTTCTTTATTATTTCCTTCAGGTGTTTTTCCATCTCCCCTCCCTCATCTTTTACCCTGTCAATATTAATTGTGCTCATACCACGAATCAAGACCAGACATTAGAAAATAAATCACTTCAGAAAAGCTGACTCATTATACCTCATGGTGATTACACTTATACTTCTTATATTTAACAATGTTCTATATGTTTGAAAAGTATTGATGTAAAATTTAAAAGCTTTAACCATAGAAACTATCTATGATGTTAATAGAGATGTTACCTTGATTCAGCTCATATCACAGAGTCTATTTGTATAAGAACATCATATTTTACAGATAAAGTTACATTAATTTCCATTTGTCAGTTGAATAAAGGAGTCCTCACTTGTTAAACTATACAAAAATACTGTGTACTGTTTATGGACACTGGTTAACGACTACATGTTTCAAAAAGTGTCCTTACCACGGGCAGGAGAATGCAGCTTCAGAGCAGTCATGAGCTCAGGGACAGGGGAGCATAGCATTAGAGATGCTGGGATGCTGGGCTTAGAGAGGCAACAACATTTGTATTTCCTGTGATTCTCAGAGATTAACAAGAAATGATACAGTTTAAATGTGATAAATATTAAGCCAGTGAGCTGTGAAAGATGGGTGGGTGGCTTCATTTGTCCTCAGTACAAATTTGGGCTAGGAGCATTTCAAAAGTGCAGAAGGACCCTCAGGAATCTTCACACAGGAATAGGATGCTGAAGACCTCTGAGTCTCCTCAGTCATGAACATCAATAAAACATGATTCAACCTGGAAGTCACAACAAAAGCTGACCAATAGGGAAGAAAATGCAAGGTACATGCAACAGCAGGGAATTCTGGGAGCTTTGAAAGATGCTGTAGGAGTGGATATCCATATCACAAGATATCCATTTCCGGCCCAAGGTCCAAAACACTAGAGATGAACTCACTCCAGGACTGCAAAAAAGCTGGAGCTAGATGCTTCCAGCTAATGCACAACTGCCCTACTTGATCTGCCTTGGCTGCTTAGCCTAGGGAGAAAGTAGACAAGAGAGCTGGCAGGCATACAACCCAACATCAGACATCTTCAGGAAGAAATAACTCACTGTAAAAAAAAAAAAAGCTGTGCACAGCATGGCTGGCTCAATGCCTACTATTCTCAGGGTACAAAATGAAAATAAATCCAGAGGGTTAGAACAAGATATCAAGCAGTCTGAGATAGGTTAGGTGCAGAGCCAGAGCGTAGGAAGTCTCAACACAGATCTAGATCAAGGCACAAGTAAATTTGCACCAGAAGTTTGTAGGAACACCATAAGAAGAGTTGAGGTTAGAGAAGTGGGGAGGTCCAAGGAAGAAGTACCCTGCCCAGATAGCCAGACCTGCTAGGCCCTGAGCTAAGGGGGTTACAGACAGTATCTCTCTATCTATAGAGGAGATAAAAACAAACCCAAGGTTCAAGGTGGCTGCACTGACTGTGTAGCAAGGTGGTTGAATCAGCCCTGGCTAGACGATGGCAACAGGACTGTGTCACAATGTGAGGTTCTGTGTGCTCCCTGCAGGAAGCAGATGTCCTAATGATGGGTTAGGGGCGGAAGAATAGCCAAGGGAGGCAAAGAGCATCCTAGGTTTGTGTTTAGGCATGGGTAATACAGAACTACCATTTCCTGGATAGAAATGACCATGGGTCCAGTGATCTTCAAGCCACCCCTCCCTAGTATCTGAAGCAACTTAAACCAATGAACAAGCAGCCAAGAGAGAGCCAAGCTCTATATTCATCTGCTAAAGAATAGGGAAAAGGGCCCAGGGAAAACTAAGGATGTGAGAGATAGCAGATCATTCTTGAAGGGAACAGAGAGGAAATTAGTGTTTAAAAGGGACATTTTCCACCCCCAACACCCTATAAATATTATGTTTTTAGTAGAAGCTAAAACTCTGTGCTTTCTTTTTTCACTCAGTGCTAACTATGGTGAATCACCTTTTCAGGCTCTGTTATGTATTACATGCTAAGCATCAGCCATTGTTGGGTGTGGAGTAGCATCTGAAAGCCCATGGCTTACTTCTTAGTAGGAGGTGGTGTCATCAAGGTGGGGCTTAGTGAAGACAATTTAGATTACTAGAAGAATAGCCTTGATAGGGATATTTGAATCTCATCCTCTTTCTTGGATTCCTGGCTACCAAGAGATGAGTAGTCTCTGGCACATTTCCCATATGAGCAGCTACCTTACAAAAGCCTAAAAGCAACGGGCTAATCACCATGAATTCAAAATGTGACCTAAGATAAAACTTTCCACTTTTTAAATGGGAGGTAAGGGGGGGAAAGGGAGAGAGGGAGGGAAGAGAGAGGGGGAGAGGGAGAGAGACAGAGACCAGCAGACAGAGCGACAGAGACAGAGAGTATTTATAGAGATAGAACAGAGGATCACGTACATAACAGGATGGGCTGACATACATCCTAGACTGTCTTACTTTCCTTTCTAACGTTAACATGCATGTGCACATTATTGCTCTCCACCTTATCTTTAAGACCTATTCTCTCAGTGAACCTGGCTATCACTGAGTCCCTGGGATTCTCCTGTTTCTGCCTCCCAGGGTTGGGATTACAGGCACACATTGCCACACTTTTTTTTAAAAATGTGGGTGGGTGCCAGCAAGTCTGAACCCAGTCATGCTTGTGTGGCAAATACTTTGCTCCCTGAGCGTCTTCTTAGCCTCCGTGTCTTAAGATAAGTTGCTTCAGTAACACATGCTGATAAACACATCTCTAATTGGACAATTAGAAATCTAACAAACTCTGACATTCCAGATGTTTTGGGCGCTGACATAATGCTTATGTTTCCCACTGTGAAGCCTTTCAGATTTTGAACTTTTAAATTAAGGACTATCAGTTAGAAAACCAAACACAAATACTACAGATGTTTCTTGTGCCAAATATTTTGGATAAGGGGCACTAATTTGAGCTCTCACAGCAAATACTTTGGGAGGAGAATTCACTGAAGCTTTAAATATAAATGTCTCTGTAGCAGCTTCCACACTGGCCCAAAGAGGGGCATGGTATGATTATTTTATTTCTAATATAATTTTCCCATTTGTTATTTTTGGGGGGGGGCACACATGGAGGTCAGACAGAGAACGACTTGTGCAGTCACTTGTCTTCTGCCATGTGGGTTCCAGGAATTGAACCCAGGTCCTCATGCTTGGCAATAACTATCTTCACATGCCGAGTCATCTCATCAGTCTAATGTGAACATTTTGATTACTACTTTTCACAAGTACAGAGAAAAAATATTTGATAATTCCTTACAACTGTGTATTGAGGTTTATATACCTCTAATATATAAGTGTTTCACAACTGAGCCATGGGAAAAGAACTGCAAAGCTGAGCAGCTTCACGGGAAAATGGTATTTGCTACTGGCAGGGGCATGCTCTTCTGGGAATCAATGTAGTAACATAGTCTTCTGAAAGCCATAAAATTCCCAGATGCATTGATTCACTAATTCTTCTGCTAACTCCATTAAAAAAACAAAACAAACAAAAAATTTCCGAAGGAAACCAGTTTTGGATTCAATGGTGGCCTGCATGAGTCAACAGTAAGAAGTGACAGATACACGAGCTTCATCAAGAAATGGCTGAGGGCCTGCACTGTGTTCTCCCTCCTCAGTATCACTTACTTCTAAAGACTTTGGGTGGTGGTGATTTTGAATCCACCCAACACAGGGAAAGACAGCCCTATGAGGTCAGAGAACCAATGTTTAAGTCAGAGTCCAACTTCCAACAGACACAACCCAGAGTCATTCCCTGTCTGCACTACAGATGGAACCAGGGTCTGGTATGCTAGGCAAGGGCTTTCCCCTGAGCTGGATGCCCTGCTTCCTTTTATGGAAGCACATCCAGCCTTAATACTGCTATGAAAACAGGGCAAAATTTTAAGCATATGATGTTATATGAAGGGGTAAGAAATCAAACCTGCCACTGTGTGTGTGTGTGTGTGTGTGTGTGTATGTGTGTGTGTGTGTGTGTGTGTCTGTGTGTCTGTGTGTCAAAGTGGCTCTACCACTAAGAAAGGCTCAAAGTGACTTGAAGCGTTTGACGAGATTCCCAGCCTGCTCATCCACACACTATAGGCACAAATTGGACTCTGTGGGTAAAAAGACTAAGTGGGGATTAAGTTCAGAGCAATTAAGTTCACTGTGGTCTTGAAGGAGTTAGAGTAGGGGAATGTTGTGGAAATGATAAAAATTACTGTATACCTGCATAAAATTCTCTAAGAATAAATAAAGATATATGTTTTAAATTACCATCTGCTATTCATTTTATAATTTTGAATAAATCATATAAAGATTCAGTCTATACAAAATTGATTTCTAACAAAAGTTAGTTCTATCCTACAAGCACATGGTTCAGCCCTCAGGGTATATTTTCTTATTAGCAATTTGCGAATGTTCCAGAAACAGCCTTCTTGAGCTTTTCCAGGCTAGGCCACGCCTGACTCCTTGTACTTGTGGGAACACTGACACCATGTGGTGGAGTCAGCTCCACACACATGCTTCTGGCAACCTCTGGGAGTTCATTGTCTTGCCCTGAGATCAGTGGTAGCTGGGAAAGAAGACGGGCTGGAATGCATGGGAAATCGGAAAGAATTTCTTTAAGATGGTATTTCTAATAACTGTTCCTAAGTTGTCCTGGGTTCATGGGCTTCCTTGATATTTTCTGGAGTCATAAACGTCTGGCATCAACAAAACTAGGGCCTGAGGGTAGAGGCTACAGCAAGCATTGAACATGGAACCCACCACCAAACACTGCAGGAGGCTCTGCCTGCACAGGGGAGAGACAATGCCATGCTATCACAGTTTGTCCCATGAACTGAACAAAGCACATGAATAAATTTCCCTAATTTCAATATTATTTATGTTTTGATCATTGATTCTTTAACATATTCATCAAAAAGCCTTTGGCTTCATGATAGAAAGACTATAGTATCAATGAGGTTCTTGTTAATGAATTTTAGATTGGTGCATTTATAGAAATTATTTATAAGCAAATGATGGAGACTGTTAAAGGTAGATTATATCTCATGACTAATTCTAGACAAGGTCTGTGCCTTGCTCAGGGTTCCTTCACTAATGACAAGTTCTCTGAAGTACATTCCCCTTGGTGGGCATAGAAGGGAGCTTCCTGGAAAGTGTGGGATTTCAAGAAAAGCATTTGAAGTGATTAGAAAGGTATTAAGTATATTTTATGAGATACAAATCACAAAGGAAGCTAAATCTTGGAACAAGGTAAACTTCAGTTTACAGAACATGAATTTGCCTGAGAAGTGGGTTACGTAGACCATCCACATTTATATTGGTTTTTTTTGTTTGTTTCTTAGACATAATAGACTATTTAAAGCTTCTCAAGAAAAAGCAGCCAACAGTATCTGTAGCCTCTCTGATGAGACTCCACTGGATTGTGTTCACCATTTCAGAAGGCTTGCCGTGGGTAGTGCTAAGTGAGCCCTGCAAAGGTTCAGAGCAACCCAATGGGAAAGGAGCACTCAAGACTCAAAGCCATTACCACACAGCTTGTAAACCAATACATGGTCCTGCACAGGGCCTGGAAATATTGCAAATCAAGAGATGGACTGCTTGCAGCCTATCACTGAATCCACATACAGGCAGTTGCTCAGTCTACACAGTATAACTAAAAGGAGGAATAGCTGCCTTCAATCCTTCAAAACAGAGAACATACAACATTATGAGGACTCCTGTGATCGCAACTGCTAATGCAATTGGAACCTGCACTCCAATCAGTTAGGGGTGTACTTGCAGGCGAGGGAGCAACAGCAAAGTGACAAGAAATGGTAGCACAGTGTTCTTAAGAAATGCACAAAGGTATTCAACAAGTTCAACAGATTTGATCAATCATCCACCTCTGGAAGTAGGATTTTTCTGTCTGTGATAGGAAGATTAAAAGGGATCATACAACTAAGCTAACCATGGAGGTCAGGCTGGGCCATCCTGTCCTAGGCTTGATTGTTTCCAAAATCAATGGCTAACCTAGTGTATCAAAGCTTCCTTTTCAGATTTTGTTTTACATTACATTATTGTACATGGATTTCTCTAATAGAAATCACATATCCCCCAGAGAATACTCCACGTCCGTAGGTAATTATTGTTTTCTTCCCTCACAAGTCTGCAGTCCTCGATCACACTGAATCATGGTTGTTTAACCTCTCAGTTTCCTACTGAAGGGCCCCTGGGGGTTGTTCAGCTCCTGCTATTACAAATAATCCCTCAAAAATGGTCTCGTCCATCATCACAAACTCTGGCAAAGGAGATTTTATGATTGATAGGTTTCTATTTGCAGGATTTCTGATGCAAAGAAGAATAAATCTACTTATAGCTTGGCTAGATATCACCAAATTCTCCACTTTAAATGCTATAGCATTTTACATTCTGCTCAGTAACACATTTACAAGTCCCCACGGATTAGCCAGCAGAGGTGATGGGTGAACTTCCGAAATTTTATTATCTAACAGGTAATAAAAGAAAATTTCAATGTAAGTATAAGTAGTATTTTTCATGACTAAGTTTCAACTATTGTCAATAATTTACATACCATGTATATCGGTTTTCTCTCTGCCTTGTCTATACACTCCTATTTACGTAGCAACTTAAAGATGGCCCTCTTCCACGGGATATTCGGAGTTTAACAGTTTCTCTACTACTCTTGCATTCAGATTTCCTCTTACTGCCCCTCCTCTTTCTCTGGATTGCTTCCTTATGCCTTTGTTCTTCATGCTGTCATTCAAGATTTGCCCCCCACAGTCAAATTTATTAATGTTCTCATTAGCACAACTTGAGTTTCAGCCATAGTTAGAAAATTGTTCACACATGGTTTTTCTGGTCACATGCCAGGTTTCAATATGAACATGTAGATTCTGATCTTTGGATTTGTTCTGCTGTATGCTGGAAAACATGCACAGTTTTTATTCTTCTTCATGGTCATTCCCATTCCATGATGTTCACTGTCCTTGCAGTTGAGTTGAAGGTACTGTATTCTGTATTTTCTGTTCCATGTTTCCCTACTGCATCGCTGCTACCTGCTAGAATTCTCCTCAAAACTGTAAAATCTACTTGAAAAGATCAGGAAGGCTTTCCATTTCTCAGGCTTTTCAGGCTTTCCTGGATCTTTTTGTTTGTTAATTTTTTCCAGCTAAATTTTTATTTATAATTGACTTTATAATTAACTGGTTCTAAAACAAACATAACTAAAACAATGGTACTGAAAAACCTATCCAAGTATATGCCCTCTGTTTTCATAAACAGTTCTATGGCTTATATATATTTGTAGGATCATAATTTTTTTTAAATGCTTAGGATATTTCCTATAAAGTGTTTGCCTAGGTTCTCTCATCTATGACTCATCCATCCATCCATCCATCCATCCATCCATCCATCCATCCATCCATCCATCCACCTGTCCATCTACTTATTCAGCTAGCTAGCCATGCACATCATGACTATATTCTTATTCCTATGTATATCAAAATCTCACACAAACTAGCAATGCCTACTACAAAATTAAGCTACCATTCATTTATGTAGGAAGAGTTACTACCTGGTTATATTAGCCTCAAATATGTGAGATGCCAAGCCCTTGGATATAATAGGTTCCCTACTCAAACATAAGCAGTTTGTTTATTGAGTGTGTGAAATATTAGAAGACATTTTTCAACATCTCTTGGATAAAACATGTTGATGAAGGACAAGCCTGAAAGAGTAATACATTTATGGCCATCAAAAAACATCTTCTGTTGATTTAAGTCTGTTTAATAGCAAAACAAACACAATGCCTGGCTGATGCGGTTAGTTCATGTAGGAACTTACTTAAGACTACAACAGAGGGGGTTTCCTTAAAATCATTACATAATTCTATTCAGTCTGATGTGATTTGTATGGGAAAAGGCATGAGCAAGTGTGTCCCCTGGGCTCAGTGGAGCTTCTGGAATTGCATTAAATCCTCAAAATTGCAAACATTCTTCCTCAACAAAAAGAGGTGACTATAATGGAGGTAGAAGTCTGGTTCCCACAGTGCACTAAAGTAAGGACATCAAGAGGAGGAAGCTCGTGAGGACAGAGCATTAACTTGTGTTTTCAAGTGCACACAGCAGATCAGTACGTCTCAGCAAAGCTGTGCTTAGAGGCAGAAGTACATAATTACCAGGGACACATATTTATTTATTTCCTTGAACTTTAAGTTGTAATTGGACTTTTGTAACTAACGTAAATTTGACTTTTTCTTAGGCCAACAATAAGCGCTCGCTGTACCAATTAACTTAGATGACAGGCATTTTCCTCAGTCTGAATGAACTGACTTTCACTAACCCCAGATCTTGACAAAAAACAAGTCTAAGATTGTTCTCAAATAAAATTCCACATTCTTGACCAAAAAAAAAATAGACTTATACTCCATGACAATACAAATCATTAAGAATTTGTTTGCCAAACCTAGTAGAAAGTAAGACCTCGAGTCTTACAAACATACCATTTAGAAATTAACCATTGGCAAAAGAACAGTGAGTGTGGTGAGCAGTTGACAAATGCTAACACAGCTTTTCCTTCCTTTATACCTCCCAGAAATCACCCATTCCAGTGTGGCTACAAAGCTAATGGCTCCCAAGTTTTGGCCAGGAACAAATTTGGAAGATAATTTTTAGCCATAGGTCACTGTGTTTTGGAAAGACATCAAAGAAGTGAACTGCGGTGATGTGGCAAAATTGCTCCACCCTTACAGGCAATTCATAGATAATGTTCCTCAGTTTACATTAGTACATGTAGAAAGATATACTGAAGTAAACTGAGACTTTTCTGGGTCTGTGGAATGGGTAAAAGACAACTCATCTTTCATTTTGTTAAGAAATGTCTGCAAGAAAAATTTACTCCTTGGGTTTAGTGATTCCATAGCCACAACTCTGATATCTTTCCATTATCTTGAAATCATCATAAAAAAACCTGATGATGATGGGGTGCACATCCATAATCCCAGCACTCAGAAGGCAGAAGCAGATAGATGTCAGAGTTTGAGACCAGCCTGGTCTACAGAGTGGGTTCCTGGATAGTCAGGGCTACACAAAGAAACCCTGTCTCAGACAATCTATGAAAATTTTTTTCTAATTTAAAGCTATATAATCACAGAAATAAAAAAAAATGTTGATGGGCATTTCTATGTCAGACTTTATTTCAAGTTATTAAAAGATATTTTCAAGTATCAAAAATACACTGGATAGAATAAGATTTGAAGTGCAACTAAGAGTATCAGTGTAGCATCATTAATGACATGGGAAGTTTGCCTAGGTAATTTGTGTGTGCACATGTGTGTGTGTGTGTGTGTGTGTGTGTGTGTGTGTGTGTGTGTGTGTGTAGAGGATAGTGAATGGCTGAGTATTACTGAGGATCTCTGTCTGTCCTGTTCTGTCATTTACACCTTTTTCCTTTGAGACAGCTTCTCTCACTGAATCTGGAGCTTGCCATTTCAGCTAGACTGGCTGGCCCCTGGGCTTCCAGGATCTACTTATTTCCATCCTCCAACACCGGGGTTATAGGCACACAAAGCAACCATTCCTATCTTTATGTGTGGATGCCAGGCACATCTCCTTACAACGTGTCTAGATAAAATTTAGAGTTAAATGTCATGCTTTTACTAAAAATATTCAAAACATAAGTACTTATGTGATGCAATGATTTATACTGTTTTGGGTATTTAACATTATAAGAAAAGTTTGAGATGCCAATTTTGAAATGTAGGAAAAAATGTGGAGTTTAACTACTCTGCAATTAAAAACATTGAATTCACGAAATTCCTAGGCAAATGGTCAGAACTTGAAAATATCATTCTTAGTGAGGTAACCCAATCACAAAAGAACACACATGGTATGCAGTCACTGATAAGGGGATATTAACCCAGAAATTCGGAATACCCAAGACACAATTCACATATCAATAGATTTCCAAGAAGATGGAAGGAGAGACCCCTGGTCCTGGAAAGACTGGATGTAGGGGAATGCCAGAACAGAGAAGGGAGAGGGGGTTGAATGGGGAAAAGAGGGAGGGAAGGGGGCTTATGGGACTTTCAGGGAGGGAGGAAACGGGAAAGGGGAAATGATTTTGAATGTAAATAAAAAAAAACTTAGAAAATAAAATAAAATTAAAAAAAAAAGAGATTCCTTTCTGGATTAACGTGGACAAAGTGTAGTTATAGAGCTTAATAAATCCCAGTGGTCAGTGGCTGTAAACTATCAGCCTGCTCCTGGTAGTGTGTGGAGAAGGGTTCAGGAAGTGTAAATCTACCTAATCTAATGCAGGGGTCTCCTGCTCATGCTTAGTAGGACAGAGAAGAGCAGAAGCTGCAATAACGAACCACGTGCAGCCTACAGAAACCAAGCAAGAGTGAACTGAAGCTAATCTTCAGTTTGTTATCCTCAATGAGAAGTTCTGCCTGGCTAGCAGATGCACCAGCTGGATTAAGTACTCACGTTCAAGTCCCCTCCAGATGCTGACTTCGAGGGGTCCTCATCACTCTCTGCACCCGACAGCCCAAGATGCTCAGCCTAGAACATAGACATGCACCCCAACATCAACCAGGAGAAAACAAATCCAACAAGAGCAGGTATCCTTAGCAGCTACAAAGGCATAAACAAAACAAACAATAGCACAACCAAGCTTGAAGGCAATGGAGGGTCCAGAGTCCACGCCCATTCCTCCACTTTACTAACTGGGACATTGTTTTGAAACAGCTCCTAACTGAAGCACTCTGTCACTCCAAAATCAACGACTGAATTCACAACTCATGGGAAGAAACTTGTTTTTTTCATCTTGTTGTTGTTGTTGTTCTTTTCCCAAAGCATTTCTTTATTTTAAAAAATATTCAATTTAGCAATAGTGGCTGTAAACTGGCAAAGTCAGAATAGCAAATCAACTGATTAACTAGGTCTTAAAGATTTCAAAGTTTTAATCTCTGTATAGTTAATGGATTAAGTGTACACAAAAACCATTTACCAAATAGCTTATTCCATCTCTACCCATAAAAGGCAAACAATAATATGCCATCAGCTGCACAATTGGGTAGGGAGAGCTAATTGGAAAATTCAATTTCCTAGGTTCCTGATGAGAATCTAGGTACTTAACCCAAGAATTCACATTTTCTATTAGATCTCAGGTTGACATTTAGGTATGTTTTTAAAGCAACTAGTTTGAGAGAATGAGTAATTTCAAAAATGACACAAAACTGAAATGCATTAAAAATTAAAATATTAAACATTGTCCTTACTTGCCTCAGCCAAAATTATGTCTCTTTAAGGAATATACTTTATTAACATTTTTATGGGCATACACATTCACTCATCTATATACACCTATGCATATTCTTCCTTAAAGGCAACGTACTAGAACATAACTTCAGTTAGAAAGCTTTCCTAAGTCCCCATTCTTGGATTTTATGCTGTACTAAGGCACGAGCTTGCCTGTCTATTATCATATCATAGGATTTTAAGAATCGTTTTAAAGTTACTTACTAAAAGTGCTTTTTATAGAAAAATAAGTTGAAAGTTATACTTTGCTAAGCACTGTGCAATGTGAATGGATGACTGATATCAAGACAGGTGTTCATTATATCATTTACTAGTACTATGAATGACTGAAGTACAAAGACATGAGCTGCTTGACCATACTGATATACAATGATCTTCTTGAAGGTTTCTAGGGACACTAGGTAAGGATGCATTCGGCATGCAAAAATCTCTAATTATAGCAAGGATAGAGGCAAAGAGCTAGGAAGTGTATCCATAACACACACGCACACACACACACACACACACACACACACACACACACACACTGAACAACCCAGTTGAGACAAGGTTGAGTAAGTAAGTGAATGATGTCTAGAGCAGAAATATATTTAAATAAAGCAGTAATAAATGAAAGATGAGGTACATAGAAAGTGATAAATGACCCTAGAAGTCCAAGGCAGAAAAGACAAACTACTGCATAAGGAGAAATTCTTATAATGAACAGGGCAGACTGTGCATCACCAGTGACTCTTTCCCTGACAGGACCTGGGTTCCTGGTGTTTGCCCTTCCCATTATCAAAAGGTACAGGGACTCCACACTTCCAGTAGATAGATAGTACCTCCAATGGAGGGATGGAGACACCAACCCACCTTCAAATTTTTTGACCCAAAATTGTTCCTGTCTAAAGAAATGCAGGGACAAAATATGAGCAGAGATTAAAGGAAAGACCCTCCAGTGACTAGCCCAACTTGGGATCCATCCCATGGACGGCCACCAAACTCTTACACTATTACTGTGTATTATGCTGTGTTGTGCTTGCAGACAGGAGCCTAGCATGGCTGTCCTCTCTGAGAGGCTTTACCAGCAGCTGACTGAGACAGATGCAGATACTTATACCCAACTATTGAACTGAGGTCAGGAACCCCTGTGGAAGAGTTAGGGGAAAGATTGAAGAAGCTTAAGGGGATGGTAACCCTATAGGAAGACCAATAGTATCAACTAACCAGGACCCCTGGGAGATCCCAGAGACTAAGTCACTAACCAAAAAAGTACACATGGGATGACTCATGGCCCCTAGCACATATATAGCACAGGACTTCTTTGGCTGGCCTCAGAGGGAGAGGATGTACCTATATCTGTAAAGACTTGATGTCCCAGGATGTGAGGAGGATGAGGGGCATAGGTGGAGTTGGTGGGGAGAGTACCCTCTCAGAGGCAAATTGGAGGGGGGCTGGGATGAAGAACTTTTGGAGGAGGGAGCAGGAAGGGGGCCAACATTTGGAATATAAATAAATAAAACAATTAAAATAAAAGAAGTTAGAGGGTCTCTAAACCCCAAGCTTTCACGAATGCCTTATAACTAAACCAAATGCTTCCCTACCTTTATATTTTGCTTTATCTGCTGGGAACTGCATCTCAGTGAGGGGGTTGCAGAATCAGCTAGATCTAAGGTGAGGGATGGGGAATTAGGGTTTTATTATGAACTAGTAACCAAGGGGACGGCAGAAAACACAGTTCCAGCAAGTTCATCTAAACAATACCAGGAACAAAAACACAATTAAGAGCCCTAAAGAATTCTGATTCTTTAATTTCATTTATACTTGACATGAAAGGAAGAGGCCAGGAAAGGAAGGGGAAGAACAGGGGAAGGGGGTTGAGCTACTTAAGAATAAAAAGATCTCACTAATGAGACATACCCTGAGAACAAATTTTCAAAGAACACAGACAAACAGGATAAAGAGCACAAAATATAATTATATACCTCATCCTTCACAAAGCAGAATGAGAAAACCATTACAAGGTTTCAGGAGGAAGGAAGAACAGGCTGTGAAATCTCTAAAGATATGAGAGTTTTGCTGTTCAGTGTCTGGAAATTCATGCAGCAGTCTAGTAGAAGGTGCTAGTCAGAGCTTGGTGCAGATCAAGGGCAAAGCACCTTAGGTTTTAGCACCACCACCAGCAAGCACAGGATAAGTCGTAATACTAAAACTGCAGGTTCAGAAGGGAAGAGCCGGTGTCTATAGAGCACAGAGGTGCAAGTCTACGAAGCTGACTAAAAGACTTCCTCATCTCACAGATGGAGAGCTTGTCCATCTCAGAGAGTGGTATTGATGCCAATTATTTATGTTAGTCTTTTCTTTGTACAAAAGATGTATGTGTATGTATATTTCACATACACATGCGTCTGGCTTTCTACAAGGAACTGGGGATCCAAACTTGGGTTTTTATGTGTACAAAGCAAACACTCTTACCGAGCTGTTACTTTAGCCTCAACTTTGTATTTTTGAACCATACTTATTACATGTTAGCAAAATACACTTATTAAAAGAATACAATAGCATTATTGTGTTCTTTGCCAGATAATTGGAAGGTATTTATGATTTTGAGGCTCTTTAAACTGAGTAGAAAAATAAAGCTCTTCATTTTAACTCTTCTTTTAAATTATAATAAAGTCTGATGTTAAATTATTATATAATATTGCATTTCTATTATGACTATAAAGCCATATTGAGCAAAGAATAACATGATAGAAAACAATTATAGTGTTATGTAATTTCATCATGTTAAAAAGGTTAGGGATAAAAAAAAAACTACAGAAAATGGGGCAGTTCCAGAACAGATATAAACGGCCTTGACTGCAACACCTTCACACTTCCTACTTTAAGCTGGAAAGCTGGAATCATGTGCATGGACACTGACCATAATATTTAAAATTAATAATGCAAGATTCGCTCATTCACATCCCCAAGACCTGTGTGCTGAGTTCCTTCCGCAGCATGCCAATTGTATGTGGATGAGGAGTCCAGAGGCTTTCTGCTCCACCAGTGAGTAAACACTTTCACTGGAAATAACTGCCCTAAGCCTCTAGTGAAGAATCAGTATCACTAAATAGAATCATTTTTTTAAAATCCCAAGACAGGTGCAGTAGAAATCTTGTGAGAAACTCCTTTATGTCCTACAGTCACTTGCACGTGACTTACCTTACTGGTGCTCCTTTTATTAACTTTGAAAAATCCAAGAAATTTTTTCTTTTCTTTATCTGTCTCATCATTGCCAAGTGATGATTTCCTGAACATTTCTGGAGAAAAAAAAAGTACTACTGTTATTTTTCAGCATTTGAAACATGAGATTAAGTACTTCACTTGTTAAAACCTTAACTGAATCCTTTAATCTATTAGTTCTAAGAAGAAAATCATCACGATTTCCTTCAAAGCCTTCCGTGCTACCTCAAAGCCCTCCAGTCCAAAGGAAATCACATGAAGTTCTTTTACAGGTTTTTAACGACTAAAGCAGCATTTTCTCTGAGAGTGGCTTTGTCCCTGTGGAAGATGAAAAGAACTGAATGAATGGATGGTCAATAGCGATGCTTTACAAGAGAAGCCTCCTGCAAACTGTGTCGCTTTACACTTGTCAATGTCTACATTAAAGATAAAGAAGTTAACTTCAATTATAATTTTATCTAGTCAAAATTAATTAGAATATTATCATTTTACTACAGTCAATAAGAATGTGTCTGATGTTTTACACTTGCTTTGGTTCTGAGTCTGCAAAGGCAGAGATAACCTGAGTCTGGCATTGCTTCTCCATTTGGAGTACTTGAACATTTTGACTACTTAAAGTTCTAAATGCAACAGATGCCTGCTGCTGCCCAATCAAACAGCATTGCTTCAAGGACTGTGACATCTGTGCAAAAACAATCTGTCTTAGGAGGTATAAGTAAGGTAAAAATGCTAATTAAATCATGAAGCCCCTGTTCTTTCCCAGAATGTGGAGGAACAGTGAAAAAGACTTGGTTACTATTTGAACCAAATCTCCAGGGGTTCTGCTCATCTTTTTTTTTCTTTCTTCTATATTTAATTAAAATTCTGATTTATTTTGTTTTACGTGTATGCTTCCCTATACACATACCTATAGTACATGCCTGTGTACTATGTGCATGCCTAATGTCCACAGAAGCCCAAAGAGAACATCAAATCCCATACAACTGGAGTTACAGATATTTGGGAGCAGCGTATATGTTCTGGGAACCAAACCCAGGTCCTCTAAAGAGCAGTAAGTGCCCTTAGTCACCCAGATGTCTTTACTCCAGTTCCAGAACATTTCCTTTTTAAGATCATATTCTCCTATTTGCCTATTCTGGGCTTTCATTCTCCCTGCCCTTCTCTTCCAACACATAAAGATATGACAGAGTCGAGAAAATCAAAAACAAGGCAGGTATTTGTAACGGGCAGAAACATCAGTTTTCCCAGATCAAACTGCAGGACAGCCAGACCTCTAGACCACTGGTAGAAATATTCCCCTGTGGAATTTGACAAACTGCCATGAGTATATTAACTCCAATTCAGCAAACATCCATTAATGTTTTGGTCTAATGATGTGTGGTTTCATATCTAAGTTAAAGAAGAACATAAAAGTTAATGCATTTAAAAATATGTATGAAATGCACTCTCTACTCAACAAAACCAAAGCTGAGCCTGGTAGTTGTTAAACCATCCTGCAGGAAACAAAGCCTTTGTCCTGTTTGGGCAGGCCAGGGCACTTAATGACATGCAAGAGGCTTAGCTGAGGAGATTAGTGGGCTCTTATTCACACGGCAACCAAACCAAAGGACTTCCTTACACGATGCAGCTGTACACATGCACACACATAATTATAAGTTAGGCACATCAAACCCTTTACTCGCTGTAGAACTAGGAAGAAAAAAAAATCTTACACTACAAAATAATATCATATCCAAACTATGGCAAGCATTAACATGTCTATTTCTTTCCAGTTTATATTAGTTTTGCAATTGAATGGCATATGACAAGGATATATTAAAATTGATAACACTGTAGAAACCCACAGATAAACAAGAAAGAAAATATGTTACTATCACACAGGTGATACTGCAGTACCAATGAAAATGATAGAATTGAAAGCAAGCTGAATCTTTTGTTCCTCTCTCTGAATAGAAAGTGACTGGTCACAGGGCTGAGGCCACCTCATAAAGAAGAGTTAGGATGACCCTGGCTCCAGAACCACACTGTTTGGAAAGGCGGCCCTGGCTCCAGAACCACACTGTTTGGAAAGGCGGCTTCTCCTGCTCAACTAACAACTGTATGGTGCAGTAGGGCCTCAGATTTCATGGCCCCAACCTAGGCCTCAAGCTGATAATATATTTTTAAAGGCTTTGCTTATGGATGGATCAGAGACATATAAGAGGTTCCTGATACTAGGTAAACACTGTAGTAAGGTGAGAACAAAGCAAGAGAGATCTCTCACTGTCATCAGGCTAAGCCTTCATAGAAAGCTAGGCTATGCGGACATATAGATTTTCCTGGAGAACATGTACTTTAAGATGAATGATCATGGGTCGTAGCATGATACTGATTTTCAAGGCTCATATTTAATCTTCAAGAAAGTACTTCCTATTTGGACACATTAAAGTGATGGAGATGATAATGAAAGTAAGTTGGGTGGCACAAGAGATGGACAAAGTGGAAGTCCAAAGCAACTGTTGGTCTAGATGGGAAAAGTGGAAACTGGTCAGTTCCATGGCCACTGAATGAGTCCCTGGTGGAACAGGTGGGACTTCCCACATGGTCCAAGTGGGCATTGTCATCATAGCTTATCTATCTATAAGGAGCAGTCACCATCACTAGACTCTAGACACGTGAGTTAAGGAAGCAGTAGTAAAGTTTGCTTCTTCCCATCCCCAGTCTGCCCAAATCCCCAAGCAGAATCCCCCAGGCTGGTTACAGTGGTCATGTATGTGCATGGCCTGTTCAAGGCTATGGTGCTCCTTAAGGGAGAATGCTTGTGGGTGAAATTCTGTTGATGAGGGCAGGTTGGGTATGGGTTGGTAAATGGGGTCGCTAAGCCCCAGCACTCAGGAAATCCATAGCAGACTGGAATCCATGCAAATGCTGCATTTTCTCTCATAAATTTTTATTAAAAAAAAAACAAATCTGCTATCACATACTTTAGCAAAAAAGACAAACTTTCTGTTAAATATAAAAACTCATAGGAGTATTAGCCTTTTAGTATATATATGTTTATATGGGTATGTGGAAAGTCTAAAAGACTCATTAGAATCACAATTCACATGTGTATATATTTGCATGTATATGCTTATGCAAATTTGTAAAAATACATCCAGATAAATATGTTAGCTGTCTCTAAATAAATATGTATATGCACATGTATATAACAGAGACTTTCTAAATGAGGGTGCGAAATTTGAACTAACTCTTTGTATACCTATATTTCTATGATAGATAGGGGTCAGTTTCAATTTCAAACTGGTGGATACTCTATAACATCTAGGATAGATCTAGGCAGGAAGCACAAAAGTAAGAATAAAAAACAAGTGAAGGCAATAGGAACTGATGTTATTTCTGTACACATCACTTTCACCTGAAATTCTGAGCTGTAGAATTTCTGTCAACAGTCTCAGCTATTTCTATGGATTAAAGTCACAAAGCAAATTCTCATACAAGGTAATTCTTGTCTTAAAAAACAAACAAACAAAAAAGAAACAACAGGGAACTAAAAACTTAAATCATAACCTCAAATCAAACCAGCAAACCCCCTCCCTTCCCCAAAGTGCCTCGAGCCAAACTCAGTTCCTTTTCTGTCTGACAGACATATCACCTCCGTGCACCCTCCCATCTGGAGCCATGCAGAGTGCCTGTGAGCTCACTGTACCTTGACAGCTCAGGGAAGGCTCAGACTGCGTTTTGGTCAGAAGAACTGGAAAAGGCAGGCAAGGAGAAAATGAGAACAGCTTGGAGGTCTGCAGCAGCCAAACCAAAGCTCTAACTACTCCCTCAGCCTCAAGGGTGGGTTACACCACCCACAAAAGAGACAAGGGAACCTGCAGAGCTGGCCTGACCTCTTAGTCCCAGCAACAGGCTGCTATGCCTGCTGTGAGCACAGGGGGCAGCAGAGCCTTGGAATTCTTCAAGCTGGGCCTTCAGTGTCCAGACAGTGGAGGAGGCATTTGGCTAGTTGCCTTGCTGCTGAGAGGAACAAAAGAAGGCTACCTCCTCCCCCCGCTCCCCCCGCCCCCAGCCTGGGCACCCCACATACACCCTAGCAGTTCTGCTGGTCAGCTTCAAGAGAGAGAAGGGTTCTCAAGGACACCCTCTGGAAGATTCTCATTTCTTCTGAGATGTTTGGTGTCAGCAGGATGAAGTACAGACATGTAGTAGGATGGTTGGTAACCAAGGTCACCAAAAGAGGCATGTTACAGGTAAAAGGTATACAGTTGGCCTTGGGGCCTGCCCACCACAGGGCAGAGAAACAGACTGTCACGCCAGTAAGACGTGTACTCAGGGTCTTTGGAGTAGCTAGTTGCTGTAAAGAGCAGAACTGATAATCAGCTGCATTTCGGGTTCAGAAGGTCTCCATGCCAGTAGATTATAAGAGCTGTGCCGAGTCCTAGCACTGCTGAAGGCTTCAGCTTCCATGGCTCTGATAACTAGGAGCAGTGGGGCTTCTCCTTAACAGAGGAACAGGTTCATAGGGCTTCTTTAGGAAGCATTTTGACTTCTGTTCTTCAAGATATCTCCAAGTGCAGGGTGTAACAGAGGCCTCAGTGTGCAAACCTTTCACTCAGATTCCCAAACATGGGACAGTTTTTTCTTTTTCATTTCATTTCCTTTTTTTTTAATTTAAATATAACCGGACAAACACACTCATAGCAACTAGGTCGGTGCTATTGATGCTGAGAGTACTGTCTGTGTTTTTTAAGGGATACTGGTTGGGAGATAAGGTATGAGACCCTGAGTTCAATCTCAAGTACCACAGCATCAGCAGCAATAAACTTGACTAGATGGAACATTCCGCTGGAGCACTTTCTTCAGGAATCTAGTCCATCTACTTTACACTACCTTTCCTCCATGTCAGGTGAGAGGATGATTACAGAATCCCCGGGGAAGGTGTGGACTGAGAAAGGTAAAGTGTGGACAGGACCATAAGAGACAGTGTGACCACTGTTTTCACAATGTATTTGCTTATAAGGAAAAACACATTTTTTAGAAGAAACTATCTAAAAACCTGTATCTTAAAGTCTATAGAAGAACATGTAAAAGACCAACTGCATATTTTTAAAACTCAATTGATCTGGAGAATAATAACAAATAACACAGATAGCAGTCATATTAGTCCTCCCGGTTTTGTAAGGGTCTCCTACAGGTAATCATGGCTGCTATGAGTTCGAGATAGCAATAGCTAAGCCACAAGGGCCAAGTTCCACAGCATACCTGAAAGTTCATCTTAAAACTAAAAAGTCAAGGACTATATGTTATGTTTTTGTCTGATAGTTAACTAAAAGTCAAGACCATTATGCCAATCAGAAAAATCTAAATACATAATACTGCCCTGTAGCAACATTGCACAGGGGTCGCCACTCTTTGATGCTGCTAAAGATTGTGCTGCAAAGCACCACAGGCACACCACAGCACAGCAATAAGCCAGTGTAGAATTTGTCTGCAGGACTGATCTCAGGAACCAGAATTGGTTGCTTTCAGAGGATCGTCAACGTGCTTCCGGCAAGTGATCCTAGAGTCAAGCAGTGGCTAAACCCTGGGAACAAGGACAACTGAAGCAAAACTCACACAATGTTCTAAGTAGTTTCTGAGTAGGAACAGCAAAAGGTGTACTCTCTCCTCACTGTTTCTTTTTATTTGTTGTTATTTCTTAGAGCTCAGAGGAAGACAGAAGGCCAAAGGCATTGCAGACATGGAGGAAAGAGGCATACTTAGCATCATGGGATATGACGACTACCTAATTTCTTCTTTGCCTACTTGACCACTGGAGAAAACCCCAGGTGGTTGAAGCTTCCCATACCCATCTCTAGATTGTGTTCTTGACAGCTGTAGGGGGAGAATAAAGGTTTGTGTGCATACCTTATGTCTAGTCACTACGTATCAGGGCATGTACCATGTGGCCATATCAGGGTATATATAATGTGGTGAATCTCACCTCTTCTGTTGTCCCACGCATACAGCTCCTTGATCCCCAGTTCATTGAGGGACTTGGAAAGCTCCAGCTCCTCCCCGGCAACATTGTCCCTGAGTAGAACCACATGATCTGGGCTGACCTCACACTTCGCACAGATGACCGGCAGAATATTCTGCAGTGGCACCTCAGGGCTCACCCGCACGACAGCTTTCTGTGTTCTCAGGTAGTTCACTACCAGACGTACGGATTTCTGCAAGAGCACACCAGACATACGGATTCTATGAGTGCATCTTCCTGCAATTGTTTTCATTTCTGTTTTAATTCTAGGATTGAGTATGGCAGGATTTTTCCAGCCCCTGATCTTTCTTCCACAAAGTTGATGGGTCCAAGAAAAATAATATAATGAATACTAGAAAATAAATGTACAGAATATTGGATGTTTGCTAGACTCTCTAGTGTTAATTGGCAACTACTAAACAACAGAGAGAAACTGACATGAGTCATGACATGAGTGAGGTTTAAATTCTGTAAGTGTTCAGCTTTTCTCAGATTCTGGCTAGATTTGGGCACAAATCATCTGTATATTTTTTCCTAAAAGAAAGGTGTTTGTAAATGATAGGAATACTTTTAAGAATAAGTCTTGTAACACAAAAATGATTGCTTAAGAAGTCAAAAATCAGATAAATATATGGATGTGTATATATATATGTATATATATATATAGTTTATAAAGACATTATAAAGTATATACATAGACATATGTGTGAATACAGATATATGCATATATATATATATATATATACATATGCATTATACATTTTTACACTAAGCCAGAAATGTATTTAATTTTTCTCAAATACCAGACGTAACAATCAGAAAGAAAAACAATTTCTCTAAATTTGCTGATTATAAGTACCTATAGTGACTCTAAGTGACCCATCAAAACCTTGTAGGAGTCAATGTGTCATGCAGACTACTCCAATTCACCCTCACTGTTCTCCACAGGGTACAAAGCATGTATGAAGAGTGACAGAGGAATGCCATAGTCCCCTTGGACTCTGAGTAGCAGGCTTAGTGGACTCAATGAGCTGGAATTTAGGAGGAATATGGGGCATGGCTTGAGCCTGGGATTCTGCATGAGCAACTATGCACATAACTTGGCTTAATTCTCTCCAGAGTCCAGGCAGTTAAGAGATGCCACAGGATGTGCCCTTCTCCATGAAACACTGCTTATGTTTGAAGTGCTAGTGAGATTCTCCTACAGACTTAGGATGGAAAGGAACAAATTACATGTTACTAGGCACAGAAAACTAGAGATTCACAGGAAACAAATTACTGGAATAACTGCCAGTTTTGAAAGCAAGTTTTGAGAATGTCTTTCAAGAATCCGATTTGGCTAGTACTTAACTAGCAGTAACTAGAGCCTTAAGGCCATGCTCAAAAACATTACAAAGCCATGTAAGAATTTTGAATTAATTTTACTTGATAATTTACATCTATAATAAAATGACAACTAAGACATTTCCTGGATGCAACAGTATAAATACCCTGAAAACAGTTTTTTTAAATCCAAATAATATATTTTGATCATATTCCTTCCTCTCCCCCAACTCCTTACAGGTTCTTTCCACTTCTTATCACCTATACAACTTCATATTATCCATCCCCCTTTTCATAACCAAAAGGAAATAAATAGCAAAAATCAAAACAGTTTTTTTCTAAAGGAGTTATCTCTCATTTCTCTCTAAAATGGTAAGCTCTTTTTGGAGTTGTGCCTCCTGGAGTCAGAAGAAACTCAGAAATATGTGTGTCAAAAAAGCAGTCACCAGTTAATAAGTAAAATCCAATAAACCTGAGGAATCTATTTCTTGATTATACTATCTAGATTCCATGTGTTCGGGTGCTACACAGAACCCATGACTATCATACTGGAAAATAGAGATTTAGGAACATTTCCATCTTTAAGAAAGTTCTGATGGACATCTTGTCCTACAACAGTTCTATTTGTATAATATAGACAGGATTAGTAACACAACAATAAACATTAGTAAATTTGGAAAGTTCTATCTCCTGTAAGCAAACCCAGTTAGTACCTGATATAAAATATAAGTTATACCTAATATAAAAGGAGAAATCTCAACACAGAGATGTGTGTTTGATACTCTAACAAAGACCACCACTGGCCTGCCTCTCTAGCGCTCCCGCACATTCATATATAAATCTGTATCTCTGTATGTTCTCAGGCAATACACAGGCACCACTGACCTCAGGTGCCTTGGTTAGGCCAGGCTTAACTTTCTCTTCAGGGACTTTTTCTTTCAGAAGTACAGTATGGACATTCAAGGACCCAATCAATGTATTTGGCTTAAAACTCAAAGGCTGTTGGGTCTCAGAAGACCAGATCTCTAGGACATGGTGAGAAGGATTCAGGTGGTTCTGAAGGCAGAGTTCAACCAGTAGGTCCATCATTGCATGGCTGCAAAGGAGAAAATAAATCATAGTTATCAAGACTGTCTGTAGGTTCCCTTCTGTCTGACTGTCTGAGTAAGGGTGAGCAAATAAATGGTCATGTAGCTGAATGAAAAAGAATAGACTCTTGTAAAAAGAAGGAGAAGAAACAAGAGGATAACAGCAGTAGCAATTTTAAAACATGTAACTTCTTATGCATAGTTCTATGATGGCATGTTAACAGTTTCAATGCTGACAGTCCATTTTAAAAGCCCATCAAAATCATAATAGATAATAAACAAGAGTTCGATTTCTAGTTAAATGCATGGATCTATTAGGTTAACTAAATTCTATAAGCAAAAGCTACACAGCCTATGATTCTATGGCACAAATTTCCCCATTATTTATAAGTATAAAGTATCAGAAAAAGAAAAAAATAAATTTTAAGTTGAAAAAATTGATAGGCACTTTGATGAACAACAAGCGAACAAATTAGATATTACCCAGCAGAAACTGACAGACTCTACCAAGAACAAATCAAAGAGAGAAGAGAATCTTGTAAATATCAATAACAAATAAAGATGCTGAATCAGTAATTAAACCTCACCTAAAAAGAAAATATAAAACCAAAGACTGCAACCAAAAATTATAATGAATATCGAATATCAGTATCAATATCAATGCTTCTTAAACTCTTCAACAACAAAACACTGAGCATCTCCAAACTATAACATCAGCAAAATGGAGACTGCCATCCAAAACAAACAGGAATGAAAACAAAACTCCACATTAAAATACTACTAATGCAATTCAACAACACAGTAAAAAGATAATACCCATGAACAAGTAGGATCTACTCCTGGAGTTCAAGCCTGGTTCAATATATGTATGCAAATCAATAAATAATGTGACATCATACTGTCAAAATAAATGATAAAAACACACATATACATCTTAGTTAGTACTAAAATATCTTATAAAATTGAATATCTATTCATGATTTTAAAATATCTTGCCATAATGGATACATGATAACTGACTGCAATACAATAAAAATCATACACACAGAGAGAGTCAGAGAGAAAGGGAGAGAAAGACAGAGAGACAGAGAGACAGAGAGAAAGTTAAGAAAATAAAGGAGAATGCATGAAAGTTTAATTTAGAAAATATAACAGATCTCTTACTCTGGTATTAGATTACTAGATTAGTTATTTGTAAAGCTATAAAATAAATAAACCCAGTCTCAGTTCAGAAAAAAAAAATCACAGCAATGAGAGGTTGCCTTTGTCCCTCCCTCCTTCCCTCTGAGCAGATCTGATGCCAAAAGAATCCCGCAAATGCTCCATTTCTCACTTACTGTAACTAAACCATATCCAGACCATTATGATCACTCCAAAGAAACACTCACTATTATCTTCAGGGCAATGCTTACCACACCCTCTGTGTAAGAGGACATTAGCAGCATGCATTAACCAGTACAACAATAATTCCCATGAAGCTGAAACCCTGTGTTCCTAGGGTATTGGGTGGGAAGGACCAGGACACATTCAACATTGATTCAGAAACTAAGGCATGAGCAGGAGAAACCCTGCAGTGAATTCTGGTTCTTCTAGCTTAGATACACATTCACCTTTTTCTCGACACAGAACTTAAAAGTAAAAAGGAGAGCACACCCTAACATGCATCACATGTCTTCTTCTGCACAAAGAAACGCCTTTGAACAGTGCTAAAATAAAACTAAATTTTATTTGCTAGTATTGTATAGCTCCTCACTACTATCATCCAAACATTAAGGTCTGAAACAGTGCTATGAAAGGGAGCATGCAGAGTTTGGGGCTCTCTCTACTGCAGAGAACATACCCTCTTGGCTCAGCAGAAGCCAGCACGTGCAACTCTATGTACTGACAGTGTTTAGGAATTAGGTCAACATATATAATTAGGTGTTCAAACCTCAACTTTATATATCAAATGATATTTTAAAATCAGCTGACCCAATCAATCCCTATGTAATACTGTCCTCTGTCCTCCCAAGGAAGAGATGTAGTTTTACTAGAGAATGGTTCATCCTACAAAAGTTGCAATTATATTTCAACATTGGAGGGTGGGAACAGTTTTCAACAACCAATAACCTACCTACTCCAACTCATTATTAAGCAGAGGGAGAGAGGAGAGGCACAGAAACAAACAGAGCAAACCTCCAAACTCCAAAGACTATAGAACACAATAAACTAGCTACGATTCACCATGCATGGTGCATTATGCAAAGAGCACAGCCATGAATTCAGCCTTGAGAGGCAAACATGCCTACATACCTTCCTGGTGGCTAGAACCTACACTCAGCTCAGGTCAGTCATTATGGAAAGGTAAGGAGGTTGGGGGCAGATAGGACTGAAGCCTCCCTTAGCTGTTCCACATTGCCCTACCCAACCTTTACTGTGAGATCCCTGGTAGAGCTGTCCTGAGGACTCTAATAGGAATTGGGAACTCTAAAGGGAACCTGGGTACATGAAAGAAAACACAGGACACTGGGTCAATTTAGTACATGTGATGAGGGGGTTGACACTTTATTTAAAAGAAGACACTAACTGATATGACTAGTCATGAGTTTGCCACTGTATGCACCTCAGGAGCCTGTGTGAAACAAAAGTGTGAGGGGGCCAGATCTTTTCCAGTTTGTAACACATGTGTTAAAATGCTACTGAATGGCATTTGAGAAAACTCTAAGAAGCTCCTCAGATCTCTACAAGCTCCTTTGGTTCTCCTAGACAAACCTATTCAGAAAGGGAAAGACAGTCTTCTGCATATTGACAATGCCTAAAAATGAACAAAAGCACTAGCTTGCCTACAGTCCCTGTGTGGTTTTATTACAGATCTATCAGATCCCAACTTGCCTTTTGTTGCTGATGAACAAAGAGCTGATGGTTTTATTAATTGGGTGTTATGTATATGCCTCCACAAGGTCTTAGTAGGTCACTGTGTCACAGGGCCACAGAGAATTTTCCCAAGACTGGCAAGGCTGCTTGGCCACTCCCCATCATTCTTACCACCTGCTGAGTCTGGCCTCTACTAACCAAGTTCTCTTAGAGAAGTCCTGGACTCTGGTCCACAGTTTCCTGACATCATCCTCAAACCAAGGACTGGTATCCTTCCTGTGGTCATGATCTATAAGAGGAACTCACAGAGCCTGTGTGGGATCCCAGGATTGCTATGCATGGCCTCTCTGAGCCAGAAAAACTGGCTGCATTGCTTTGTGCCTCTGTTTCCTTACTATGGTGGTTTTAGGCTAGAGGCCAGTTTAGACGATCGCTGGAGACTTCTATGAATTAATAGCTTCAAGACACTAAAGAGTGTTAGCTTGGTAGCATGCACCATGTCAATGCTTGCTAAGTACATGACACTTCACCGTTCTTTTCCATGTGAATCTCACATAGCTTTGGCAGAGGATCAAGGTCTGTATTTGATAGAATGCCACCCTGCTTTCAAGTGACATCAGACCCTTAAATAGCAAAATATTTTCCCGCATCTCCCAAGGAATGAAAGAAACTCAGCAATCAGACATACTCAGAATGTCAAAGGCAGACTCGGGCATGTTAAGAAGTTATTAGAGATGGCATCAGTGATGGTGCCTTATGAAGACCCAGGAACCTGGATAAAACAGGCAAATATTCCTCTGCAGCACTTCTCTATCTAATCACCATTAATGTGAAATCACAAACTTAACAGAAAAATGAAAGTTATAGTAAAAGGGGGGAGTGACCACTTCAAAAACAAGAAAGCTGAGCTGGAGGGCTCACTTAAAACTTACTTTAAAATTTAACTTAAAATTTCTTTTAATTTTTTTTACTCATCTATCATCCATGTTTTTCCCCCAGCTGCTTTGCCCTATGCTGTACAGTGCCTTTTAACATTCATAACACAGAGATAAAACTGTTCCTGGGTACTTGTTATAAACTCTAATTTTAGATTTGAAATATGAGTAGAATTTGTATAAACTTCTTTCTCTTAAAGAAAATGTTGTTTTCTAAATGTATACATACATAGTTCAAAAAATGGTTTTGTCTGAGCCAGTAACTTCAGTAAGAAACTGATCTTCTGCCTTATATGGCTGTTTACATAGTTCTACTGAGGGACAGGAAATGAAGGGTCTGTACCACCACTGTACAAATGCTGGTGTCAGAGAGGACCCAAATGATTAAACAACTATCCTGCAATGGCGGAAATGTCTCTCTAGATTGAACCTTGCTGATATACCATACTGTCAGATGTACAGGATAGATAGAAAGGTACTGAAGACACTAGGTCTGGTGTAGTAAGGATGAGGAGACCTCTTTGTAGACTATGTATACTATAGTCTCCTTCTTCATGTCACAGGGCCAATAAGAGCCCAGACTCTCTCTTGGGACAGAGTGCCTGGCCAAGGGCAGAGCCACAAGCATGTTGTAAGCAGAGGATCTCTGCATGCACATGCTACCTGAAACTTTGGGACTTATGGAAACATAGTTTGATGGACCACACCTGTGGTATTCTAATTCAGCCAGGCTTGGGTGGAACAGCAAAACCTACAGTTCTTACAAGTTCTCTGGTGTTGTCAATGCTACCAGCATAGGGGCTCATCTTTCAAATGCCTTAACACTAAATATCAGGATATGCACATTTGGAACCTTTGTTGGCTGTATGGATCACTGGGTGCTTGGTATGCCAGCTGCTTCACAGGTATATCCTGACAGTCTTAAAAACAAACTATTTGTATGCATGGCCACATCTTAAGTGTTCCAATGTGTCCTAGTTTCTTGTATGGCCCAAGGCCAGCATATGGCCCTGAGCACTGGGTGAGGCATATAAAGAGGTCAATGCAGGTCCTGAGAGAAAGTCTGGTCTAACCGGTTCATGTGGCATCAGAGAGGCAAGGCAACATGTAATCAAGGTCCTTGGCAGACAGCCTGTACTGAGGATCTTCACCAGAGAACATGTCCAAAACACCAACATGGTCAAGAACAAGATAGGAGACCAGAAATAGATCCACAGACAGGGAGGTCTGGTAGCCAGATGCAAGACTTCAGATTTGAGCTGAAATCTCAAGCAAGAATCTAGTTTCAAGAAAGCTTAGGTCCTGGTTAACAAATGCTAGAGCTAGAAGAATGCAGTAAAATGTCAGAGATGTGGTGTATCAAGGCCATGCATCTGTTGCTTCTCTATAAATTGTCTAACTATTGGGTTTAGAGAGAGGTGCAGGCTGCTAACCTGCCCTCTTAAGGCAACTGAACTTTAAAACCATCTGAAGGGAACATTGGTCAGAATCTTTGATCTGAAGAGAGGAAATAAAGCTAAACCTGGGAACCTAGGAAAATCTGGTGTTTGTCCTACCCAGTAATGACATGGGTTATCCAAGCAGGTGTGGACATGCTCTGCCCTGAAGGTATCCCTTTTCTGACCACAGTAGCTCTTGCCCTTTTAAAACTCTGTCCCCATTGTCTTTCACCTGTGTCTGAGAGGTTACCTTTCCTCACAGTCTACAGAAGTGGTTTTCAATCTTCCTAATGCTTTGACACTTTAATACAGTTCCTATTGTGGTAACCTCAACCATAAAATTATGACAGAGGCAGACTTGGATCCAACCTGATTACCCTTGATGAACTAATTCGAGATGTCTTAAAAGTCATGTAAATTTTACATGCCATTTTTAATATGTTTGTTTTTTCTTGTGTTTAAAGAACATTAGTATTCTGAAGCCAGAGTTCTTGTAAGTTGTGTAGGCTTCAGAAGAACCATGGCAAGTGCAGGCTACTCTGTCTCTCTCCTGAGTATAGACTCTGTAACATGGACCTGGATGCTTCGCATGAGGGCTGCTCAGCCAATGTTCTGCTTATCCTCCGCACAGTGTAATTTATTATTTAGTTTGTAATTTATTATTTAGTTTGTTCAATGGATAAGTGAGCATTTTCATATTTAGTAATCTGTCAGGAACCCATAAAAATGATTATGGCTATTATCCAAGCAAGCACAATACCTTCTACCAAGCTTTGCACCACTGAAAACACCCCTTTCCTTTTCTATGATGGCAAGGCTTGGTAATTTAAATGCCAGATCTTTAATCTTGTTAGTTCTTCACAGAAAAAAATATTCTCCTTTTTTAGAAAAGAGGGAGGGAGAAAGGGAGGGAGGGAGGGAGAGAGGGAGGGAGGGAGGAGGAAAATTAGGTATGGTAACTCCTTTCTTAAAATAATGGTTTTTTTTTATTAGCTTCTGTTATAGGCTTAAAAACTAGGAAGTGGAAGTCCTTACACTGCTTTACAAGGCTCACAACCTGGAATTCTCTGCACAGGTATGGACTTGTCTATTCTGTGGTGTTTAGTTTCTTAGGGGCAGAATTACAGGACTGAACACTGGGAGAAATTCCCTCAATTCTTTGAAAAGAAACATTGGCTTTTCTCTGCCAGATGTGCCTTAGCTGTGTGAACCAATGTGGATGTGACTAACTTCTACACTAAGATGACACAGCCCAACACTGTCAACACTCAAGAGCCATTTATGAAGCTCCCCTGGGGCTGAGGGGACTGTGTCTTCAAAGATACTCTCTTCACTTGTGCTCCCAATTAAAGCAATGGGGCTGCTGGCTTTCTTCCCACCCTCCATGCAGAGAGCTGGCAACCCCATTCCTAAAGGCTTGCCAGGCCTTCTTCTCTAGTCAGGAACAGTTCCAAGCCCGATCCTTATGTCTTAATATTTAAAACAGATAGGGCCTTTTATTTGTGTTTCTAAATTCAAAAGCAGCTCAAAAAAAATCAAACCAACTATGATTTACAGAATGCTTCATAAGCACTCAACGACTAGCATGCTTTCTCCATCAGGAAATACATGGTTCAGGACTGGCTATATTTTGTAAACTGTACTTTACGACAAGATGAGCATGCTCTTTGCTAAAGCTACTGCTTAAGCAGAAGAGGGGGGGAAAACGAATAAAAGTCAGGAATCTGGTATCAGCCCACTTCTTATTATTAAAGGATGAAGCATGCTCTGGTCTGTAGCAGAGAGAAGCCCAGGTACAGAGGCTTCTGGGCTGATGCTGGCTCTTCCAGACTCTAAGCTTTTCTGCTTAGAAAGAGAATGTTATCTGAATAATTGATAAGGCTCTCAGTAGTTTTGGTAGCAATCTTTCAGAACTGCACAGTGATAACTTCTGCTCTACAGGGAAAAAGGAACTGAAGACAGAGAGAGCACAATGTATTCACTTGAAAGCATTTTCCAGAAACATTTTTCTTTCTTGGAGGAACTCCACCTATCCTTGTGCTTGTCAAGCAAGATTCGTGAATTATTATCCAGATGCCACAATCTAAGAGAAGAGAAAGCAGTAACTATCAACTGGAACAATATATAAAACATAACTTTACATTTACTGATAGAATGGCACACATTGTAAAATCAGTTTTAAACTATGATTAGTATAGCATACAGCTTACATTATAAGACTTTGTGGGAAATGTGTAGAGAATGTAATCACTGTACTATAAAATAAACAAACACACATGGAAACTCTTAAGGTTCAGAGTATCTGAGCTGAGCCTAGGGAAATGCCACAAGGGATTGGTCTCAAGTCCAAACACCTCCTTTGATGCTAATGTGAAGAAGATCTTCCTATATCTGGGACAATGGCTACAAGGAGGAATGCTGCTGAAAAATAACTTTTTACACTATGCTGTTGGTAAGCCTTTCAAAGACAATATGATATGACCTATTACAACTAAAAGCACAGTATCTTAGAACACAAGAATTCCAGTCACGGGTGCATACCAAGGCTGGAAGCAATACTCATTGGCACTGTGTTTAATTTTCACATAAAATAATTTTGAAGATGTATGTATCCCTACAGGCTCTGGACCCAAACTCTACCAGGATAGGCTTGTAGTCCTGGCTCCCCTAAAGACCACAGAGAGCCTGGCTGAGCCAGTCAGCCCATAGTATTCCCAGTGGGACTGTTTTGGATTGCCTACCTGTGGTCCTGCACCAATCTATAGCATGCTTTCTAACCTGGGTCAAATTCAATATGGAACTAAGTATAACACCATCCTTCCTTCTCTTCCCACACATGAGAAGGAACACAGGGAGCTCCACCCAGATCCCAGGGCCTTACCTCCCACTAACCACACTCTGCTTCTCCAGTCCACTGGGCAGAACCACAGTGATGTCCAAGGTGCTGTTCTGCAGTGACTCCTTCATGTAGACCAGGCTTTGCTGTGAGCCCAGCGTGGCATCATGGGGCAGTTTCTGTTCGTTGTGGACATTCTGGGCAGCAGGTTTTCCAGGAGGTGGTGGAGCACGGGCCTTCATCTTCCTTCTTGAAAATGATAACACAGAAACACTTAGATGAGGGCTTTATGCTTGCCTCCAAATGATTCATCCTCAAAAGCATTTATGGTTTGTTTCAGCAATACCTTGAGCGCTGTGGGGTCCTTTCAAAGTTGTATGTCAGCAGTTTCCAGTACTAACAGATAATATCCTCCACAAACAAGTAAAAACCAAACCAGTTCAAAGAAACACCATGGGAAGCATTTTTGAAAGTTTTTTTTTTTAAAGAAAATCCTAAAAATGTGGTTCCCCAACTGAAGCTACATGTCCTACTTTCTAGCCATTCTGGTCAAGTTTTTAGGTGTGTGCATCTGAGTTTGCTGGCCTGGTTCTTTCGGGATTATACGTGCTGGCTCACCACTAGTGAGTGGGCATCTCTAAATTTTTACAAAGTTTTGCTTCCATCCTGTCCAGCTCAAGATCTAGGACCAGTTCTGAGGATCTGGATCAATAATATTGTATGCTCTAGGACTAAATTATCCATCTAACATTATCCAGAAAGTCCCTCAGTGTGGCACTAACATTACAGACACTGTCATGGATGTGGCTGTGAGCAGTAAAAGGATGTGAGTGGTAGTACCCTAACATACAACCCCTTGTCTTCATTTTCACCTTATTTCAAACTATGGCCTGAATGCTCACTTAACCTTAGAGGCAATATCCCAGCCCCTGTCAACAAGACACCCGATGGACACTCCAGATAGTGAGGAAAAGCAACTAACATAGGCACTGCATTTTACATATTGAATACATGCATGTGTGTGTATATGTGTATGTGTGTGTACATGCCTATACGTGCATATAGAAATATGTATATGTAAGCATATACAAAACTATGTGCATATGTAAGTGTATACACATTAATTTATATACTAAGGCCTTAACTTATAAAGACCCTGTGTGTTTTATTATGACAGCAGGAGTACTTTGCATTCATTGGGAGCTGTTATTATAACTTCCACAATTTACCTAACAACCACCTAGTCTTTCAGTAGTTATTTTCCAGATCTCAAAATATCTTGCAGCCCAGGTTGATTTTGCTTGAAGGCCCACACTCATTTTCATTGTCAGGAAGAGGCAGGAACCATGCCCAGCTGACACCCCAGTGGTCCTCCTACCTGCTCCCTCCCCACCCTTCAGTGTCACAACCAGATCAACACAGAGGCAATGAGAGGCCACCATGCACCCTGACCTCTTGCTCCGCTCACTTTTGCGAGTATACTGGTTTGAGGTTTCAAAGATATCAGACAGGCTTCTAGAAATTTATTTTCAAGAAGCTAGTGATAGGACGGCATAATTTCTAATGGCAGACAAATTGCCTGCAGATTATTACCAATGGCAGACACATACCAATTAATAAATTAAATAAGTAACTAATAGGAAAATAAAACTAATAAATTGTTCAAAAATAGTATATTGGCACCAACAGTTAAAAACATAAAAATGAGCAAAAACAGGTTTTTTTAAAAAGAAAATAAGCTTCAAAATATTTGTTTAGAAAACATTTTTAGAGAAGAATACGTTAGAGCAATGGACATCTAACAGTCTAGAAAGACACAATAAACAGCAACCAGCGACAGCGTCTGCGTGATGCCAGATGGGACATGTGCTTTGCTACTGTAATATGTGCTACTTGTAAACCACATCATTTAGAATTGTGAAGGGCAGGAAATGGGATCCAGAAGAGGCTGTGAACTTCCAGATGTCCCCACCATAGTTAACACAGACTGAGGAATGGCACTCAGTCATTATTCTCTGCTATGGGAAGTCGTTATAAATCAACATAAAAAGTAAAACCGTAAGATCTGAGTTACAGTATTTGCATGTTGTGAGATATTTTAACTGTTATTGCTCATTCCCTCCTCATTCATAGACATAAAAATCAAAAAACCATCAAGCAACAGTGGTACACTCTTATAACCCCAACACTCAGGAGGCTTACGCTAGAAATAGCCAGCTCTAGGCCAGCTTGTGCTACATAGGTGAGTTTCGTGACTGACCTGGGCTATATGAGATAAAACAATTAAAAAATTTGTTGCAATAAAAAAAATAAAGTAAAAGAAAATGGTTAGTATTATCTCATATTTCCATCTGTGCCAATCTTAAGATAATAAATGTTATCTATTTTATATAATATAAAAGGCAATCCCAGTGTTGCAATAAAGGAGAGCTACCATCAAGCCCAGACAATTTACACAGCATCTGAAATTTTAACCACTATATTATTCGGTCTCCTAGAAAGACAGCTATTAATACCATTTTAGAGATTGAGAAAGGTGACAACAAAGCCACATTCATCAATTAGTCTTGACTCCAAGCCAACAGTCAGTCTCTGAGTTAACTCCCATAGCTGCTTACCTGAGGAAAATCTTGTTTATTCTCTAATTTTTAGGAAACTTTCCAGTTTAGCAGAGCAGAGTAAAGCAGGAAGCATCTCAGTGTTCAGCACTACAACAGGAGCTAAAGCAAGGCACACAGTATAAAGCAATCTGTCCCCATCGCCCACCTTACCATTTCAGGAGCTCAGGGGTCCAAAACCTCACAACTGCACAGGCACAATTACTAGATGCTTTGCCAGTCAGTTCCACTGCCCTTAGGCTCCTTCTACAGTATTTAAGGGACATTATATGAGGGTTGTACCTTACAGCACAGCCCCAAAACTACCGGGTACAGCCAACTGTCGATGGCCTGATATAACCTGGAAGGCAGTAGTAATATTCTTTAGTAGAACTGTTTGCTCAGGACACTGGTGTGTTGTGTGTTGTGTGTGTGTGTGCACATGTATGCACACATGTGCACACATGCACATTTTATATATATATATATATATATATATGAAGCAAGTCAGTCAATATTTGAGAAAAATAGCATATTTTACAGCCACAGTATAAATTTCTTGTTATATCTGTTAAAGAAGAAATCTGACAATGTACTGAACATACAACAAAGTTAGTAGGTTCATTGCAGTGACTGAGGGAGTTTCCATCTTAGTGATACCACACATCTTTGCTCCACCAGACTATACAGACAATCACACTTCTGGAGACTTTGTCATCAACCTCTCTCCTATCTTTTCCACTGTCCTGAGAGCTGGGTGGCAGTTTGGAGCAGCCTTGTCCATATGAGCCTTGTGGCACTCTGCCCTCCCCCTATTCTTCATCCTCGTCTGCTCTCGTGAAGATCACAGTTTCTCAATGCCAATCCCCGGGTATGGCAGGCCAAGATGAAGAGTCTCCACATCTCTACGTTCAGCTGAAACTCCAAAGGAACATGAGAATGCCTTGTGCCTGCCTGGCACTGTCCAGCTAAGTCCTAACATCTGTAATGTATGGATTGTAATACAATGATAAATGATAAAAGGGCATCATTACAGCTAAATGTTTATTTCATTTGACAAAAGCAATTAGGATACTACCAAAATAAAATAAAAAACCACATGAAGCATGCTCATGTGTCTATTAGTTATTAACTTTTGCTAATAGTTCATATTTTGAAAACTATTTAGAAAACTTGTGTGAAATCATTGCCAGAAGTATGTACAGAGTCAAGGAGACCCTTCAGTGGCCCTTTCTCTGTGACCACACACATCGAGATGAGATCAAGAACACAATGCTGTGTGTATGCAGTGTCTGATAACCACACCCACTCTTTCTGATATTTGGGTAAAAAGGTAGAGATACCACACTTGTCTATTACTGAACATCTCTAGAAGGCAGGAGATACTGTACAAAAATGTTCTTTATATTTGTGTACATGGCTTTACTATTTCTTACCCCAAATGTTTGAAACCATAAGCCTACACAGTATCCTTTGTTTCATAGAATACCTCATCCATATAGCTTCAATACTACCTTACATAGTATTTTCATTTTAGAAAATTTAAGTTTATACGATGATAATTGATGATGAAGGCATCAAAATTCGAACTAAAATTAAACTCAATAGAAATAGCTAAATGTGTAGAAATGTGCAAAGTCAGAATATCACAACATTTTCAGTAGTATGACTAACAGAAGAGGAAATACATCTAGAAAAGTTTGTACAGAGATTTTTAAAAGAGCATAATCAGGAATTTTTAGTTTTCTCAGAAATGGCTAAAAGTTAATCCAATCAAAGACAACTTTTTAAGTTTTAAATACAGCACAGGTAACATTTACTAAGATTTAATCACAGAGTAATTTTCTGATGAAAATAATTGTTTTCTGCTCCTATGGGCTCCCATCTACTCTCCCATCCTCTGCCCTTGCTTACTCTTACATAAATATGCATATATAAAACAACAGGGAGCTATGCTTCATGTATGACCGAGAACATAGAGAGTTTGATTCTCTGGTCCTGAATTTTGTCACTTAATACATTTTCCAGTTCCACACATTTTCCTGAGAATAGCAAAATCCTGCGTTTCTCTGTGACTGAATAAAATATTATTCTACATATGAGCTATATTTTTCATTATCATTCAACAGACATCTAGACTAATTCTATTTCCTTCCTATTGTGATTAGAAAAACAATAAACATGAGCAAAAATCTCCTTAGTAAGACATTAAATTCTTCAGATAGAGGCCCAGGAGCAGAGCTGGGCCATACAAAGGCTTATTTTTAACATATCAAGAAAGCTCCACACTAATTTCCATAATGGCTGAACTATTTTACAATGCCCCCAGCAGTGAGTTAAGTACCCTTTCCTCAAGCTCTTTCTGGCATTGCTTTCCTGAGCCATTTCAACAGGGGTGAGATAGAATCTGGGTACATTTAATTTGCATTTCCCTGATGGCTATTTTAAAATTTACTTATTAGCTGTCTTTTTATCTATCTATCTATCTATCTATCTATCTATCTATCTATCTATCTAATTTAAACTTTAATGGGTTCTCTTTTTTTTAGAGCTTTATTTATTTTATTTATATGAGTACACTGCAGCTGTCTTCAGACACACCAGAAGAGGGCATCAGATCCCATTATAGATAGTTGTGAACCACCCTGTGGTTGCTTAGAATTGAACTCAGGACCTCTGGACGAGCAGTCAGTGCTCTTAACCACTGAGCCATCTCTCCAGCCCCCCTTATTAGCTGTTTTTGTTTTCTCTTTTGAAAATGCTCTCCACCTCCTCGACAAGTTTTTGATTGGGTTGTTTGTTTTCTTATAGAGTTTTATGAGTTTTTTTTGTAATTATAGGTGATAATCCTTTGTCAGATATATAGCTGGCAAATATTTTCTCTGATTTTGTAGGCTGCTACTATTTCATCCAAGTAACAGTTTCCTTACATGCACTTTTCTTTTTAAAATTCATGAGGTAAGGGCTGGAGAGATAGCTCAGCAGTTAAAAGTACTGACTGTTCTTCCAGAGGTCCTGAGTTCAATTTCCAGCAACCATATGGTAGCTCCCAACCATCTGTAATGCGATCTGATCCCCTTTTCTGGCATGCAGATGTACATGCTGATGCATAAATAAATAAATCTTTTTAAAAACTTATGAGGTCACACATGTAGATAATTGAGCTTATTTTCTGAGAATCAGGAAAGCCCTTACTCATGTCTATATCATGAAGTCTTTCTCTACTTTTTGCCTTAGCATTTTCAGAGTTTTAAGATTAAAGTAAGGTCACTTGTAGTTACTTTTTAAGGAAGGTGAAAGATCAGGATATAGGTTTTTTTTTTTAAATTCATTTTTATTCTACGATGTGTAGATACCTTTTTTCCCCAGAATGATTTATTATGAGAAGGCTAAGCTTCCATGACAGACTTCAAATTGGCAGTTAAGGAGACTAGGCCTAAGAACCAGGCCAGTCTAGACAAGTCAATACCTAACAGAAAAAAACCCCAGTCCCCAGCCTCCACTCCCTGATAATGGTTCCAGAATGCCTAGAGATAGAGTAAAATAAAGTTCATCTACCCCGGAATTCCACTGTGCTTTAAAACAAGCCTGCCAACTCAGTTGGTTGCCTTTAATGGGAGACCTCAGCAAGCTGAATTTCTGCAGAATAAAACATTCTTTGCCTTTACATGTCATTTCAGTCCAGGGTGTCATTCTTTGGTGAATCATGGACCCTTACCATCATTTTTCTCCAATGAATATTTTAGGCATCTTTGCAAAAAAATCATGTAGCTGTAGCTGTGGGTTATTATGGGTCTTCTGTTACATGAACCAAAATATATATTTTTATACCATTGCCATGCTGTTTTTATTATGACAACTCTGGAGTAAAATTTAAAACCAGGAATGGTAATTTCTCTAGCATTCCTCTTTCTGCTAAGGGTTACTTTGGCTATGTGAGATCTTGCATGATTCCAAATGAATTTTAGGACTGTTTCCTCTGTGAAAATGATGTTGGCATTTTAATTGGGATTACACTGAATCTGTGGGAAACCTGATAAAATGTTTATTTTTATAATACGTTTTTTTCTAGTCCAAGAGAATATGATCTTTTCATCTTCTAGTGGCTTCTTCATTATCTTTCTTGAGAGTTTTAACACTTGCATTTTAGATATCTTTCACATAGTTGGTTAAGTTTATTTCAAGATATTTTAAGTTTTTGAGCAACTTATGAATGGAATTATTTTATTGATTTCTTTCCCAGCATGTCTGTTATTGGTAAGTTTGAAGCCCATTGATTTTCACATGTTAGTCTGATCTCTTGTCATGTTGCTAAGAGTGTTAATGTGCTCTAAGAGTGTTACAGTAGTCTTGAACTGTCTTGTGTATAGAATTATTTCATTTAAAGATAATGGTACTTCACCTTTCTTCCTATTTATATCTCTCTTGTTTACTTCTCTTGTTTTATTGGCAATCTATATTGATATAAGCACTATATTAAGTAAGTTACAAAAATGGGCATTCTTGTCTTGTTCCTGATTTTGGTTGGCATGTTTAGTTAGCCTTTTCCCCCATCTAATACAGTATCCGCTGTAGGTTGCTCAAATACAGCATGTTATGCTATCATGTTGTGGCACTTCTTTAGGATCATCTTATAAAAGAATGTTGAATTTTGTTGAATGCTTTCTCTGTATGTATCAAAATGTCTGCATTTTCTGTTCTTAAGTCTATTTATATGACACATTACATTTATTGATTTGTGGGATAGAAAGATTTCTCAGTGGGTAAAAGCACTTGCTGCCAGGCTTGATGACTAGGGTTCAATCTCCAGGATGCAAGTGAGGAAAGGAGAGAATCAAAGCATGAGCTGCTTTCTGATCTCTCTCTCTCTCTCTCTCTCTCTCTCTCTCTCTCACACACACACACACACACACACACACACACACACACATCTGTGTTTTCTGAGTGACTTACAGGCTGAGAGTCACTGTGTTAAACTGTCCCCACATTCCTGAATGAAGTTGACTTGATGATGACAAATGTTCATTTTGATGTTTTCTCTAGTTTGATTTGTATTTATTTTGTTGAGAATTCATTTTGTTTAGAAAAATCATAGTATTTTAAAACACATTGTGCATTCATGGTGCATTTTTTAAATTATTATTTATAAAACTTTATAATGGTTGCCAGAGGCAGGGGAAGGGGGAATATAGAGTTGATAATTTATAGATGTTGGTTCTATAGAGAAACAGGTACAGAGATGGAGGGTAGTGAGAGCTCAAAGCAATGTAAATGAACTTGATGCAAGTGAACCACACACTTGAAAATGGTTGAAGAGGTCTATTTTGTGCTCTGAGTTTCTTACCACAATCAAAAAGTTGTCCTTTTCAGCCTAACACCGACCTCAGTTCACAGATATAAGTGCATCTTATTTTGAGGGCTCTCTGGCACACTTCTGCTACTGTCCTTCAGTGGGGGAGAGGGGGTTGGCTTCCACCTCTGCTGCTCTTAATACCACAGGTGGCTGGTTTTGATGACCAGTCTGTAGGAAGCAGCAAGGGTGCTAAGCCTGAAGAGGGAGTAGGCCTCCTGTGAGGTCAGGAGTAGCATGGGGAGTGGAACAGGCAGGGATCCTGCTGTGGCTCCTTCCTGACTCATCATCTTCAAAGGGACAATCTGCCAGTGCTGATATTTTCTAGTCAGGTTTGTCAGGGATGTATGCATTGGGAGCAGAAGCTTCTAGTGTAAATATACAGCATTAGGACCAGTGAATCCTGTTCTTCCTGCGCCGCCGTGCTTCCTGGTATGGCTACACTGAATGTCCTCCATAAAACAGTCATAGAGAGAAACAGAAATTGCCAGCTTCCTGCACTTTTGAAAGGCATAGAGAGAACAGATGCTGTTCCAACAAGTGTCCTGATTCACCTTCACTCAATTGTGAACAAGTATGAGTACTACCATGTAGATGCTTCTCAAAGACCTATGCAAACTGTCAATCTGCAGAAGCTAATATTCAGGGATGTGGGAGCATCATAGTGTAGGCACAGCTTCTGCCTGAGTGGAGTGTTAGGGACTCTTTAGGGCTAGGGCCTTGCCTCCTCCTCTTGGGCACACCCACGGCAGGTGCTGCTCTGCTGCCACCAGGTAGGTCCATCCAGCGTTCTGCAGGGGATGAGTCACTAGTACACAAGCCAAACTCCTTTCCAACTCTCCATATTGAAACACTGGGTGTGTCCCAGGAGGAACTGTTTAAAGTGGAAAGAATATTATAGAAGAAAATGTTTCTAGCATTTCCAAATCATTAGCCGTGCACTCAAATGACATGAGACTACCATCCATCCAAGCTTCTGAGTTACTTACTATTTTCCCATCAGTTCATGGCTCCCAGCTAGATTTTATTTCTGATAGCTTTGCACTGAAGAGAAAAATGCTTGAAATGCATTTCCTAAAAGTGAGATGACTTATGATGACATGGGGTAAATGGTTCAGAGAATGAAAATCTCAGATTCTGTGCAGACAGATAAATCAAACCCAAATTTCACAGGAGATTCATGATCTTCATCCAGACTAGAGAGGCCCAGGATGAGGGAGTCCAAGACCTGTATACTGAACAGGGAAAATTCACACCTCTTCCACCTCTCTGCATCCTCCAGGCCAGTATCTAAAGGGTAAATCTTCTTTATGTTTCACAGATTCTGTTTGTTTGTTTTTTAGCCATATAAGAACAGTAGACACAGAACATAAAGACTTCTGACACTAATTCCCCTGAAAAACACCAAGTATGTAATTCCTTCAGTTTCCTATGCTAGCTACCCTGCCTGACTGATACTAAAGACATTCTAGTAGAATCAGGTAGAGCTGGCGCATACATCCTGGCTGCCAATCAGACCATGAAGCAAATCGGCATCTGCTTATGCTATAGGCACCTGGGTGTTTCCTTTCTCTCCTGGAGGTCTCTGGATTCCCATGTTTGCTCTCTCCTTTGAGAAGGAAGCCTTTGAGTGTAAAATGAGCTCCCTCCGTTCTGTTTGGGTGTCAATTACTAGCCGCAACTCTAGATAGCAGTTCCAAGAAAACAAGGACCTCAACATTCTGGTTTATCACTGACAAGCAAAGTAATAAACCCAAAAATGACAGCTCAGAAACTATTACACCATAGTGTGGCTACTGCAGTAAATCCCCTGTCTTGTGTTCAACTTTATATACAAAGGACTTCAGGAACCCCACTCTTACCCAGAGCACAGGCAGGTGCCAAGAAGCTGAGTGAGGGGAATCTTTATGTCCAGCATCAACTCCTACATCTATAATCCACAACAGTCTGTTTTTCAGCTATCATTCCCATGAATAATTATAAACCAGTCATCAAGTCAAACACTGTACGTATCCAATCCTCACAGAAACTTCATGTGTCAGGTTTCCCCTCTCCATTCTGATGAGGCCACTGGGGACACAACAGACTTATCAACATTCTGATACACACATATCTAAAATGACAGAATTCTAGATGCAGTGTTTCTGAACCTCAGGTACTCCCCTAGCTGCTGTGTACACTACATTGCCTTAAAAATTTTCCAAAACTAAACAACCCCAAGTTAATGTAGAAATGCAGTCCCTATGTCCTGTCTTAGCATAATGGTGCTCTGTGGGGACAGCTATAGGGAAAGGGATGAGATGAGGTCCACACATTGACAAGGTTTCGAGCACACAATCAGATTCATCCTCTAATGAGGCTATGGATAAGCTTTATAAACAGAGTTAGTGCCCCCTGAGAACTATACCCACTACAAAACTCCATATGGCTGAGACATAATGTCAGGAACTTGGTGAACTGTTTCAAAAGAATGGAGGCATAACTAGACTTGAAGAAACATGGAAGTATATACCCAGGCTGATAACAGATACGTAATTGAGCTCAGGCAGACCCCAGTTAGTCCTGTAGGCCCTTCAATGCCTCTAGGGCCAAAACCTCCATTGAACATATACCCACAGCCATGAAACTTTTCAAAAACCAAATCTTCCTGTGACCATGATTTTGGCAAATCAAGCTGACTGACAGGGACCCCAAGATAAGAAACCCATAAGACCTTCTCTCAGGTCTCAGCACTCCTACCATTCAGGGCTCCCTCTATAGCAAGATTGTCTTCTGATTGAATGAAAAAAAAAGCCAAGTCAGGAAACTTCTGCCAAAGTTTTCATGACTGATCTTGCCTTTTAAAACAAAATCTAAGTCTAAGCAGACATCCAAGATCCAGATGGACAAGGCCTAAGTATGCATGTGTGAAACAGATAAGAAACCACATTCAAACTACAGTCTGCGAGAGAGCTGTTTAGAGGTGCTGTCTACCACATTGCTCAGTGAATGTGGGGATGCAAGTTTACCCATAAAACAGCTCATTTCAAGGCAAGAGAAAGACACTGTCCTTTAGAAGTCAGCCCCAGGACACCCTCTTATGTGCAAACTGAGTAATTGGTGCTGTTCTAGAGTCACTAAAACATCAGATCTGACCTAGCAAATTCTCGGATGCTGTGTATCCTCCTGCAGGTGCCTCCACCTGGACAAACCATTGTAAACTGTAGGCCTTGGTTTCCCTAAGAGCTAAACAAAAAAACGTGAATGTTTATCAAGTGGTGTTTGCAGGAGGACTATATGAGACGACTCCTCTTGGGACCAGGCAATGCTTAGTGACCACTACTTAACCACAAGTATTTTTACTCTTTGAGATTCAAAGGAAAGCCTTTTATCTGTGTAAGAGTAGAACACTGGTCCACTCTTCCAGATGCACAATGAAAGCTCATTTATGTAGCAAACACTGAAAACTAAGAAATGCTATTCACAATAAAATTTTAGTTTTGACCTCGGTTGGAGGAAACTTTCAGTAACTTGCCATAAAAAGATTCACTTTCCTGATAGGATTCTCTATGGCATAGTAACAAAAGCTATCAGTTCTTACCAGCCTCTAAGTCCAGGGGCCAGTATATATGGGAATGTTGATATCTCACCAGACATCAGGGACATATTCAAAGAGGAACATTTGAGAGGTGAGTCTCATAGCTATTTCCCAACTCCTAGTAAGTACAGAAAGAGCCTGTAGTGTGCATGACTTATTATCAGCAAATACTCCACCCTGGGGCTGTGCCAGCAACTCCTGCTCCAAGGATCAGATAAAAACTAGTTTCTTTATTGTTGAATATTCCAGAAAAGGAATATCTCCTTTCAAAAACAAGCCAATACAAGTTTACTGAGGTTTAAACATTCTCAACAAACAAAACAAGCAGAAAAGGTCTATGCCTGGGTACATCTCAGGCTGTCCCCTGCCCTGGCCAGGGAACTAGCTCACCCTGCGTAGTAGTGAGGGTGGGCTTTTTTATAATAGTCAGTTCAGCCCCACAAGCTACAGAACAGATTCCACTGGGGTCCACCAGGCCTGGTAAAGGAGCACAGAGATATTTGTTGTCCTATGGATGCAGAACTTCACAGGTGGGGAGGCTGCCACCACCTGTGCTCCCAGCAAAAAAGCCCACAAGGCCTTTTGCAGAATGATAGCAAGGGAATTGTCTCCCCCACCCAATTTAGACCCATTAAAAAAACACACACAAAGGAGAACAGAGGAATTATGCAATTGTCTCCTCCACCCAATTTAGACCCATTTAAAAAAAAAAACACACAAAGGAGAACAGAGGAATTATGTGGGACGAAGAGTGGAGTTCCTATGGAATGAGGATGCCTGGTGGCACCTGTTTCTTCCTCTCAAGGAGTGTGCAAACCTCTGGGAGTTGGCAGTGTGGGCACACAGGCGTTCCCGTGGGGAAAACGCCTGAGTATTTTTGGAGAGATGAGTCAGCCCTGCTAACTGCCAGCCAGCCTTACATGCTTAAGCTTTGTTGAATTTGCATATGGCACTGTTTCCTATCATCTCTCAGCTATGATGTAGAACCTTCTCTTGAAGGAATTTTGGGTTTTCTTCTTTCCTAAGTGGTATAACTAGAAGCTCCCTATTCCTTTGTAGCCTGTCTTTAAGGGGCAGTGTACTGTTTTCAAGCCTGAAAGATACATTTTGTTCTACTGACAGTCCTGTCCCAGAGCCACAGGAGCTGATGATGATGCAACAGACACCGGAAAGCAGATATGCCTATGAGTCTCTTAGTCTCAGCTCTCCTGCAGTCAAGGGCTTGAGCCCCCTAATGAAGGCATAGCAGGCAGTTGTGTTGATGGGACTCTGACCATCCTCCCCAATTCTCTTCTACCTTTGGCTGCTGCCTGTATTTCTCTATAGACTGCTGTGTAACCAACATCACTGGCATACCTGTTTGACAAACCTCCACAGTTATGATCCTCCTCTCTCCCCTAGGAACCAAAGTTACTTCCAGAGTAGACCTAGGAAAGTACAGAGTAGGCCCCTAGCATACTCTGGGAGAAGCCATCTTCTCTAATCTTCCTCATGACAAACACCCAACACACTGAAACAACCCCTACCCCTATACACACACACCTTGAGTATCTAAGTCTATAGTGCCCTAGCCCCTAATGGTATACAGACAAGAGCTTTCTAAGCAGCATTGTGGCCTCTGCCTCTTGTCTCTGTCACCTGCCACACCAACTCCTGAGTCACATTCCAAGTCAAAGATGGATCTTCTCTAGAAAATTTCCATCTAGCCATCCTCCATGATACAAATGTCTAAGTCTCCACTCCTTGCTGGGCCAGATCCAGAACAGATTGTTCTGTCTGTTATACTGAAGACTCCACTGTTACATCCATCATTCCTTGCATCGTTCCTTGATGAGATCCTTGGTGGTTCTATACATGGGGGGGAGCCCCTTCACAGTCTGTCAGTCTCTGCCAATCCCCTTCCAGCTTCCACTGAGTAGGTAAATAAAGGAGTGAAGCTATAAAGAATAGAGTCATAATGTGGCCTGTAAAAGTGTCTCGCAGAGGGAGGGGACAGGGAAATAAAACCCCAAGGAAGTGACTGGGGAAAAGGTAACACTGGGCTCAAATCTCAGCCCGATCAGGACATGAATGCCCTAGCAATATACCCTGCTACTGCCTCTCTTTCACCTCTGTATGATGGGGATCAAGTAAAGACTGCAGGAAGCTAATCTTCAAAGTCCACAGCCAATATATTCAGTTCCTGGTGCCTATACCTTCAGAAATGACCCTGCAACACAGTGCAAAACTGGAGCAGTCTATGTTACATACTTGCTGAAACCTAAGAGCTGACTCAGAATTCCATATACAGGCACTAGGAATGGGCTTGCATCGGGGAGCCCTGGGCCGCAGTAATAAGTGTCCTGGCTCCTGCTATAGCACCCCACAGAAAAGATTGGGCATCAGATTGCCCTCTTCACCTGGTGCTTCTCCAGTCACCCCACAAACAGATGAGATTCCTGGTGACCTATGGAGGGCCTGGCATAGTGAGGTCAGTAGATAGGACACACCATCAGGCTTGGAGCAGCACAGGAGCCCAGAAACAGGATGCAGGAGTGCAGAGCATCTTACACACAAGCAAACACCACAAAGTATTTTTAAAAACCATTAAACAGTATCTGCCCCATTTCTCTTCCTTCCCCCGCTGTAACAGGCCTGAGAAGCTAAATGTTTCTCACAGGCCCATGACCAACCCCCAGTCAATTGTTCAGTCAATCTCAATGATGCCAGCCTCTCACTAGGCAATCAAGTCCAATGCAGCAGAGCTGGTATCAGTGTTGTCAAGGTTTGTTGTTGCTGCTGCTGCTGCTGTTGTTGCTATTGGTGGTGGTGGTGGTCTTGGCTTAGACTTCTTGCTGCAGGTGTTATTTGGTAAGTAAGCGCATAGAGTTGGAGTCTCAAGCATCTCTGAGTCCTAGGGATGGGTTGCAGGGATTCTGAGAGGGTAGACAAAGAGCCAGAGAGGCTGTGTTTCCTGTTCCCACAGAGCCTGTTGGGCCACTCAGCTCAGGTTTCACCAGCCCAGACATCTGCTGTGAGGCCCAATCCCTATTTTGAGACACAGTCACAGTGAGGTTATCAAGTGTCATATTTTTCAACAGAGAATTAAAGGGCACCCAGTACTTGGGTCTTGGTTCAGAAAATGTCCATATGGAATCAGAGTGACTCTGGGTCGCTTTGTTTTCACATTGTCTGCCCCTCCTCCTCTATAATGCTTCTACCAGAGGTACCCTGAATGATAGCATGCCTCCCTCAGCAAACAAACCAAAGTATGTTGTGCCTAATTTGGGCAGTGGAAACTCTGTTTAAAACAACAGAAATAAGAGTATAAGGTGTTTGGTTACATTATAGGTCCATTTATACATAGGTCTAGCTATTTTGGGAATAAATACACAAAAGTTTGTTAGCAGACACAGAAACAAGGCAGTCTCTCTCTGTAGGGCATGGACTTGAGGGAACCAGGTACACATTTACTTCTTTGAACCGCTGTGCTATATGAGGCCGTAGTCTCAGATGTTGGGGGCAGGCTTCACTTTCCTGAGAACTTCTCTGGGTTCTGTTCAGTTCCCATCAGTTATTAGTTATGTGGAAAGCTGTGTAGTCAGATTTCCCTGCTTTCCAGCTATTTACAAAAAGTAAATAGAAATAGAGCTGGCTTATCAGTGGGGAGCCACAATGTTTCAGGGTATAAGGCTTCCTATTTAACTCCTGGCTCTGACATCTTTATCTTAGGATTCCTACTCCACTTGGTTCTTTTCTTCACACTTTGCTAGAAGGAATTTAATACAGTTCTGTTCTTTTTTTTCCCCACTGATGGGGGTGGTGGATCTACCCTGTGTGGCTTATTGAAAGCAAATGTCCATCTTCAATATTTTCCTGACTTCTGTGGTGGCATTCTTTTCTGCCTGAGACAGCAGACACACTGACTTCTCCCACCCTTGTCAGCTCTGGTGATAGATCCATGTGAGAACTGTTGATTTTATTGTCATTTAGATCTAAAATGAGTGCCCAGCTAGCCAGCATATCTCCTCTGGGACTAATATGACGATCAGAAGTAGTTAGAAATTGGTTATGCCTCCCAAATTTGATGAATTTCATTTCAGTTAGATTTGTAAAAGTTCATTCTGATGCATTCAATAGCTTAATTGCTGTTTATATTTATTTTTTTGTCATTCCCTCTAGTGTTTTTTTTCCCATTTTTATAGTTAGATGTTATATGGCTTATTTCTAGTGGTTTTCTAATTACCTAGAATTTAACACTATACTGCCTTTGTAGCTTCAGAGGATGTAGCTGACAGTGGCCAAGTAGCCTGGGAAGAAGTTAAATAAATATTCAGGAGTACATCATTTTCAAATTGGCTTGTTATTTCAGTATACCTTGTTATCCAGATTGCAGTTCTGGGGCAGGAGGTTAACTTTTTGGAACCTGGAGGTGAAGGGGACACTGTTGCATTATGGAAGTTGAACAATAGGACTAATAATTATGTCTCTGTCACTCTTTGGACCTGGAAGATGTCTGGGCAGGTTCTGGGCACTACTTGAATGGCCCCATATCTCAGAAGGTGAGCCTGCAGCCTGAGCTAAAGCTCCTGCTCCCATACCACTGTAAATCCAGACTCTAGTTGTGGAGTTTGGCTAGTGAAGCTACTGTTCCTGCTCTGATTTCTTCCCCTTAGAGTTCTACCTTCATGGCCCAGGTTGGGACATGGGACAGGGGGTGTCCTTGGCTGATGTCTCTGTTAATTCCCTTGCCAGTAGTCTTGACAGTTCCCTGCCATGGGGAACTCCCAGCTAGTGGCTTTAATGGGGTTTCCCCAGGCAAATTCTGTAGAATGTGTGTAAGCCTGTGGTTTGACAGTATGACCTTTCAGCTACTATTTGTTATTTTACTTGGAAGTTCTATCTAAGGAAACACTCTGCTTTGTCCAGGACTCTGCCAGTAATTATCAATGGCTGTGCCAAGGAGTCTTCCCCAATTGATTTTTGCTGGATGTTATGAACACTTGATCTGATAACTGCTTGTTATCTCTTACTATTTATTCTGTTACCCTGACTTATTTATGTACTTAATAAATTTATTTGCTTAAAGGCCAAACTATGACTATCATGAATCATTCTCTAAGCCTTACAAAACACTCATGTGTCTCTCACCACTCTGTATGCGAGCTCCCCAAAGCTGTGTGTTCAATTAAAAAGGACAACCCTCTCCATTGCAGCAGAACTACTATCAGTTTAGGCCTATATAAAGAGTCGCACTCCCAAGCTAGAACTTACAAACCAGCTATCAAGTAGGTGAACCACAGACTTAGTTATCCAGGGTGCTGGGCAGGGCTGGCTTTGAGCTTCAGCAGATGTCCCCAGAACTGCTCTTACCCAGGTCCCTCCACTCTTCCCCAGCACAGTTCCAGGAATGGCCCCTACCCAGGCCTTATCTAGTCTCATCTTCTACTCTCTCAACTCTTCTGATAGAGCACTTCAGTATGCTGTGCCAAAATTCCACCTAGTACCTTCCTGTTACAGGAAAACGTAAAAACTGTTCCTTTCTCAAGGGTGTTTGTTACCTTTCTCATGTAAGCAGTAGCTCAGTCTTATTTTGTTTGTTCCTCCAAGAAAGCTACCATTTCAGTGAAACTCACAGGTCTTTTATGGCAACCCACACAGGAGCTGTGAGGTTTGCTGTTTTCACAATGATGATGGGCCATTCTAAAAGTAGGGAAACCCAGTTCCTGTCCACAAGTGACTTAGAATGGAGATTCAAACCTGGAGCAATTATGGTAGAGAAAAATAGCTATGAGACAGGGATATGGAGTTCTCTCAAGAATCAGAAAGAAGAGATATTGACTTCTACTGGAGACCGAAGTGCTGAGCAGAACAGAGAAGCTGGAGGAGTGGCCAGAGCAACAGCCTCAAGACTGAGAAGAGGAGCTGCCTCTGGGGAGGGCAGGTCTTAAATAATAGAGGAAGGGATATAGTGGGCTCAACTACAAGGTTCATTCTCTCCTGGTCAACAAAGCCATGAAGAACTCAGGGAAGGATCTCCTGAACAAAGCAGCTTATGATTGACAGCATAGACCAGTGGTTCTCAACAACCCCATTCGAAATAAACCTTTCACAGGGGTCACTTAAGACAATTGGCATATCAGATTTGTACATTAGTGTTCATAACAGTAGCAAAATTACAGTTATGACGTAGCAATGAAAATAATTTTATGATGGGGGGAGCCACATCATAAGGAGCTGCTTAAAAGGGTCCTAGCATTAAGGAGGTTGAGAACCCACTGGACTAGACCTTACACAGTTGAGATCCATACTCAAGTCCTTTCTTTGATACACACTCACATTCTGGGCAGTACTATGGGAAAGACTTGCAGGGCGGTGGAGTTTGAACAAGAGCTATTTGTATGGAAATTTTACATCTGCTACCTGCCAGCTGGCCTCCTGCAACTCAAGAGTTCTTACCTACAAATAGGAACCAAAACTCCTACTGCCCAGGTGAAGGGTGAGATATACAGAGTAACCGATCCTGACATCTGGTACATGAATGCTCTTGACAAAGTGTGTGCAGAGCACAGTCTCACATAGCGGTGGACCAGAGCCATACTGGAAACTGACACATTTTTGTCCCGCGGGCTAAGGCTCCATCCAGACTCATATCCTCATCTTAGTAAGCCTAGGGATTGTTCCTGTCTTTTTTTTGTTTGTTTGTTTGTTTTTTTGTTTTTTTGTGTTTTTTTTTTTGTTTTTTTTTTGTTTTTTTTTTCGAGACAGGGTTTCTCTGTGTAGCCTTGGCTGTCCTGGAACTCACTTTGTAGACCAGGCTGGCCTCGAACTCAGAAATCCTCCTGCCTCTGCCTCCCAAGTGCTGGGATTAAAGGCGTGAGCCACCACCGCCCTGTTCCTGTCTTTAAAGTGTCCTTCCAACAACTCCTACTCCTGGCTGGTCATTTCTTTTAAATCACTTCCAGACCCTGCAGGCTGTGAACCCTCTCTGGGCACTATTCGCTTTTCCTGGGTAAGTAACTTCTTTCTCTCCTTGTCCTTACCACAACCCTCTACCATTTGAAAACCCATCTGTAAGCCTAGTTCTAGTCCTGTAGCCATGAACCCTCTCCATTTGTGAATTCCCTTTGCCTGGGCTATCCCTAGATGCATGGTTCAGGAGCCATCTGTCCTGAGTCCAATTAAATAGCCTATCCACCAGCTTACCTGGCCTAGCTCAGGTCATGCATCTCCTGCTGAATCAATCTAAAGAAGAGGAAAGTATTACAACCAAAAAAAAGTCAACATATTCAGGTCAAATTGCAAAGGCAAAACAACAGGAATGGCCACAACAGCAGGTCCCCCACCAAACCCACTGGTTCTTTAGAAATGTTCCCTAATGAAACTACCTGGATAAAATCCAGGACACCGAATTTAAAAGAATAATAAATTTATCAGAGAATTTAAGGGGCTTAAAGAAAATAGGAAAAAAAATTTCATCAAATTCCAAGAAGATACTAATAAATGCTTGAGTGATGTCCAAGAAAATACCAATACACAGCTGAATGAAAGGTGAAGGTAATTCCAGATTGAAAACAAAATTCAATAAAGAGATAGAAACACTGAACAGAACACAAGCTAAAATAAAAGTGGAATTGAAAAATCCAATATCCCATTAGAAAATTCAGATGAAAGCCTTGCAAATAAAACGAATCAAGAAGACATAGAATATTAGGACTCTGTGATAAAGAAGAGGACAGAAACATACAGGAAATGTGGGATATTATCAAAAGATCACATCATCAGGTTATAGAAGGTTATTGCACACAGATACATACACACACACACACACACACACACACACACATCAGAATTATTGTAGTCTATACAAACCTCTCAAACCAAAATAGAAATGAAGCAAAGTGTTCATCACAGTGCCTGGCTATATGATACTAGTCCCCAGCAAACATATTCCTTTGACTCAGCACTCAACAGGGTAATCTGTAACTCTTTACTAGTTCCTGAAAGTTAAAAACAATTCTATGAAGAAAAGCAAGTACCTTAAGTTAATAAAATACTTTCCTCTTCTTGGTAGTTATTTGACTACACATGCATTTCTCTCCCTATACTCAGCAGGACATTATACTAGAACTTTATTTAAAATGAAAGATAATAATATTAAAAAGAAAGTTCAGTTCTTATATAACAGCAGAATTTACTAAGTGACTTGCTGATCTCAATATGTATAAACAATGTAGAGCATTTGCTCTTCCTCTCTTAGCTTCTATATTGCCCTCTCGGGCTCTTCTCTCTCCCCATTCCCTCCCCCCTTTCTCCATGTGGTCATGGCCGGCCTCTACTACCCTTTTAACTCCCCTCCCTATGCCCTAAATAACACAATTCTATACTATATCGAAAAAAAAACAAAACAAAAAAACCAGTGTGGACACCAAATCACTTTCCTAATTTAATAAAACAAAACTCAACAGGACCTAGGAAATTATGCCTCAAGTACACACAGTTTTGCCATCACTTTTGAAGTCATAATATGGTATTAATAAAAATTAAAGAACTATTGCCATATATTCTTCTTTCTATTATGCCTTGAGCCATATGATCTACATTCATTAAAAAATTTAAAAGAACAAAGCAAGCATGTGAGATAAAGGGGCTTGACATCAAGTCTGATAACCTGAGACCTACATGGTAGAAGGAAAGAACCAGTTTCCCCATGTAGTCATCTGACTTCTAAGTGTACATACACCATGGCACATGTAACATGTGTATGAATGCACGCATGCACACACACACACACACACACTTTTTTTTAAAGAATAATATGTACTGTAAGAAGTTTCTCTGAACCCAAAACTGGTCAACATTTAGAGAACAAGAGATATTGATATGCTTAGTCCTAAATGAGATATCTATCTCACACCTTTCCCTGTTCAAGGTTCAGGGATGGAACTATATAGACGAGGGAATAAAAAGATTGTAAAGGTCAGAGGTAGCTGGTGACATCAAGAAAACATTGCTTTCTATACACAATAGTGCTGATGTACAAATGAACTCACAAAGACTGTAACAGTACATGCTAGACAAAATCCCAGCATGGAGAAGGGAAGGTTGGCACTAAGTTCCACCCATGGTGGAGGAGCCATTGCCATTGTGAGAGAGAAAATCAGTTTTCTACAATTAAGTGACACTTAATATATGTACCCTATACTAGGACAGGGCAGAACCCAAACTAGTCAACCAATACGAACTATACTCCAAGTGGTTGCAGAGGACAGAAAAGAAGAGGGGGGGAAGATGGGCACAAAGAGAGAAAGAATACATTTAGTTGGGTGACTACTCAGGTAGTAGTTATAGGGAGATGGGGAGGATATGGGAAGATTTGAAGGGTGTAGATATGATTAAAATATACTATATGAAATTATCAAGGAATAAATAAAACAATTGTTTGGTTTTTTTTAAAGAAAAAATACTTTCAAAGGAGGGTACTTTGGGTGCAGCTATTCCCTCCATATTGAAGCAGTCCCTTGGAGGGAGCTCATAAGCTCAGAAAGTACAGAAAGTCAGGGGAGTCCCAAGGCCCCTCATCCAAGTTATAAAAGCAAGACAAGTTGCTGTGGAGAGGAGACTCTGGGGAACCTGCTGTAAGCTGGGCTTGGAGCTCCAGGGATGCAGTCATCATGAGCTATCACATGCAATCATGAGACTCTGCAAGCAGAACCATCTACCCCATCAGAACAAGGCTCTGACTAGGGAAGGGATCACATGTGGCATGCCATTCATGCATGGTCATGTTTGTCGGGTATCTGTTTGTAAGGCAGTAATACAGAGTTATGGGAGGTTTGCATCAACGTGATAAAATAAACAGGATCAACAATTTCAATGAGGAAGGGCTTATTCAGGATCATGGTTTCAGAAGTCTCTGTCCACACTCACTTGTCCCTGTTCTGATTCTATGGCAGTACAGTACACGGTGATGCAAACACATGGTGGGGAGGCCGCTTACCTATGGCAACTGGGAAGCAAATAAAGAAAAAGAAAAGGGAAAGGTGTCAGTATCTACACCCACTATACATGTTCCAATGACCTCATTTCTTCCCACTTTATCACCCCCTGATGACTCTACAACCTCCCAGTAGTACCAAAGGCTGAGAACTGAGCCTTTAAAACACATCTTTTGAAAGAAATTCCAAATGCAAACTACAGTAGTGTGTTTTATTAAAGCAAAGGGCAAATAATTTGATTTTGATTATATACAAGTCAATTTTTTTGTTTGTTTTACTAAGGCTCTGTCTCAGGAGAGAAATGTCCTCTCACAATATTAGGATCCAGTAGGCCTGTAGTATCTATCCTTAGTCAGTCACCTGATCTCTGTCCCCTACTTGACAGAAATCACCCCTATTCCTGTGAAACTTTACCTCGATTCTAAAGACACAATGAGGAATCTTTCATTCAGGGTTCCCAGATAAGGAAATTCTTGATCCTTTAGACCTCTTTCTAGCCTAGCACCCTGGTATCAAACTAGTACAGCTATCAAGTTGTCCCATAATGGTTCTCAAGGACCAAGTTCTCAGAATTGAGGAATATTAGTAACATACCCACGGTGAAAAATAAGATTGTATAAACTCATTGCTAAATGAATTAAAACAAAGGTGATTAATTGCCACTTACCACTTCCTAATTATTTCCTGTTACCTGTGCCCTGTGGGAAATTTATGTCCATGGATCCTAATGGGGTAAGAATATTATCCAAGAGTGGCTACTGCACTTTCCTCCCAAACCTGCATTCAGGCTTCACTTTGGCTGAATGGACTTGGTATTTTTATCATGAACACAGAAAAATGTTATTAAACAGGACACAGGGTTTATGACTAGTTAGACCAAGAATTAGATTTCCAAAAAGGGCTATGCAGTCTGCCATAATTATTCAGCATCTGGGCATGAGAGAAATATATAAATAAATGAGCTTGGCTGGGCTCCAGTACAAGTTCATTAGTGGCTATTGACCTTAGAATTTCATACTTACATGTTACAAATAGCAGTCTTCTTTGCATTCAGAAAAACACTTTAACAATTATTAGGTGCCAGGGTCCACGAAAACAAGATCCAGCCTTAAGGTCACTTTTTATCAACTCTTAGTCTAGGACTAAGTGATGGGCAAAATCTTAGCATACATATTACTTATAAGCCTATTTCCTATGGAATCATCACATTGAGAGTGGCAGAACTTTTAAAAAAGCATTTCTACAGCATTCATGTACTGTATCCAAATCTCATGTCATTAAGAAAAGGATGATTTTCAAATGTTCACTCTTCCACCTTTTTTTAACTGATAATTAAGTTATTCACTGACATCCACATCCGACCTCAGTGTTCATCAGTATAATCAGAGTGTGGCTGTGGGGTGGAATTTAGTACCAATTCCATTGAATTTTGGGAATATACAGAGCACTAAATATTGACCATGGTTGTTAATTATATACTGCCTATCCATTCTGTAAGTAAAATATACAATTAAACAGCCATTTTCTCAGAGAACTGCTTAATCATTTGCCCATATCCACTGTCCTACCCAGTAGATCATCACCTTTGCCCATGAGAAGTGGACCTTGCTGTTCACCTATGAGTAGCTAGTGAACTTAACAGCAGCACTGGCTCAAGGAGTTTTTTTTTTTCAAGAAAAGCACCTGCAAACTTCATAGACAGCTATTCAGGATGGCTAATGTAGATGTGTGGATATGTGAACAATGAACCTTGAACTATTTGCAAAGACTGAATACAGATGGTCCTTAAAACATTCCAGGGAACTCCCAACATGACCACTTAATAACAAAAGTAGATTATTTATAACCCTTTAAAAGTCATTTTCTCTACAGTACTTAATACACACTTATAAACTGAGCATCCCTAATTCAAAACTAAAATTCAACAAGTCCTAAAATCAGAAACATTTGAATATTGATTTGATGTACCAATGAAAAATCCCACAGCAGATCTCATATGATAAACCACAATACAAAAGCAGTCACCCTAGAAGTAGTATATAAATGCATGGCTTCTAAACAAAAGCAAAAACAAACAAAAAACCTTCTATGATGACATAGTTTCCTCCAAATCAAACTGTAGAGTTTTCACTGTATCTGCTTTTCTAATTTCCCAGCTTCAGGGCTGGTTTCTTGGGCATAACGTCTGACTCATTCTAAAGCACTGGCTGACTCTACAAAAGTAAAAGAAATGTACTCTCTTCTCCAACTACCTGCTTCCTCTAGGGCAGGGAACACACAACCAAGGTTTTCCCAGGCATGCTCTTCAGTGAGTGGCCAAGATAGGCTGTCCAAGCCTATCTAGGCCACTCAGGCCTTTCCTTGTAAGGTCCACCAAGCTAATCTGACATTGCTTATCTATCATAAAGACTTCTTTCCTTCTCTTCTCCAATAACAGAGATTCAAGAAGTTAACCACTACTTCTTTATATAACCCAGGACTATATACTAAGGGGTGACACCACCCACAATGGGCTGGGTCCTCCCACATCAATCACAATCAAGAAAATATCCACATGCTTGCCTACAGGCCAATTTTATGGGACGGTCTTGGTTGAGGTTCTCCCTTCCCAAAAGACTCTGGTTTGTATCAAGGTGGCAAAAGCTAACTGGCACAACTGGGAAAAGATTTAACTGTACTATTATCATAAAATGCGTCTGGACTATTCAAATCAGAAGGGAGTCTTTGGTTAACTAATCATAGGCTCCTAAATAGGAAGCTTTTACTCTTGGAAGGTTTAGCTGTTCAAACAGAAGTCAGCCTTTTCCTTGCTCTCACAACTTTGTTATTGCCCTTTTAGAAGAAAACAAAGATGGCAAAAGTCCCAAACAGAGTCATCAACAAATAATCCTGTTAACTTTCACTGCTGGGAAGGACTTTAAAGACACTGCCCTGACAAATCCCGATGGAGCCCTATTTACAGATAGGGGTTCTTTAAACATGGCATCTGCTGAACCAAATATGATACATTAATCTTCAAGTCAAAGTCTGTCTTCCAAGGACCAGTGCTCAATCAACTGACTGGGTATTTCTATACAGTACACTAGAATTAAGTAAAAACAAAAGGGTCACCATCTACGGTGAATCTTTGTCTTTCTAATCTGCCATGTCCGTGCGGCAATACAGAGGAGAAAAAGTTCCTCACAACCAAAGGTTTCTCTATAAAAACCAACAAGAAAGAGACAGTCTGCTTTCTGCCATATTTGAACGTGAGGAGGTGGCAGTTGTCCACTGTAGAGGACATCAAAAGGGAAACCATAGTGCTGGTGAGATGGTCCATTTGCTAAGAGCACCTGCTTCTCTTGAAAGGATCTGAGTTCTGTTCCCAGCACCCACATGGTAGCTCACAACTATCCTTAACTCTAGTTCCAAGTGACTCAACACCTTTTTCTCATCTCTACAGGCAGTAGGCATGTACATAGTATACATACATACATGCAAACAAAACACTTGTGAGTATGTGTGTGTGTGTGTGTGTGTGTGTGTATTAGATAATCAAAGCAAAATTACAAAATTTCAAAGATACTACATGAGGTATCAAAAGAACAGGTGGACTGGCAGTGTAAGGCCTATGTACCTTGAAAGGGTCACAAAACAGAGACCATACTGGGGTAGTGGGTAAAACTGACTTGTCTTCTCCTGGTGTACAAGATGGATGATTTCTTCCTAGCAAACTATTTCACATGTAATAGGTCAGGTCGTATGGGGTCTAACCTCTGTTGAAGCCACTTGTTTCTATTCCGTGTGTGGCCTACTTCAAAGCTCACATTCCCTTTGCTTTCTCCCTGGCTTGCTGCAAGGCACTGCTGGAAGAAATGGGAACTCCTCCTAAACACGTTTAATGCCTTCCAAAGATATGCAAGGTTCCACAGCTGCTCCTTCCCATTGCTGCCAAACCTCCTACTGACCACTACTGTTCTGCCAAAAACCTTTCCTAAGCTCTAACCCCACGCCCTCATCAACAGAGCTTAGCAATTCTGTGTAGGGAATGAAGAGCCCAGAAAGGAGAGGGGAGGAAGTTTCCTATTTATTCTCTCAAAGTCAAAGACTTTCACCTCTATACTTGACCATGACCATGACCAGTCTATAGGAAGTTCTCAGGGTTATATACATTGTCCCCTCCCAAGCTGACCCCTCTTCCCCATTCCACCTGGGAGTTCAAGAGCTGTCTACTACCCTCTTCTATACCTCTTACAGAGAGCTCAACAAACATCAGCTAGTCATAAGAAACACCTCATATATTTTAGCCCTCACCTCCTCTTCACTCCCACCCACACCTGTGAGAATGAGAAGCCATTTCTGCAATCCCTCAATTAGAATGCCGGAACAGAATTGAAGACCCAGAAATGAATCCACACTCCTATGGTCACTTGATCTTTGACAAAGGAGCTAAAACCATCCAGTGGAAAAAAGATAGCCTTTTCAACAAATGGTGCTGGCTCAGCTGGAGGTCAACATGCAGAAGAATGCAAATTGACCCATCCTTATCTCCTTGCACTAAGCTCAATTCTAAGTGGATCAAAGATCTCCACATAAAACCAGACACACTGAAACTAATAGAAGGGAAACTAGGGAAGAACCTTGAACATATGGGCACAGGGGAGAATTTCCTGAACAGAACTCCAATAGCTTATACTCTAAGATCAAGAATAGACAAATGGGATCTCATTAAATTACAAAGTTTTTGCAAGGCAAAAGACACTGTCAAAAAGACAAAGCGGCAACCAACTAACTGGGAAATGATCTTTACCAACCTTACATCCGACAGAGGGCTAATATCCAAGATATACAAAGAACTCAAGAAGTTAAACTCCAGAGAGGCAAGTAACCCTATTAAAAAATGGGGTACAGAGCTAAACAAAGAGTTCTCACCTGAAGAATATCTAATGGCTGAGAAGCACCTAAAGAGATGTTCATCATCCTTAGTCATTAGGGAAATGCAAATCAAAACAACCCTGAGATTCCATCTCACACCAGTCAGGATGGCTAAGATCAAAAACACAGGAGACAGCAGTTGTTGGCGAGGATGTGGAGAAAGAGGAACACTCCTCCACTGCTGGTGGAATTGCAGGCTGGTACAACCACTCTGGAAAGCAGTCTGGCGGCTCCTCAGAAAACTGGGCATGACACTTCCGGAGGATCCGGCTATACCACTCCTGGGCATATACCCAGAGACTTTACCTGCATGCAATAAGGACACATGCTCCACTATATTCATAGCAGCCTTATTTATAATAGCCAGAAGCTGGAAAGAACCCAGATGTCCCTCAACGGAGGAATGGATTCAGAAGATGTGGTATATTTACACAATGGAATACTACTCTGCAATTAAAAACAATGAATTCACGAAATTCCTAGGCAAATGGTCAGAACTGGAAAATATCATCCTTAGTGAGGTAACCCAATCACAAAAGATCACACATGGTATGAAGTCACTGATAAGGGGATATTGACCCAGAATCTCAGAATACCCTAGACACAATCAGCATATCAATAGATTTCTAAAAAGATGGAAGGAGAGACCCCTGGTCCTGGAAAGACTGGATGTAGGGGAACGCCAGGACAGAGTAATGAGAGGGGGTTGAACGGAGAAAAGAGGGAGGGAAGGGGGCTTATGGGACTTTCGGGGAGGGAGGAAACGGGAAAGGGGAAGTGATTTGGAATGTAAATTAAAAAAATAAAATAAAATAAAATTAAAAAAAAAAAAAAACAAAAAAAAAAAAAAAGAATGCCGGTTTTTTGATTCTCAACACTTTCCTCACAGCTCTGCAACATGTAATCTGATCTCCCTGGTCCTGAGCGGCATAAACTTTATTCCTCTCACCAAATTCTGCACCAGTTAGAGGTACCAAGAGTAGCTAGCTAAAAATATAAGCTCAAGGTATAACTGTGAAGTGAATTAATCACACCAGAAGAAAGGGCATGCAATGAACATGAAATCTACAACATGGAAAATCAACTTTCTGAATATGGGTGCTCTATATCCACAGTTCAATCAAATGCAGAGACTTTTTTTTTTTAATTAGACTGAAGCTGGACATGGTGGTGCCTGACTGGAACAAATCTCATCACTCAGTACGTAGAGTCAGGGGGACTCAAGTTCAAGTCCACTACACAACCAGACCCTTTCTCAAAATAATAACAGCACCTGTACTGAGCAATAGATACTTCCTTGTCACAATTATCTAAACAATGAAACAACCACATACATAGCATTTGCACTGTAGTAGGCATTATAAGTCCAGTAGATGTTATTTAAGGATTAAGAGGACTGCATAGGTTCTGTGCAAAAATTATATCATTGTACACAAGAGACCTGGTCATTTGTGGACTTGGGTATTTGGGGGAATTAGAGAAACCAATCCCTATGGATGTGAGGGGTGACTATTTAGGACTTTGCTATTTATGGTAAATTGACTGGGCAGTCTGTGACATTTGTGTTATATAGTCTCAGCCAAAAGACTATTAAAGATGCTAAGAAACTCACATTTTAAACTGAAAAATTAAAGCATGTAATTAAGTGATGGAAAGTAAGGAAGGCAGCTTGTAAGCTATCTGGCAGCATTCAAATGTGGACATTTAAAAGCAATTATTCATCAAAAAAAAAACCCAAAAAACCCTTTAAAAGAGTCTGGAGAGATGGCTCTGTGCTTAAGAGCACTGGCTGCTCTTCCAGAGAACCTGGGTTCAAATCCCACCTCCCACATAGCATCTCACAACTGTCTGGAGCTCCAATTCTAGAGAATCTGGCACCTTCAAACACACATGCAGGTAAAATACCAATGCGCATTTAAAAAAAACTTTAAAAGCAATTATTATTAGTATTAAATAATGTAAAAGAAAGGTGTCAAAACAAAGCTTTCATTCAGAGGAACTTACAATTTTGTAATATAATTATTTTGACACAAATGGTATATTATCCAGAATATTATATAACAAAGATCACTGCATATATAAATTAAGGTATGTAGCAATTAAATCACATAGTAGCATTGTTATTTAATTTTAAGCAAAAATCAGTGAAAATAGCAGCACTTAAAGAAAAAAAATCTATCATTCTATAAATTTAAAATAAGAAAAGAAAACTAAAAAGCCCTAGCCTTCACAAAGCGCAAGCTAAACATTTAAATTTACTACTGGAAACAAAGGGGCTATATTCACAGAGAAGCATTTCGTTGCATAATCTGGATGAAGATAGCAGAAAGTCTGTACTCTGACCAGGTAGTAGCTACATACATCAGCTTGGGATCTCCTGGTAAGTGTGGCTAGAAGGCTCCAAATGATTCCCCTCCAACTTTCCTGATGGCCCTCACTGTTCATCTTCAATCACTCCCCAAAGCCACACAAGTAGACAGAATGCTTGGCATACATCTCACACACTCTCTCAGCCCCACCCTTGCATACTTTGGCAAAGCTCTTAGTTCCAGCAATGACAGGGATAGACTGATCTGTATACAACACAGTCCAGTATAAGGTGTGGCCCTGCATGCAATAAAAGGCATTGAATGCTGATTAATACATCACTAAAATGTTCCTGAAATAAAAGTTATGGTGGTTGTTATTCTAGAGTGCCCTTGATCAATTATGAGCACTTTGCCATACCTGCTGACTTCTTTCAAAATAGTACATGAACAAGCAGATTTCTTGTGTAGATGACTTGAGTGCATTTTAATTATTCTTTTTAAGCCACCTGGTAAATATCCAGGAGTATTAAAAGAAAAATTCTAGGGTGTTCACAAAATGATCTAGATGAGATCCCATGCCTACTTTATGTCCACACCATTAGGATCTAGCACATCACAAAAGCTTGTCACAACCAGCTTAGACTAGCCTCTCTATAAACCAGAAGCACATGAGATCTTTAGGTCTTGTTGACTTATAAGATCTGTGAACACCTTTAGATATCATCTGAGCTTGCACAGTCCACATCCTTCATTACTAAGCTAGGAATGCCACATTCTTTCTTGTCTGCCTTGAAAAACCATAGGATTTGAAACTTGAACACCAGCCACGCAGTGGTGGCACATACCTTTAATCCCAGCACTTGGGAGGCAGAGGCAGGTGGATTTCTGAGTTGAAGCCAGCCTGATCTACAGAGTGAGTTCCAGGACAGTAAGGGCTATACAGAAAAAACCCTGTCTCCAAAAAAGAAAAGAAGGAGGAGGAGGAGGAGGAGGAAGAGGAGGAAGAGGAGGAAGAGGAGGAGGAGGAGGAGGAGGAAGAGGAGGAGGAGGAGGAGGAGAAAAGAAAAGAAAAGAAAAGAAAAGAAAAGAAACTTGAACACCAGTAGCCAACAAGTCCTTCAAATTATTCCCAATTTGACCCTAGAAATACAATAGGGTTGGGCTCTACCTCTTTCAGAATAATTTGCCTTTTTGCTACCAATGACTTGTCCTGATACCCATATGGGATTCCCATTTTCTTCTCCCTCTCAAAGATCCCCACTGGCCTTCGGTACAAGACCTCTTGAGGCTCTTAACCTCTTGCTATAAAGGGTAGATTAAGCTATTTCTCCTTTGGGGGAGTTATAAAATGTAAAGGAAATAAAGGTTCATTTTCCTCAGTTCTAAATTTGAGACAGTCCTTGGTAGCTAGATGAAAGAGATGGCGGTGGTGGTGGTGGTGGTGGTGTGTGTGTGTGTGTACGTGTGTGTGTGTGTGTGTGTGTGTGTATTTGTGTCTATGTATGTTGAAAGAAAAGTATACACATATACGTATGTGTATATGTATATACACATACGTATGTGTATATGTGTATATGTATATGTATGTGTATATGTATATACACATACGTATGTGTATATGTGTATATGTATATGTGTCTTGAGAGAAAGATATATATATATATATACACACATATACATATATATATATGTGTGTGTGTGCCAAAAAATATGTACTTACATATATTTGTATATGTGTGTTTAAAGAAATGTATATTTTTTTCTTGCCAAAGCTATAGAGAACTTACAAATGAAAACTCAATTTAAAAAAACTTAATTCTTCCAAGTTGACTAAGTAGAAGCTCAATGGTCTGATATTTCCAATATACACTAGAATAAACTAGGTTGATTATGATTCCTAAATATACCCTTTGCTAAAGTCAGATGCCTGATTATCTAAGTTTGCCTTTATACATATGCAGTCAATTTAAATGAGGCACCTTCTGAACTAATGTGTATTCCTGTCATCTCTCTTGGGCTGCTTGGGGACAGACCCAGCCAAATGTTTGGCTCTTTGTGACCCACAGGATTAAGAGTAGGGAACAGGAGGAGGGAAGAGGGCTTATGGGGACTTTCAGGGGAGCTGGGAATCAGGAAAGGGGAAATCATCTGGAATGTAAATAAAGAATGTAGAAAATAAAATAAAAAGAGTATGGTGAGAGGAAGGCTCTATTTCTAGGAACTAACCAAAGGAAAACATGGGTTCTGTAACCTGAAATGGAATCTTTGACAGAGAAAAGAATGTGTGAAAACCATAAACAAGATAGAAAATCTGCTGCTAAACCTGCACAGGGCATTCCCAAAAATCTATTCTCATTACGTGCTTCACAGAACAAAACCCTAAAAAGAAAGCACAGTATGAGTCCATTTTTATATAATGAATTGCATTTTTCAATGAGGCAGAACAAGAAATCCGGAAATGACTTTCTGAAATTCTTTAAGAGTAGATCATCTGAATTACATAAAGATAACAATGTTACTCCCTTTAACTATATTTCCTCAATGAAATATATTTTGCAATGTCACTTCTCCACACAGGACACACCCACATTTCTGTCACTGTTTTTACTCTCATTAGATGCTTTTCTTTCTTCTTACTTTGCTTCCCAGTGAAGACTGAATTATTTTTGCACTTTGACCATCCTACAGTTTGTACTCATGAGAGTCACAGGGGCCATCAGACCTAGCCCTGAGAGGAGGCTCGTGTTCTCTGCATAAGGGTGGGTCTGACTATGAACTCTAGCTCTATCAAATCAAGTACAGAATGAGCATTCTCTGGACCAAAGTCCACCCATGGCCAGTCCACAAACACAGCTTCCCTTGTCTCTAGTAAGCAGAATCAAAGTCCCCTAAAGCCATCACACCGACCAAACAGCCATTCCTCCTATTAGCTGGTTATGATAACTGACAAAACAGAGCACAAGTTTATCACTACTTGCTATCCATGTGACTATAATTATATAATTCAATTAAATATCATGTAAAGTAATGAGATTTAAGTTTAACAGCTGTTAATTGCCTTTTCCACCACACAGGCAAAATAACTGAGATATGCAATTGTCCTAGCTGACCTTCCATTGCAAAGCAACTTGGGAGAAGAAAGAATCTGTTTAGCTTACTCTTTGTCGTCATAGTCCATCACCAAGGGAAGTCAGGACAGGAACTCAAGCAGAAACCTGAATGCAAGATCTTGAAGCAGAGTCCATGGAGGAATGATCCTTACTAGTTTGCTCCCTCTGGCCTACTCAGCGTCCTTTCTTATACAGCCCAGGCCCCACCTGCTTAGGGACGCACCACCCACAGTGGGCAGGACCTTACTACATTAATTATCAACTAAAAATGAGGTCTCCATAGATCTGCCCACCTCAACTGATGCTCCCTCTTTCCAGCTATGTCAGCTTGACAACTGCAGCTGTAGCAGCAAGGTACTGAATGGTAGGGGTTCTCTGTTTCATAGTTTCAGAAATCTCACGCTGTGGCTGCAGGGCTCTGTGGCTTTGGGCCTGTGGTAGTATGGTTCTTAATGGTGGAAGCTCGTAATTGAGGAGGCTAAGTTCTGTCTACTCATGATAGTCAGGAAGAAAAGAGAGAATCAGAAGGTGGGAATCTTCATATCTCTTTGGAAAGCACACTTCAACAATAGAACTTCCTTCCACTGAATTCTACCACCCAAAAGCCCCACTTGAGGATGAGATCTTAAATTCGTGGGTCTGGGGAACACTCCAGACCCAAACTGAAGTAACAAGAAAACAACTGATAGCTGTATGTAAAATACTGTAGTGGGATCTGATAATGATTATTATGTTTATTTTAAAAATATTCTTCCTTGAAGTTCCCAAGTAAACTGTAAAAGAATAAGAATAACTGATGTGTAGATATGCTCACTCTAATTCTCTATACAACTATCTTTTATTGTCTTTGTCCCTTATGAAACTATGAAAAAAATATCAAGTTCCTGAATTAATGAAATGGATGATCTTGAACCTTGATTATTAAACCCCATGACAACTATAGGAGTCTTGACGCAATATAGGAAATAGCAGTAGTCCTTCATGCCAACAAAGTATGCATACACAACACAAGCAGACAGGAGCTGAATAGGCCATTGGGATTACTGCAGTGTTTTCAGGTTGGGATTAGTCACCACAAGGACTGATAGTTAGCATACACTGGTATGTGCAAGGTCACCCTAGCATTGTGTCTCATTCCACACACATGCTCACAGGTCTTTGTTTCTTCCATGTTATGATGCTTTATGAGGCCACATCTGGTATAAATGCTGATTCCAGACTCCAGAGCTATGAGCCAAAGTAAACCCCTATTCTTTATAAATCAGCAATAATCAGGAATTCTGTTACAATAACTAAAAGGCTAAAACAGTCTTATATTGAAGAATTTGCCAATAAATGTATTCTACATGTTCTGCTAAACTGAAGGTGTATATGTGTATTGTTTCCTGCTTTAAATGACTTTGGGCGGGGGTAGTGTTGAGACAGGGTTTCTCTGCATAGCCCTGGCTGTCCTGGAACTCACTCTGTAGACCAGCCAGGCTGGCCTTGAACTCAGAAATCTGCCTGCCTCTGCCTCCCAAGTGCTGGGATTAAAAGCATGTGCCACTGCTGCCCAGCTTAAATAACTTTTTTAAATAGCTGGCCAATTACTGGCACTGATTAAGATATTTTGAGCACTGTTAATGGCAGTCATAGTATAACAACAGATTGTAATATATATTCTGAATTTTAAATGACTAACAATATTTTGAGTAGTAATCACCCTGTAAACACCATGTGACTGGTAGAGGACCAGAAATAAACCTGCAAATTAGGACAAATGCCATAAATTAAAGAATGGGTAGCCTCCCCCCAAAATGCCATAGACAAATCAGATATCTGAATTTTCAGTATACTTCATAGCTCTTTTCTCTATGAATTCCAAGCTCAAAATACACTCAGTCTTTTGGTGTCTCACGCCATTTCATGAGTTGAATGTTAATACAGGAAGCTTGGAGCTAAGGCTTCCTGATCCTTGTTACAGGATGCCTCCAACTACGTAAAGGTGTGCTAACTTAAATCAGTCACGTGCAGTCTTTCTTGAAGCATGTCTCTCTTGGACTTAGAGAAGAACCCTATTCAATCCCATGACCACTCCTTCATCAGACCTAAGCACACAGTACTCAACAATCACTGTGAGCTCAGGTCTCTCAGGTATACTCAAGTCATCCTGTAGAGATATTTTTCAGTCAAAAGCACAAATTTCAGGCACTGCCCTTCATTGCTAGACATCTTTAAATCAGAACATTCTTCCTTGTGTCTTTGTTTTGTAGTGTAGTTCTAGCACTGGATTTTTTAAAAGCAGCTTTATCGACATATACATGATTTTCCCACTGACAATTACCAATTCAATGTTTCATAAATCCATAGCAAAAATTTTTATGAAACCCAAAGAAACCTATAAATCTTAGAAACCAATTTCCTTTCTACTTCCAATTCCTTAGATCTGAGCACTATTGATCTTCTTTCTTCTGTATTTGTCTGTTATAGACATTTCATATAGATGGAACTATATAATGTGTGGCCTTTGTGGCTAACTTCTTTTACATATCATGATATTTTCAAAGTTTATGCTCATCTCTACACCATGAATTAGCACTTGGTTATTTTGAGTGCTACTGGATATCCCACTGTATGAGCATGCACACCATGTGTATTCAGTAGTTAGTGGACATGCTGATTGCTTCCATTTATTAGTCATGGTAAATAATGCTGCCATTAACATCTGGGAACACAGATTTTTTTTACGTGGACATATGTTTTCATGTTTCTGTTTGGGTATAACATTGGCGTGTCATGTGGCCAACTTGTGTTTAGTAATTTAAGGAGTTATAAACCACGTTATCAAAATAACTATATGTTCCCACAAGTAATGCATGAGGGCTCTAGTTGTTCCACATTCCTAGTGGAACCTGCTACTGTCCCTTCTATTGCAGCTGTTCTAATGGGTTTTCAGACACATTTCATATGGTTTCTCTTTGCACAACCTTGATCACTAATAGAATCAGGCACATTTCTTGTATTTATCAACAATTTGGATATCTCCTTTGGAGAAATATCTGCAGAAAATCTTTCACAATTTTCTAACTGGGTTAACTTTTTTTTCCTTTTTTTTATTGGATATATTCTTTATTTACATTTCATATGTTATCCCCTTCCCTGGTTCTCTCCCTCCCAGAAACCCCCTATCCCATCCTCCCTCCCCTGCTTCTATGAGAGTGTTCCTCTACCCACCCCACTCCCACCTCCCCATCCTCAATTCCCCTACTCTGGGGCCTTCATTTATGAAGATAGAATCAAGGACCTCTCCTTCCATTGATGCCTGACAAGGCAATCCTCCTCTACACTTTCAGCTGGAGCCATGTGTACTCCTTGGTTGATGGCTTAGTCCTTGGGAGCTCTGGGGAGTCTGGTTGGTTGATATTGCAAACCCCTTCAGCTCCTTCAGTCCTTTCTCTAACTCCTCCATTGGGGACCCCGCGCTTAGTCCAATGGTTGGCTGTGAGAATCTAACTCTGTATTTGCAAGGCTCTAGCAGGGCCTCTCAGAAGACAGCAATATTAGGCTCCTTTCAGCAAGCATCTACAATAGTGCCGGGGTTTGGAGACTCTATATGGGATGAATACCCAGGTGGGACAGTCTCTGAATGACTTTTCCTTCAGTCTCTGCTCTACACTTTATCCCCATATTTATTCCTGTGAATATTTTGATCCCCTTCTCAGAAGAACTGAAGCAACCACATTTTGGTCTTCCTTCTTGAGCTTCATATGGTCTGTGAATTGTATCTTGGGTATTCTGAGTTTTGGGCTAATATTCACTTATCAGTGAGTGCATACCATGTGTGTTCTTTTGTGATTGGGTTCACTTTTTACAAGAGAGATAGAAGAGATCTTTACAGGTTACAAAATGAAGTATCTGCATCATATAAAAACAGGCAAATATTTGAAAACATTCCATGAATTACATTTTTTCCTTCTTCATAGTAATCTATGAAGCGCATATGTTTGTATATCTAATTTGTCCATGTTTCCATTGGTCTACTATGTATCTGCTGTTAGTGTTTAAAAATCTTTTCCTAATTCAAGATCCCAAAATTTTATTCTTCTTTTCTTCTAAGAATTTTCTCAGTTTTAGCTTTTAGATTATGGTCCATGATCTGGACAAGTAATACAGCCCCATGGATAAAGGTGCTTGCTGCAAAAGCCTGACAGCAAGAGTTCCATTTCCAGAGTCCATTTAAAGGTGCAAGGAGAGAACTGATTCCACAAATACTATTTTGACCTCCACTTGTGCTGTGGATCACATGCATCCACACTCAATGACTAGTGCACGTATACACACACACACACACACAGCAATAATACTACAACTAATAAATTTATAGTGTGTAACCCACTGCATGTCTGTATAGTATAGATACTGAATCCAGCTTCATTCTTTTGTGTGTGGGTTTACAGCTGTCCTGGCAGCACTGGTTGCCTGGCAGCACTGGTTGCCTGGCAACACTGGTTGCCTGGCAACACTGGTTGAAAGGCTCTTCTTGCTCCCACTGAAATCAGGTAGAACAAAGTCCTAGAATAGTGTTTACTGTTCTTTCAGGATTGCTTTGGCTTTCCTGGGTTGCTTGCATTTCCCCAGGACATTTAGGATCATGACAATGAGTTGTATGCAAGTTCTCACTGCAGCTATATAGAGCAGTCTCAATTGGGTTATCGGCTTTATATATTCAGACTGTGCTTTTGTTTTTCAGCTTCTTCATGATTCACTTCAACTTTGACACTATCTTGTTTTCTGACTATGTAAAATACTACATCTCACTATCAAAATCATATAAAGATTATTTGGGAAGGTCCCACTTACATTCTCATCTGACAGACATTTACTATTTCTCTTTCTATGTTTTCCCCAAAAGAAAGTAAAGATGTTTTTATTCCTATTTTTTTTTAATTCTTCCTCCAAGACATCATATCATGAACAGCTTCTGAGTGCTCTATTCTCTGACAGTGAAATCACTCTATGTTGGCCAGCATTGAGTTTCCTCTTTATTTTTATGAATGCTACAAAGTATTTTTAGAAGATAAGTTAAGACTATGAATACTGTTTTGGTATTAAAGAACAGAGAAAGGGGAATTTGCCCTTTGATAATTAAATGTGATGCTATCACTGCAGAACGAGGTGTTATTTGTATTTAATCGGGTCCTAAATGCAAAGAACCTAAGAAAATGTGTTACCTTCTTATATCCAACAGGTAAAAACTTATCTTCAACACTGAACTGTGAGTTTGAACTAAATCAAATAAAATCAACACAAACTAAATTAACTAGACTTCAAAAAAATCCACCCACACATAAATCTATATGCATCTTCTTGCATTCTCTTTGAATTCCTCTTTCATTATCTCCATTAGGGTAGTCAAGTGGCCTATTAAAGTCTCCAAGAAACCTCAAGATCAAATATTAGAACTGTGGGTAACTAGAATTCTCTCCAAAGGGACCTACTAGTTCTTGGACATTATGAAGGCCAAGAAGGTTCTACATCCTGTGGCCCATTTATAAGCATACTGGCTGCCATCAGACCTCTAGAAGGGACATTGTAAAGACAGAACAGTTGTAGTCTTGTTCAGACTCAGCACAGTGCTGGATGGGTGTTTGGTTTAGTGGTATTTTATTCCTCCGGTGATATTTAGAGGCCCTTCCTACATTTAAAAAGTATTAGCATTCCCTATAATATACTTAAATATCTATGTATTCTCCCTCACTTAACTAAAAGCACTATGTCAAGCTGTTAGTCAAACATATATTTCCCAAAAGTACTAACAAGTACCTGAACCACAGGATTTTTGCAAAGCCTGAATTAATCTGAATATCTTATGCTATTTCTGAGCCTGCTGTTTAGAACATGCCAGATTCCTTTGTCTAAAAATAAGCATTTTAAATGCACATTGTGATTGAAAGAAGGATCATCCCAGCTATCTTGAACTGCTGTTTTTGTGAGGATAAAGTGAGGAAATGTCTATAAGGGTGTCTGGGGTACTACTGGGTGCACAGTGACATTCACCCAGTCTAAGAGGTTTTCTTCATCTTTCTCTGGGCAAAGGGTCAAGCAGTTACACAGCAGTTTTTGCCAAGTCTCCTCTGAACAACTTTATTAGTGGCCAGCCCTCAACCACTATAGGAAATAGCATCATCCAGGTCTTAACTATTTGCTGGTAGACCAGTTGCCTTGTCCTCACAGCATACACACTCATATGGGGCTAACTATGAATTATGAACAGAGCTCTGTGTCTTGTATCATGGAAGACTACAGTTAAAAGCCATCCTGCTATCAATATAAGGGCAATTCAAGCTCTAGAGCTGGCTTCACCCTTCACAGTCACTCAGCTCACCAGTAGGAATTCCAGCACTACTTTTCCTGCAGAGTGGGATGCTCACCTCCTGTCAGCAGGACTACATACAATACCCTGGCACTGGCCTCAATCCCTGAACCAGCATGTAGTCATCTCCCCTATGACAGGCTAAAGACTAGTTTCACCCACTATAATAACATTACTTTCGGTTAGGATTTCTGAAACGCACTCTGCAAAGCCATCAGCAGGATTTTGAAGTAATGTCAGTTCCCAGCACAAAGGCAGTGTTCCCAGAATGCAGCAGAGCTACCCATTCTTTAAATTGGCCCTACATCACCCTGCCCTGGGTGCTTCATCTAACAAGAAAAAATTAGCTTTCTCACCCTATATGAAGTGAGCTAAATAAAAGGCTGAAGCCAAAGGCACAAAGATCCAGCTCTTAAATTCCAATAGAAGCTACTCCAACTGTTCTTCCCTAGGATCCTTTGAAATCAAGCTTGCAGTGTCACTGGCAAGCCTTTGTGCATCAGAGAAGGCCACTATTGGCACACATAATCACTGAGAGGTAGATCCCAATCTTAAAACTTGATGGAGAGGCAACAACTGTACAAACACTGTTTGGAGTTAGGGTTCAGAAGCCAGAATCCTTGAAAAAAAAAAACTAACATGGGAGCTTCCTGCCAGTGGCGCCATTGCTGGAGACCACAGCTCCCTCTGGCTACCTTACTTTTACTTATCCTTTGTAGTACATAGACAAATCTAGATACAGTCTTTACTCACAAGGAATCCACTAGGAGGTAGAGTTAGTTTCATTATCACCACTAACAGGAAACATAAGCCTAGAAGAAGAATCTTTGAGGCTTGTTGAGGGTAACCAAATGGTTCACTGATGACAAGTACTCTAGAAAGAAGTTTAATTACCTTGTAATTGTTCAGCTTAAAACCACTTCCTATCTGACAGTTACTGCTGCAGGTAAAGAATCCACATGTTTCCTGGAGTGGGATTTTACCATTATGCTATAACAAAGGCAGAGAGAGGGTCATTCACCAGTTTCATTTATTCATTTCGTTGTATGTAAAACAGACAAGAGGTTAAAAGCACAACTGCTCAGAAGAGTAGAAACAAAAGTCTACAATGCCAGTCCCTACAGTAGTAGACAGGAGTTTGAGCTTCCTAGGCAGTTGCAACAAAGATGAGTATCATAGCTAGAGTCAAAGATGGAAAAGCAAGTACCCTGAGGAAGCACACAGCCTAAGGCCCTTGTAAGAGGTATGGTGAGTGAGACACAGTGAGTTCCAACCCCAGTAGCACGCTAAACACAGAAAACACCTAACTAGACTCCAGGAGCTCAAGTTAAGAGTAAGAACATTTTCTGCCTAAGGAAGAGAATGGTGGTTCCTAGCTAAGATCTGGAGGTGCTGGTTGAGCTACATTTTAAAGAACTGCATGGAACAAAGAGTATGAACTAAGAAGAAGACAGGAGAGGGTTTCTCTGTTCAGAGAACATCTTATGCTTTTCCTCAGACTCTCTTGGAGATGTCTCCTGAGTTTTAGAATCTATTCACACCTACTTCTCCACAATTGCTCAGATTTCCTACCTCAACTTTATTATTCTCCTAAGGCCCAATCACTGGAGCGATGCTGGGGCCTTCCTAGTCTTAGTTAGACCTGCCAAACTCAACTGCATCCCTGGGCATTTGACATGTTCCATCCCCAGATGGTTCATGTCTATCTCCACTGAGTTCTGTACACAACAATGCCTCTCAAAAAAGTTCTGCAGGCCATATACCAAACAACAGCCCTGCTACCTTCTTTCCATCTGCATTCATATTTTATATCAGTATAGTTAACATGTCTCCCCGACTAGAATATATGAAGATGTAAGGATTTGATGAGACTTTGATGTACTATCTATGGCTGTCTATCTAGGTATTAAGTGCTGGTGGGTAGGTAGTGGGTACACAGTAACTATCTATTAGATGAATGAGCAATAGTGAGATCATAGTTAAACACAAATTGGAGAGGCCAAATCAAAACGGGTGACTTTGAGCATACAGAAGTGTGCTGACTGAATGTTCAGTGAAAGAGTGAAGCCCAAGTCAATGAAGAAATCCAAGATGACTCTAACACCTCTCCTTGTCTAGCAGAGAAAAGGCAGGGCCCCTCATCATGCCAGGGACAGAGATAGAAAAAAGAAGTCCAGATCCGATTTAGCAGTTTGGCTCCTGTGTGGCCCCATCTGGGGATGTGTAGATAGCAAGTTGTTCAGAGAACATATGAAAATAGGAACCAGAGATGAGAGGGAAGAGATTGGGAAGCCAAGCGACATGCTTATAGACCTTATCGCAAGGTGTCTTATGATTGAGAGGCCTTGGTCCCCAGAAATAGCAGGAAGTGCTTCAGGGCAGTGGCCTTTGTGCTCTCTGGAGGTCCCATCTCTGGAAAAGAATGCAAGGCAGAAGAAATATCTTTCCTCACGTTGAGAGAAAAATGAAGAAAGGATTACCCTACGGAGTAGGGCCTAGAGACACACTGAAAACCCCAGCAGAAGACTACACAGGACAGAACACTGATACAGCCTCTACGAAGCTGGAAAAAAAGCTTCTGAGATGAAATCTTCCCAGGCCATATGTGTACAGAGCAACTTGGCACTGCGCTGGTGAGCTAAGATGAAGCAAGATGAAGGCAGCAACAGCAAGGGGTCAAGGCTCACTCTGGTACCGGTGGAATGTTCTTAATAGCAGGAGAGTGACAGCATATGGGGTGACTCCTGATTCATTGTAAATTCCCCAATCCCAGAGAGTGGCCAGGGCACAGGGTCCTATCTGAGAAATCATTTGTCACTTCTCCACTGGGGCAAAGGAAGAGAAGCACTCAGGCCCTGGTGAGCACGCACCACACAGAAGATCTGGATTGGAGTCCAAGGTCCTTATTCTAACATGTTCCTGGGTTGCTACCCTTGAGTGCTACTGGAACAGAGAGAAGGGACAGGTACACTGTTGAAAATGAAGGAAGCTGAGAAGGGTGAGCAAGGAGGCTTGAAGCAAGAAAGCTTCAGAAGCCCAAGGAAGAGCTGACAAGGGGCATGAATTCAAGCTACACAAAACTTATAGTGGAGAAGACCAGTGGGGAAATGCTGAAGGAGACCTCAATGAAAGGGAGGAGTCGCTGAGAGGGGGGCTGAGAGTTCAGGACATCATGCCCACTGTCAGCGTTTCCTCTCCCCACGCTGTCTGGCTCATGACAACCATGCACATCCAATACAACTATGCCAACTTCACTGCATCACTTTAATACCTGGGCAAGTAGATTTCTAAGGTCCCTCCAGATCCAGGCTTAGATCCTCACCTGCTGCAAATTCAGCATGTGCTTTAGGATTCACAGCCTTTTCAGCAGACAGACCGAGGTCAGCTACCCCAACTACTGTCTCAAATTAGTAAAGACTTCAGAGACTACTGAGACAAATTCTGTCAAGTGGAATATTCATAACTTCTTCCTTGACTAAAAGGGGAAGAGGGTAGCAAGTAGCAGGTAGAGGGCTCACACATCAAGTCTTTTAGATGAATCTCAACTGTTTTTAGTGGGAATTTCAAAAGCCATGAGAATATGAACTCCAGACAAGCTGTGAGGTTCTAGGTTTCAGCCCTGTCAGCCTTGCTCAAGGACTCTGGTTAAAGGCTGGGAGAGAGAACCGGCCAGACTGGTCTTGTTAGATTGTCCCACTGATGGTCACACAAGTCTAGTGTCACTAAACACCATTTTGGCAACTTTCAAACATTTCATAATCATTTCCATGCAAAAGTAGCTGGCATTGTAGTGTTATCCCCGTTTCAAAGGAGGGAGAGGAGATAACTAATACAGATGGAATGCTAACTCTAAGCTCAGTGAAGAGATAGGCAGACTCCCAGACACATAGTCTCCTGGGGTTTTCATGGCAACCCATAAGGGAGGGGTTATTTCTCATTTTTTACAGATGAAACTGAGACTTAAATTAAAGAACTGTCAAAACACAAGATAGCTAGCAAGGGATGGAGCCATAACTCCAACTCAGGTCTGTCTCAGGCCAGTCACCATCAGACGCTGACTGCCAAACAAAATGCTCACGATAAAAATAGTCACTAACACCTGAAGCTATGTGAAGATGATGCCTTCACTTTCATTAAAGCTGTTGGCATCAAAACACTAGCTGGGTTGGAATTGATGTGGATGAAACAAATACATTGTATTAAAAGATGCACAACAGGCTCATCACTCACATGCACACATAAATTACATAGCTGTAGCAAATGTGTCATAAATTATTTGTAGGAATCAAAGTGCCTTAGATGCCTTCTCTTCAACCCAGAGAGTCCAGGAAGCCTCCTTGCTTAGATCAATTACATGTGGCCCTTCTTAAAGGACACATGATAGTGGCCTTAATCCTCATAACCAATAGCACTTCTGACAACCCACTCAAGAAAATCCACAAGACAGAACCTCAGAGACAGGACAACATTATCTTTGGTCATGCTCTCTCTCACCTGTTTCAGCATTCCTTGATTGCTCAGGGCTAGTGGCATCTGTATCTCTGCACCTCCCAGGGACTTCAGAGTAGAGCTGGTACAAAACTTGAGAAAGAAGATGGTCCCTACCCTCTGACTCCTACCCCTGTTTCTGCTCCACAGACAGACTACCACCAGTACTCATCAGCTAGTGACTGTAGAGTACAGATGAGACACAAATGAGACAGTGTCCCCAGTCCTGGTAACAGAGCTTATCTCAGTCCAAGGAGGAGAGGGGAAACTGTGACCCAACCAGGGTCACCTATATGTGAAATTCTGTTCTAGACTCTTTCTGCTCAGGGCAGAAGGATGGGTAGTAGAGTCAGGTACTCCAAGCTGAGGTTGTACGGGAGATATTTTCTTTTCTTCCTGTAATTCCCCCCCCCACTATGGCTTTCAGGCTTCAACAACAAACTCAAAATTTCCAAAGATTGATGTAGTCTATGTGATAACATAGTAACCACATGATCCACTAATGCGATCTAAGGAAACAGTATCTCTGCATCTATAATAAAAACCAGGAACATATGGGATTCAGTCTACCCATGATTCCACCTATATTTTGACTTACAATGTCTTTCACACTAATTTACAACCCTGCAAGCCTTCTTGAGTTAAAATAGGATTTAGTATTTTATATTCACTAGACACCAGGACAAACTGTAGCATTTCAATTACCTAATGACACATGCTGTGGGAATATTTCAATTTAGTAATTAACAACCTATATATGAGCAAATCAATCACAAAATATTAATCATTTTCTGTAATAGAAACATTGAAATTTAATTCTTATTATAAGCAAAAGATTTATTCAGGACCTGTATTATTATTATTATTATTATTATTATTATTATTATTATTATTATTATTATTATTATTACTACTACTACTACTATTATTGGTTTTTTGTTTGTTTGCTTGCTTGCTTTAAAGTTCAACCAGAAGTAACTTTAAAGAACAAAGTGAGAAGAGGGTTTTCTGCTGGCTGCTTGCCAGCCCTTTAACACATAGAATTCTATGGAGAATTATGTTTTTATTCAAATAACAAAACTCAGTTGCCTTGGTAAGAATAGGAGAAAACAAATTTGTAAAATTGATGGAAATGGGGAGCAAAAAGTGAGTCCTATTTTATATACCCTATTAATACCATTGCAACCTACTTTCATCAGTTTCATAGCTTCAACCAGTGATTTATTACACAGCTAAATTAAAGACATAGTCCAAGCTAGCTGGGATTATGGAGTAAGATTCTGCCACAAAATAATCATCATGATAACAATCATCACTGTCCCTTCATTTCCTTAAATTTACTTTCCAGGACAAGACTGATACAGAAAACAGACTGTCTACTTAGGTAAGCCTTTGAAACTGAAGGGATGTTGTCTAGTTTCCACAACAACCCCAGGGGTCCAATCCAAGGACAAAGGTCATTCTGTCTGGCCCACCAAGCAAGGTCCACATGGCAATTGCATTTGAAAAGGCTTTATGCATTTACTTCCATTTCTGTATATTTAATTATGTATAAGTCATGGGCACATTATTAGTATACTGTGAACATTACAAAATGTATACAGAATAGATCTCTAGAAAGAATAAAATAACAGTAAATATTTTCTTGCCAAAACCCAGTTGGATCCCAAGGCACAGGCAAGTTTGCCACACTACCACATGGAAGAACACTTCTCAAACAAGAAGTATGGATCTTGTGGTGAAGTGATAAGGAACCTATAGCTTTCTTCCCCTCTTTGCCAAGGACACCTTGCCAATGACAGGAAATGAGTGTTCCATCCCTTATAGCATGGTCCAGAAAGTTGCCGTGTCTCTAGGCAACCCACAGTTGGAGGTTTGCTCTTGGTTCACACACAGTGGCTGCAGGAAAGGAGAGGGTGTGGTACTGCAAGGAACTGCCTGTCATGGTTCTGTAAGTAAGAGAAGGAATGAGGTGCAGCCGCCACCCAGGGCTACTTGCCTGCCCACTTGGCAGGAATGTGAGGCATGTATTCAAGTCTGGGTGTTGCCTTCCCAGACAGGGTGGGGACACTCTAAGGAAGAAGCGCCATGTTAGTCTCACCCCACTCTTGAGGCTAACCTCGTCCATGCTGCATTCCCAGTAAAGAAACAAGATTGGCTTAGTTTAAGGCAAGAGAGAATAAATGAAGACTTCTGGGTCTCATCATCATAGTTCTTTAGAAGCAATCAGAGTCAGGAAAGGGAAACACTTTTCTGTGAGTCCTTTATCAACCCTTTCTTTTTTTTTTATTTTATTTTATTTTATTTTATTTTTTTAATTTACATTCCAAATCACTTCCCCTTTCCCGTTTCCTCTCTCCCCGAAAGTCCCATAAGCCCCCTTCCCTCCCTCTTTTCTCCGTTCAACCCCCTCTCATTACTCTGTCCTGGCGTTCCCCTACATCCAGTCTTTCCAGGACCAGGGGTCTCTCCTTCCATCTTTTTAGAAATCTATTGATATTCTGATTGTGTCTAGGGTATTCTGAGATTCTGGGTCAATATCCCCTTATCAGTGACTGCATACCATGTGTGATCTTTTGTGATTGGGTTACCTCACTAAGGATGATATTTTCAAGTTCTGACCATTTGCCTAGGAATTTCGTGAATTCATTGTTTTTAATTGCAGAGTAGTATTCCATTGTGTAGATATACCACATCTTCTGAATCCATTCCTCCGTTGAGGGACATCTGGGTTCTTTCCAGCTTCTGGCTATTATAAATAAGGCTGCTATGAATATAGTGGAGCATGTGTCCTTATTGCATGCAGGTAAAGTCTCTGGGTATATGCCCAGGAGTGGTATAGCCGGATCCTCCGGAAGTGTCATGCCCAGTTTTCTGAGGAACCGCCAGACTGCTTTCCAGAGTGGTTGTACCAGCCTGCAATTCCACCAGCAGTGGAGGAGTGTTCCTCTTTCTCCACATCCTCGCCAACAACTGCTGTCTCCTGTGTTTTTGATCTTAGCCATCCTGACTGGTGTGAGATGGAATCTCAGGGTTGTTTTGATTTGCATTTCCCTAATGACTAAGGATGATGAACATCTCTTTAGGTGCTTCTCAGCCATTAGATATTCTTCAGGTGAGAACTCTTTGTGTAGCTCTGTACCCCATTTTTTAATAGGGTTACTTGCCTCTCTGGAGTTTAACTTCTTGAGTTCTTTGTATAACTTGGATATTAGCCCTCTGTCGGATGTAAGGTTGGTAAAGATCATTTCCCAGTTAGTTGGTTGCCGCTTTGTCTTTTTGACGGTGTCTTTTGCCTTGCAAAAACTTTGTAATTTAATGAGGTCCCATTTGTCTATTCTTGATCTTAGAGTATAAGCTATTGGAGTTCTGTTCAGGAAATTCTCCCCTGTGCCCATATGTTCAAGGTTCTTCCCTAGTTTCCCTTCTATTAGTTTCAGTGTGTCTGGTTTTATGTGGAGATCTTTGATCCACTTAGAATTGAGCTTAGTGCAAGGAGATAAGGATGGGTCAATTTGCATTCTTCTGCATGTTGACCTCCAGCTGAGCCAGCACCATTTGTTGAAAAGGCTATCTTTTTTCCACTGGATGGTTTTAGCTCCTTTGTCAAAGATCAAGTGACCATAGGAGTGTGGATTCATTTCTGGGTCTTCAATTCTGTTCCATTGATCTACATGTCTGTTACTGTACCAATACCATGCAGTTTTTAACACTATTGCTCTGTAGTACAGCTTGAGGTCCGGGATACTGATTCCCCCAGAGGTTCTTTTACTCTTGAGAATAGTTTTAGCTATTCTGGGTTTTCTGTTATTCCAGATGAATTTTTGAATTGCTCTTTCTAACTCTATGAAGAATTGAGTTGGGATTTTGATGGGGATTGCATTGAATCTGTGTATTACTTTTGGTAAGATGCTCATTTTTACTATATTAATCCTGCCAATCCATGAGCATGGCAGATTTTTCCATCTTCTGAGGTCTTCTTCAATTTCTTTCTTCAGAGACTTGAAGTTCTTGTCATACAGATCTTTCACTTGTTTGGTTAGCGTCACACCAAGATACTTAATATGGTTTGTGGCTATCGTAAAGGGTATTATTTCTCTTACTTCTTTCTCAGCCTGCTTATCCTTTGAGTATAGGAAGGCTTCTGACTTGCTTGAGTTGATTTTATATCCGGCCACTTTGCTGAAGTCGTTTATCAGCTGTAGGAGTTCTCTGGTGGAGTTCTTTGGGTCGCTTATGTATACTATCATATCGTCTGCAAATAGTGATAGTTTGACTTCTTCCTTTCCAATTTGTATCCCTTTGACCTCTTTTTGTTGTCTAATTGCTCTAGCTAGAACTTCAAGTACTATATTGAAAAGATATGGAGAGAGAGGGCAGCCTTGTCTAGTCCCTGATTTTAGTGGGATTGCTTCAAGTTTCTCTCCGTTTAGATTGATGCTGGCTACTGGTTTGCTGTAAATTGCTTTTACTATGTTTAGATATGGGCCTTGAATTCCTGATCTTTCCAAGACCTTTAGCATGAAAGGATGCTGAATTTTGTCAAATGCTTTCTCAGCATCTAATGAGATGACCATGTGGTTTTTTTCTTTGAGATTGTTTATGTAGTGGATTACATTGATGGATTTCCTTATATTGAAGCATCCCTGCATCCCTGGGATGAAGCCTACTTGATCGTGGTGGATGATCGTTTTGATGTGTTCTTGGATTCGGTTGGCAAGAATTTTATTGAGTATTTTTGCATCGATTTATCAACCCTTTCTATGTCTGCTTATCCTTTCAATTAGAAAATCGGTATACAGTTTTACCAACTCTCCCCATGTGTGTGATCAACAGACATTGTGTTTGTCCTGACTCTGAGGCTGAAGAACTCAGGAAGAACACACACACACACATACACACACACACACACACATGCACACACGCACGCACGCACAGAAAATCCTGAGATAGTTGAAGGCTGTTAGAGTACAAGCAGCTTCTCCTCCGTTCTTCAAGTAAGCAGAATGAAAATATGAGGTGCCTAAACCTTTCCAAAACACAGGTTTCTGTCTGGAATCCACCTACACAGCTCGCTTCCGACATGGACTTATATTAATGTACCTCTGTTGTTACTAACATGCTTCTCCCAAGTACAGCCTGGAATGGGAGCAGATTTGGTGTACCCAACAAAATACACAGAGGTTTGGTTGAAACTAAATAAAATATATCCTTTTCAGAAGGGAAGAGAAAGCTGAAAAGTTTCTTTATTCAGCTTAAAGGTAGCAAAGCTCTGTGCCATGACCAGTTCTGAGGTGGGGAGGTGCAGTTGTCCATTCAACAGAACTTTCAAAATGAGGTTCTTTCCAAACTCACAGATTCTTGGACTTAGTTCCAAATTTCCTCAATATGCTCATTCATCACCATATTTAAGATGTGCTTACTGTGTGCCAAGCACTGCTTTCAGGAGTCTTGTGGGGAAGTGCCGGTAAGAAAGCAGAACCTGAGTTCTGGCAGAGGGCATAAACGTCTGGCACGCTTACACCTCAGACAGTATTAAGGGAGCCAATGTCTTTTGCTGGACAAGCAGGAGCTCATATAAATGCAAATACCCCTAGGAAAGATGGCACACAAACATAAATTTAATAACCCACTGTCAGATTTTAATCTTCAAAATGGAGTTTAATAGACTATTTCTATAGAAAACAGGAATGCTAACAAGACAGAGGATAAATATGGAAACTAAGGCTTTAAAAGGGGCAATCTGAAAGATTCAAAAGACCATTTCCCTCAATGCTGATTTGATAACAAATTTACTAGAGAATTATTAAGTATACAAAACAAATTTTATTATCTAATTTTTAAAAAGTGAGATTATAAGATTTTAGAAACGTTAAGCAGGTGGGATAGATAGCTCAGTCAAAGTGCTTTTTGAAAAAGCATGAGGACCTAATTTTAACCTCCACAACATGTAAAGAAAGCCAGGTATGGTGGTAACTTTGTAATCCCAAAATTGGGGAACAGAGACAGGCAGATCTCTGGGGTTGGCTAGTCAGCTAGCCTAGCATGGTTGGCAAGCTCCTGGCGAATGAAAGACTATCAAAAAAAGAAAAAAGAAAAGAAAAGGAAAGGAAAGGAAAGAAAAGAAAAGAAAAGAAAAGAAAAGAAAAGAAAAGAAAAGAAAAGAAAAAGAAATGTCGAGTGCTCCTGAGGAATGGCACCCAAGGTTGACCTCTGCCTTCTACACACATATGTAGAAATACCCACATACACCCACATGGGCATGCACATGCACATATACACAGAGAGAAATATGTTTGCTCCTAACACACAGTGCTGAAATCTTAAGAAGTTGTTTTGTTAAATTTATTTGTGTAGACAAAATATGGGAGGTCATTAGCTAGGGAATGTGGACAGGCTGGTCTTTCTCCACAGCGAGAACTGAGCTGCAGTGCATCCTCTTCAGTCCTGCTACTGTCAGTCTCTCGCAGCACAGCAGCTTCAACTCTGACCGCTCCACGGCAGGGTTGGCACACTGGGTCACAAGCTTTGGTCCATTCTATGTTGTGGCTGAAGACCTTCTTACAAAAGCAGGTTCTCCAGCAGACTGGTTTCTGAATATCTAAAAAGCATCTTTGTTCGTGCAATGCCCCCTTGAGAACCACAAGAAGCATTGGTTCTAAGGAGATGACAGACTATCTCTGTAGCACGGGTCTAGCCTCAACTTTCAGGTCAAACACCCAAATTTTGTTATTTACCACTCTGAAGCAGACATTTCCTAAAAGAAGAAGATGGGTGGAGGGGAAAATAAAGGCGCCTACTACTTGAGTTCCATCACTAGGACCCACGTAAAAGTGGAAGAGAACCAGCTGCACAAGGATGTCCTTATATCTTCACATGGACACATGGTATTATACAGACACATACACACAAGAATAAATATAATTTTAAAGGAAAAATACATACAAATGGTGGTAGGTGTATACAAGACATTCAAAATTTTTCCAATTTCCCAACATATAACCAACCTTGAAATGACTTTTACATTTCTGAAACCGATTGGTGAGAAAACAGGAGAACAATACTTCCTAGCACACATTTCAAGAAACTCAAGTTCCTCCGCCCATAGACAAAGCAGCACTGGAACCCAGCCACAGCTCATTTACAAAATGTTCAGTGACCCTGGATATCGAGGCAGAGCCAAGGAGTCCCTGGGAGACAGATGGCCCACAGAGCTAGAAACATTTACCACCTGACCCTTTGCCAAAGTGCTTGCCGACTGCTGCCCTGCAGGGCAGAATCCAAACACTGTGTAGGACACTCAGGGCTTTCCAAGATGTGGGTTGTGCATCTTCTTGTGAACTACTTCCTCAGCTCTTACTATGAAACATCTGCCGGGCTCCTTTAGAGGCCTGATTGTGATCATCACTAAAAGTCACCTCTGACCTTCCTAAACTGCTTAGGCCAGGTGTGTGATAGCTAGCGCATTTAAATAATTTTACAGATAAAAAAGGGATAAAAAAGGGTAAAGAGGGATTAGAAGTGGCTTGTTTTTTTAAAAGTTCTTTTTATTAAAAGACTTTATAGTGGCTTTGCTTGACAAACATTGATAATAACCTAGGTCGTATTTTTTTTACTTAGTTTTCAGTACATTTAACAAATTGTGTGTACACGTATGTCTGCACATGTTCCTGAGATTGTATACATACATGTAGGCAAGTGTGTGTGCACCTGCATGTACAGGAGGCCAGAGATCAATGCTAGGAGCTTTGCTCAATTGATCACTATGTGTTTTGAGACACAGTTTCTTATTGAACATGGGATTTTTTTTTTTATTAAATTTAGCAATACTAGCTGTCCAGGAAGACTCAACGTTTCCTGTCTTAGCCTCTTTAGTACTAGCATTACAGCTATACACTACCAGTAGAAGTGTTTTCTCAACAAACGCTTCATTTCAAAGTTTACAGAAAACCTAGGAGAACTGCTAAAAATTATAAACAAGTAAGCAGATGTTTGTGCAGGTCATGGAGCAGGAATGGAAAGAGACTAACAGTATAAAGACTGACTCTCAGATTTTGCCACATGGGTTATAGTTCTTTGGTGCTGTCAGAAGCCCACAGATATGTATTCTAGACATGGTCCTCTATCAAAGGGCTGCCACATCCTTGTAAATCCACTGTAAACTGACCCATTTAAGAGAGTTCTTGATAACACAGAGAGGGCCTAAAGGGCCCTAAGCTCCCTGCTATTTCAGGTGTACACAGCCCACTCAAGCTGACACTTTTGCGCCTTGAGTATGGGCTTATCCTGGTAAAGTCTCACAGCTCAGAGGCAGGGTATTCAGTCACAGGCAATCTGATCCAATGCAGCATCCTTTCCTCAGCCCTCCATTACTTTCACTCTGAAGAAACCAAGTCACATTTCTATGAAAATAAGAACTAGAAATAGTTAGCTTTTTGAACCTTCTACTACAGGTAAAATAAAACTATTTTAATTTGAAGTTTCAAAAAGAAAATTCAGATTACTGAGAACAAATTAATTCAGGAAAGAGACTAATTTAAAGATCACTTAGTTCTAGCCTAAATCCTAAAATATCAGTGAATATTTCCTCCCTCGACATCTAAAATATCTAATAGGCATGAGCTGTGTGAGGCAGATCAGAGGAGCCCAGGTATCCCCACATATACTGTCCTCAGGTCCTTCTCTGTATACCAAGACCTGTCTCCGGAGGTCTGAGATGTCTGAACAAAAACCCAAAGCAGGCCTGTGAACTCACAAGGCTATTCACAATCCACCGCCGACGGAGAAGAGGCGATGCCACGGGACCCCTTTCCTCCATGTGTGCTTTCATCATGGAAATCCACACTGATATGTTAGATGGTAACCGGAAAAGCCACCTCAAAACACAAGGCTATCTACTGTCAGGGTGTCTGAGATAAGACAAGAAATAAATACCACTACCTAAAATTCTCCATTTATCATAAAAAAAAAAAAAACTGGTACCTACAGTGACATCCTGAGAAAATCCTTGCAGATGTCGAGTCATGTAAAAACTGGGTGAGACTCACTCTCTTCCACAGGCTTCCGCTTTCAGACAGAAAACTGTTCTTCTATGCTCAGTTCCTCCTCTATATCAGAGGGGCTGGGCAGCTCCTCTGCTACATATTTATAGTGGCTGGGTCTAGCAGGCATTTAAAAATCGAGATTCTAAATAAGAACGGCAAACTTTGCCAGAGAAACAAACTAATTTTACCCCCTTGGAAACAGTTAACGTGCCTAAATTGTCTGATAATCAAAAACAATTCCTAAAATACTCAATCACTTCAGTGGTCTTGGAATTCCAACATCTCATAAAACCTATTTTAGATATTTATTTTTAATTGTCGCTGAACGATCCCAACTCTTGCTTCCAGCAGTCCTTTTTCTGATGATACCTACCCCACCTGTTTATGATTGGGCCCTGTGCTAGTCAGTTGTTTTGTTTCGTTTTATTTTTATTTTGGTTTTGCTTTTTTGGTGACACAAGCTACCATCATTAGGCAAGGAATAAAAATCAACTAAGTAGTTGCCCATATCAGTTTGACCTGTAGGCAAGTTTGTGGAGCATTTTCTTGACTAATGATTGATGTGGGAGGAGTCAGCCCCTGTGGATGGTGACACCCCTAGGCAGGTGGACCTGGGTATAAGAAAGCAAGCTAAGCAAGCCATGGGGACCAAGTCAGTAAGCAGTATTACTCCATGGCCTCTCTTTCAATTCCTGCCTCCACATTTATGCTTCGGTTTCCTTCAATGATAGACTATAAAATCTGTAAGGTAAAATAAACTCTTTATTCCCCAAGGTTGTTCTTGGTCATGGTAGTTATCATAGCAACAGAAAAGCAAGCTAGGACAGACCTTGTGAAAATACAGTCTCCTTTGGCCACTTGTTCATGGGTTTCTTCCTTTCTCTTGTATCATAAGACAACAGTGGACTCTTTCACAGTGGCCTCTTTCAAAGTCATTTTTTCTATTCTTTGAGCTGGGCACTCCTCTCCTCTCCTTGAAGAATCCCACTTTGCCTGAAATTCACTGTCATGTTGTATCTTGCCCCTTTCAATACAAGAGGACTTCCAATTCACACTCAACCTTCCCTACCAAATAAATTAGACTCCTCAACTCCCTGACTGTGCCTCAGACAAAGAATACCACTAGAACACTAGCCTTTCTCACCTCAATATCTAAGTCACCCCAGGCCTGTGGATGGCATCTTTTCTGCCCATGGTTATTGCTTCCACACTCTCAAATTCCTTTTTATCAGTTCACTTTAGTGTCACAATGGGCTCCAAACTGCTTTTCACTTCTTATTCCCTTGCTTTCAAAGGAACCAAGTTGAGATCATTAATTATCTGTGAAAGAAAGGCAGAAATAAGCCACAGAGAGGGGTTGTCTGGTGCCAAGCATAGTAGACAACTCTTACATCTGTGTGGTAACTTACTCTTGGGAATGCTCAACCGACAAAGCCCCACTAAAATCTGCCACTCAGCATGCTTCCTGCACAGGCTCAACGAGATCTTTGTCTTACACAGTGGAGGACTCTTAAGAGTAAACAACTTTCATGTAGGAATTCCAAGTTCAGGAACTCCCTGCCTCCTACAACAGATTCATTCTAGAAAACACCAGTTTAAATCTTTGTTATTCTGTCATGTTTTGAAATGCCAAGGCAGTATTTTGACACATTGTTAATAAAAAGAATTCTTCTCTGACACCAATAATTTGACTTAATTCGAAGGTCTGCATGTTAATTATGAGGCTTTGTCTGAAAGGAGAAACACCCATGGTGATAACAACTTAAAATATAAACAATCTGGTTTGAACTCTTGGCTGCCAGAAAGCCCACTTCATCAGGGACTGAACCTTGAGAAGAGAAGCAGACAAGGCTGAAGAGAATGAGGGAGGGGGAGTGACAGGGCATATAAACAGCTAGATTACTACTCCATGCCAGACTCTGGTATTGAGAGCAATACCAGAAGCCTGCTCACAAAGAAAGGGGGCATAAGGGCAGCTCCAGAGAGAACCAGGCAGTTCTAGTAGGGAGTCTCTTCCCTGACTGAAGAGTAAACTCCTTGGGACACTGCATATGTAAAACTGAAACAGCAAGCAAACATCTCACCCTTTAGCTTCTCTCTCTCTCTCTCTCTCTCTCTCTCTCTCTCTCTCTCTCTCTCTCTCCTCCTTCTCCTCCTCCTCCCCCTCATTCTCCTCCTCTTCCTCCTCCTCCCCTCTCCTCTCCTCTTCTTCTTCTTCTTCTTCTTCTTCTTCTTCTTCTTCTTCTTCTTCTTCTTCTTCTTCTTCTTCTTCTTCTTCTTCGACAACTAGGACATCTTGTAGCTGCTATTTGGGAACTACTGCTTTCAGATCTGCCAGGGCAGGGTGACATGATATGCAGAGTTCTGGCCCTGCTCTCCAACTGGGTCATATACTATTCCAGGGTTCTGGCCTCTACAGTCCAAGTGGTCACATGCCTTTGTAGACCACATGTGCCAGGAGAGACAGGATAAGGATAAGACCCCATCAGAGCAAGAGGTACCTTCAAGGATAGAGAAAAGACTCTATGTAGGAAACACAGAGAAAAAGACACCCACACAATGCAGATTGGCCCAAGAGCCACTATGAGATAGGCAAAAGTGTTCTCAGTTTTCACCATCTATAAGAGTTACTGGAAAACTTAATTACAGATGCCCAGGGTACCAGGCAGTCCACAGACACAGGCAGCACGGTCAGTGACAAGTGCTCAGGAAAAAACTTAGCATCCCATCTGGCTGACCTCTCCTACTGATAGTGTCCCCTGAGAAGGAGGCTAGCAATTGTAGCTTCTGCTGTCCAGTAGAAAGATGGCTGGATGACCCACACTCATCCACAGGTCCTTCTGAGCCTATTTATAAGGTCTCTGATCCTATCAAATCACTGTTTTGGACAACATGAAGAATGGGACTCCTTGGCCTGTTACAACTTCTAGTTAACTCTGGGCCCCAAAGTTCTGAGAAAGGGTAGGATGGCTCAAACTTCAGGGAAAGAAAGTGCTAGCCACGATAGCTGCTGGATCAAGGCGACCCCTGTCTAATGATGTCATATACTCAGTCACAGATGGACAGTCGCCTTCCCCTCAGGGCATACTGGTGCTAGATTCTTTCACCAATCTTGACAGCAGTGACTCTTATTTTGTCATCCAAGCCTTGAGAAAACTTCAAAGACCACCAGAAAGCCAGAGACCACCCAAGCCGAGAATGCCCTGCAGTGAACCCTGGCCAAGGGTGAGGGGGCTGTGATGGAACTGGAGAATGAACACAAGAGGCAAAGTGTTAAGGTGGAAAGGTCAAGGGAATAGTTAAGTGGGGAGGAAGATGCCTCCAGAAGAGGAAGGGACAGTTTCAGGTCACTATTAGCAAGGGGGAGAAGAAGACCAGACATGGTGCAAGCCAAGCCGTAAGGGCACTTAGGCCCAATGCCAGAGGAAGAATATGGCCTGCACCACAGAGCAGGAGACATGAGGTTTATACATAATCCAGTAGGACTTGGTTAGTATGAGCTATGAGATACAGCAGAGGACAGCAAAAGGAATGAAGGCTCTTACCCTCCAATGTCCAACAAGCACACATGGAGGGAAGCTGAGGCAGACACCATGCCTGTCCTACTGGTCCTTGCTTGTTACCAGATTCTACAAAGGTAGCAGCCAGAGAACAGGGCTTCAGGCACAGCATCTATCTCAGTGCAGGATGAGATGCTCTTGCCAAGCCCAAGAATATAGCCCTGACTCTTCTATGATGGCCTCAGATGCTCAAGTCAAGGCCATGTTGAGTCCTAAAATGCCAGTATGCTCTTATAAAGCTGGGGTCAGTCAGCCAAGGACAGACCCTGCCTCGGCACTTTCCCATACCTTGAATGATGCAATTTAACTTGGCAGCACTGGGTCTTAATTGGGAGTCCAGGATTGTCTGATATCTGTGGACAGGCCAGCAGAAGCCTACACATAGTTACTCTCCATTCAGCCACTCCATGGGGGAAAAGGCCCTGCCATATGTGCATTTTCTAAATAGAAGAAGAGGAAGCATTTTCAAGAACTTTCTGCCCTAGGGATGCTGATGAAAGTAACTGATAAGAACATGTCTCCAGCCTCTAATTATCTGGATTTTTTTTATATCTAAAACATTCATGGGAACATATGTATGAGGTACATGGTAATGTGAGGTACTGAGATCAGCAAAACTGTCAGTTTTTTAATTGTGAAAAACGAAATATTTATATTGATATTGAGACAAGATTTTTACCTGTCAAATGCCCCAAAGCGCATTTCCAGAACTCGGTGTCACTTTGATGTATCAGTACTATCACTGCTTAGGGGAAGAAATCCACCTTTCCTTAAAGGCCTCTCCTCCCTTTCTACCTCTGTTCTTTCTTTGAGGAGCACTGGTTTAGGAGAGTAAAGGGAAGGTTGGCCTGGTGAGAGGCTAGATACACACAGGAAACTTAGAAATCCATGCAAAGGACCAGAAACTCAGTGCCAGGGAATGAGTCATAAATATGAAGTGTGAGAAGGCTGGGAGGAGCATGGTGGGCCAAGGAACATAGGAATGAGCTCTTCTTAAGTATAGCTTGCTCCTAGATAATCAGAAGTGTATGTACTTGTCATGCACATGTGAACAGACACACGGGACAATGAGAAGAGGGGGAGTGTCAGAAAATTATAAACAGCTGGACTATATGTAAGGGTAGTATATCATCATTCTGTCTGTATATGCCCTAATTGTGTCCTATTTAGTTATTTCTGATATATACGTTAAAGCATTTAAGAGAAACTCAAGAAGCTTTATTAAGCAATTTATTTTCCAAAGAAGTTTCGGTCACGCTTTAAAATTTTAACTGTATGATGAGTACGCATGTTGTTCTTGCTCATTTTCTCTAGATAAAATAATTATTATATATACATGAATATGCTTTTTATTCCCATGTTGGTCTTCCTTAATTTAATGAGATTCTGTAGCCATGGTTAATTTCCCTTAGTGGCCTACCATATACTGATAATCAACACAGTGGAGAGGAAGCAAGGCCGACAGGACAGAATGGCATTTCCTCTTGTAGTTCTGAAGGCCCAGCACAGGAGTGAAGAGTATAACCTCAGTGGACACAGGTTCACACCACTAACCAAGATGCTCTCTGCAACTGAAACCCAATTGCAAAGGAAGATTAGTCTTTTCCAATCAATAGAGTTTCACTGAGTATATTAACTACACTTCAGGGCAGGTCCAGGCCCAGAGGTACATAATCAACACAAAGCAAATTCAATGATATTTTTGTAGACCTTTTGCCTCATATGGCTTTGTTAGGGCTTTTTTTTGGGGGGGGGAGTCCTATGGTCTTTTGATCACTGATTTTTAAATTTTATTTTTTTATTTATTGACATTGTTGTTATTGTTTGCTTGATTTTTAAAGAGAGAAAGAAACTAAGTGGAATTGGGTGAATAGGGATGTAGGGATGTTCTAGAAGAAATTGGAAGAGAAAAGCAAGATCAGAATCTCTTGTACAAAACTTCATTTTTCAATAAAAATGTGGAGGCTGCTGCAGGAGATTACGTGGTATCCACTAAGGAGGCAGTTCATAGCCTCAGAGGCTCCCACATCTGATCAGATGAGTTGAACTGAGAGACAGGCCAGGGGAGGGAGGAAGGGTGGGTATGCTCCAGAGTCAGGGGACAGAGCAGCCTTTGTACAGTCACTCCCATTGCCCCTTCCACCAGCACTAGAGGAGAGGCAGAGGGCTATATTTAGACAAGTCCCTCACTCTCATCAGCCAAGCCAGTGGATTACAGACCCGCCTCTTCATGCTTCACTTTTTCCAAAAGCAACAAAACACCCCCCAAACAACAACAACCCAAACAAACAAAACAACAATAGAAACCCCACAAACAACCTACAAAATCTATAAAAAACTGGGGGGGGGGGCAGAGAACCTATCTCTTAGCAAGCACTGTCTTTTGTTTTTGTTTTGAGATAAATATAATTACAGGCTCTACATAGCTACTGCATGCCTGGCCTGTGACTGTTTTGGGGCTCTGTGTTGTGACTAACCACAGCACCCATGCAGCCTCAGGCAGATGGCAGGGAAACAACCCTCCTCAAAGACATTTGTGTCCTATAAGGAATGGTGGTACAGCTGTTATCATTCTCAAATTACTACCAAGCCCCACCCTGTGTGCCAGCCCAGCACTGAGAGATGAATAACCTATCTTAGCTCTTAAGACCCAGTGAGTCACCAGGGAAGCACATGGCAAAGTTCTGAGAAAGGCGTTGCACACATTTTAAATGTATCATAAAGTTCTAGCATGCTCAAAATTATCTATTAGATCCTAATAATTCCAATAAAGCATGTAGAAGCAGCCAATATTCATATCCTGACAACTGGAAGAGGAAATTGGGGATGGGGGACTATATTAGACTTACAAAATGCACAGACTTTTTCTTTGAGAAAATTCAATTTCTCTGTGCTTTAAAACAAACAAATTGAAAATTTCAACTACATTCCAAGTGTTTTACTATATCATCTTTGACATATGTATTCGTTTGAAAAGACTTAAATGTTTTAGTATTTTTAGGCTTGCAATGAGTTTGAAAAGGAGGTACAGAGTTCCCAAATGCTCTCTTCCCCTACAGAGGCACAGCCATTTCAATCACCAACACAACCCTTCAAGGTCATACATTGTTAGAGCTGGAGCACTGGAGCAGACACCATTGTTACTGACCACTGCGGTTACCTTTTCCTCTCCGTGCTGTACGTCCTGTAGTCTAGCACAAAGAAGCAATGACATAAATCATCATTAGTGTCCTACGAGCCTTTGCTGCCCTACAGATCTTTTGTAAGGTGCAAGTCTGTCCTCTTTCTCTTCTCTAATTCCTGGCTCCCACTGATCCTTTTTACTTTCTCCATTGTCTTCTCTTTCCCAGAAAGGTACAGCACGTAGCTTTTAGAGACTGATGTCTGTAGCTTAGTGATACACACAGTCAGCAGCCCTTCATGTCCTGTTCTAGATTGATTCGCAGTTTCCTTTTAGTGCTGGATAAAGCTCCATTGTCCGGATATGAACGACACATGAATTTTTCAAAGCAGCAGCTGAAAAGGGGCTCAAGTACAAGGAAGGTACTATTGGCGCAGTGCGGCTACAGAAGCCACTCAGGGTACACAGCAGCTGGGAACAGTGAACATTGATAGTGAATAGAGACTAGAATTCAAAGCACCTCTGGCTTAGTTTGCTCTTCTCTTACCAGTTCTGGACTCAGCACAGCCTAGAACCTGATGGCAGGCAAAGGCAGACACATGGAAATCTGAAGAAGTACCATGCACCTGCTACCTCCCCTACCTCAACTTGGGAGGAAGAGGCGGGAGACATGGGGCAGGGTGGGGTGAAAGTCCAATAAGTGAAATAAACTCATGGGATTAATCCTCAGCAGAATCACCAAGCCTAAGTACCTATCCATGTGATTATTCAGTCTGAGTGTCAGAGAGAAATGCCTGACAAAAATGAAGACTTGGGAACCTACTGAATGGTACCAAGAAGTCTAAATCTCATGTTGATGAGATTCTTACAAAGAAAAGCAAAAGTGAGTATTTCAACAGTTAATGGCAGAAAATTTCCCAAAGTTGGCAAAAGACACAAACATACACATTCACAAAGCTCAGCAAACCCCATACAGACTGAAGACACAGCACACTCTAGGATATCATAATCTAAGTAGCTTAAAACTGAAGACAAATATAAACATCTTGAGAGCAACTAGAGCAAACCATGTGTCTCGTGATACAGAAACAATGCTCAGGAAGTAATGAAGTTATGCAAAGTACTGTTGAGAATTTGTACATACAGTGAATGAAGCCTGGCTGTGGTTTAAAATAAATATGAGATATCTCCCATAGGTCCCCATGTTCAGTACTCAGACCTTAGCTCACTGCAGGATTTTGGAAGGTTCTGGAAATTTTAGGAGGCGAGGCCTACCTGGCGCAAGCAGGTCACTAGGGGACATGTCTTCATCTCTCTGCTGCTTCCTGCGTACAGCCAGGTGAAGATGCTCTTGTTGACACCATACACTACCAAAGCACACAAGGCCAACCATGGGCTGAATCATTAGAGACCATAACTAACCTAAAACCATCCTCCCTTAAGCTCCTTGTAATGGAGTACACTCTTCACAGATAAGTTGAAGAAAGAAAGACATTCTCAAACGAAGGCCGATAAAAACAATTTATAGCCAAGAAAACTGTTTTAGAATTGCTAAATTAAGTTCTTCAGATGTGAAAGAAACATGGCAATGAACGTGGCACAAGCAGCGAAAAAGGAAGCTCGTAACATATCCGGCCCCATAGACTCTGCCTATTCCCAACCAGTCCTTGACAATCTGCCTACACAACAAGGCACAGACAACACCACGTGGAAGACAGACATTCCTCACCAGAAACGATTGGCACAAGCAATGCCTCAGATTTCTCAGATTTGGGGAGATTCTGAAATACCTGTACATTTTTGGAATAGTTTAGCTCAAAGTGTTTTAGAGTATTTCAGATTTCAGGATTTGTGAAGAGAAATGCTTGACCTGTATGCAATATTCCACATAGGTGGTAAGATGCCAAAAGCTTGTACATTTTCAACACTAGAAAATTCACAGAACTTTAAAGGTTTTCTGAAAGAAATCAAAACCTACCAGAAATACAGAATTGGGAATAGATAACCTAAAGAAATCCATTTAAAACTTTGATTTTACTGCAGCAAATGCTGTTCAGTGGTGACTCATAGGCATAGCCTGCATAAGTCCGTGAGTTCAATCCCCACCAATATGACCAGTAACAAATAGATTCGATGTGAAGCTAAGAACACAATGGAAAAGACATTTCAGGTCCATGCAGTTTCACTGGAAATAAAAAAAAAATCAACAGAACACTTAACTTCAATTCTAAACAATCTTTCCGAGAAAACAGAAGAAAAGATAACATATTCAAAGTTATTATATAAGGTCAGTATTAAGATGACAAAAGCTGGAAAATAGACAGCATAAGAATAGAAACCAATATTCCAAAACCCCTGGGAATGTATATTTAAAAACTTTACAAAAAAAGCAAATAGAATCCAAGAATGCATAAAATAAAGTAAGAATAATATGTCACACAAAATGGCTTGGTCACACATGTACAAAGCTGGACCAATATTTGAAACCTGATTAATGTAATTCATTATGCTAGGAGTTGAAGGGAAACCAAATTAAAACAATTCAATGTTTTCAAATTCAATATAATTCAATGTTAACAAACAAAGAATAAAAGACAGCTCCTTTGCCTTTAAAAAGACATCCATAAAGCATCTACAGCTGATACATTTTTTTGGTACAAGATCAAATGTTGTCCCGCTAAGATTAGGAACAAGATAAGGATGATATTGTCAGTACTCTTCACATAAATACTGGACAATAAGAAGACAGACATATAAGTTCCCCCCAAAAATCAAAACAAAAAAAAAAAAAAGAAAACCCACAGAATTAATATACTTAGCAATGAAGGAGGATACAAGTTCCACATGCAAAATCAATTAAATCTCTATACTATTCATCAACAATTTCAAACTGAAACTTTAAAATATCACTTATACTTTTGGTTCCTACAGACAAATGTTTAGGTAAAAACCTCCTAACCACTGATAGAATTTATAGAAAATGCTGGTGGGAGAAATGGAGGCAGACTGAGAATAAACACTGGCAAATATTCATGGATTGGTAGACTGAAATCCATTTCCAGATTTCACAACATTCCAAACATTGCCAATGTGACTAGTTTGTAGCTATGGATAAACTGATTTAAAAATTTATGAGGGAAAGCAAAAGGAAAGTCAGCCAAGACAGTTTTGAGAAACCAAAAATGTTCAGGGTATTAGACTCCACCATTTTAGATCTTACTGTGAAATTTGTGAGGAACAGCTATAAATCATTAGAGAAATTAATCAAGAAATAGATCCACACAGATATGGCCAGGTAATTTTTTTGTCAAAAGTATAAAGGAATTAAAACAAACAAACAAAGCAAAAGCAACAACAGAATCTTTCAGTCAGTGGTAGTAGAAGGACTGGACGCTACACTAAACGGAAAAAGTGGAGAAGAAAGAGAACTTTGACTCAAATCCCACATTGCATACAAACATCCAGAAACTGAGGTGTATATAAGGAAACGTAAAACAAAATCTCCCTGTTTAGGATTAGGCAAGAGTCCTTAGGCATGGAACCTAGGACTGTCTAAGACATAAAGTTCAAAGATAACAAATGTCCTCAGTTAAAATGTCTACCCTTCTGAAGAAAATGCTTTTCTAAAAATGAAAATTACAAGTTATAGACCAGGAGAAAAAGATTCTCAAATTACATATAGGACCTAGGAACTCATGCTACATAAAGAAACTTCAAAAAAAATATCAAAAAAAAAAAACCCCAAAAAACAAGCAAAAGACGTAGACACATTATTTTACTAAATGGATACATGGATGGCAAAGAAATGAAACTATTAGTCATTAGGTAAACGCAAGAGTAAACATATTCACCCTAGCAACACAAAGTGAGAACGTGTACACAAACACATACCTGCAGGAACTCCATTATCAGCTCTTCAGCACTAACACAACACTGGAAACTACCCAGAGGTCCTTCAGAGGGTGGTGGTAAACAGATCGGTGGACTCACAGATAGACTATTGCTGAGCAACCAAGAAAAATAAGCTGACACACACAGAATTACAAATATAATGCTAAATAAAGGCTCAAAGGGATACTTTGTGGTGGCTAGTTTTTTTATCAATTAGACACAAGGTAGAGACATCACAAAAGAGGGAGCCTCAATTGAGAAATGCCTCGCAGGCTGTAGGAAGGCCTGTAGAATTTTCTTCATTAGTGATTGATATGGAAGGGCCCAGGCCATTGTGGGCGGTGTCACCCCTAGGCTGGTGGTCCTGAGTTCTTCAAGAATACTGACTAAGCTATGTAGAGCAAGCCAGTAAGCAGCACTAGTCTCCTGTTTTCAGGTTCCTTCCCTGTTTGAGTACCTGTACTGACTTCCCTCAATGATAAACAATATAAGCCAAATAAACCCTTTCCTCCCCAAGCTGCTTTGATCATAGTGTTTCATCCCAACAAAGATAACCTCAACTAAGACGTACATACTGCAAGATTTGTGTGATATTCTCAAAGTTACAGTGAGAGAGAGCAGACCAGGCAGTTGTCAAGGAGACTGAGAGGGGAACATGAGGGGTCATGAGCATCTTCTTCACCCTAACTGGAAACATGGATCTATAATGTGTTAACAAACATACATAGATATTAAACTATACAAAATTTTATTTAAAAAATAAATCAACTCCATATGGAATACTGGATAAATGTTAACTTTAAAAAATAAGATTTTTCCCTCCAGGCATGGGTCACTCTGCAGGGCAGATGTCCCACAGCAGGGCTTGAGTCCAAGTTGATCAAGGACCTCCACATAAAACCAGACACACTGAAACTAATAGAAAAGAAACTAGGGAAGAGCCTTGAACACATGGGCACAGTGGAAATTTTCCTGAACAGAACACCAATAGTTTATGCTCTAAGACCAAGAACTGACAAATGGGACCTCATAAAATTACAAAGTTTCTGTAAGGCAAAGGACACTGTCAAAAGGACAAAGCGGCAGCCAACAAATTGGGAAAAGATCTTTACCAACCCTACATCCAACAGAGAGGGCTAATATCCAATTTATACAAAGAACTCAAGAAGTTAGACTCCAGAGAGCCAAATAACCCGATTAAAAAATGGGGTACAGAGCTAAACAAAGAATTTTCACCTGAGGAATATCGAATGGCTGAAAAGCACCTAAAGAAATGTTCAGCATTCTTAGTCATTAGGGAAATGCAAATCAAAACAACCCTGAGATTCCATCTCACACCAGTCAGAATGGCTAAGATCAAAAACTCAGGAGACAGCAGATATTGGTGAGGATGTGGAGAAAGAGGAACATTCCTCCACTGCTGGTAGGATTGCAAGCTGGTACAACCACTCGGGAAAGCAGTCTAGTGGTTCCTCAGAAAACTAGGCATGACACTCCCGGAGGACCCTGTTATACCACTCTTGGGCATATACCCAGAGGCCTCCCCGGCATGCAATAAGGACACATGCTCCACTATGTTCATAGCAGCCTTATTTATAATAGCCAGAAGCTGGAAAGAACCCAGATGTCCCTCAACAGAGGAATGGATACAGAAGATGTGGTATATTTACACAATGGAATACTACTCTGCAATTAAAAACAATGAATTCATGAAATTCTTAGGCAAATGGTCAGAACTGGAAAATATCATCCTTAGTGAGGTAACCCAATCACAAAAGAACACACATGGTATGCAGTCACTGATAAGTGGATATTAACCCAGAAGCTCAGATTACCCAAGACACAATTCACATATCAACTGATTTCCAAGAAGAAGGAAGGAGAGACCCCTGGTCCTGGAAAGACTGGATGTAGCAGTGTAAGGGAATACCAGGACAGAGAAGCAGGAAGGAGTTGACTGGGGAACAGCAGGAGGGAAGAGGGCTTATGGGACTTTCAGGGAGGGGCAAAAAATAAATAAAAAAAATAAGATTTTTAAAACAAGAATGCAATTCATATTTTTGTCTTTACAATTAATGTCCATGGAAAATTATCTTTCCCTTATTGTCACTGGATACAAAGAGTAATCCTTCATAGTGGAGAGAATGAGGACCTTTTGGTGGACTAGGAGCCCTTAAATATCAAAATTCTGCACCCAGTAAAGTGCCTACTATAAAATAGCCAGAGTATATTATTTATATAATCTTACATATTATCATATACACTTTAACTTCTCCATAGCTCACCTATAGCACCTAATACAATAAATGATATGGAAGTAGCTACTTACCTTCATTGTTTAAAATGCAAGAAAATATCTATATATGTTTATTACAGATGCAGTTTTTAAATTGTTTTCAATCCATGCATGGTTGAACTAGAAATGTAGAACTTGCAGATAAAGTGGACAGCCATAGATCCATTCATACCTTGGACCTCATTAGAAAAGTTTCCTTGTGCAAGTGGACTAGGCTGTTAATGTAGAAACCCCTAACTGGTTCAAGAGAATAAATGTTTGTGGAATGTTCAACCATAACTGAGCTCAGAGACCATCTCAGCAGAGGAGATGTATTATGAGAGCCACAGCTTGGGGAGCACTGGAGCAAAACTGCGCCTTCCGGACATGGCAATACCACCTTCCTCATCAACATGGCACCTATGGCTGCCTGCACAAAACATGCATAAGATCAGGCCAGGCAACATTCCAGCCTGGAGGGGCATGGGCTCAGGACCTCTTACCCCAAGCTGAGGGGTTATTGATCTTAATAATTACTCAGGAGAGAGAGGGAATTTTCTTTAAGAATATGGACTCCTGGTAAGTCAACCCTACTCCAATGGATGGCCTGTTGAGTGTCCTGGCGGCACACACTAGACTTAGTAGGGTAATTTTTAAAATGGGAGCACATGAAGTAAAGAGACTTATGGGGCAAAGGTAAACCTAGAAAGAGATGGGGGAATTGAGGGGAGGGGAGGTATGGTCAAAACACATCATAAGTATGTTTGACAGAAAAGTGCTCATAACCGTCATGGCATCTCTTCCAAGTGTGCCTGCCCACTGCATTGGGGTTCAGAACTTGATGAACAGTGTCAGACATTATAATTACGCTTTTTCTTTTAGCTGTCTAGAGTTCAGGGCCATCCCTCTTCAAACAGTACTTCCTATTCCTCATTGGTCTTCACTTCACACACTTTGCCCCAGGGACTTACAGCTATGCTTGTTGAAGAACACCACATTGATCTCAGAAAGACAAGTAGATTTCATAGACTGCAGTCTCAACTCTGTGACCTAAACTGTGAGAATCAATCTTCATGTCTCTCTCTCAGTTTTCTGTTGAAACCTAATGTCCAAGATGCTACTCAGAGGTGGAGCTTGAAGGAGGAGCATAGGTCATGGGACAAGAGTCTAAAGAACCATGCCCTGTAAGAACACATGCCAGAGGGGTGGTGTCTCTCTGTCTCCTTTTGTCTCTCTGTCTCTATCTCTCCGTCTCTCCTGCTTCAGAACATGAAGAAGGATGTCATCTGTAAGTTACAAACATTCTCACCTGAAATCAGAACCAGCCATGCTTGCACTGTGATCTGGGGCTTCATGGCACCCAGAACTTATGAGAATAAGTATTTATTGTTTAGGTTGTTTAGTCTGTAGGATTCTTAGTCAGTTTGGACTTTCAGAAAATTGAGTTAAATACACAGTAGGACATCAAGCAAATAAGATGCCTGTTTCAAAGTGAATTTCAGATAAACAATGAATAGTTGGGATATGTTTTTAATTTTAAATTTTACTTTTCATCTGAAATTCACACTTAACTGGGCTTCCTGTATGTTGACAACCCTAACTATGGGTGTGTGTGTGTGTGTGTGTGTATGTGTGTGTATGTGTTACATGCATGCATGTTTGTTGTTATGTGTATATGCATGGGTGTCATTTGCATGAGGGTGCAAATGTAGCTGCTTATGCATGTGTGTGGAGGTTAGAACTTCATATCATATCTTCCTCTATCACTCTCTACTTTCTTTTTTCTGACATGATCTCTCACTGAACTTGAAGCTCACCGATTGTGCCAAACTGGCTAGAGCTGGCTCCTGGAGTTATCCTGTTCATTTCCTGCCTTCCCCAGCAGCCTTAGGGTCACAGAAGCATACCAATATGTCCAGCTTTCTATGTGAGTACTAGACCACACATTTATGCAGCAAGCACATTACCACCCGAGCCATCTCCTTAGCCTTCAGGTCCTGGGAAAATTCTTAATCCTCCATGTCACAATATCCTTAGGGAAGAGGGAAGGTGAGACCTACCACATAGATAGGTGATAAAAATGAGACAGGCAGTGTCAGTTTCTGCTGTGGCTTTAGCAACCTTTAATCAGAGTTAGTCTCTGGTCCATTTGGTGATCTCCGAGTTCCATTCAGGAGCATGAACTCTATAGGCACCCAGTCCTACTGAGCACTCCAGGCAGGCTCTGCTCACCAGCCCTCCATTGCATTCTCAATCCGTATGAAAGCAGCCATTTTGATCCTTATTCCAAACAGATGGCTGAAATTACAGACCCCATTCAACAACCACCATGGCACAGGGAGCTGGCAGCTCTGGCTGCAGGCCAGCCTCCACCCTTCCGGTATGGTGACTTAATGAATCTCCATGAAGTAAGGCTGAACTGGACCAGTCCTGTCCTCTGAAGAATACCTATTGTATGATAGGATTATATTGCTTGCAAAGGCATTTGTAAGCTCATGACCAACAAAGTAATAATACACAGAACCCAAAAGTCCTTTTCCTTCCCCAATTTGCACATGCAATACTCTCTGTTCTATCAATGATGGGTATCCTAAATTCCCTCTCAATCCACAACCTCCTTCTTGAGGCAGCTCAGAACCGGCTTTATCTTCTGTCTAAGCAATTGCCACAGTCCAGGTCTTTGTCACTTAGTACCTCTCCACTGCTGCCAGGGTCAGTTTTCTAAGACAGGATCCACTGATTCCTCATATTTTTCCAATGCCTCCTCTAGCCAAGGCTCCCTGACTATTCAGCTGTGTGACCTCTAGGAGAGATCCTGCCCAGATACTCTCTCTTTTGGCCTCCCTTTATGCAACCTTCTTGCCATCCATAAATAAGTAAATCTCATCAGATGCCCTCTTACTTGCTCCTCTTATGCTTCTCTGCCAGAACTTGGGCTTTTCTACCAGAACTTTCAGCATCCCAGCCACTGAGCCCAGTACAGGCAGTGCTATGTTCTTGGCTCTGTGATGCTCAGTGGAGCCCTGTGCCCACAGCAGTCTGTTTCCACAGACACTTACACTACTTCATCCACCACTTCTCACAACCACATACAGTAGGTGTGCATACAAGGTCTGGAAATCCTGAATAAACACTTTTAGCAAGCCACAAAATAGATGGGAGTACAGTGGCCCCAACAAACAACTGCAAGTAATTATCTTTCAGTGCCAGGGAAAGTGATGCCTCCTCTGAGGAACCAGAATATGTCCTACTTTCAATAATGGGAATAATGGAAATTATTGCTTTCCTCATGCACCACTTGTTAGAAATGCTAAGACAAAACTGATTCTCACTCATAACACACTGCTTTGTGCCCATAGTTAAAGGCCCTCTTCATTCTATTTGCTCGTTTGCTTGGCTTGCCTTACTACTTCTGTTTGTATTACCATCCTTGCACATTGGCCCCATTTAGGCCTTGGGAAAACAAATGGGGTGTAGAAAAAAACAGCAGAACAGGAGCAGGAAGACTTTGTTGTTCAGAAGATGCTGGGAAGCAGGATGCTAACTTGCACAGCCTCACCTCAGGTTGGAAGGACTTCCGCCTGAAGTGGAGAAGCAACGATTGTTCAGGGTTCACACTTACACTGAGCAAACACAATCAAACATGCACACACCAATCCCAAAGACAATAGAATGCTGCATCACAATGGCATTGTGTGCATCGTGTGTTGCTGGCTACCTGAAGATAAAGCACCATTTCTTTTGCTTGGAAATCTGGCTGTTGATCTCTGGGACACTTTGGTTCCAAGGCAGACTGGATTATCCCCACCCTGACCTTCATCATTGAGATCTTCCCAGCGGAGATCATGGGAAACATGAAATATCAGTGCAAGGAGCCTACTTCAGAAAAAAACAAACCAAAACTCCATCAGCATCATTGAAAGATTTTTGCTCAGTCTTTCTTTAAATATTGTGTTAAACAAGAAGTTTAACTGCACCCCTCAGCCACAAAGATAAGCACAAATACACAGAGAAAGGGCACTAAAGGGTGTGCAAGGTTGCCTTTCTGGAATTAAATGGAAGCCTGTCTTCAGCATGGTCAAAGTCTCTGAGGCTCCCCTACCACTCCAGACTACTTCCAGCAACACTTCTCACAAAATCAGTCTTTTCTTTTCTTTCTAAGTTTCAGGAGGACTGAAATACTAAAATAATAACACTCGCCATTAATATGTGAACGGCAATTCATTATAGATAGATTGCCTGCCTTTAAGCTGGCAAGAACATGCACCTCCCTGTGTGTGTACCAACCTTCTCAGGAAGGCCCTGGTACTTCCCCTAGCAGAGGCCTCCCCTGAAGTTTCAAAGCCTGTTCCTCTTGTGACATCTCACCATAGCAATAGCATACAGCCTACGTGACAACAACCAACTACGTCTTCTCCTTCTAAAGAGCCAGGTCACTAGCACCTAACACCATACCCTGCCTCAGTAGTGATTAGGTCGACTATAAGGTGTGCACAAATCATCAGCTAGATAGCCAGTACAAGGAATACTAGGAACTGGACAGAAGAAACCTTGGCTCAAGGACTTGAGCCACTGGAGAATTAGAACCACAGACTGATACTTTACTCTGCAAACCTAGGAGGAGAGGGCTAAGCCTCACACACTTTCCACACAGCCCATGCTTTCAAACAAGCTGCCCTTATAAAGAAGGTTATGCCTGTCTGTAGAAAGCTACTAAACATACATCACATCCCAAACCAAAACCACTTACATATAAAATTCAATAAATTTCATACAGTTAAAATGGTTTAAAAAAAAAAGAAAAAAAGAAAGTAAACAAACAAACCTGTCCAGCAACTATAATTCCTGTCCATAGCTGGTGGAATGTACAACAGTCTAGCAGTCCCTTAAACATTAAAAGCACACCAAACCATGTGACCCAGCCCTTCCTCTCCTAAGTATTCACCCAAAAGTGGGAGGGAGGTATATGTGTCACACAACGCTTATATGTGAATCATCACAGCAGCTTTAGGAAATAGGAAAGGAAATCATCCATTTATCTATTAATTGGAGAAGGGCTAGATGAACTGTTGCAAGTCTGTGCATGGATCAGTGCCTGTCAGTAGAGTGTGAACCCCAGCAATACTACATGAGAGTAAATACCATTATGTTTAGTGAAAGAGCGTAACAAAAGAGCACTGTTTTACACAATGCCACAAACATACACCCACATACAGACTGACAGCAGCAGCAGGCAGAGGGATAGGGAGGAGGGAAAACAGAGGTACACACCACAATTTCTGGCTGCAAGAGAAACATTTCTATGGTGACTGCAGCGATGAGGCACACATCACATTTTATGAGGTAGCCTTTCATAAAAGTAACCTGGACGTATCTGAGCCCTACGCTTTAAGCAGAACTAATTGGTTCTCTAACCGTAAATGTTCCTGAAGCCTTTTGTACTCACCTAGCACAGTCCCGGTCATAATTACTTGTGTAGAGACTTGTTCTCACTTCTATTTTATGGGCTTAGTCAGAGTAGGAACACCCAAAAGGCAACACATAGATAAATTACTTTAAAAAGAATCATGATCCAATTACTAAATAACTGTTAAATAGTAGAACATTAGTTAAAATGGATCATTTCTTAGTTAAACCTTCACAACATACAAAGAAACATGATAAAGAACAAAAACAGAAACAACCAGATATGGTTGAAATTTAAAATTTAAGATGTAAATGGCTGATTAAATAATGACAATTCAAACAAAATTTAGGCTTTTGGGATTGGCTTAGGGTTTCTATTGCTGTGATAAATCACCAAAACCAACTTGAGTAAAAGGGGTTTATCTCATTTTACAATTTGTAGTTCATCATCCAGGGAGGTATCAGGCAGGTACATGAGGCAAGAACCTGGAGGTGAGAACTGAGGCCATGCTCTTTAGGGTTTCCCATACATCCAGAGCTACCTGTCCAGGGATGGCACCAGAGAGGATGGGCCTCTCACATCAATGTTCAGTCAAATAAAAAAACTGTTCTACATCTTGCCTATAAGCAATCTGATAGAAGCATTTTCTCATTTAAGGTTCTTCCTCAAAAATATTTCTACTAGTTTAAAGTTGATCAAATCTAGCCAGTGCAGGAATGGATGTAACTTCCATGATAAGGGCATTGACTCCTGTCATGTATGAGGCATTGAGCTCAATCCCTAACACTGCGGTCCAAAAGTTATTAAAGGTTTTTTTTCATTTCCTTTGTCTGTTTTGTTATGTGTGAGTATTTTTTGTGAATTTTATTTTGTTTTGTTTTGCTTTTGAACTGAAAGATAATTTTACACAAATTACTTATCCTGTGACTTTTTATTTTACTTAGGAAGTCTTTATGTACAGAAAAACAATTATACAGGAAAAGTATTAACTGAATTGCCCTGGAAGTAAAAGTTTGTGTTTCATGCTGGCCCCACAAACCAAAGCTACCAAGACTGCACTCACTTTCATGTGGCTCACAAAGAGCACTGCACCTGTCAAGAGAGCTCACTGCAATTTGGGCTCAACTGCCTTTTCTCTAAGCAACCTGAATGAAGCATGAACTAAAAATTACATTTGTTGCAAAGGATATAAATTATGCTCCATGCATACATTTACTTTAGACTAAATAGAGTCCTGCATCTGGTCTCCTTGAGAGCAGGCACAGTGTCTTGTTAATACACAGAGTGAAGGAATCGATGAGAGGATGACCCTTTACATGAATGAATGCGTGATCCTTAGCCAACTGAATAACTTAGGAATGCTCTGAACCTCTTGAAGAAACATGCCATGCTGCCTTTACACAACCTCCTAGGGAGGAGGTGAGGTCTGTATATCCCAAAGCTACTTGGTAATCTGAAGCATCATCCTGAGTATCATCAACACAGGATGGAGCCCTCATATTTACTTAGGTAAACCCAACATTCAGGCCGAGTGACTATAATACCTATATCTGGACTGGGTAATTGGAGAGCAAAATGGACATTATTAGGAACTCCATAAGGATAACAAGCATAAACACTGTCCTAAACTGAGACACTTGGTCATTTTTCAATATCTGAGGGTTTTGCTATCCTTTGTTATTGATAGTAGGCAAGTTTTCACCATTTTGAGAACATTTATATAAAAAAATACATATTCATGTAAAGAACTTCTCTACACAAAGAAAAACCAACTATCAGAATGCCTTGTGCCAGTTCCACCTCACACGGGATTTGATTATAAATGTCTCCCTTTTTGGGCTCTTGATGCATGTTATTAGCGGATACTCAATAGGGACTTGACAGAGCCGCTGTGGAAAAAGACAATCCAGCTGATTGCTCCACGGAAATCTCAAAATAGGTTCACTGGTGTTTTAGAATAATCAATCCAACCACTACCCCGAGCAAGGTTTGTACTTAGTGATCTGTCATGCGTGATTTCAGAGGCTAGGTCACAAAAGGCCTGTCAGCTTCCTCCTTCGTTCCTCCAAGTCACTTCTTTATCTGTAGGAGACTAGGCTGTGAGGACAGCCAAGTACACAGAAAAAGATACCACAGGGCAAAGAGCTGAGGTATCCCACTAAAGGTTAACACAGCTGGATCCATCTAGCTACTTTATATTACTGACACATAGAAACCACAAGGAAGCTTTTATCATACTTAGAAACACTGTTCCTGAGACTAGCTGCACAGTTTTAGGATATTGATATGCAGTAATAGATTGCTACTATCTGTAGTCTTCAATTCAGTCACTTTCTTTTATGATAAGACATGCTAGCAATACAATAAGTAACAAATATCTACACATGCAGGCTACCTATGTAGAGCCAGCCCAAAGGCAGATAGCGGAGCAGAGTGGGCTGCTTTCTCACACTTGATTTATTTGGTGTTTGTTTGGAGATAGGGTCTCCCTCTGTAGCCCAAACTGTCCCAGAACCTCACTATGTAAACCAGTCTGGTCTTGAACTCATAGCTCTTCTGCCTCAGCCTAGTGCTAAAACCACAGATGTGAATTGCCATGCCTGTCTCTTTTCTCTGTCTTTAATCAGTACATCGGCCCTCCTCTATTTGGAAAGTAGAGAATGAAATGCCTTCCCCAAGACTCATGAGCTTCTTGAAGTTCAAGTGAAATATATCAAGTATCGTTAAACAGACCCCAGTAGTAACAATGATGGCCATAATAACAATACTGCCAGGGAACATTCTGTATGGCAGCCAAGACCGCAGACAATCCACAGCTGTAAGCAGGCTTCGAGTGGACTGGCTTGTGTAGAATACAGTAGATCCAAAGCTCCAGTCTAATCAACATCCCAGTATAATGACTCATTTCTGTCATTTCAGATCTCCTATACTTGCCCTGAAGACTCCCCTCCAAGACACTCCTCACCACATTCAGAGTTCCTGTTGTCAGGAAGAACCATCTGAATAGAAACCTGCATAGCACAAATTGTGTGTCCAAGACAGCTAGTCAGACACTGGTAGAAAGCCTGTAATCTTTTTCTGTTCTTTCCTCTGCCCTGAGCTAACATAACACACACTCTCAAAGACCAAACAATATAACCTTCCATGGCTGCACACACATACACACACACACACACACACACACAAACACTTCACAAGACTCAGCAATCTTAAGACACTGAGAAGTACAGAAATGGAGTTGAGCAATGTCCCATGCAATCAGGTTCCACTGCCTGGCTGCCTAGAAGGCAGTGAATTGTCTGTTAAGAAGAAATTATATTCTCCAAGGATACAACATCTTTCAGAGCCAACAGTGCTGGTGCACATATGAACTCACAGAGATGGCAACAGCATGTATAAGACCTGATTAAGTTCAAGCCAGGCAAAACCCCCAGTACAGCAAAGGGGAAATAGGCACAAAGTCCCATTTCTAATCACAAAACTCTTTGCAACTGATATGTACGTGGTAGGAGAGGGAAAAATCAGTTTTCTCCAGTGGGGTAACACTAGGTACACCCTAAGGCAGACCCCTGTGCTCAGGAATAGTTTGCCAACATGAAATGGACTTTATGGAGTTTGTGTGATTTTTTTTGAGGGGTTGCTATATTTTGTGTTGGAGGGGGTTGTCTTGATTATAGGTGCTTTTTTGTTTTTGTTTTGCTTTTGTTCTGGGAGAGAGAAAGAGGAAGAACATAATGCTGGGTGGGTAGAGAAGTAGAGAGGATCTGGGAAAAGTTGGTCTGTGGGAAGGAAAAATCTGATTAATATAGATTCTATACAAAAAATTTTAAGCCAAGAAATTGTAAAAAATTAATATATTTGCTTCAACTTTGCTGTGGAATCAAAAAAGAATAAGCATCAGAGGCCAAAGTCATTTAGATTTTACCCATTTTTTTCCTGCCTGTCTCCATTTCTTCCCAAAGTCACAAGACTGAACCCTCTTGCAGGACTAATACATCCCAGCACACCAGCATTGTTCCTGTGGCTTTTCCAGGTATTGCAAATAAGGATTGGCCCTGTGGCCCTGGAACCTGAGGAGGCTGGTGACCCTCTCAGAGGGCAGGTGTTACCGGCAATAGAATGTCACTATGTTCATAGCAGCCTTATTTATAATAGCCAGAAGCTGGAAAGAACCCAGATGTCCCTCAACAGAGTAATGGATTCAGAAGATGTGGTATATTTACACAATGGAATATTACTCTGCAATTAAAAACAATGAATTCACAAAATTCTTAGGCAAATGGTCAGAACTTGAAAATATCATCCTTAGTGAGGTAACCCAGTCACAAAAGAACACACATGGTATGCAGTCACTGATAAGGGGATATTGACCCAGAATCTCGGAATACCCAAGACACAATTCACATATCAATAGATTTCCAAGAAGATGGAAGGAGAGACCCCTGGTCCTGGAAAGACTGGATGTAGGGGAATACCAGGACAGAGAAGCGAGAGGGGGTTGAATGGGGAACAGGGGGAGGGAAGAGGGCTTATGGGACTTTCGGGGAGGGAGGAACCGGGAAAGGGGAAATCATTTGGAATGTAAATAAAAAAAACTTAGAAAATAAATAAATAAATAAATAAATAAATAAATAAATAAATAAAAAAGAAATGCTACCCCGGGAGAGAACACAGCATCATTCTCTGGTTACTCTAAACTAGCTCCATTAAGGAGCTAGATTCAGTATGTTCAGCTCCAAATGGGGAGTGTGATAGTACTGCATACAGATGGATGGATGACAAAATTCAAGAAGAACACTCAAAATAAATGATTCAGTTGGCCTGTTCTAGGTCTAGAAGACTAAAGGTGCTCATGGAAACATCATCCCCAATGGTCTCCACAAAGTCCTGAACTTCTTGGGGGTGGGGGCATTCTCTCTCAAAGTCAAGCTTAACCAACTGTGGAGAGATGAGTCCACTAATCAAATCTGAGTAGCTCTACACATCTCTGACTGGAAATTCACTGGCTTCCATTCTTGCTTGCTTTATTCTCGATTGGGTTCATGCTCATTTTAAGTTTCAGACACCCCACTCATCAGAGAGCAGACTTCATAGTGTATTAGAATACACAGTGCACACCCACAGGCCTCAGTCTGTGTCCCCTACCCTGTCCACCATGTGTGTGTTGCAGTAACACGAGGTAGGCAGGATGAATACTTTCTCAGGGATGGTAAACCGGAATAAACGCTAAGAAACCACACCAAGGACCAAGCACTGCCTATAGCAAAGCCAACCTTCCTCCCAGGTCAGGGTTACCAAGGAACTGACTGAGCTCTCGTAGCTCCTGCCTGATCACCCCACTTTTTCATGTTAGACTCTGGGCTTTCCTCAGGGTCCCTGCATGCTATCCATGAATATCTGAGGAGAACCTGAGATTCACTCGACATAATTAATAAGTGAAGGTATCAAGTTAGTTATCCTTATCATAATAGTTAACCCTCTGTGTTCTGCAGTTCACACTTTTAAAATAGAATTAGAACCTACCCCACAAGGTATTTATGAGGAGTAAAGGTGAGGACACATACAAACACATTAGACAGCCTGTACATGTATCCTGCCAATTTCCATACTCATCATGGGTGCCTAGGCTCTCCCCACTACTACATTTCTGCTAATCACTGATCAGCTGTCCCTGGCCCCAAAGTCAGTCACAAAATTCCTCATTCTCAAGGAGACAGAGATACTTGAAGCTAGCCATGTCTAAAGAATCCTTGTCTTGTAGACAGACTATGACACACAGCAGATAAGGAAAGAGTGAAGCTTGTCAGACCCTGTGCTTCTGCGGAGTTCCTGTCTGGGTGATCTGCCCAAGACATTAATGCCCCCATCGATAAGGTTTTAACACTTCTAACTGCTCCTTCCACCATGATTGTCCAACAGCTGCAAATACCCTGACACCCACATTCATTAAAATAGGGGAGCCTCAGATACCAACCCCACTCTTGATGAGAGAGCAGGACCAAGCCATTGTCACAACTGATCCAGCTAATCTCTGTCCTTCTTTCCCTGTTTGCTCTCTGAAATCATGAACCCTTCTGAGAACAACCTTTGTCTACTAGTGTCATGTTGTACTCAAAAACCACTGGGCTGATTCCCAGTTCATTAAGAACAAGCATGTCCTCTACAGCATCCTACTGATTTAGGCACTCATGCTGGTGACTACAGTCTGACCTTTCGTTTGTCCTGTGGCTTCTAGTCATGCCAGCTGGTGCCCTTCCACAATCCACCTGGCTAGACTTTATCCAGTTTTCAACCTACAGCTCAAACTCTCAAGGGCCCTATCGCCCCTCCTAGGATCATAGAGGCATCATTTCTCTCAGCAGCAACAACCACACTTGCCTTTGGTTGACTCTGCCTGATCTTAACTCTCTCAGCCTCTCCTCTCATATATTCCACTCCATTCCTATGTCCTCTCTGAGGACAGGTGCTGGCTGGGCCTTATGCTAAAAGGGCCCTTAGAAAAGATTTATCAACTGTCTACCTAGCTAAAAAGGGTAAAGACCAGACTTTACTCTCAGCATGATAAGTTTGGAAGGGCGTGAATAAAGCAAAAGCACCTTTCCTAGTGCTTGAACCTGATAAGAAGTTCCACTCTGAGGCATTTGTTTTAGATCACTTTCTGTTGTTGGAACTGAATGCCACAGATTAGGAAATGGTTCCGGAGACGGGAAACCTGAAGCAGGGCATCCGTACTTGCTCAGCATCAGATACAGCATTGTCCTGAGTTACTGTGTAATAAAGTAGAACTTCTGGGCTAACTGGGCTCTCACTACCTTTTCTGAAAAGCCACTAATGCCAGCATGGGGCACCATTATGATCTTAAATTCTAGTTACCTCCCAAATACCTCTCCACTAAGATGTCAATTTGGGAAATAAATTTCTAACATATAAAGATTGGGAGACACTTACAAGCCATAGCCACATTCCACTGTTATGTAAACTGATAAAGTCATTTTTCCAATAGTGTATTATGAAGGTGTTGATAATTGTGCTTTCAAATTATATAATGGACCCTAATGTGGGCTCATTTCACCCCTTGCTGATTAACTTCTACTGCCAGTTTGCATCTGTCTTTTAAAGGGCATCACATATAGCAGCAAGCACAGTTACTAGAGCTTGACACCGACACCTGCCAGACAGCAGGGGAGCCATGTTTTGGCATGTATGAAATCACTAGTTCAGTGTTTCCAGTGTAATGAAAATTATGATAATGTATAGCACTCACAGGCCTTCATTTTCAAAATAAGCTATTGCTTCTCTCACTGCCATATAAGCTATACTTTGTAAAACAGGACAGCTAAATGACAATAAAGACTAATGTTTTTCTAAAGCCTCCTTAGAGAGTTAATGTAAAGCACTATAATTTCATATTAATGCTCTCTTTTATTCACTCACTGAGAGCAGAGCTATGTTTAAATGATTTTTACCCCTTACAAAGTCTAAGGACATAAAACCTAATGGAATGAAAAAGGAAAAGTTCATTATGTGAAACCATCCATCATGTCACTGTGTTATATCAAGGTGGTACTGTCACTGGTGGTGGGGTACACCCTGCCCCATCTAGACAGAGGACCTTCAGAAAAAAAAGCAGAGCAGCCTCTAAATGACTCTTCGATGTTACAGATAAACTGTTCATAGTTTAGCTCCACTACTGATCCAGCTCCTCAAAGGGCACATGCAGATATCCTCTGGAGTGACCTATACACGTGTGCAGCATTTTACCCAATACTCAGACACTAATTTCTAAGTAAGTGAATCATCCTGATGTTCTTGTTGCTTCTTTTCTGAACACTACTGCTGACTGAGTCGCACAAACACTGTGCTCAGAGATAGAGTCCCATACACATTTTAATCGAATATTTTTTAAGGACCTCATCTTCCTGGAACCAGACAACTGCTAGAACAGAAGTAAAAGAAACATGGGACAGACACTTCTGTTAGAAGGGGAGCACTGAGCCCCCAGCCACGATGGCTAACCTGATACAAGGTATGGTCCACACTCAAAAGTGACATCCAAATTCCTCAAGGGAGACAAACGGGTCTAGAGCTTCTCCATCCGCCCCAAGTCTCTCCTGTCCTGTTCACCCAAGTACTACCTCAGTAGCTCAGCTTCAGGGCTGTGTTCATCACATCTGCTCAAGAGGAATTTACGAATACAAGATATGACCTGTATCATCTTCCTAATGCTGCTTTCCTGTGTTAAAGCAGCAGATGGTTCTGAACACTATACTAACTTCTCAGTTTCCTATTACAATAGCATTGGCTATGTCTCTACTGTGTGCAAACAATGGGAAACAGTGCATGTCTCCTTACATGCTCTGTAAGGACCATGTACCATACTAGTAACCTAGTGTCTCTGTTCTTTCCTATAGTCTGATAGTTTACTGGTAGAAAACAGTAACAGAGAAAAGGGAAACACCATATGGCAGGCACACCCCAGGATCCTCTTACTCCTTGTTAAATTATCTCATGAATTCTACAACCCAGACACAGTGAGATGGCTCAGGGATAAAGCACTTACCATATAAACCTGATGATCTAAGTTTGACTCCCCAGACTCACAGTAGAAAGAGCCAATTCCTGAAAGTTTTCTTCTTACTTCCACATGCACTCTGTAGCTGGCCCAAATGGATACACACACACACACACACACACACACACACACACACACACACAAATAATAAATAATAATAATAAACAAAATTCAAAATCATTTTTTTAAACTCTATAATCCAGGTTATTCCAGAATATCGAGAGGGAATGGGGGAACAAGGATTCTGGCAAACCGGTTTGAGTTACACGTTTCAGTGACAGAGACTGATTTGGAAAGTCTTACTTTTCCACCCCACAAGATCTGCAGCTTAACATGCTTAGCATGAAAAGAGCAGAAATGCAAACCTCAGTCATGGTTCTGCAGCAAAATTCACCACCACCACCACCACCACCACCACCAAAGCCAGAAAGCACCCACAGAGCATGTCTGTATTCCTTGTATCACTAACAAAAGAAATTAGGACTAGTAAAAAAAATCTCTCAGAAATCCATGTAACACATTGACATATTTAAAATAAACATGTTTATTTTCAGCCAATAAATATTTTTCATTACAAAAACACTGCCTTTTCTAAATAGAAATGCTATGTGAATGAATGTGCAGCATTCTCCTAAGGGTGCATGAAGGCTAACTCAGTTTAAAAGCAAATCATCTATCAATTTCCATTAAATTCTCAAACATTGGTCACTGATGTAAGAAACCTGCATGGTGTTGAATTCAGAAGAGAGAAGTCAGCACTGATGGAACATCTCCAGCATACAATTTCCCTCTAAGGTTGCTGCTCAGGTGCCTGGTCTAAGGACCAGTGCTTCCCACAGACCAACAGTTAAAATAGAGTCAGGGCTATAGGCTTCCTCCTTCACTTGAGTCACCTACTGAGATTATTTAAAGCAGAAATAAGGATGCTGCTCAGGTTCCTCCATCCAATATCATCACAATAAACCAATTTAACTTGAAAAAAAAAGATAAGATAAGGGATGTTGCACTTGCATGGATCCTCAGAGAGCTAAGAATGTAATCTGCAGAGGACATTCAACCCCAAAACAACTTGAACTAGATACTAAATACATTAGCAATGAAGAAGGCATGGTTTTCCACTTTTGTGTCTCTTAGTGCACAATATAATTCTTGGATATTGAGAGCACCTCTCCCCCACCTAGTATTTTAATGGTTTGAAATTCAACTTCGTGCCACTGAAGCATGGCATAACCTTACAGAGGTGTGCCCATATGGACAAAGTTATATCACTGGGGAGCCTGCCCTTCCTGTCCCTGCTTTCCAGGCAACATGATCTGAGCAGCTTCTTGCACTGTACTCCCTACCATAATGCACTGGCACTTTTCCAAAGGCATCAGGAACAAGAGACCAAGGACTGAAGTCACTGAAGACCATGGACAAAATAACCCTTTCTTTCTGGTAAGTTAATTGCCTTGGGTATTTTGTCACAGTAATAAGAAACTAATATAAATAAGAACCAGTGAACTGTAAGAATGCATGCAATGCCAGACACAATAACCCAGTAAGAGCCACATCAAAATGTCGCAAATGTCACACACTGTCCTTCCCTAGTCTAGCATTTCCCTGCAGGACACTAGCCCTTAGAAGTCCTATAAGTGCTAAGTACACTCTTTCTCAATGAAACCCACTTACCAACAACAAAGGAACAGTTAAAGAATCATCCAGCTCTCACTGAAGGTTGCCAAAAGTTATACTCAAGAAAACGCAACTAACGGATCCTCCAAAAGTTTAGGTTCTCCAACCTTCTGCATAGAAGGAAGTACATTATTGGGCAAAGGCAAGTTTGCCCAATATCACCTGTACCATTATCAAAAGTATCAGCACAGACACAGAGAGCTGAATCAGATCAGTACAAAGGGAAGGCTTTCATGTTTATTAATTCATCAGCCAGGATCAAGACAGAAGCACTTGCTAGACAGGAGGCAGAGTGTGGGTCCAACTCCTCTTAATTCAGCCACGCTGTCAATGCAGCCACCAACTTCTGAATGGAGTCCTCTCCCACCACATACAGCACACCTCTTTCAAAAAGTTAAGTTCCATCTAAGAGTCTCAGGAGATGTGCTTCCTGGAAATGCAGCGGGAGCGTTGTGTCCACCTGACAGATATCAGGAGGAGGATATAATCTGGATGTTTGTGGTAGATTGTTTCTTTAGCAAAGGAATGGTGAGAAGCTATAGCTACAGCAGAGACATCAGCCCACTCTACAGGAAGCAGCAGAAGCAGCAGCAGAGGGAACGTCACAGCCGCCGTTTTGTATTATAGGTCGGTGCAGCAGTACTGAGGGATGAGGAGTTGGGGGCTACAGGTCAGCCTAGAGAGTCACAGGACAATCTAAACCCCAAACAGGAGAAAACCACTATTTTCTTTCTGATCATGGGGATATCCTGGAAGAGTCAAGCTCACAGAGCATCTAAAGACTCAAGATGGACTGGAGAGATGACTCAGCGGTTAAGAGCACTGACTGCTCTTCCGAAGGTCCTGAGTTCAAATTCCAGCAAGCACATGGTGGCTCACAACTATCCATAATGAGATCTGACACCCTCTTCTAGGGTGTCTGAAGACATCTACAGTGTACTTACATATAATAAATAAATAAATCTTATAAAAATAAAAAAGACTCAAGATGAGCTAGAGCATACCTCCAGTACAGTGGTGTGTGAGCACGGCACCTAACTGAGAGCCTATGAACTTGTGTTTCCTCCCGCAAGAAACCTATAACCCGTAACTGAAAAATAATAAGGAAATTTCTAAAATTAAAGTGTTGCTTTTAATTCAAATTCATCTATTTTTACAAACTGGATTTCATTTTTTTCGCTCTCTCCATCCTCCTCCCTCCCCAACCATGTGTGTATGTGTGTACATGTGTGTGGAGTACTCATCCATGAGTGCCAGTGTGTGTGTGTGTGTGTGTGTGTGTGTGTGTGTGTGTATGTGTGTATAGTGTGTATGTGTGTATGTGTGTGTGGTGTGTGTGTGTGATGTGGTGTGTGGTGTGTGTGTGGTATGTGGTATGTGGTGTGCCTGTGTGTATGTGTGTGTGTGTGTTTGTATGTGTGTTTGTGTGTGTGTGTATGTGTGTATAGTGTGTATGTGTGTGTGGTGTGTGTGTGTGATGTGGTGTGTGGTGTGTGTGTGGTATGTGGTGTGTCTGTGTGTGTGTGTGTGTGTGTGTGTGGTATGTGGTGTGTGTGTGTGGTATGTGGTGTGTGTGTGTGTGTTTGTGTGTTTGTGTGTTTGTGTGTGTGTGTGTGTGTGTATGTGTGTAGAGATCCATGTGAGGGTGTCTCCCTGAACCTGCAGCTCAATGTTTCAGCTTGACTGACAGGCCATCAAGGCCCCAGGGATCAGCCCCCAATGCTGTAGTTTACAGATGCATGCCAGCATACCCAGTCTTTCCATGGGCACTGGGAATTCTGATCTCAGGTTCTCATGCCTGCACTTTACCCAGTGAGACATCCTCCTAGCCTCTCATTAAAGTTCTTAAGGCTTTAAATTTGCACATGCACTTCATTTGGAACTTTTTCTTTGAAAATGAATCATTGCATGAACACCAAACATCTGAGAAGTAGCTAAAGATAGAAATCCAGAGGGCTGATGTAGCATGAGAAAGATTGCCATTTCAGCATTCCAACTAACACATTGAAAATCAATCAATTGATTTGGTAAGGGCTGAAAGAGATCTCTAATTCATTTGACATACAAACAATGCTGTTAGAATATCACTGGACTGTTATAAGTGGCTTAGGCCCTGAGTAGGACGGATACGGTTTTACTTCTACCTAATACTGAGCCAACACAAAATTATAGGAAGCAAGATGGGTGATCAGACAGTTGGGGACCTCAACAAGTGGCAAATGTCTAAGTTCTACCTATGATTCAGCAGCCTCATTCAAGCTAATTATTTGTTTAATGAACATGAATGAGTTTTAATTATCAAGGTTCTAGCCACCTGAACAGAAGTGTTCACTTCTCTGAATTAACACTCCCACCCAAGCCTATTTTTAAACAACTCCCAAACCGTTAAGTTTGGGGAAACACTGTCAGGGTTGATTGGGGAAGCTCTTTAAGTATTTAATTGCTCAGATTATGTACTTACAGCCGCAGAATCAGGGTGCTATTTCAGTTCTCTGACTCTCCCAGCCACACCCAGTATTTAAGACGATGAACTTTGTAGACAGCCCTCACCATGTGAGAACACATATTCTTCGCTCATCCTGCTAAGCCAGGAGAAAAACAAGAGGCTCTGTGACTTTCCCAGACATGGCTAACCTATGGGATTCTCTTCCCAAGCTGTCCAAACTTACACTGTTGCACACTGTGAATAAAATGAAGTTGATGTGAGATGAAAAAAAGGTGAGACTCACGGAAGTCAATGCATACCAACCCCTGACATCTGACAGGTAGAAAGACCTAGCTACTTCCACACTTTGGGGTGACTGTCTAAATGACACTTCCTCCTTGGGATGGACAGGGAACTCCTACGCTCTGGGTCTGCAATGTCCTGGAAAGAAGGGAGTGTAGAGGGTCTGCACACTTGGGACTGACGTAGAGACTAGAATTAGAAACACCAGTTGCAAGAGGCCTGAACTGGGCCAATACAGAACCATTCTGTGTAGCCCAGGGCCATTTCTTGTCAATTATAATCTAAGCAAAAGTAAGGATTCATTTCTCAGCACAGGTCAGAAACTGTCTGGACATTCCTCTTGACAGCTGAGTTCTGAGGTCCCTGGGAGGAGAGAGAAGAGTCACATGCTCACTGAGACCACCTGCCCCGTGTCAGTCCACTGTGTCAAGTCCTCCTAGTCTTCACTAGGCCATCATGTCAGGAACGGTGTTCCACTATGCCAAGCCTCCCCTAAATGGCTGTAGAGTGGGAGTTGTGCCAAGGCCACAAGTACAGAGATATATGCACAACTTGAGTCACAAAGAAAAGGGCAGGTGCCTGTCCTGTGGCCTGCTCCTCTGTGGGGCTACTGCATGGGAAGGCCTCATGTTGGCAAGCTTCATCAGAGCAGAGAACCTTCAGCACCCAGTGGTCTACTCCTCACACAGTGTCTGGCAGAAACAAAGGTTAGTGAAAGTTGAAATAAATGTCAGAATTTTTTTCAAAAGAGGTATCTAGCACACTCTGGGAACACACTGAATCTCATGACACTGAGGGCCCTGTGAGTTCTAAGACTATCTTATCCACACACAAATGGGCTGTGGGGTCGGAGTACTGGGTAACAGCTGTCTCCTGTGCCACAGGCAGATGATACTAAACACAAAACAGGACGCCTGCCTCTGAGGAGCTCTGAATTCAGGCAGAATGAGACTAACAAATGAAACTCCCAGTTCCTACAAGGGTTCTGACAGGGGAGAGGTTGGAGATACAAGAGAAAATGCCAGTGAACTAACCAAGTTCCTGGTGCCCTTGGATGGAAAACTCACCTGGCCTGAAGGCCACCAGGAACCCTCCTGGGATAGAAGAAAAGGCTCCCAGGGCAAGGTGAGGGCAGAAAGTGTGCAACAGTGGCAGGATTATAGAAAGGACGCTACACTGGCCCCAGAGGCTGAGAAACCATAGGCGGATCCAGTCACCTCAGACCTACAACCCACATGGAGTACTTCCGTTTAAAATGAACTGAACACATAGCAAGTGAAGAACTCTGTCCTTCAGGTGCACTGGCCACTCACACAAGCCAGCACTGCTTCACGCTCTCAAAATGTGAGGTCAGACAGCTCAGCTGACTGACATCCAGGAGCCCTGCTGGGAGGGCTGCAGGCCACGCTACCAAAGGTGCCCAGTACCAACTGCACCCAAATCCCATCCCAGTATTTTTTCTTCCATAGAAGACTGGGAGTAAAAAGTCCAGGTCACCTCAAGTACCCATGAACCCCACCTTCTGGTGCTGCAATCAAAAGAATGGGTACCCTAGCTAACTTGTGTCTGGAGCAGCGTGTGGCTTCCCCTAGAACAAGGGCTCTAACTGGGTTTTAGAGCAGCAAAGACTTAACAGAGCTATGGAGAGAAGGAAGGAAGGATATACTGGACCAAAGTTATAGTGAGCAGGAAGGGAGGTGGAGGAGGACTCCTGAGTTCACTTGGCTTAGAGTGGGAAAATATTAACGGCTAAGGCATAATGGATTCTCTAAATCAATTGGAGGCAGTGTTATTGTGTGCAGTGTGTTTTGGTTTGGGTTGGTTCTGAAGGGTAGAAGCAGAGAGCTACACCATTAAGAGTCCCAAGACATCACTGCAGGCCACATTTCCACCCTTCTTTTTGTTTTCACTTTGACAGAGTCTAAGTCCCCAAGCTGGCCTTGAACTCGCTCTGGAGCCCAAGAAGACATTGAACCTGTTCTCTAGCTCAGATTGGCCCAGAACTCGTCATCCTCCTAAGTCAGTCTCCCAAGCAGTTGAGACCTTCACCACCACGCCCAGCTTCATTCAGCTGTTGTCTTTTTTACAGGCACCACTTGGTTGGGTGTAGGTGGGAATTGGATCTACAAAGGCCTTGCTGTGAAAGCATCTGCAATTTGGGAATGTGTCTAATCAAATAAGCCTAATTAAAATATATTTTGACAGTAGATTTTAAAGCTTTTTTTTTGTTGCTGTTGTTGTTGTTAAAATAGAAACACGTTTGGCTAGGGAACTTATTTTAACTGGACTAGGTCCGTGGAAGGCGCAGTCCTGGCCTGGAGCAATTTGCCTCCAGATGAGGGCAACCAGACAGATGATTTTAAATCCTAAATTACCACAGGGTGCTGCTGGCTGGGGGACTTGCTCAGAAACACAGGAAAGGGCCTGGGATGGACAATGGGAAACACATAGACTGTTGGAAAACTGCCATTTGTCACTGTAAAGTACAAACCACCATGGGTCTAGGCTGATGAGTGCAAGTCTTGAAAGCTACCATCATTCTTAACCATGTAAAACAAAAACCCTTGACAAGCATACAGAATGTCCCCTAGCAAGAGAAGAGTTGAAAATGCAGAATGGTAGGAGCAGGGAAGGAAATGGAGACCTGTATGAGGCCCTTCACAAGACAGGAAACCAATAGTGTCGAGACAGAAGGAAGAGAGCAGAGACACGGATCACAGAAAGGGGAAAAGCTACAATTTACAAGTCACTTATATGAATTAAAACCATTTCAAAAGACACATAATCTCCACCAACAATATAAATCATTATTAAATAGTTTAAGTAAAGGAAAGTGAAAACAGGAGAAAATCCGTAAGCTTTCAGTGGGCCGTGAGATAGGAGAGCTTTGATGTGTTACAGCACAGATTGAAACACATTACTAGGCTTGATGATATATAAATTCACAGACTCCATTATTAAATGTGTACAGGGCCAAAAGGCCGTATAATAACTGTCTGTTGAATGGGTTTACTTAGTTCAAGTCTAAATAAAACCCTGTTTATGCATTTTAAATCTAATTTTAATATCAAATATTCCTGATCAGTTTTTAAAACTTTTGATCAGTTGTAAAAGCAAATATAATTGTAAATTTAATTACAAAGTTCAAAAGGCCTAGTATCTTAAGCCAATTATCATGGGATATAGATACATCCTATAATCACAGTTTCCTTAATAATTATAGACATATAGTTTGGTGCACACATGTTAGTTACGACCTCATTTTGCAAGTCCCAAATTAAAGAGGCCATAGAATTCAAGCCTGCATAAATGTGGGGATTACCTTTCCAGGTTACAGTCCTGACACCCAATAATAATCAGATATGCCCTTGCATGGGAGATCATGAGAGAGAAAAATCAAAGGACGGCCTGAATTCTAGAATCCCAGAGGCAGGAATGACTCAACTGTTTACAAATATCTTTGAAGCAATCTCCGTGGCCCTTCAGGTCCATCAGGACCACATGATATAATATGACATGATGTGATATGATATGATGTGATATGTGATATGATTGATATGAGATGATAGAAATTATCTGATTATTTGACACTGTAAATGTCTAATTCCTCATGGATAAAGATTATAACTACAAAAAATAAAATCCCTAGGTGTATTCCCCACACCCAGAGACTTAACATTACTTAAGTGGGTTGATGGAATAATGAACAGCTCAGAAGTAACATCTTTTAAAATTTAGCTCAAATTTAGTATTGAAGTTTTGTGACAGATAATCCTTATTTTCTCATTCTTAAGAATCTAGAGACTCTTAAATACATTAGCCAAAAGCAAATATAACGTGTAGTTACTATTTAATATCAAAACTGGTTTGGTACAAAACAGGAGTATATGGCTGGTCATATTGACACCAAAAGAGAGACAGGCCCTCCATCTTGATATTATGTTCTAAAATATTTCACTAGCTATCACTTCTGACTAGGTGAAACTGACTAGTGACAGGTGAGACTAGTCAACAGGTAAAATCACTTCCTACATTAGCCGGCCAACCTGAATTCAGTCCCTGTGGGAGGAGAGAACTGATGCCCCAGGCTGCCCCCTTATCTCCACTAATGCATCACAAAATGTGTGCAGTCACAGTCACATTCGAACACACACACACACACACACACACACACACACATACACACTTTAAAAATGAGCTTTAAAATTCCCTAAGCAACACATTAAATCTTCATACAATCTCCTTCCCAGGAAGACGCTTGCTGCTTAATGAATTACTAAGAAAGATAGATATGATTTCAATCCAAGTAAAATTTGCATTTGTGTTCTTAACAAAGATAACACTCTAAGGAAATGAATTTACACCAGCCCATCTGTCCCTTCACTGATCTTCCTCTTGTCCTTTCCAACCAGTCTATACAGCAGGAGAATGACCGAGGTGTTCTCAATAACAAATTCATGCCATCAGTTGTGGCTGTCACATGGGAAAAATGAGAGTTTACACAAAGTAACTTTATAACTAACCTCTGTGGTATCAGATAAAAAACAAACTTCCCTCAAGCACATTGCAAACACTGCTTACTCTCAAGAGATAAGGAAAACACTAATTTCAGATACAAGCCAACAAATTCTAATTGCCTTCAATGACATTCTGAAGCCCCAAATGTTACAATCCTTTATGATAGGCAAGCAATACAACTAAACAATATAAAATATCCAATAAAAATATAGTGCCATTTCTATCCTTGCATTCTAACACAAAATACAGCATACTGAACTTGTAACCTTTGTAAAAAATATATAAGCATATTTATATTTGGGGTGTTTCTTTATTCAGGGTATAAACAAATGAGAAATGGCAAAAGTTACAAAAAATAGAGCTACATTTCTTGGACAAAGAAGTGGAAGCAATCAAATAATATTAATAATAATAATAAAATAATAATAATAAGAGGTGCAGGGGCATCAAGCCTTGTAGAGCTTTACCACCTCAGCCACACCACAGGACCTTGGTTTTCCCTTGTGACACTCAGTGAGGAAGACAGACCTGGGTTGCCCTCTTGGCTGCCTAGGGAGCAGGCTGGGAGGAGGAGGGAGGGTGGTTTCACTATTGCCAGACACCTTCACCAGTTTCTGCAGATACTCTACGGAACTTTGTAGGCCCCCTAAATATTCCTTTTATATTTAATTATAAGAAAATAGTTGTGAAATACTTCAGTTCCCTTAAATAGAGTTATGTAACAATCTAAAAAAGTCACGATTTTAAAAGTAATTCTGTTTACATCTTCCAACCGTCATTTTGGGGGTTCCCCATTACCATGGAAAGTATTCCCATATTTATTTTTTAAGGCGAATTTGTTTCTTCAAAGGAATTATATAACCACACCTTAGCGAAGAAAAGTCGTTTTTTAACATTCCTTAGCTTCAAGGTTATGAGTTAGAAATGTACCTTACTTTTTTGGAAGCCTCCAGGGGAGATTTTAAGAATAAAGAACTGGTTTTTATAAACACTTGAGCAATAAAGTCAGTGGGCAAAGGATCGGGTGAGTCAGTGGGACATAACTGCTAAAGAAAAGAGATTTGTTGTCCCCAATGCAGTCTTAGAAAATCCGGTTGCTCAAATGGAAAGTGGACCATTCCGGGAGCAGGTGCGGGCCCACCCCAATTCATTCCATTCGCAAGACTCATAACACATTTGCTCCAGAGAGAAGAGGTCAAAGGCTAGTCCCATGGCACTCTCCGAAATCTACCTAGTCTGCAAGGATTGTCAACTGTCCTGGCTGGGATGGGCACGGAGGGGCACGATTCGGAGAGTGGGGGTTAAAGGGCAAGACTATTTGACCTGTGTTAGGCTAGTTTCTCTTGGGCAAGTAAAATCCTCAATGTGACAGGAAATCTCTCTGTCCTCAACGTATGGAGACAGCAAAAAGAAACTAAAAGGGTTGAGACATTAGAGGATCCTCAAGACAAGAATGACAGCTTTGCTTTTCAGGTCTAATGAAGAGGGTCTTCACCTCTTCAGACCCAAGGGAGGAACCAGCACAAAGGCTGGGCAGGAGAGTGTTCATGAAGTCCCTTCCCCACACACCTCCCAAGATCTCCTGGCTACATGAGTCCCAACAGACCAAGTACCCTCCTGTCATTGAGACAGGGAGAAGAGGGCCACAGGGCCTGCGAGGAGTGGCTGGAGAAACCTGTGCATGGGACCAGACGGACTCCGCTGGAGTTTCTGGCCTGGAGTTTCCTTGTACCCCCTCGACCCGCGATTGCCATTATTGCAAGGGGCAGAAGGCAGCTCCGAGCTGGGGCTCTGCACAGAGGGATAGCACTCCCCAGGCCACACACACACACACACAAACATACACAAGGGTTTTCACAGCAGCACCTCTCGCAGAAAGTGTTCCCAGCAAGGCCTGCCGCGGTTACCGGAGCAACGACCCAGGAGCCCCAAGTTCTCAACACCTCGGGAAGAACCACGCCCGCCCTCCTGGGCCTGCTTACCCAGTGGGGGGCTTGGCCGCCAGTGCACGCGGCGCGTCCATGGAGCCGGCGGGCTGCGCGCCGGGCTCTGCCGGCCGACTGGGGCGCTGGCTGCGTCGGCGCCGTCCTCATTCACTTTTTCCGCGCTGACCCATCGTCCTCCCACGAGGGGCTAGCGAGGACAGGGGCCGTGCCGAGAGGACAGAAGCGACCGGAGGCGGGGGCGCGCGGAGAGGGACCGACGCGGCTGGTCAGAGCGCGGGAGCAAGGTGCGCCGCGCCCCCGCCAAGCTGGCTCAGCCGCGCCCACCGCGGCGCCGCCCCGCGCCCGCGCGCACCGCTCCCCAGCGCCCGCCTCTCCGCGCGCCCCCGCCGCCCGCCGGAGCACACCTGGGCGGGGCGCGCGCCCCGCGGTGGGCACCGAGTCGCCTGCCCTGCGGGCTGGAGGAACTAAGCGGGCAAATACCTGGCCACCTGTGGCTGTGCGGGACGAGGCGGGCGGAGTAGCCTGCGAGAACCGAGTTGAAGGAAAAGAGAAAAATAGACGGTCTGGCGCCTCTGTTTCTGCCCCAGAACCTAAAAGAATCTTTTTCAGTACCAGGGATCTACTGTAATGGGAGGGGAGAGTGATCCAAAATGAGGTTCTTGGTGTGCAGCATGGGGAACTGGAGAGGGATGAGGCTTGGGGGTAACGCGCATACCTTTCTGAGAAATCAGAAAGCAGTGAGGCTGAAGTGTGAACTTTCTGTGCCAACAAGAACTGCACCTGTTTCTATGCATGCTTCTGTTTGCCAGCCTGGTTGGCTGGAGAGTAATGAATGCTACTGTGGCCCCAGTCCTGCGATTCCCATGTTGAGTGGCTAGCAAAAATACCAGTAGAGGCAGCAGGTGCTGAGGCCTCAGAGCAAGTCAACCTGAGGATCCAGAACCACCAAGCTTCCCTTCTCCAGTCTGCTAATTGACCTCAGGGGAACAGGAAAAGAACCTCATTGCTATGAAGTCCCACCCTTCCAAAACAGCAATTGTACTAAATTCTCAGGATTGGAATAAAACGCCAGTAAGATGCAAGATTCTGTGATTGAACTCGGGATCCAGAAGCTTGCCTAAGCTTTTCTTCCTCTGAACTCCAGCTTTCTATTTAAGGAAAGAGGGGAGACAAGACTGTGTAAAATATAAGTCCTGTAGTGGCTGCAAGGCCTTCTTAGCTCCAGCCACTCAGAGCAGGTGAACCACTTCCTACCTGCTGCAGAGCCTGGCTTCCTTCTGAACACAATACTCAGAGCATGTTCCCACCCTAGGGGCTCTGGGATCTATAATATGTATCTTGCAGGCTCTGTTTAGATGCTTGCTCCTCGGGGAGCTCTTTTCTGACCTCTTTGTAACAAAGAGCACCCCCATTCTCAACTCCCATCTGCTTCTTATCCAGTGTCTTGAATTTTGTCTGATTCTCTTGCAGATTGTTTTGATGTTCCTCACGAACGCCTATCATTTTACCGTGTGTGCGTGTGTGTGTGTGTGTGTGTGTGTGTGTGTGTGTGTGTGTGTACACGCGCGTGCGTGCACGGTCATACTTTATATATCTGTTTATAATCAAAATGCTTACATACATTTACATTTTATATTTATATAAACTCGAGTGTATGAATTACATATACACATGATATAGATATTTGTACATATACATATCATATTGAATATGTTTACCTTTATGTGTTTGGCATGGGTTTCTTCCCCAAGAATGTGACTTGGTGTAGAGTAGCCTTGTCTGGTGTTTTTTTATTACTTTTAGCATTTAGGCCAATGAATGAGAGTGGATTAGGGCTCACTACATAAAAAGAACATTGAGTGAATTGAGTTTCTAGGCCTCTCTCCAGCTTTAGGTGTGGCTATCAGAAGGTCTTTCCTGAAATCTCTAAGATCTCTCCATGCTCTGGACACTACTATGGGAAAGGGTAACCTGGGAGTGGCCAATAGGCCAGGAACTAGGGATCTGGGTCCAGTGAATATCCCAAGAAGTAACAGTAGGTCAGATAGAAGCCAGAAGTCATGAGCGTGGCAGATAATTGGTTGTCAGAGAGAGAATACCACAGAAAAATCATGAGAGGAAGCCACTGTCCACCTCCAGCCTGAGCTTCTGATTTCTGTCCTAGGGAAAAGACCCTGGCAGTGCTGAGTCTGGACAACCTCCAAGTCTACAGAAGCCACTAAACACCACAGTCTGGGAAACCAAAAGGGAAACAGAGTGGGTGGCACAAACTGGAAGAGTTATCACAGTGAAGCAAAAGGCAAGATTAGGCTTCATACCAGCAGGCGGGTCTAAGCACCCAAGGCCTCTGCTTGCAGGGTAAATGGGTCAGACTGACAATCCCAACCCAGCTATCCTAGTGGAAAGGGTGCCAACAGATCTCTCTGTGCACTGTTGTTTCCAAAAGCACGTATTCCACGGATATACATGAAGGCCAGTAATGCGTAGAACTAGACCCATTATTAAATATTAAAATATTTTAAGTGCTGAGGGGGTGGGGATGTTGTATTTGTCAATTTGCATTATTTGACTAGTCCTCTTGGACTGACAATGTTAGGTTCATCAGACCACCTCTCTCCATCATTATGTGCCCTTGGTAGGACCCTGGACTTCCTGGGCACCCTGTATCTACTAGTATAAACCTAGACCAGGTATAGGGTGCCAGGGAGGTCCAGGGTCCTATCAAGGACACATAGTCATGGGGAGAAGGGGTCTGGCTAAGACAGTGCTTCCTGAAATTGAATGATCAAAGCATGCAGATTCCGGTCCAATCGGTGCACCAGAGAGCTTTTGTTCCTAATGGGCTCTCGGGGATGCAAAATTTGCTGGCCCAAGGACTGAAGGTCACACACAGTAGCTTCTGGATTGATCTTGTACTGACTGGTAATGTTGGCCACAGCAAATTCCTTCCCTCTAAATATTCATTTCCTTCTGTGAAATGTGAGAGATGTCTAAACCAATTCAGGTTTTTGTGGGGTCCTAATCTCACATGACTTTAGGAGTCTTTTAAAAATAAAAACATGATTGATATAAATTGTGATTCCAAAGTGGTTGTTTATGGTACAGACTGAGTTTGTGGCCTTTTAAAAAATAATAAATAAGCCCTGGTCTGTAATCTACAGTATTTGGAGAGAGATTCTGGGGAGGTAAGATGAAGCAAGGACATATTGTTGAATCTCTAATCTCACATGGTAGAAGTCCTGTAAGTAGAGGAGAAATGTCAGCACACTCTGAAGATGCACAAGAAAGGCCATGTGAGGACTCAGCAAGAGGGCAACTGTGTACAACCCAGGGAGCAACCTCTCACCATAACCCAAGCCCAGCAGCTTATCAGTCATGTCTGCTTCGGCCTCAAGAGTTGTAAGAAAATGAATTTCCATTTCTCAAACTGCCCATTCCAAGGTATTTTTGTTATGGCAGTCTGAAGACACAAGCATAGATATAGAAAACAAACCATTAAAAATTATAATTGTATTGAGTTGACCCACCACTACAAATAAGCAGTTTGCTAATAATAATAAGTCAACTCCCCCTGGGAGAAAGAATAAAAAGCACATCTAGGTAAAGATTAAATGATATATCACTATCAAGTACCTAAGGTGGCACCTGGTACTCATTAAGTAATCCATCCATTTTAACTCTAATTGCACACATTAGATAGTCATTTTCTTTAGGTACATAGCTCCCTTCAAAAACGTGTGACCAGAGTTCTCTTTGAACCGTTGCTAGAACAAGAACATAAGCCCCACCTGGACCATTTTGCTCTGGCATTTGGGCAGTGTGGGACAGTGGCCAGAAGGTTATTGGCAGAAAACGTTGCTCCAGAGCAGGGATGCTGTTCTCCATACGTGAATGAAGCTAAAGAAGTAACTTCAGGTCCAAAGTCTTTTCTCCAGCTGTCTTGCTTGGGTACTTGAAGCCTTAGAAACCACTTTCCTGGGAAAATTGTGAGTCTTACAGTTGAAACTGCTTAGCATGTCAGTGCAGCTTGTGGAATCCAGCTGGAGGCTACAATAAGAAGACATTATATTCAGGCCCAAGGTCTTCTGAGGAAAGCTCAGACGACCTTGCATCTTGCCATCCTCTTTGCTGTTACGTTCTCAACTTTGCTTCAAGGCAAGGGGTGAATCACTTTCTCTTTAGGTTGGCATCTTCAACAGTTAATTTGATTGTCAACTTGATTGGATGGAAGTGCCTAGGAGATTTGTAAAACACTGCCAAACCTGGTGTGACCCTGGTGGAGACAGAGTGGCATGGTCCCTGCCCCAAGCACAGGGCCCCAGTGTGAACCTCCAGGAAATGCTAAGCCCAGTGTGGCCCTGGTAGGGACAGAGTGACATGGTCCCTGCCCCAAGGACAGGGCCCCAGCCCAGGGGTGAGCCTCCATGAGTGTCAATGGCTGCTGTGGGAGTAAGATTTGTTTGTATAACAATGTACATAGGTTCACTTTCCTCCGAGGAATGTCCTCCCTATTAACATTAATGACTCCATGAGAATTAGAAACAATACTGAGTCCAGGAGTTGAGGTATGCTGTGTCTCTGTAAAATGGTAAATGCTCAGACTTTTAGGACAGCCCTTAGGGCTATGGGAAAGAGCTCTACATACATGACTTCAAAAGTATATGATTTCTTAACTATGCAAAATGATGCAATATGAATTATGAGAGGCTTTATGAATCTAAGGGAACAAAGGCATGTAGACTATGAGCCAGCTTGTCAGAAAGATACAAAGGCAGGCAGATTCCTGAGTTCAAGGTCAGCCTAGAACAAAGCAAGGTTACTGTCCAGGAGTGGTGGAAATGGTAATTTCTGAGCAGGGTCCCACCCAAATAATTTCTCATTTGTGTTTAACAAAAGCAGACAGATCTTTGAATTCTTTTGTAATGTTAAAAAATGCATGCTTGTTGTCTCTTAAGAATCAAATTACAAGAGGGTTAGATGGGGGCACTGCCTACAAATCAAGCTCTTAGTAGAGAATCCAATCTTGAAATATGTCCCAGGGTCCTTTGGAAAGGCTTTAAGAGTAGGGAGCTGGAGAGGTGGCTCAGCGGTTAAGAGAGCACTGACAGCTCTTCTGAAGGTCCTGAGTTCAAATCCCAGCAAACACATGGTGGCTCACAACCATCTGTAATGAGATCTGATGCCCTATTATCAGAAAAAAAAAAAAGAATCAAAGGGCTGGGGGGTCCAGGAATGCAGATTCGCAAGATAATTTAAAGGAAACGGTGTAAATGACTTGTTTCATATGTAAAATAAAAGACTGGACCGGAGTTCTGCAGGAGATGAGCTATTCAGAGAATTCTAGGATAAAAAGAGAACTGCTTGGAGAACAGAGAGACAGAAACACAGATACATGTACACACACACACACACACACACACACACACACACTCATATACATACAAAGAAAAAGAAATAAAGAATTCAGTTTAGTAGAATTTGTATGAACACTGACTTGTATAACAACCATCACCATCTAATCTCAGTACATTGTAGTCACCCCCAACTAAGTCCTATATCTATTGACATTTCTTCCTGGGTCCATTAATCTACCTTATGAATTCACCTATTCTGGACAATAGAACTATACCACACAGTCTTTCATGACTGGATTCTTTTCCATAGGATAATATCATCAAGATTTATTAATACTATAGCATGTGTGTTGTTACCTGGCCTTTAAACACTCAGACAATATCACATGGACAAATCACACTGAGTTTAACTGTTGATCAATTGATAAAGATTGAGGGGATTTCTACTTTTTGACATTATGAATGTCCCTGCCATGGCTACATATTCCAAAAATTCTGTGTGGATGTATATTTTTGGATCTCTTTGAGTAGATACCTAAGAGACATTGTCAGATCAATAGGCAGTTCCAAGCTTATTCCTTCCAGAGTTCTGTTGAAGAAGTAAAAAGCTGGGCTGAAGAGATAGCTCAGCAGTTAAGAGCACTGACTGCTCTTCTGAAGATCCTGAGTTCAAATCTCAGCAACCACATGGTGGCTCACAACCATCCATAACGAGATCTAATGCCCTCTTCTAGGGTGTCTAAAGACAGCTACAGTGTACTTACATATAATAAGTAAATAAATCTTAAAAAAATAAAAAAGAAGCACAAAGCTGTTTTCCAAAGTGGTTGCACTAGTTTACAGACCTCTCAGCAATGGGTGTGGATTCTAGTTCTTCATACCCTGGACGTTGCTTGCTGATAATTGTTGATTAGAGACATCTTAATATGTACACAGTGGTATCTTTTGGCATTTTTTATCTTGCCTCATGATGAACAATGTTGAGCCTCATCATGGGCTTATTTCCTGTTTGTATATCTCTTTTGAGATGTATAATTCAAATGTTCTTACTCATTTTTAAATTAGGTCATTCGTATAAGACTTCATTACACATTCTTCATGCAAGCCCTTATGATCCATATGTACCTTGGACAATTTTCTCCCATTCATGAGTTTTTCACTTTACATTCTTGTTGTCCTTTGAAGCATGTTTTTGATGAGATTTAATTAATATATGTTTCTTCAGTCGCTTTTAATTTTGGAATTATATCTAAGAAACAATTGTCTAAATGGAGTTGATCATATTTAGTATTATTTTTCCAAAGTTGTAACTTGACTCCAGAAATCTGCACAGGAAAATTGGAAAAGTCGGGGTATCTACCTTTAGAGTTTCTAGCCTCTTGTACTTTTTTCATCCTACTTTTGCTTCTAAATACTTGAAACAATTGGTTGCAGCTTAATCTGTTGCCCCCTGAGTGCATTTGAATAGTCCTCATATGCTAGTCCAAGACATGAAATCTATAAAATAGCATTGGCAATTGAGGAAGATACACCGGGAGATCTTCTAATTCACAGAAATCTTACAATGGGGGTACTGATGGGTGATTGGGCCAATCTATTCCAAACTTCCAAAGATGAGCAGAAAAGGAACCAAGAGAGATCTAATTGCACCATAACACAATTAGGTAGGATATGATTATTTCTGGCTGTTCTGACTGAGGCTTCTGAGCGAAGTTCCTATCTTACTCTATTTCAAAATCACAGACGTGAGCTGGATCTCTCTGCGTTACCATGTTTTCTTTGAATCATCCCCAGCAATCAAAGAGTATAGATATTTTTGTCTCTTCCTCTCTTTGAGTAATACTTATAATAACTTAATAGATCCAATGGACAATACACCCACATTTGTTGAATCATATATAACAAAAGTTAACACTTAGAAGCAGTGGCTATAGGAACTGGCAGAGGATAGTTGTGGGGTCCAGATTGTGCGTGAGATTCAGCATCTAATGCTGCAAAAAGCAAAACAAAATCAAAATATGATGATTAGATACCAGGTACTATGATAAACCTCTTAACAAATTGTAATGACTTAACTTTTAAAGGAATCAGTCTTGAATGATAGCTCAGTTATAGGGTGCTCATCTGGGGTCTATCCTCAGCTGTACGCTCTGAACAAAATCAACACAAAATACAAGTACCATTGTTGTCAACATTTTACTGGTGAGAAAAATCAAAAGTTTTGGAGCCTTACAAAGTCACTCGTGTTTGTACAAAGCAAAGGCTTGGTCCCTGGCATCTTACCCTGCACACTAGGTTCTTCACCATCCCGAAAGCAGAATTGCTCATGTATCCCCGCTGCCCAGCTCTTCAGATGATGATTCAACACAGAAGTAGCACTGACACTTAAGATTTGTCGGAAAGTGTGAGCTGTGCTCACTGCCAAACAGCAAATGGAGAGAATGTGTAGGTTGGCTCTCCTGCCACGTTGTCATGAAGCTTTATTTAAGCCACCAGCTGTCACCATTTTTCTACCGATGAGATCATTCTGGGAGCTCTGCTTGTTGAGGGAAGCATCTCCTGGCTGCTCTGCCTTGATGTGCAGTCAGGGTGAACTTATATAACATTATACCTCCACCCTCAGCCCACACGAGGGTTATGCAACTGCGTGTAGGATTCCTTGCAGACTTTTCCGGAAATATGAGCCTGCACAGAAAAGGAATCCAAGCAGTTCTGACTAAAGAGGACTTTCTGACCTGGGCCTGTGTGTGATCTGTCTCTGTAATGTATTTTGCCTCAGAGAAACTGTCTGGTTAAAAGTTAGCAGAAAGCAAATCTCAGTATTCAACATATAAAAGTAGTCCTCCATAATGATTTAGTTCTTCTCCACTTTAACGTTATTCTGAAAACCAAAACCAGACTTATCAGCATTCTCTCTTATACACTTGCTTCACTGCCACAAACTATTACCTAACTTGATCAATAATGAAGGGATTGGTGAATGGAACTCCATTTCTGAATTTTATTTATTGTTTTGAATATTGGTGGTATTTTGTACCAAACCGTGAGATCCTAACCTGAATGGAAACTGTCATCTTTCCAGTAAACCCAAAACTCTACATTTTCATGAAGATGAAAAAGAAGAGAGTCATTTCTGAATTCCTGCATTCCCAAGAATTTAATATTTAACAGGGATCACAGACAACATGAATACTTTGGCCTCAGGCTGGACCAGGCATGGCAGACAAAATGAGGAGTTGGATTGTCAAGACATACATGTCAGGAGAAGCTGAAGAACCTACTATAAGAAGTTTCTCCTCAGGGTTGAGGGTGGAGAAGAGTGAGGAAGGTCAAGGAGAGCTGATGCTCTTAGTTTCAAGGCAGGGAAGGGGGTTGCATGAGGGGGGATGTGAATCCTCACACTCTGCTACCTACTTTGGGGTATGCTCCAAATCACATACGTTGGGGTATGCTCCAGTCTTCCCTAGTTCCAAGAGGACTGGAGCAGATCAGCATCTGAGCTACACCATTGTACCATAAAGTCATGGAAGGAAGCCCCAGCAGAGGGTTTCATCAGAGGTAGCAGCAGAGGTATAGACTGAAAGGAAAGGATCTAGGGAAGTCACCACTTGTGGCAGGAGCACTGATTTGTGAAGTATGGAAATAATATCTTGGAGGAAGTTTCAGAGCTGTGAGTACTCTGGAGTTCTTTAAAAACAGTAGAATCTAGACAAGGGCACGCCCTTTGGTATGCTAGTCAGGGATTATTTGCACTCATTAACTATGGTGGCCAAGAGAACCTTGGTTGTGGAACAAACATTTTTTCAAGTGATATTTTCCAAGGCCTTCAAGAATCTCAGGTTCCCAATGACAGAAGTGGTGATGGAGGATCCAGTCCCCCCTTAACACAAAACTCAGGGGAAGAGGACCCTACCATGTCTGCATTCCTTCACTGAAAAAGTTCACCGTGGAGTTGGCAAACATTCACACACAGACAACAAACAGATCTGGAAGGGTTTTTTGTTTGTTTATTTTTTTCTTTGTTGTTTTGGTTTTTTTTTGTTTGTTTTTGGGGTTTTTTTTTGTTTGTTTTGCTTTCTTCTGTAAAAGTAGCTTTTGCCTGGCTAAGTCATAAATGCCAAGTCTGAAATATCTGGAAGGGGTGGTATGTCTCAACAGCTGAGGGCTTCCCTGGTGTGCATCTCATCCCTGCCTGATGAAATCACACTTTCCATCTTAACTAGATCTGGTATTTTTTAAAAATGAAAAGCAGACTGAAGTCTCAGCTCAAGAAATGTCACAGCCCATTATACTCAACCTCTAATCCAATGTTTTCCTTTGTTTTACTCATTAAAATAGAGAGAGTTCTCATGGAGGGCATGCCAATGTCAGCATGCTAAACTTCAGAAGTAATTGCTTCCCACACTTCAAGATTAAAAAGTAACTCAAGAGAACAGATTTCAAATACAGGCATCTCTGTGGTATTTACTCCTCTGGAAGTATTACCTTTATTTTCCCAACTAATCACCTGAGTTTCACTCACATGCCTCATTTACAAAAGTCAGGTCTCTTCTTGTGAGGGTCAAACCCCTGTAGAATGTTCCAAGTACACCGTGGGAAAGCTAGGTATTGATAAGGCCTTGCTTAACTTCAGTCTCAAGGGAAGCAACAGGCCATCAACGAAGTGGTGTGTCACAGTCAACCTGTGCAGAGACAGGTGCTGCAGATCATGTGAGTCTGGGTCTTCAAAAGTGGCCTGATGCCAGTTAGCCACAGGACTTCTCTCGCAGACACACGGTAAAGATGCTTGTGTTTATACTTGCCAGGTTATGATTAATGTTCAAGATAAGTGTCCAGGGCACATAGTAACCCCCCAGAACCAGAAGAGAAAATGAAGGAATTTGATTGATTCATGAATTCTGGAATGGAAAGGCCCGTCACTTCCCTTTCCATCCTCATCTCTCCTCCAACCAGGGTGTCATGAGGATTCCAACTGCACAAAGCACAATAATCCTTACTGTGTTCCTGCTCTAAGGTCAAAGGTACCTGATGACCTACATGTGCCCAACTAATGCAATCACTAAAATCAATCTGAGAGAGATGCGGGCGGCGGTGGTGGCGCACGCCTTTAATCCCAGCACTTGGGAGGCAGAGGCAGAAGGATTTCTGAGTTCGAGGCCAGCCTGGTCTACAAAGTGAGTTCCAGGACAGCCAGGGCTACACAGAGAAACCCTGTCTCAAAAAACCAAAAAAAAAAAAAATCTGAGAGAGATGATTCTTGGTGGCTCTATGCCTCTGCTTGGACCCTGTGGAAGTTGTCCCTCTTTAAAGACCAGAAGGTAACTAAAATGCTCTGGTCACCTGAGGGATGGTGTCTTGACTGTTAGCAGTAGTATAAAAGTAGGATCATGACTTTATCATTTGCATCTAGAGACTGGAGAAGCAGAGCGATGTCAGGGCCTCCAGATCAGATGCTTGGAATCTTGAGTCTGCAGTGTTAGTGATATAAAGGAAGCCAGGCTATGAGTGGCAGAAGCTAAAATGGAAAGGCAATAATAGCAAGAATTAACTGACTTCCATGTCAGTCAGCTGTCCATCATTGTGAAGAAAAAATACATAAAAGAATCAACTCATGAAGTGGAAAGATTTCTTCGGGCTTCCAGTTTCAGTCCATAATTATTTGGACCTCTTACCTTGGGTATGTGGGAGCACAGTGCATCACAGGGATGACTGGCAGAGGAAAATATTCATAGCATGAAAGTTAAATCAAAGACAGACACAAAGAAGCCAGAGGCTCAATGACTCCTGCAAGAGCACACCTTGAAACATAACATATAACTTCCTTCTACTAGGCCTGAGCTCTTAAATGTTTCACCACTTTACACAACTCCCATGGGCTATGGACCAAAACCTCAATACATGGGCCCTTGTGGAAATTTTTTAAAAATCTTGCCTTATAGCTCCATACTTTATTTATTTTTAATTGTTCAAAAAAAGATGACCAATGTCTTTGTTTATTTGTTTATGTTATTTTACTTTATGTATATGGATGTTTCGCCTGCATGTTTTTCCTGAGCACCATATGCCTAAAGAGCCCCCAGAGCCAGAGAAGGCATCAAATGCCCTGTGGCTAGAGTTACAGGTAGTTGTGAACAGCCATGTGGGTGCTGGGACTTGAACCTGGGTCCTCTAGAAGGACAACCAGTGCTCTTAACCACTGAGCCATCTCTCCAGCCTCTTGGGAGCATTTTAGATCCAAACAGTCACAGGTTGCTTGTTCTTCTGTTTCACATTAGAGATTCCTAGGAACACACATTTGTAGGAACCTTACGTATTCCTCAAGTGCTACCAGTCATCATTGTGCAATTTAAGGGGTCCAGGGTATGAACCCCACCCCCAGAAGGGAAAGTTTAGTATAAAATGAAACAGGGCCCATTCCCAGTGTCTGACCCTGACCCGGGGTCTTTCAGGTACTGAATGCAAAGCTTTTTCATTTTATTTTTCTGTAAGATTTCTCTCAACCTGCCAGGATGATTTTCATCACTCATTGCCATTCCCTGTAAAGAACCTTCTGAAACTTTAAAGCCTGAGCATGAATTTGTTTTAATCTTTCTATTGTGTAATGCCAGTTTTAAACAAAAACAAAGACAGGGTCTAGAGAGATAGCTCAGCAGTTAAGAGCCCTGACTGCTCTTGTGCAGGACTTGGGTTCAGTTCCTAGCATGTACATGGTGGCTTATAATCATCTGGAACTCCAGCTCCAGGGGATCTGATGTTTCTTCTGCACTCCTCAGACTTCTGGATGCACTGGATACACATACACACATGCAGGCATATATATATATATATATATATATATATATATACTGGATACACATACACACATGCAGGCATATATATATATATATATTCCAAAAGACAATTTAATTTATATATAGAATAATCAAAAACTGACACAGCATGTATTTTGTAGCTTCCAGGTGCTATGTATTAATTTTTTGACACCAGAACTTTCTAAAACTTCAGAAAATGATCTGTACTGCTTTCATTTACTATCTTCCAATGACTGAGTAAGAAAAAGCTAAATGGAAAGGGAGCTATGAGTTGTGTTAATTACCCCCTTTCCTTCTTTGTCACCATCTTTAGTTTTGAGTGGCATATATACTTCAACAATTATAATGAAAAAAGAAAAGCTCATGCCTTCACATGACTCATGACTCAACACGGATTGAACAATCTCAGCTAATCCAGTTACCAGTTACTGTACTGGGCAAAGAAGCATGTGTGCGTGTGTGTGTGTGTGTGTGTGTGTGTGTGTGTGTGTGTGTGTGTACATGCTTAAATCTGTGTGTGTGTAAATATATGTATATGTATGTGTATGTGTGTCTGTGCATGTGTGTGTGTGCCTGTGTGTGTGTGTGTGTGTAAACATGTCTATGAATATGTCTGTGTGTGGTTGTATTTTCCAACAAACTCTCAAGAATCAGAGGAAGAGGGGATAGGTCCTAATTTTTTCAGGGACATCAGAATTATCCTGCAACTAAACTCAGAGAAAGATGTAACTAGAAAGAGACAACAACTAACACCACTCATGAATAGACCTACGCAATTATAGATGTGAAAATCAATAACTGAAGATCATCTTGAGAAGACAGAATGTGTGTGTGTGTGTGTGTGTGTGTGTGTGTGTGTATGAGAGAGGGGGGAGAGATGACGATTTAAAATGACTGACTGGCTTACATGATTATGGAGACTATGGAATGACCATCTACCATGTACAAGCTGAAGGCCAAAGAAAGTCAGTGACAGAATTTCAGTATAAGTCTTAAAATGTGGAAATCAGAGAGTCAATAGTGTAAGTCTTTGCTTGGCCCAAAGGCCCTTCCCCAAACCAGAAGTAGAGGAAGATGGATTCTCCAGCATAAAAGAAGAGATTCATTCCTTTTCCTTGTTTTAATCCAAGTCCTTGGTGGATTGAATGATACCCATATGCATTAAGGTGAACAGTCTTCTTCACTTCTGTCACCTTATTTGAATAGTAACCTCTTGCTGAAACACTCTTACAGACTCTCCATCATTAGGTGAAGTGATGGCTCAGCCATTAAGAGTGCATACTGTACCCATTAAACTACAGCTTATAAGTTCTCTCTTTCCCTCCAGCCTGGTAACCTCCATTATACTTTGCCTGAGTTGGTGACTAAGTGAAAGTAAAATCATATAGAACTGGTCTTTTGTGAATGGGTCATTTCACATAGCCCAATGACCTCTGTCCATGTGTGTTGAAGCATGTCTCAGAGTGCCCTATTTTAAGCTGAATAATATGCTGTCATGTATATACGCTACCACAATTACTGACATCACTTTGCTATTGGGCATAATATTGTCAACATGGGTATAGTTCTCCCTTTAAGATCTTACTTTTAGGGGCCCACAAGATGTCTCAATAAGTAAAGAAATCTGCCACTAAGCCTGATGATCTTGAATTCAATTCCAGGGCCCCACATGGTCCAAGGTGAGAACTCCTGCAAATTATCCTCTGACTTCCACATAGACACTATGGTGCATGAACTTAACGTAATAAATAAATGATTTTTAAAGAAAAGACGACCTCAACTACCATCAATAATATGGAGGTAGGGAGTGGGGAAGGAGGAACACTTGCTGCTGTTTCATGAAACCACAGTTCAGAGCCCTGCCCAGTATCCAATATGTAGTCATCTGTTACTCCAGCTCTAGGGAATATGATGGTCCCTTCTGGTCTTCATGGGCATTAGCACACATATGTGCATGCATACGCGCACACACACACACACACACACACACACACACAGACAAAAAAATACAACAAAGAGAATATCACTTGCCAGATACCAAGACAAACTTAACTTAGTGAAGTGGTCACAGAAAATGAATGATCAAATGCACACCTCTTACCAACTTGAAGCTTATCCATATCACTGTAAGGCAAACTAAACTTCCCAATAGAGACAATTGTAAAGTCACAGATACAAGTAACATGGCCCAACGTTCCTACATATGACAAAAACTGATTAAACTTACCAGAATCAATAGTAAAGATCCCAAGTAATGTTTATTCTTCTCCTGTAGCCTAAAACTTAAGTGCTATGACAGGAAATTGACAACACTTACATGTTGACTTAAGTAAAGTCTTTTTCTTTTGTGTTACTGGAATAAGATGGAACAAAAACAAAGAGGCTTACTAACACATACATATAAACTGTACACATAATCGTATGCTTAATTTAAAAAGGCTATTAGAAACCTCACTTCTATGGCTAGTGACATGGGCATAGCTGACACTTATACTATTGTACTATTAAATCTGTGTTCTTTCCATCAAGGCTTTTTTTTTATTTTACTTGGTGGAGTAGTTCAGAGTTGCATTCCTGGAGGACTGTCACATGCTCTGCCTGGATTGAGTAGTTGTAGTTTTCCATTGACCTTAATCATAGGGCATAGTAATTCTGGGAAATGCCCTCAGAAATGTCCTGTGCTTCAGAAACACGTCTTCTCCACCCCCTATTGTGAAACAGAAGAACAATCTCCCCTTTGGTAGTCTAGATCAATCACCCTAGCCAACATTATAACTCCCTTCTCAGTCTATTGACTCAAAGACACAAGAAGCCCAAAGTGGCCAGGTGGTGGCATAAACATCTAGTTCAATGGAATCATTGTTTTGTTACCTGGTGGAATAATTCTTTGATCTGAAGCTAAGAACCTTGGATCAACAGAGCGTAAGACTGTGGAAACAGGAAGCAAACTTTTTCTAGTAGGTTAATAGGGGTGATGGTGTGTAGTGCCACTCCTAGCTCCACCCCTTCGTTTCTAGACCCATGTGTTTGAGCTATGAGAAAAACAACACCATATAATAGAACCTGATTCAGAGCATAAGCAGCTTCCTAAAGAACTGTGCCCAGCTTGCAAGATACGCCACCAAGCAGGCACTGTGGCCCTCAATAGTTATCCACTATTCTGTCAGATTAGCTGCTTCAGAGCATACTAAGTTCTATGAGCATGATATCAATGCTATACTTTTGGCTGTGAAACGGAATTTTTGATTAGAGCCAATGCTGTGTAGCATACCATGATAGATAAGGCTTTCTCTAACTCTGAGGTTTGTGGTTTTGGAAAGGTAATGTAGGAAGAAAAGTCAAATCCAGTGTTTAGTTGTATCTAGTAAGAATGAAATGAAATTGCTCCCACTAAGGAAGTGATACAATATATTCAAATACTTTTATATAACTGTCTGATGATTACAGGGGATAATACCATACCAGGAAATTGGTGTTGATCTTGGCTGCTCAGATGTGGCTGAAGCCAGACCAGCCTTGATCAGAAGCCCATATTACTAAAGATATGATTAACTTTCATCCCTGCTACCAAAGTCACCTTGGTCATTGTATACCACATAATGGTGAAGGTGGCTAGGGAAAGAGCTTGACTTGTATTCACAGAATAGGTTACCTTATATTCCTGATTACTAAAATCTTCCTTTGATGAACATGACATCAATACCTTTGTGTCCACCTTCTATGAACAAGAAGTATAGTCACAAATCTTGTCTCCAAATTTCTTTGCCGCCAATTTTTATTCAGCCAATCTATTGACTTGAATATAAGCCCATGAGTATATCCAAATGTCTTATGATTTTTCTTCTAAGCAAATATACTGCTCAAAGTTCTTCATATATAGAGGGTTTCCCCTCCACCACTGCCTTAGAGCGGTGCTAGTCTTGCAGACATCTACTTTAAGTGGGGATTGCATATCATGGGGAGTCATTTATAAATAGGCTTTAGTTCTCTCTTTCTCTGCAAAGTCAATTCTATGTATCTGCTTAGGGAATCCCCAAGAAAGTGTATAGTGAGAGAGAAAAAGCAGTGTATCAAAGTAGGAACATGGACGTTTGTTTTAGCTTAATTACGCCTTCAGATCCTCATTGTTTACATAGCACTTGTATTGGTGATGGAATATTAATATTTGATTTTGCCAAAATTCATAGCTTGATAATTCAGATAATACCCAGTTTACCAAGGCCAGTTCATAGTGCCTAGGAATTTAGTGGGCCATGATCACCTGTTCTGTTTCTATTAAACACCATAGCAGGCCAAATTTTTCTGACTAAACAGAATTAGGTATCTGTAGAAGATAGCAAGGTACTGTTCCAAAACCACAAGGCTCTGTGTTAGAGTTCAACTATAAAGAACTGCCAAATGTTCCAAATCCCTTCTGTATCTCCAATGACAGTCCAAGGCCATTAGATCTGTCCTATCACATGGATCAAACAGCTGATCAACTCCTGGAAGCAAGAACTTACTGCAATATCTCTGTATGTTCTGGAACCCATTCATAGTAGCAGCCTTTGTGTTTATCTCTAGAGTCACACAGCCATACCTGAGACGTGTTACTTGAACTATTCTATAAGTCTCACTAGCAATATTCCTTTTTTTTCAGGTGTAGGAAAGGATAGATGCAGAGATGTATCCTTCACATTAGAATGGATATCTAACACTGTCACAGGAACCCTGAATATTTCACTGAGATACAAGGCTTCTGAATTTTAATAAAATATAAAATATATTCAACCCTGGGATGGATATATATATATATATATATATATATATATATATATATACACACATATACATATAATCAACACATCTAGAGTAGTTTCTTTTTCATGGTTGTTAGATATAAACATTGTGGTACCATAAAGAGGTGTATCATGATACATCTTGTAAAGGGGAAATAGGATGAAAATCCCTCATACCTAAATGCAATAGAGTTGAAGAGTTAAGACAGAGAAACAATACTAGTGATCTTGTCAGCTCAAACCAAGCTTCTTCTGGAAGTCTTTAATAATGAGTGTAGATAGAGCATTCGTCAGATCAGTAAATACATAACAGGAATGAGCTAATTTGTTCAAGAAATAAAACCACACCTTATTCGTCAGCTACAATTATACAAAATAAAAATCCAGAAGTAATCCTACATGCACCTGGGCAACTGGTTCTCAATAAAGAGTCAATTCAATCTAGAAAGAACACACCTTTCAAGAAATAATACTATTAATAAAAATACATTTTAAAAGATCGATGTGGATTCTGATTCTCGAAATATACCAAATTAAACTCAAAATAGCATACAAACTCAGGAAAAAATTTATACAAGAAAAGTTTGTACTCCTGGAAGTAAGATAATATTTATTAGCTATGACAGTAAAAATAACAATAAAAATAAATTGGACTCTACAAGAGCTTAAAATTCTGCTCTTGAAAGATTAAAAAAAAAAGCTCCAGAGTATCAGAAAACATTGACAAAGCACATATTACACACACATACACACACACACACACACACACACACACACAAAGAGAAAGTCAACACAGTTGAAGCATGGGCAGAAGATTTAAAGATACATTTCACAAATGAAGACGCATAGTTTTATAATAAAGAACGGAATAGTTCCTCAGAAAACTGGGCATGACACTCCCGGAGGATCCGGCTATACCACTCCTGGGCATATACCCAGAGATTTTACCTGCATGCAATAAGGACACATGCTCCACTATGTTCATAGCAGCCTTATTTATAATAGCCAGAAGCTGGAAAGAACCCAGATGTCCCTCAACGGAGGAATGGATTCAGAAGATGTGGTATATCTACACAATGGAATACTATTCTGCAATTAAAAACAATGATTTCACGAAATTCCTAGGCAAATGGTCAGAACTTGAAAATATCATCCTTAGTGAGGTAACCCAATCACAAAAGAACACACATGGTATGCAGTCACTGATAAGGGGATATTGACCCAGAATCTCGGAATACCCCAGACACAATCCGCATATCAATAGATTTCTAAAAAGATGGAAGGAGAGACCCCTGGTCCTGGAAAGACTGGATGTAGGGGAACGCCAGGACAGAGTAACGAGAGGGGGTTGAATGGAGAAAAGAGGGAGGGAAGGGGGCTTATGGGACTTTCGGGGAGGGAGGAAACAGGAAAGGGGAAGTGATTTGGAATGTAAATTAAAAAAATAAAATAAAAAAAAAAGAAAGAAATGGATGACCATGAAAAAAAAAATAAAGAACGGAATATAATCAAAACCTGTTACCCATACAATACTGAACAAAATATTACTTTGTAGAGATTAAAATAGCAAAAGCAAAGAGATTGTTTTTACTGAGAGTACTGGGAGAATGTGAAGGAACTGGCAATCTCATTTACTTCTTACAGGAGTGTGAAATGATGTAAGAGTGTGAAATGATGCTGTGATGACAAATTTTGGCTACCAACTTAATACAGCCCTAGGCTCACCTGGGAAGAGGGAACATCAGTTGAAGAGTTGTGTTGTGGTCTAATATCTGTATTATGTTAATCGCTTTCTCAAAATTCCACAAAAATCCGCATGTAAAACGCTGAGGGTCCCTGCCCCCAGTTGGCTTTGATTGGTAAATAAAGTTGCCGGCAGCCAATGGGCAGGAGGACAGAGGTGGGACTTTAGGATTCGCTAGCAAGGTGACCATGATAGGAAGAAAGTTTGAGAATCACTATGCCAGGAAAGGAGAAAGACCAGACAGGAGACGCGTAGGACAGAAAGACTGCCAACATGGATGAGTCAAGGATCATGGCCCAGGAGAGCTGCTGGCCTGGGTCTGGGGTGGTGGGATGAAATATAGGCTTTAGTAAGTAATAATTAAGGAATATTGGAGGGGAGAATGTTTTAGCCACATGGAGGTTTGGAAGTGGCCCAGCCATTGAGCTGTAAAGGCATATTAAATATAAAGTTGTGTGTTTGTGTGTGTGTGTGTGTGTGTGTGTGTGTGTGTTTCATTCGGGAACCCAGAACATTGGGATGGGTAGCAAGAAACTCATGCCACTGCTGCAGGGTTAATGTGAGTAGCGTTAATTGTCTACTGTTACAGAGTTGTCTTCATCAATCACCCTATGGGCAATTAATTAACTTCATTAATGTCGGAAGGCCCAGACCACAGTGTGCAGTGCTATTCCTGGGTTACATGAGCTTGAGCTGTATAGGAAAGGTAGCTGCAGTTGAGCCTGGAAGCAAACCAGTAAGCAGCATTTCTCTGTGGTCTCTGCTGTTCCTGCCTCCATATTCACACCTTAAGTTCCTGCCCTGGCTACCCTGGATGATGGCATGTGACTTTAAGCCAAATAAACCCTTTCTCCCCCAGGGTTGATTTTGATCTCTTCTTTATCCTAGAAACAGAAACAGACTAGAGTAGATTCTACCTGGAATACAGTTTGAGAAATGGCATGTACCTACCATGTAATCCAGCCATTCTGCTTCTAGGTATTTGCCCAACATAGATGGAAACACATTTATATTATATATAGCCCAGGATTCTAAGGAGTTTTATTTGTCATATGCCAAGGCTGAAAATAACCCAACAGTTAAAAGGAAAAATTCATAATAGTTAATATTATGTTACTCATCTATTTAAACAAAACAATCCATGGACTGAACTATAAATTGAATTTAATATATTTAATAACTCTATTAGTTATTATTATGGCCCTACCATTGCTACAATAATTGAGGCAGAGTCCTATGGATTTATTTTTTAATCAGATTAATACACTTACTGGGGAATTACCCCTAATCTATTTTTCTATTCACTCGAGTGTCCACTTCTTAGTTGTGCTTCCTAGGTACTTGCTGTCTGAGTCTCACCCAGGTTATTTCTGCTCCATCAGGCTGTCTACAGCGGGGCATTTCACTCTGCCATGTGCTATTGGTCCATCACATCTAATGGAGACCTTCTGCTCTCTCTGTCTCCTTTCTCTTTCCTTCTTTTCTCTCTCTCCTCATTGTCCCTACCTGTAGCCCCCAACCCAGTAACTGAAACCCGTTCTACCTCTACTTTTCCCAGCAATTGCCTATAGCTATTTTCATTTAGTCAATAGCTCTAAATTGGGGAACAAAGCTTACATTGCATCACTAGGTGTAGGTAAGGATCTGTTGTTCATGGGAGCAACTAGATCTTGGGGGCCAGGGTTCAGCATTTGAATACCGACAGCACCAGACCAATCCCCAACACTAAACATAGAATACTTTCCAGTCAAATTTATAACAAGGTACTAACTTTAGTCCCTGAGAAAACAGAGTGCTGGAGGTGGCACTCTTCTGGGATAGAGGTTGTTGCTCTTCTCATTATTAGTCTTAACTATCTTACCTTCAGATGTAAGACCCTACTGAAAGTTTTAACCTAATCAAAGTGTGTGGAGTGGTATAATGTGGTATGGTGATGATTCTCTCTCTGTCTCTGTCTGTCTCTGTCTCTCTCTGTCTCTCTCTCGCTCTCGTGTGTGTGTGTGTGTGTGTGTGTGTGTGTGTGTGTGTGTGTGTGTGTTTAAATTCCTTCTAACTCCCTGCCATGTTTCTTGGACTTGCACTGACCATGACCTCAGATAAAGAAAGAACCAATACCATTAATACATATGCATATTAAGTTTATTCTACTTCTAAGTGAAAATCTCCTGTTTATTGAAGAAGGTAAAAGGAGGTTCTTAACCAAGCCCAGACATACCCAGGTCCTACATGAGCTCAGACTTTCCATTTCTTATTTCAGTTGGTATCAAGCTCATGCTTTTTTTGATTTTTCAGATATATTTTGCTCATCATTTATCATAATACTCAGTGCACGTTGTGTTCTAAGAACAGATTTATTTGGGATTAGATCTAAGCAAGCTTCTTAGTGGTACTGGGTATAGCATTCTCGGGCAAAAAGTAAACAGTATCTTTGAATCACATATGAAAAATAATACTACACAATAGTTAACATTCTTTAGCATTCATTAACTGAATGGGATACCTACTTGTTGTCAAGATGTATTAGAATGTTGTATGAATTTAAAAGAGAAATGGGAAGGAGCTCTATGTGAGATGATCTAGGACAGAAATTATCAACCTTCCTAATGCCGTGACCCCTTAACATCCTCATGTTGTGGTGAAACACAAAACTATTCAACCACCAAACTATTTTCAATGCTTTTTCATAGCTACAGTTTTGCTACTGCTATGAATCATAATGTAAATATCTGATATGCAGGATATCTGATCTGTGACCTCCAAAGGGTCATGACCCACAGGTAAAGAACTGCTGATCTAAAAGAAACCAACTCAGTGATTACAGGATAGTAAAAGCTTAGGCTCACTCCATGTTCTGCCCCACCTTACTGATCTGTCTTGCCTTTGGCCCCATGGCTGCCACAGCATTCTATACTTCATGGTTTCTGCCCTGTGCTAAGTTACACATACTTGATTATACATTGGATATGCTTCAAATGTATATAATGTGTCATTTGATATACATTGGACATATCAAAATTATACTGTACAAATTTGTAGAAATGCTGTCTTGGTCAACTAAAGTTTAAATAAAATGAAATAGTTGTAAAACAAGTTTTCCAATAACTATTTTTTTAATTCATTTTATATCCGAATCACAGTCTCCCTCCCTCTTCTCCTCCCAGTTCCACAATTAAAAATCCCTCCCCCATTGCTCCCTCCCCTTCTCCTCAGAGAAGGTGAGCTCCCCTATGGGTACCACCCCACCCTGGGACATCTAGTCCCAGCAGAACTAGGCATATCCTCTTTTTTTATTATTTATTTTATTTTATTTTTTTAATTTACATTCCAAATCATTTCCCCTTTCCCGTTTCCTCCCTCCCCGAAAGTCCCATAAGCCCCCTTCCCTCCCTCTTTTCTCCATTCAACCCCCTCTCCTTACTCTGTCCTGGCGTTCCCCTACATCCAGTCTTTCCAGGACCAGGGGCGTATCCTCTTGCACTGAGGTCCAATCAGGCAGTCCAGGTAGGGAGAAGGGGATCCAATGGCAAGGAACAATGACAGAGACAGTCCCCATTCTACTTGTAAGGGGACCCACTTGAAGACCGAGCTGCACATTTGCTACAAATGTGTAAAAGACCTAGGTCTAGTTCTAGCATGCTTGGTAGTTGGTGGCCCAATCTTTGTGAGCCCCCATGGTCCCAAGTTAGTTGACTCTGTATGTCTTCTTGTGGTGTTCTGGCTTGCCCACTTCTATTCCCAAGTCGTCCACTAGACTTCCTGAGCTTCGCCTGATGTTTGCATCTGTCTCCCTCAGGACTTCTAGAGAAGGGAGGGGGAAATCAATACACTCACAAGACCTTCAACTTCAAATTTGTCTTGCCTACAAGATGTGCAAGGATAAAGATGAAACAGAGATTGAGAGAATAGCCCATCAATGACTGCCCCAACTTGAGACCCACGTGAGACAGCCAACCACTGATACTATTAATGATATTCTGCTACGCTTGCAGACAAGAATCTAGCATAACAGTCTCCTTAGAGGCTTCATGCAGCAGCAGAAAACAATAATTTTTTAAAATAGGAAAATTTATGATTCCATAAATTCTTGTTAGAGATGCAGAAATTTAATTGTGCCTGCTTAGAATAGAATCTGGAAGGAAATAGTTTTATCTACTAAAACTGATATTATTGAGAAAGGAAATACAGTAACCAGAGCCTATATGATGGGGTGTGTAGGTGCAGTCTTTCCCATCCTCACCTATTGTGAATGTATGGCGATTTCACTGATTATAGGTTACACCACTTAATTTACATGGCCATTAAGACATGGGTGGGAGTAGTATTTTAAGTGTTTTAACTAAACAAACAAATGGTAAGTAATAAACCTCTTCCTCTTGAGACCCACCAATTACATTAAATTATGTTACTTTAAACTCTCAGCTGACTTCATGGTGAACTATGGGAGCCATTCCTCTTCACACACAGACTTTCTCATTCTTCCCACCTGCCCCTCCGCTGCTGTAAAAGCAAGGTTCTGTGCTTTGTTCAAGAAATTGAATGTGGTTGAGGTAAAGCACACTGCATAGCAAGAGTGAACTCATTTAAACTCATGACCGCTCACCTCAAGGGAACCCAGGAACTGCTCTGTGATTACATTTCCTCTATGGGGTCCCTGGCCCACCTTGCACAACACCATTTGACATCCTTTGAGATTTCCTCAGACCTTCTAGCCTCTGCTCTGTTCCTTATTCTTCATTGCTCCAATGGTGAAATATATGCATTGACATAATTAAGGAATGTCTAGATATTATAAATATATATAGTCAATGCAGACAAATTGTTTTGCTCATACTTTTTAAAATATTAATTTATTTTCATTGTATGTATGTGGGTGCTTTGTCTGCCTGTATGTCCATGTATCTTGTGCATAGTTGTTAGCCTTGGAAACCAGGAGTTGATCTTGATCCTCTAGAACTAGATTTATATCTAGTGATTATGATTTGCCTTGTATGTGCTAAGAGCTATATTCAGTTCTCTCTGTAAGAAAAGTAAATGGTCTTAACTTCAGAGGCATCTCTCAAACCCCCTTTTCCATACACTTTTGACACAGTGTGGTGAGTCCACGAATAGATAACCTGAGGATTCAGAAACATGAATGGACTAAATGTATATGCGTATCTGCTTCTTTCTGTTCTAGTTCTCTGAAGATTCTGACTGATAGAGCTAGCAATCTTGATGATAATGTTATGAAGAAGCATAAGTACAGTATCTCCTAGCTTTGGATGAGGCTATGGAACAACAAGATCCTACAATCAGTAAGTGTATTTATTATATCTGATGCCTCACATCCTTGATTAACAGCATTACATAACAGAGTTTTAGTTAATGATCCCCATGTTAGAGAAGCTGACTAGAACTGAGGATCACTGCCTTTCTCTGTACCCGGAAGTAGTATCAAACATATCACTGGACTGAGAAAGTCAACATTCAATCCTCAAGGAGCCATTTTTGTTGAATGCAAACTGCCTTTGTGTCATCATGGAGTCCAACCGTCATAAGGCATTGACTGTCTGTAATCATAAACGCCACGAGTTCTCTTCTGAACCTCTCAGTAACTTGCCTATATGCCTACAAGTGTGTCTCTCACCTTATTAATGGGCTCTCAAGGTCCCAGCTTCTGAGGCTCACCTCTCTCCAGCCTAGGGCTTTGCTCTCCAACCTTCACAATCCCTATATTCCCTGATCACTCCTGCCATTAAGTTCACATTCTAGCACAGAGTATATTTTAGGTTTTTTTTTCTATTTTTTAATTAATTTATTCTCTAATATATATTACATCCCAACTTTAGTTTCCCCTACCTCCTAGCCTCCCAGCCATACCCCACATTCACTCCTCCTCCATTTTCCTTCAGAAAAAGGCAGGCCTCCCAAGCCTATCAATCAAACATGGCATATCAGGTTGCAATAAGACTAAGCATATCCCCACATATTATGGATGGATGAGATAACCCAGAAAGAGGATAAGGGTCCCAAAAGCAGGCAAAATGTCAGAGAAAGCCCCTGCTCCTTCTGTTAGGAGATCCACAAATACACCAAGCTGTACATTTGTACATAGGGCCAAAGTTAGACCTATGCAGGCTCCCTGACTGTCTGTTCAGTCTCAGTGAGCTCCTAGGAGACCAGGTTTGTTGATTCTGTGTTTTCTTTTGTTGTTGATATTGTTGTTATTGTTTTGTGGTATCCTTGACCCCTCTGGCTCATAGAATCTTTCTTCCTGCTCTTTAGCAGGATTCCCTGAGTTCCACCTAATGTTTGACTGTGGGTCTCTGCATCTATTTCCATCAGTTGATGGATGAAGTCTCTCTGATGACTATTGGGTTAGGTATCCATCTATGAGTATAGCAGAATATCATTAGGAATCATTTCATTGACTTTTTCCCAGGCATGTTTGCTTCTATTCTAGGTCTCTGGGCAATCTGAGGTCTATTGTTCCTCTGCTTCTTGGCTCTCCAGGCAGTGTCCAGGATGGGCTCCCTCTTGTGGCATGGGTCTCAAACTGGACTAGTCATTGATTAGTCACTCCTACAATTTTTGTGGCACCTTTACCCCAGTACATTTTGATGGCAGGACAAATTGAAGGTTGAGGGTTTTGTGCCTGAGTTGATGTTCAATCCATGCACGTGATATATACTCATGTATAAGTGGAGATTAACTGTAAAATAAAAGATAATCATGATACAATCCACAGACCCCAAGAGACTAACTAACAAGGAAGTCTCAAGGGAGCAGGGACTGCATGAATCTCCCTGGGAAGTGGAAATAGAATGGATATTTCAGGATGGAATGGGAGCAGGTGTGGACAGGAACAGAAAAGATCAGGAGGGGAGATGATGGAGGGAGAGTCCTGGGAGAGATCATTGGAATTTGGAGGGCAATTTTGGGACAAGGTAGAAGGCTAGTACAATGGAAACTCCCAGGAATCTATTAGGGTGACCCTAACTAAGAGTCCTAGTAATGGGGGATATAGAGCCTAAACTGGCCTTCTCATATAACCAGGCAAAGTCCATTATAAACACCCACAGCTGCTGGTATTTTGCCAGCCTTTTCATTGCTGTCTTTGAATCAATCCCTCTGAGAGCTCTTTTTACGCCTGCTGCTACCAGCTCCCATCAGGCCTGTTCTAACTCTGTTTCCTTGCTACAAGATCACTACAAGTGGGCAAAGCTAGTGACCAGTGCATTCTTTTTTCCTTTCATGCCACCCTCTTTAAATTGTACCCATTTGCATCATAAAAATACAAAAGCAGGCTTCAAGAACAACAGGAAACATTGCTTTAAAAATGAACAGAGTTTTAAAGCACTGAATTGAAATTTATGAATTTCTTTAACATTTCAAAATATTTCTAAATAATTGTAGACTTACTAATAAGTCTCAAGAAAGTACAGAAAGTTCATAGGTGCCCTCAATTGATGTTCTCAGATAAGATTTTTATATAACAATGGCATCATTATCTCAGTCATAAAATTGACATTGGTGTGAGGCTATTTATTAAACTATATCATTATTTAAATGGGCTAATGACTGGGAATTCAAGAATTCACCTATGAATGAGAGAAGGAAAAACCTCTTTATAATTTTTTCTTTTCATTTCTGTGTGTGGTGGTGGAAGTCATAGATGTGCTTTTCAGTCCAGAGTTTCCCTATGTAGCCTTGGCAAACCTGAACAGGCTGTGTAAACTAGCTAGCCTGGTCCTCCTGTCTGTGCCTCCTGAATGTTGGGACTAGAGTTGTGCACAAATACAACCAGTTTACAAGGAGGATATTTCTAACAACATCATTGAAAGAAGGGCCAAGACATCTTTACAATCTCTAAAAGCCCTGGAAGTGAACACCTTCAAAATATCAGTTGACAGATCTTATCATCTACGTGAGTAGATGAGAAAGCAAACTTAAATGCTACATATTTTTTTCTTCTGTTTCTTTTTTTCTTTCTTTTTTTTCTTTTCCATTCAGGATTATAGGCTACATTCAGACATATCTTATTCTCTGGGAATAATCAGGTGAAGGCCAAAAACCAGCTCTTAGAAAAGAAGCAAACACTTTAGTCAGATGGGAAGAAAAGAGACCGTGTCAAGGGCAGTAGCATTAATAGACAAGATACTGGGAAAAACCTCCCATCTGCACTGTGGGCTCAGCATGAGACACCCACAGAGCAGAGGCAGGACACCTTTTTCAAAAACACTTCTACAGCTCTGGTCCTTGACAGCCCTTGACCCTCTGTGAACCACACTCCCAGATAAACTCAGATAAACTGTCTTAGGACTATGACTGAAACCCGAGTGAGAAAATACTGAATGACTGAGAGGGGAAAGAACGGGTCTGTGTAGCTTTCACTGAAGTTAAAATGTGGTGGGAGGCAAACTTTACAGGGAAAGTCATACAGACAAGCAGTGCATGGGACACTGGTTAGGGCAGTGAGAATGGTCCCTGGAGGAATTCGCAGATATTCATATCCTTCAGCTTTGTGTGTGTTTGTTGGGAGGAGGTGTCCTATGGTTACACATTCTATGTATGTTTCCCTTTCTACTTTCTATTATCTCAATACTAAACTCTAGTCTTATTGCACTTTGCTATCTCTTTTCTCCCCCTTCCCATCTATAATAAGAAATACATTGGCATACACAGTACACACAGTGTCCCTTTATTCAATAAAGTTGTTGAAGCTTTAGCAGAAACTGTTTTTGCAGTTCATAGTGGATCTACCCCTGCAAAGTAACTAGTGTTTTGGAGCACATTTTAAGCTCAGTGAAGGGTGAGGGATAGAGCCTAGTGCCCTGAACACCAGCTTAATACGTAAAATGGCACTTCAGTCCTACTACAAATTAATCCCTCTTGAACATCACAAATCCTTTCACTGAAAGAAGAAAAATTACTTAAATAAAAGAATTGAACCAATACTCTCATTCCTGATGTGCCTAAAGTAAAGTCCTAAAGTAAAACACAAGTAATATGGTAAAAACCAAGATTACAGGATTCAACAAAATACCACAAATCCCAACACAAAGGCTGCCAATGCAAATGACATGGATGAAATTATGGACAAGTGATTCAAAAGAATGATTATAACATTTTCATAGAAATCAAAGAGGTCATGGATGAACTCAGGAATAAATTCTAAGAAAATAAGATTGAAAGTCAGCATAGGATATATTAAAAAGTACTTAGTACAGAGATAGAAGTACTAAAGAAAACCCAGATGTCCCTCAACGGAGGAATGGATTCAGAAGATGTGGTATATTTACACAATGGAATACTACTCTGCAATTAAAAACAATGAATTCACGAAATTCCTAGGCAAATGGTCAGAACTTGAAAATATCATCCTTAGTGAGGTAACCCAATCACAAAAGATCACACCTGGTATGCAGTCACTGATAAGGGGATATTGACCCAGAATCTCAGAATACCCTAGACACAATCAGCATATCAATAGATTTCTAAAAAGATGGAAGGAGAGACCCCTGGTCCTGGAAAGACTGGATGTAGGGGAACGCCAGGACAGAGTAATGAGAGGGGGTTGAACGGAGAAAAGAGGGAGGGAAGGGGGCTTATGGGACTTTCGGGGAGGGAGGAAACGGGAAAGGGGAAGTGATTTGGAATGTAAATTAAAAAAATAAAATAAAAAAAAAGAAATGACAGAATCAAAAAATTCAATTCCATTCAACTGTATGGCTTCAAATTTAATTCAAAAATAAAATACAAAATGGAATGAAAAGCCTCACAGTAGAATGGATCATAGAGGATAAGACAAAGTAAACTACTTGAAATATTCAGTCAAAGATAATGGAATGTAAGGGATCTTGGAATAGAAAGAGAATTCCTATCAAAGGCATATACAATGTTGTTCAAAAAAACACATTACATTAATTTATAAAGTCTAGGAAAGGGCCCATATAGGTACAAGAAACACACCAAAAACCAAACAGACAGAATGAGAAAAAAAATTCCCATGTGCATGTTATTGTTGAAATTAAACACGTAGAACAAAGAAAACACATTGAAAACTGCAAAAGAAAAACACAAGATAACATTTAAGGGCAAACCAAACAGAACAATAGATTATTTCTTACACAACCTTTAAAAGAAACAAGGTAAAATTTTGGATAGCTAATTTCAGTTCTGAAAGATCATAGTTTCTGTGATGGTTTGAATGAGAATGGACCCCGTGGACTTGTATGTTTAAAATCGTAGCCCCAAGTTGGTAGAACTATTTGGGAAAGATTAGGAGATATGACTGTGTTGAGGTAGGTAGATCACCAGAGGTGACTCATATCATCCCAGTGTGCCCTGTCTCCCTCATATTTGTGTTGAAGATGTGAGTTCTCAGCTGTTCCTACTGCCAGGACTTTGTTCTTCCATTGTGGACTTTGATCCTCTGAAGCCATAAGTCCAATTGAAAACTATATTTTATAAGTTGTACTGGTCATGGTGCTTTATTACAGCAATGGAATAACAAAGACAGAAATTCCCAGGGTACTCAGAAGTCAGATATTATTGTGACAGACTTGACAATGTAGGTGTTGTTGTTTTAGAGAAACAGTTGAATTTTGTTAGTAAATCTTAATGAATCATCCTAATGGGAATCTGGAAAACATTTCAGTAAGCCATGCAAACTGTGGAAGTCAAGGTTAAAAGGTTTTAGAGGCAAACAATATTATCAAGCAAGCTAGAGACTGCTCTTTTGAAATTTTGGTAAACATTGTGGCCACCTTCTGTCCTTGTCCTAAGAAGTTTATTGCAGTTAGTTTGAAAGGCACTTGGGTAATTTCTTTGCCGCAGGAAACATCAAGACATCCTAGCATTGGGTTTTTTTTTTTTTTTGCATTTTTGTTAGTAATCAGGCTTGTGCAGGTCTACAAAGAAAAGTGCAAGTGGGGAAAAAAAAGCAATACAAAATATATAGTTTAAAGAAAAACTGCAGCAGGGAATTTAACATCAGAGCCAAAGCTTGCTCTGACAATGATAAAGAGATTAAAGAGAGGCCTGATTCACAATGGGACAAAAATAAGGATGCCATTAGAGAAGGCCACACCCAGCAATTTCTCCAAAATGTAAAGAAAAACTCAAGGAATTTTCTGCTCTTAAAAACATCGTAATATCTCCAGAGTTGTCTCCTTTTGTGATTTCTTTATTGTTTCTACTTCCACTTTTAGATCCTGGATGGTTTTGTTCAGTTCCTTTACTTGGTTGTTGTGTTTTCCTATAAATCTTTAAGGGATTTTTGTGTTTCCTCTTTAAGGGCTTCTACCTATTGTCTCATGTTCTCCTGTATTTCTTTAAGGGAGTTATTTGTGTCCTTCTTGAAGTCCTCTATCAGCATCATGAGATGTGATTTTAAACCCAGATCTTGCTTTTCCAGTGTGTTAGGGTATCCAGGACTTGCTGTTGTGGGAGAACTGGGTTTGATGGTGCCATGTTGCCTTGGTTTCTGTTGGTAATGTTCTTACGTTTGCCTTTTGCCATCTGATTATCTCTGGTGTAAGCTGGTCTTGCTGTCTCTGACTGTGGCTTATCTGTCCTGCAAGCCTGTGTATCTGTATTCCTGGGAGACCAGTTCTCTCTGGGAGGAATTTAAGTATGGAGAGCTGTGATACAGGGTCAGCTCAGGTGTGCAGACAGAAATCAGAAGAATCCTGTCCCCAGCTGATTCTTAGTTCCTTATGGCTCTGGGCTGGTCCCTCTTGGGCCGGGAATTTGAAGAGAGGTGGTGGTCTTACCTGTGCGCAGAGGTATGTAGGTACTCCTGGGAGACCAGCTCTCTTGTGGTGGTATTTTTGTATGTAGTTCTGTGGCCAAGGATCAGCTCTGGGTGCAGACAGAAATCAGAAGACTCCTGTCCCAGGCTGCTCCTGGGCTCTTGTGTCCTCAGGGTTCCGGGCTGGTCCCTCTGACCTGTGCTCCCAGGCCTCTCCGCACTCGTGAGAGGTTAGCTATCTCCCTGTGCCACCTGGATATGGCATTCTGTGGCAGAAGATGGTTCTCAGACAGAGACAGAAACTGGAGGGTTCCCGCCTGAGAGTTCTGGATGTGATCCTCTGAGCAGCAGGGGTGGTCCTATCTGTGCTCTCAGGCCTCTCTGCACTCCTCGGTGGTCAGCTACCTTCCTGTGCCACCTGGATATGGCGCTCTGTGGCAGAGGATGGTCCCCAGCCAGAGACAGAAACCGGAAGGCTCCCACCTGAGGGTTCTAGACAGGTTCCTCTGAGCAGCAGGGGTGGTCCTATCTGAGGAGGTCCTATCAGGCCTCTCCTCACTTCTGGGTGGTTAGCTATCTCCCTGTGCCAACTGGATATCGAGTTCTCTGTATATATTTGATATTAACCCCCTATTAGATATAAGATTGTTAAGGATCTTTTCCAATCTGCTGATTGCCATTTTGTCCTATTGACAGTGTCCTTTGCCTTACAGAAGCTTTGCAATTTTATGAGGTCCCATTTGTCAATTCTTGGTCTTAGAGCATAAGCCTTTGGTCTTCTGTTCAGGAACTTTTCCCCTGGGCCCATGTGCTTGAGACATTTCCCATACTTTCTCTTCTATTAGATTCAGTGTATCTGGTTCTATGTAGAGGTCCTTGATCCACTTGGACTTGAGCGTTGTACAGGGAGATAAGAATGGGTCGATTTGCATTCTTCTACATGCTAACTGTCCGTTGAACCAGCACCATTTGTTGAAAATGCTGTCTTTTTTCCACTGGATTTTTAGCTCCTTTGACAAAGATCAAGTGACCATAGGTATGTGGGTTCATTTCTGGGTCTTCAGAAGGGGACTTGGATTTTGTCAAATGCTTTCTCAGCATTTAATGAAATGATCATGTTTTTATTTTTCTTTGAGTTTGTTTATGTAGTGGATTGCATGGATGGATTTCCATATATTGAACTATCCCTGCTGCCCTCTTTCTCTCTATTCAATATAGTACTTGAAGTTCTAGCTAGAGCAATTAGACAATAAAGGAGGTCAAAGGGATACAAATTGGAAAGGAAGAACTCAAACTAACACTATTTACAGATGATATGAGAGTATACTTAAGCAACCACAAAAATTCCACCAGAGAAACCCTACAGCTGATAAACAACTTCAGCAAAGTAGCTGGATATAAAATTAACTCAAACAAATCAGTAGCCTTCCTATACTCAAAGGATAAACAGACTGAGAAAGAAATTAGGGAAATGATACCTTTTACAATAGTCGCAAACAATATAAAGTATCTTGGTGTGATTCTAACCAAACAAGTGAAAGATCTGTATGACAAGAACTTCAAGTCTCTGAAGAAAGAAATTGAAGACCTCAAAAGATGGAAAGTTCTCCCATGCTTGTGGATTGGCAAAATTAATATAGTAAAAATGGTCACCTTGCCAAATCTACAGATTCAATGCAATCTACAAATTCAATGTAATCCCCATCAAAATTCCAACTCAATTCTTCACAGAGTTAGAAAGAGCAATTCTCAAATTCATCTGGAATAACAGAAAACCCAGGATAGCTAAAGCTATTCTCAACAATAAAAGAACTTCTGGAGGAATCAGTATCCCAGACACCAAGCAGTACTACACAGCGATAGTGATAAAAATTGCTTGGTGTTGGTACAGTGACAAGCAGGTAGATCAATGGAATAGAATTGAAGACCCAGAAATGAACCCACATACTTATGGTCACTTGATCTTTTACAAAGGAGCTAAAATCATCCAGTGGGAAAAAGACAGCATTTCAACAAATGGTGCTGGTTCAACTGGCAGTTAGCATGTAAAAGAATGCAAATCGACCCATTCTTATCTCCCTGTACAAAGCTCAAGTCCAAGTGGATCAAGGACCTCCACATAGAACCAGATACACTGAATCTAATAGAAGAGAAGGTGTGGGAAAATTCTCAAACACATGGGCCCACAGGAAAATTTTCTGAACAGAACACTGACGGCTTACGTTCTAAGATCAAGAACTGACAAATGGGACCTCATAAAATTGTAAAGCTTCTGTAAGGCAAAGGACACTGTCAATAGGACAAAACTGCAACCAACAAATTGGAAAAAGATCTTTACCAACCCTATATCTGACAGAGGGCTAATATCCAATACATACAAAGAACTCAAGAAGTTAGACTCCAGAGAACCAAATAATCCTATTAAAAATGAGGTACAGAGCTAAACAAGGATTTTCAACTGAGGAATATCGAATGACTGAGAAGCACCTAAAGAAAATTTCAACATCCTTAGTCATCAGGGAAATGCAAATCAAAACAATCCTGAGATTTCATCTCACACCAGTCAGAACGGCTAAGATCAAAAACTCAGGAGACAGCAGGTGCTGGCAAGGATGTGGAGAAAGAAGAACACTACTCCTCCATTGCTGGTGGGATTGCAAGCTGGTACAACCACTCTGGAAATCAGTTTAGCTGTTCCTCAGAAAATTGGGCATAATAATACCAGAGGACACTGCTATACCACTCCTGAGCATAAACCCAGAGGATTCTCGAGCATGTAATAAGGACACATGCTCTACTATGTTCATTACAGCCTTATTTATAATAGCCAGAAGCTGGAGAGAACCCAGATGTCCCTCAGTAGAGAAATGGATGCAGAAAATGTGGTACATTTACACAATGGAATACTACTCAGCTATTAAAAACAATGAATTCATGAAATTCTTAGGCAAATGGATGGAACTGGAAAATATCATCCTGAGTGAGGTAACCCAATCACAAAAGAACACATATGGTATGCACTCACTGATCAGGGGATATTGACTCAGAAGCTTGGAATATCCAAGATACAATTCACAGACCAAATGAAGCTCAAAAAGAAGGAAGAACAAAGTATGAATACTCTGGTCCTTCTTAGAAGGGGGAACAAAATACCAACAGAAGAAGATACAGAGACAAAGTGTGGAGCAGAGACTGAGTGAAAGACCATCCAGAGACTGCCCCAGCTAGGAATCCATCCCATATACTGTTATAAAACACAGACACTATTGTGGATGCCAACAAGTGCTTGCTCAACTGGGAGGCTCTGACAGTGCATGACAAATACAGAGGGGGACTCTCTCAGCCAACCATTGAAATGAGCACAGGGTCCTCAGTGGAGGAGCTAGAGAAAGGACCCAAGGAGCTGAAAGGGTTTGTAGCACCATAGGAGGAACAACAATATGAACCACCCAGTACCCCCCAGAGCTCCCAGTAACTAAACCACCAACCAAAGAGTACACATGGAGGGACCTATGGCTCCAGATGCATATGCAGCAGAGAATGGCCTTGTTGGATATCAAAGGGAGAAGAGGCCCTTGGTCCTGAGAAGGTTAGATGCCCTAGTATAGGGGAATGCCAGGACAGTGAAGAAGAGTGAGTGGGTGGATTGGTAAGCAGTGTGAGGAGGATGGGTTAGGGGATTTTTGGGGGAAAACCATGAAAGGGGACAACATTTGAAATGTAAATAAAGAATATAGCTAATAAAAAAAGAAGAAAACACCATTATAAATGAAAGCTGCTACAAATGTGAGTTGAAGAGAGGTGTCAGTCTCCATCTCAAATATACACTAGCAAAATGGTAGTTGATCAAAGGAGTGAAAAGCCAATCATTGCAGAATCAACAAAATGACAGAAATTAACATCACCTTTTCAAAAACATCATTGAATAGTAGTTATCTCAAACTGTCCAATCAAAAGGCAGAAACTATGGCTGGAAATATGAGTCAGGAGGTAGGGACACCTGCCCCCAATTCTGAAAAGCTGAGTTTGATCCCTGGAACCTACTTAGTCAAAGGAAAGAACCACAGATGTTGTAAAAAAAAAAATCATTCCTTCCTCCCTGGCCCCACCACATAAGTATATCTAGTAAATTTTTACCTTCTTTTTTTTAAGATTTATTTTATGTATATGAGTACACTGTCGTTGCCTTCAGACACACCAGAAGAGGGTGTCAGATTCCATTATAGATGGTTGTGAGTCACCATGTGGTTGTTGAAAATTGAACTCAGGACCTTTGGAAGAGCAGTCAGTGCTCTTAACCACTGAACCATCTCTCTAGTCTCTAGTAAATTTTTAAAGACACAGACTGGGATTGCATTTTAAAGCAGAATCTCTGCCTCTTAAAATGTTCTGCCTCTTAAAAACGCACTTTGCTATCACAGATAGACACTACTGTGATAGTTAATCTTGTCACTTGACAGGAAAGAGAATAACCATGGGAACGAATCATTGGCCATATATGTGGATGATTATCTAATTCAAGTTAATGGATGTGGAAAGACATGCTAAATGTGGGCAGCAATGTTCATAGCATTCCAGACTAAATAAAAAGAAGAAAGAGAGCCAAAAACAAGCATTCATCTCTGCTCCCTGACTATGGATAAAATGTGACCTGGAACCTACTATTCCTGCTATCATCCTTTCCTTGTTTGTAATGGACTATATCTTCCAGATCTATAAGCAAAACAAACCCTTTCTTCCTTAAGATACTTTTGTCACATGTTTTGTCAAGTCAACGTACAGTCAACTAATAAACATAGGCATTGCCCTATGGTGAAAGGATGGGAAAATATTCTGGTCAAATGGAACCAGGAAATAAGTAGGAATAAGCAATCTAATATTGCACAAAATAGATTTCAAACCAAACCTACCAGGAGAGAGAAAGATCACTTCGTATAGAGTAAAGGAAAAACCTAAAAATACTTATATTCCAATAAATTGGAAATTCAAAAAAATAGGGTTTAGTTCAACACCGAATGATAAATAAGTTAACAGACTTAGAATTAACAATGATATTGAAACAGTATTAAAAACAAACAAACCACCAACAAAAATAAACCTCTTATAACCAAAGTTCAGATCTACCACAGATTCACTGAAGACTTCTGCCAGATCATTTAAAAAGAGTTAATACAAATATTTCTCAAATTATTCAAATAGGGAATGAATGCTTACAAGTTCTTTTTATGAAGCCAGTATCACTGTGGTATCAAGTCAAGTCAAAACACCACAACAACAAAGTTAATGATCAATGTCTCTGATGAACCTACATACAAAATTTCTCAAAAAATACTAAAAAACTGAATTCAAGAAGAAATCTAAAATATAATTTGCTATTATCAAGTTGACTTCATATAAGAGAGTCAAGGTTTGTTCAAAATATACAAATCAATAAATGGAATATGTCACATAAATGGACTGATGGACAAAAATCATATGATTATCTCTATGCAAAAAAGGCCATTGACTGTTATAGAAAATATTTAATCCTGACCTAGGGGTTCTACCCTGCCTCAGACCATTTAAGTTCCCAGATGAAAGACACACTCACAGCCTTTATATTTACAATAAGCCTTAATTCACACAGTAGCTGGGCAAATGCCTACCGTCCATGCTATTAGAATCTACTTTCCTATAGATTACCCTGAGTTATTATTTACTAGTTACTTTGTTTCATCTGGGCTGTGCTTAACTCCAATTTGCCAGCTCTCAGGGCCACATTTTTGTGACTCACCTAACCCATGGCGGCTTCTCCTTCCTCCTCCAGTACACACTCTTTCTCTGACCCCAAAATCAGGAAACCTAAACCCCACCTGTCTCTTCTTCCCAGCTATTGACTGTTGGCATCTTTATTTGCCAAATAGAAATAACTTGGGGCAGGACCACAGGGGCTATGTGTAGACTCCAGGGGCCCACACTTAGCTTTACAATAGACAGTAAAAGACAAAAACCTCAACAACTGACAAAATTTAGCAAGAAATCTTTGAAGAGACAAGGAATGAAGGGAACATAGCTTAATATTATAATGGCTGGGTATGACAAATGTATAGCCAATATCATTCTAAATTGAGGAGGAAAATCAGGAACAAGACAAGAGTGGCTTTTCTCTTTACTCTCTTGCCCATGGTAGTGCTTAAAGTCTTAGCTAGATCAATAATGGCCTTAGAACAAGAGAATGAAATTAAAGGGCTACAAATAAGAAAAGAAGATGTCAGTTTATTAATTATAGGTGATGCTATTCTATACATAGGGAATCCTTAAGAGTCCACCAGAAACCATATGTCTGACCTAATGTCCCTCTGACTATTGGATCAATCCTTTGGAATGTAGAAACAAAACACCAGCTCTCACCAGCCAACAGACTAAAAATGGCTACAGATACCACCTGGCAAATGTTTGAGCTTCTCTCATTTTTCTTTAACCTGCTAACCTGACTTTTCTACCAATGTATATAAAAGCTGTTATGATTTATGATTTTCTTTATTTTGTTGCTAAAGAAGCTCCATGAAACTGTTTCCACGAAGAAGCATAGAATTTGAGGCAAGCTGACTCTCTGTTCCTAAGACATAGTCATTCATATTTGACTCTAGAATAAACTGTTTCTTATCCACTATGAGGTAGGTGGGGTTTTGTTGCTTTTGTGTGTGTGTGTGTGTGTGTGCATGTATGTGTGCGTTGTCGAGAGTCTGATTCAGCTGTGGATCCTTCCTACAACACTATTTACTCGTCAGGAAGACTTACCCACTGTCTCCATAGTGACAAGTCTGTTGTTGGGGTAACCAGCCACTTTCTGATTAGATTTGAGTTCTGCTCCATAGGGGAAAACTTGCATTTGCTATGGTAAACTCAATCAGAAGGCTGTGGTTACAGAAGTCATAGGCCCTAGTGGGGAACACAGTAACCTAGATTTCTACAAGGATGTGATTCTACCATCAAATTGCTTTTTAAATAATTTTATTTTCACAGATTAGTAGTGACATCAGCTTTGTTCAGAGAAACTTCCCTTTTCAGGGTATAGCAGTTACAGTACTACATAATAACAATAGACTGTTAAATTCTCAGCCATAAATGGGGTATCTATATCATCTACTGTGAGGCTCAGGGAACATTGGAGAAAAGAGAGCAGAGTGAATGTCAGAGTTTGGGGAAGTGGTGGAGTGTTGTGAACATGGTCTTCCATGCACAACATAGACATTGCACTTATGAACTCATGGCAACTGTGATTACCTGCACTGGAGCTCCATGAGATGGGGGCTGCCAAGGACAGAAGAACACATGGGAAACCACCCTCATGTTTATAGACAGTTAATGGTTGACTAGAGTCAGAGAGACTTCTTTAGTAGTATAGCCACTGGTATAGTTACTGTATGTAATTAATATCTGCCATTTAAACTCAAATAACTTATTTCAATATATTGCTTTAATTCTATTTATTGTTATTATTTATCTCTTCTTGTACATATATATATTAAAATCATGAGTAAATAAAATACCTTATTTTTAAAGAACCTCCTGATAAAATTGTCTAGGGTTTCCTCATTCTTGAGCTCTAACTCTTGAAGCTCTGCTCATTTGCATCCTACTTTTATCTTAAGACACATGTTATGACCTAGAATGAGTTCAATGAATCATGAGCTGCTAGATAGGAAAATAAGGACTAGAGATATGGTTCAGCTGTTCTTGCAGTAGACCTGAGTTCAGATCCCAGCATCTATGTTGAGCAGTTCATAAGTACTTGAAACTCCAGCCCTGGGAATATTTGATGTCTCTGGACTCCACAGACACCTGCATTCATGTGCACATATCCACACACAGATACACAAATACAAATAATGAAAAGTAATAAAAATTAATCTTAATAGAATGTTCTTTCTAAAAAAGAAAAAACTAACATGAGTCTGTTGTAAACCATCAATTCTCTGCCATTCTTGAAGGTTAATCAGAATATGCTCTCTAGGGATATTCTGCCAACAGTCCCCAGACCTTGTTCCTAAGTACAGAGCAAAGGCTGCCATTCTCAGCAGTGACCTTTATACAACAGGTAATTGCTTTATTTTCTCTTACATACATACAAGACACATTAATGGCACTCTTACACAGCAAATGATTAATTATCATACTAAACACCAATCTACAATTATAACTGTGCATATATCTTAGCTATTGAGCACCCTGGAATAGACTGCTGTTTCCAGATCACTAGAGTCACCAGGAGGAAAATGCACCTCAGGGATGACAGCCTGACTGGCCAGAGGTCAGTAGTGAGAGTGGCTATCAGCTTTCAGTGATACCTGGAACAAGAGAGTAGGTGTTTCCCCAGCCTGAGCCTAGCATTGCTTAACAGCTTTATCAATGACCCAGTGAGATGTCATGAGAAGCACCATTTCCTATACTTGCAGCTGATGCAGACCACATGGGGACAAATAGGAATGACTCTGGAAGGGGTACTTGTAATTCACTTTGGCTTTAACAAAAATAGCTCTGACTATTTAGTGCAGCACTGAATGTGGTGTCACTGCTAGGAAAAAAGGCAAGGATGCAGGCAGGCAGCATGTCCTAAAAGGAAGGGACACCCATGAGTACACAGTGGACAAAACTCTTCATAGCTCCCAGTAGTTAGGGATTTATGAAGTGACTGAGTTGGGTAGGGGAGATGGGCAAGCTGTGAGGACTTGAGTGTGGAAAGGGGAGCCCAAGGAGATGTGTGAGCAATGTGTCCACTGAAGAAGGCCATGGCTTGATGAATACCATGGAAAATAAGCCATAAAACAAGAACAGTGAAAAAGTGGATTTTTAAAAAGGCCATCCAAAGTGCAGGCCAGTATGGCTTAAAAATATATCAGGAAGAAGAAGAAATGGCAAGCTGTGTGCAAATAATGTGCTAAAGGTTAATAATAGGAACCGTGACTTGTGGGAGTACCAAAAAGTCTCACAGCTGGGAATGAAGGAGTCACAAAGTTCCTGCTTTGCTGTGAGTAGGTCTTTATGTTATAGGTATTGTGCATTCTGTGGAAGTTTAGCAAGCAAGAAAACACACAAAAAATACACACATGCTTTCATAAGTGAGGTTACATAGAGTGGGATTCCCTTTGGTACTTGTCCATTGAAATATAATTCATACATCTTAAAATCCAGTCCTTTAATTCACGCCCCACATCTCTCTCCTCTCTCTCTCTCTCTCTCTCTCTCTCTCTCTCTCTCTCTCTCTCTCTCTCTCTCTCTCTCTCTCTCTCTCTCTCACACATCATTTGGTTCAGTTAAGTAAGTTCTCTATGTTGTGTCGAGCTGTGCAACTTAGTGACAGTCCTTAATATGAAAACAAGCGGTCATTACCCATTTGGCCTAGTGTACACTGCAAATGTTTCCTCAGATTTTGTAAAACAACCAAATAAGCAGCTTCGGTCTCTGCTGTTCGTCACTGAGCAGCAGTGTTCCACACAGGAGTTTTTCTTCAGCTGTCACAATGAAACCATATGGCATAAACTAGTGTCATGCAAAATACCAGCTCTCATGCCAGTGGAGTGAGAAGTGAGCTGCTATCAATCTCTAATAGCCAGAGGGATGACTGATATCTTCTGATCACCTGCCTCAGCCATAGCAATGGGCTCATAGCCCTGGTGACATGTCCTGCCATCTGATTACACAGAGGCTACCCTTCCACCCTGAAAGGAAGCCTCTAGGTTCCTTCATAACTATTTAAGAATAGTTTTTTCTCCTACATCCTATTAAAGAAAGCAAATAAAATGTGGAGAGCAACTTGGGAGTATGTCTTAGGTGGTAATAACCACTTCACAAAGCCTCTTGTTTCTAGGCAGCTGCCCTGGCATCTGACCAGTATGATCATCTATGGGCTTCAGTGATCTAAGTGTTGATTTCCATCTTCTTTGAAGTGACAGGAGGAGTTGGGGTTTCTCTCAGAAGGACTGTGGTTATTTGAAGGGAGCTTGGCTCCAACCAGGGGGATTAAACAGTCCTCAATGCGAAATCACCTAATATAGCCAGAGGGTGTGGTTCTCTTTCATCTACCTTAGGAGTGCAGGCTCTTGGTTCTACAAAAAAAAAAAAAAAGGTATCAGTGCACATGAGGCTGATAAATGAGACTTTCAGGGTTTGTGTTTCTCCATTACATTTACAAACACCTTAAACTCCCTTTCCCTTTATTGTTTTGTGCACCTATTGACTTGGAAAGATTCCCATATTCTCTAATAAAATGATGACAAATTCCCTGCTCAGCATGAATGCCACAGAAATCATCAAAGATGAATCTAAGAACTCACTTTTTCCCTTATCTGAATTAAAGGAGATAACTTTTTGCAGAGGAGATCAGAAGGCATTGCTGTAGGATTTAAGCTGCTTCTGAAAACAAGCCATTTGAAAAAAAATGTTAGTTCTGAGTTTTGAGCCTGGTAGACCTTTTAGTCACAGTTAGTAATGACTATATTTTGAAGTCATGACTACAAGTAAATCATGTTTATTTGGACATTTCTAAATATTGTTATTTCTGTTCAATGTAAAATTTCTCTTTGATATGCCTTTAGTATCTAATATGACTAACCAAATTCTAATAAGCAACTGCAGACTGGAAGTGGCTGTGATAATTCATCAAGGCTCCAGTGCGACATTTCCGTAAGGGACCTTGCATATGCCACTAGATGAAATGTGATGTTAGTATTAAATATGATCCCAAGTATCTTAGCAACTTAACTATGCTTTTTTCTCCACTTAAAGTTTTTTCCACAGATTTGTTTTAATGGAATAATATTCATTATCTTTCCTTATAGCTCAGACACTATCAAATTTGTGGGTCCACAAATACTTAGAGAGATGTAAGTATTAAAAATGCCGACTTCTACTGGGATTTTTTTTGTGATTTTAAGCCTCTATAAACGTGTGTAATTCCATATCTACCCTATGTGTGAATTTTTATAAAATTAACTTAGTAAATTTTATAAAAAAGAGAAATAGAGCCCATTCCAAATGTAGATTGGTAAAGAAGTCTCTCAGTATTCCCATCCTTGGTAACCAAGTCAATATAAAGGAATACTTCATGATAAATGTTCAAATTCTTCACTTCTTTGTAGGGCTGGGAATTGAATTCAGGGCTCTTTACATGCTAGACCCAATTCTCTACAACTTTTGCTACATCATGTTCTAAATTTGCCTTTTATTTTACATCTGTGTTTGTAAATGGACACATTACCAATTCTCTTCCCTTGGATTGAAGGAAACTGGAGCAGATAAGAGGACATGAGATCCCTGGCTTCTCTGGTCCAAGATATAGTAATTAAACTCCATTTCACTCTCTCATATGCATTCAGGAACATCTCCCAAGAAAAGAGAAATTGATTTGATAGAATAAAAGTGGTCATTGATGAAATGTAAAAGAGAAAGCTCTTCACAGTTACCCATTTGCTTCAGCTGTGACTGCTGGGTCACAATTGCAGCTTGCTGATATCAGGCTATCAGCCTGTACATTGAAACATATTCAGTCTACTGCTCTCTAAGCCAGAGAATCCTGGGTGGAGCCACCCAGAACAAGGAGCACAGAGCACCTAGCATGCCTGGATCTGACATTCCCAGGACATACAATACAGCATGTCCGCAGCCTGCCTGCTTGGGTTTCAAGGCAGTGTGGTGATAGCCCCTTCCAAATAGGGAAGAGGATAGGCTGGCTCTGTGCTGTGAAGGCAAGCATTAGGTTTCAGTCCAGGAGGAAGAGCGTATGGGATCCCCGGTGTCAGGTTGGCCCTGGCATCGTTCCCTCCGGAAAATTCAGATACTCAGGTTGATGCTGAAATACTCTGTTTCATTAGCCAATGTTTCCCTAGTGTGTCTGAGACACAAGGGTAGAACATATACAAAGCTCTGTTCTAGTTTGTGTGTGTGTGTGTGTGTGTGTGTGTGTGTGTGTGTATTACTGTCCTTCCTGACTATATTAGCCAAAGCAGAGTATTACAGGAACTATTGGTCTTAGAGTACTTGTGAAGAGACTAATATAGCAGATTTGAAGTTAGAATCGCCATGGTGTGACACACAGCTTGTAATTTTCTGGGCTAGAAAGCAGGGCATATTACTTAAAACTTCTAAAGTAATTTTTTTGAATCTATAAAATAAAGATAATACTATTAGTGATAATTAAAAGCTTAGATAATTGTGATGAACTGACAAAATCCATGCACTTGTTTCAGCCACAATTGCTGAGCTATGTTTGCAGTTTGATGGCCTCTGACCATTGATCAGAGTGAAACACACTTACACCAGTGGTCTTCAGGAAAAATTGATCTAAGGAACCACTGTATGAGAAGTGAATTGTGTCATACGTAGCTTAGCTGATGGCTAAGAGTCTCAACAGAAGACCATCAGGAATCATTCAAAAAGGGATGGGTCACATCTTCAAAGGTATCTGTACAAACACACTGGCTTTGCTTTGTAGGAATATGTAAATTTTAGGTTATTTCTCCTTGAAATCATAAACTTAATATTGAAAGAACTCTCAAGAAGCCATCTTCTCTAATCTTCTCTGAATGCTCATTCCAAAAAGGTGAATTGCTTTGCTCGAGACTCAGAGCTCTTTTGTGTCAGAGTAAAGAGTAAACTTTGAGCAGTATGCATGGTATTGTTGCATGAGGCACTCCTAAGAACTTGGGCATCACACCCTGAGAGTCAACAGGTAATATCAGTGCATAATTGATGGGCTTCAGAGCTTAGAGAAACTGCCACAAAGGATTGCAGATCTAAAAGTCTGAAACTCTTGGGCTTGTATAATTGTTTTCTGTTCAGACTTTCCCACAGAAGCATGAAGTCCACAAAACGTAATTGCTATTACTTTTTAAGATTGCTATGACTCATCAGACATTACCAAGTGGGTGTCCCCTTCCCATATTGCCCTCCTGTGTATTTGGTTAATTGGAATCTTTTTTTCTTTAAACAAATAGATATTAAGCTCGTATACACATGAAAACTTCCCCCTTGAAGGCTAGGGACTATTAAGATCCTGAACTTCAATGATTTGTCAAAGATGTCGTAAGATGTCAGCCTCCTTCCTTCACAGGCACCATCCTGTAACTTTCTCAGAACTACACCACTGAATTCTAACAAGGTCTTCTTTGCATTCCAAGGAAGAGCACTAAACCCTTGCTTTTCTACCATTTCTTTTGCAGGTCACACTAATTCATTCTGCTGTGTGTTTCCCTTAACCTAGGGGTGGCCCACTCAGGCAGAAGCTGCCAGCCTGCGAAGTCTACATGAAAAATTAATCATAACCACAAAAAATGTATTCAGAAGTAGCTGGTCAATCTGAAGGCACAAGTTTTGGAGCTTACATAGTGTGGGACTGAGTGAGAGTCTCGAGAACCCTCTGTCAGCCCTACTCATGACAGTCACCCTGACATTCTTCAAATGATGGCATGAGTGCAGTTGCTCAGTTATGATCTGACTGCTGCAGCCTGAGAAAACAGACACTTGTGTTTGTTTTGTTTGTTAGTTATGACTTAAAATAGTCTGTTTCTCAGTCTATTAGATGACAGTGTTTGGGGGTGAAATGCCATTTCTCTAAATAGCAGCATATGGGAGAACCTAGTTTGGATTCATTCTATGTGTTCTGTGAAGTGGCTCTTTTCTTCAGTAGATTGAAACTGGCAGATCCTCAGGTCACTCTCCAGATTCTGCACTTTCCCTGCGAGGCAGGTTTCACTGGGTTGGAGAAGTTTGACAAAGGGAGCTTTTATTATCTTCTATGGGAGTTTCAGGTTACTGTTGTTTCTTTGGGGACTCCTGAAACTTTGGCCGCAATCCACAGTTTCCTAATTGAATTCATACCAAGTTTAGACAGTTTCCCAAATGTATCAAATTTATACAAATTGAAACAAGTTGTAGTGGAGCCACAAATTGGAGTCTCAATTCTACCTCGTATACAAACTCATTGAAAAATGGAGAGAGCGAGCACATAAAGTCTCATTTTGTCAATTTGTCTACTGGTTTAAACTAATGTTTTAATCTCCAAGTACTTATTATCTCTGTTATTTAATTGGATCAATGCTGGTTTATTAATTCTATTTATTAGTTACCAATATATTTATTGATGCCCACTATTCTGGAAAATGTGTCTGAGCCGAGGGTATGCTGCACTAGATTTTAAATAGTTTTTTTGAGGGAAGGTCTTTTAGTATTTATGAAATTTATATGACTCATCTCTTTGGAATCTGATATTCTATTTTTAAAAAAATTGGTCTCATTTGTGTAATAACAATTTTATTTTTCTCTACAAACTGTTCAACATCCAATTAAGTTCTTTCATTTTTGATGTTTGTTATATGCTATACTTACTGACAAGGCTCTATTATTGAGATGCACAGTTTCCTAATCTTCTAGATTGCGTATTTCTATGCTATTAAACTGAAAGGCAAGATATAGAACAGAGGGTATTTTTAAGGTGTCTGATGTCCCTTCCCTGTGTTTGCAGTTAAAGGAAAAGAAATGTATCCTTATGTGGTTTTCTTGTGACCATGAACTCTGACTATGAACTTGCATTTCTGCTTGCTCTGCATATTCCATTGCATGAAAACATATTATCTTATTTGTCAAGCAAAGTAGTAATTCACATATGACTTGTCCAAATTTTTGCTAATATAAGAAAAGATCCTACTTCCATCCTAGTGTGTGTGCTTGTGTGGAATTGTATAGCTGCTCCCCTTAGTGTTCTATCCAGGAAATGGATTGTAGAATCATAGGGAAGGCACCTGCTCAGTTTTGGATGCTTCTGACAGGGTCCCAAGGTGGACATGCCAATTTAAAGTCCCACCAATGGATTGTGAACTGCTACTTATTTCTGATGAAACAGCAGAAATACAGGAAAATGTAAGAGAACATAGTAAGGGAAATGAGTCATCACCTTGGGATCTTGTGTAAAGTCTCTTGCTGGCTGAGATTCAAGGATTTCAAATACAACTAAAAACAACAAAATCTCCTGTGGAGATGGTATGCATAGCCACAATCTTCCTTTCTTTTTAAGGCATATTTCAAATAAGAATATTAAAATAGTAATGAACCATGTCTTTAGTCAAGGCATAGGATCTGATTTCTCTGCTGAGTAAATCTTTTACTGTTTATATCTGTTTCTATTTTTGTCAGACTGTAAACTTGTACAATGTACTTCACGCAGTATATTCTAATCTCATGTGTTGTACTTTATTAAGCATCTCTCTCAATATTCATTGGAACTGTTTTCTTAATAAACTTCAGTTTTGCTATATACTGACTTGTCCTGATGTCCTTCTTTTCTGTGGTATAAGTTAAGAATCCCAGTTTCATCAGAGCCAGTCCATGAAGAAAGTTCCACAGATTGTGGCAACACTGAGTGGAGTTTCCTGTAGCACAGATAGCAACAGTCTTTTCTAATGCAACTCTGATGACATTTATGAACAGAGATCTCCATATAAACTCCATTCCTTTTCCCTGATGATGCCTGTTCATCACAACGAAAATACAGCCGTCTAATTTCTCTAATTTCGACACGAAGCTCTGTGAGTTCATTTAATGCAAATCATTGTCCTTGATCAAATCTGTGGTAGGCTGTACTTGATATGCTGAGAATAAGACCTTGAACTGAGATAATAGTAAGGCAGCCGAGAAAGGGCATATGCAAATTGCTATGAACTCTATTACAGACAAAGGTTATACACACTAGAACTATATATACTTGGCCAACTGTATATTCGAAACTTAGTTCCCTCCTTTTGTTGGCCAACTTCTTCAGTAGGCAATGTCTAGATGCCAGTGGGTTTTTTATGTGTATCCTTGTCTACTTAAAGCCCTACCACACAGGTCATTCTTTATCTTTATTCTCTCTCTCTCCTTTCCCATCAGTGTGTGTGTGTGTGTGTGTGTGTGTGTGTGTGTGTGTGTGTGTGTATGTGTGTATGTGTGTATGTGTCTAACCAAGAAAAGAAAGTTTCTGATCATGGTGTTTATTATAAAAAAGCACTTTACATGTGCCTCTTCTTTGGTGATTGGTTTTGATCAAGCTTTCCATTTCTATTGAGGCCAGTTTAAATAAAATATATTTTATTTTTTAAAAAATTCATTTATTTATTCTTTTATACTCCAGATTTTATTCCCCCCATCCACCCTCTGACTGTTCCACATCCCATACCTCCTCTCCACCCCCTGTCTCCACAAGGATGTCCCCCCAACCCCACTTCTCACCCCACCTGAACTCTAAACTCCCTGGGACCTCCAGTCTCTTGAGGGTTGGGTGCATCTTCTTTGATTGAACACACACCTGGCAGTCCTCTGCTGTATGTGTGTTGGGGGTCTCATATGAGCTAGTGTGTGCTGCCTGTTTGGTGGTCCAGTGTTTGAGAGATCTCAGAGGTCCAGGTTAATTGAGACTGCTGGTTGTCCTACAAGGTCGCCCTCTTCCTCAGATTCTTTCAGTCTTTCCCTAATTTAACCACAGGGGTTCACAGTTTCTGTCCATTAGTTGGGTGCAAATATCTGCATATGACTCTTTCAGCTGCTTGTTGGGTCTTCCAGAGTGCACTCATGCAAGGTCCCTTTATGTGAGTGCTTCATAGCCTCAGTAATAGTGTCAGGCCTTGGGACCTCCCCTTGAGCTGGATCCCACGTTGGGCCTGTCGCTGGACCTTCTCTTCCTCAGGCGCCTATCCATTTCCATCCCTGTAGTTCCTTCAGACAGGAACAATTATGGGTCAGAGTTTTGACTGTGGGATGGCCCCCTCTCCCTCATTTGATGCCCTGTCTTCCTGCTGGAGGTGGGCTCTATAACTTCCCTCTCCCTACTGTAGGGCAATTCATCTAAGGCCCCTCCCTTTGAGTCCTGAGAATTCTCACCTCCCAGGTTTCTTGTGCATTCTGGAGGGTACCCCCCAAACTCCTATCTCCCAATGTTGCCTGTTTCCATTCTTTCTGCTGGCTCTCAGGGCTTCAGTCCTTTTCCCTCACCACTCACTCCTCACCCCTCCACCCCCTTCCAGTTTCCCTCCCAGGTCCCTTCCTCTCTCCCCACTTGTAATTGCTTTCTTCTTCTTCCCAAGTGGTACTGAGACATCCTCACTTGGGCCCTTCAGCTTGTTGACCTTTTGAGGTCTGAGGACTTTATCTTGGGTATTCTGTATTTTTTTGCTAATATCCACTTATTAATGAGAATGGCTGGGGTAAATCACCATCCCTAACCTCAAGATTTACTACAGAGCAATAGTGATAAAAACTGCATGGTGTTAGTACAGAGACAAACATGTTGAACAATGGAATAGAATTGAAGACCCAGAAATAAAACCACATACTTACAGACACTTGATCTTTGACAAAGAAGCCAAAAATATACAATGGAAAAAAGAAAGCATCTTCAATAGATGGTACTGCCCTAACTGGCTCTATGTAGTAAAATGAAAATAGACCCATATTTGTGACATTGCAAAAGATGAAGTCCAAGTATATCAAGGACCATAACATAAAACTAGTTATACTGAATCTAATAGAAGAGAAAGTGGGAAAGAGCCTTGAACTCATTGTCACAGGGGGAAATTTCTATGGCTCATGCACTAAGATTAAGAATTGATAAATGGGACCTCATGAAACTGGAAAGCTTCTGTAAGGCAAAGGACATAGTCAAGACAAATCAGCAATCTACAGATTGGGAAAAAATCTTCACTAATCCCGTATCTGATAGAGGGCTAATATCCAAAATATATAAAAAACTCAAGAAGCTAACCACCAAAAAACCAAACAACCCAGTTTTTAAAAAAGGGGGTATAGAACTAAACTGAGATTTCACAACTGAGGAATCTTAAATGCTGAGAAGCACCTAAAGAAATGTTCAAAGTCCTTAGTGATCAGAGAAATGCAAATCAAAATGACCCTGAGATTCCACCTTACACCAATCAGAATGGCTAAGATCAAAAATTCAGGTGACAACACATGTTGGCATGGATGTGGAGAAAGAGGAACACTCCTCCATTGCTGGTGGGATTGCAAACTGGTACAACCTCTCTGGAAATCAATCTAGAGGTTCTTTAGAAAATTTGAAATAGATCTACCCTTGGGAATATACCCAAAAGATGTCCTACCATTCCACAGGGGCACGTGTTCCACTATGTTCATAGCAGTCTTGTTTGTGATAGCCAGAAGCTGGAAACAACCCAGATGTCCCAAGACAGAAGAATGGATACAGAAAATGTGGTTCATTTACACAATTGAATTCTACTCAGCTATTAAGAATGAGGACGTTTTGAGTTTTGCAGGCAAATGGATGGAACTAGAAAATATCATCGTGAGTGATATTTTTCTTAAAAGTTCAAGCTTTATCTTTATATAAAAAGTATTTATAGGACATCTGCTAAATGCATAACTTTTACCTTTTCTCTTTTATTATTTTATTTAAACCTGTTTGGGAATGTGTAGTGTGTAGTTACAGGAATTCACATATGGAGGCAAGAGACCAACCTCAGATATTGTTTCTTTGGAGACATCTACATTGCCTTTCTTTAAAAAGCTAGGGTCCCTTCTTCACCTGGAGCTCACTCTAGGTTAGGTGGCTGGTGACTTCTAGGGATCTACCTGTTTTGCCCAGCCAGTGCTAGGATTATAAATGAGTGCCCCTGAGATCAGCTTTTTTTTTTCATGACTTCTGGGGATCAAATTTGAGTCTTCAACTTGTGTGGTAAGTACTTGACTGAGTTATCTCTTCAACCCTCCTCTGTTTGAACACCAAACAAATACATGTGATAGGGCCAAGTGACCTTGGCTTCAATTCTCAATACCATCCATCTTTGACATTGAGTACTTCATGCTCTGCTCAGAGAGGTATGCTTGTGCACGCAGGAAACAGGCTTTCCTACCTTCCCACACTAATTCTGCACTTAGCCTTTGTTGGCATTTGAGTCACTATAGGATCTTGAAACATGGAGTTCCTAGACCTCATCCTCACCCCATCCCCATTTCCCTCATAGGTATAAACTTTAAAAGAATGCATCTTTTGAGGTCTACTTTTTATCTTTAGGATAATAGCAATTAAAACTGAGCTGAAGCAAATCCTGAAATGGGTCTGAAGCATTTATCTAATTCTGCAAGGTTCCATATGTTTCAACAGCAGAAATGACCAGCACTACGAATGTAGCTCAATGGCAGAGTATATCCTTACCACACATAGAATCTTTTTAAAATTTTTTTATTTATGTCATGTATATGAGTACACTGTAACTGTCTTTAGACATACCAGAGGAGGGTATTGGATCCATTACAGGTGGTTGTGAGCCACCAAGTGGTTGCTGGGAATAGAACTCAAGACCTCTGGAAGAGCAGTCAGTGCTTTTAACTGCTGAGCTATCTCTCCAGCCACCACACATGGATTTTGAAGGGCCTATAATATAATGTAAGTACAGTGGCATTTCCTCACCTTTGTCTTTGCTTTCTGTAGTTTCTATAAGCTACAGTCCTCTGTAGTCAGAAAATACTATTTGGAACATTATAGAAATAATTCATATATTTAAATTACTTTCTTCTGGCATGTCATTATATTATTTTATTACTGTTGTCATAGATCTCTTACTCTGACAAATTTATAAATTAGACCTTTTAATATGTATGTATGTATGTATATATGTATGTATGTATGTATGCTTCATACTTGCAATTCTGTATCCACAGATTCAGTCAGTCATAGTTAGAAAATATTTGGAAAAAATCTCATCCATAATAAACATGTACAGACTGTTCTTGCCAGTATTCTCTAAGAATAAGCTTAACAGCTACTTACACATTGTCTTCAGTGTTGTAAGTAAACTACAGATGATTTAGAGTATATCACAGGACATGGATGGCTTATATGCAAATATTGTGCAGTTTTATGTAAGGCACTTAAACATCTCACTTTGGTAACTTCAGGGCACCCTGGCTAATGGAGCTAGCAGCCCTCAGAAACCAAGGGGCAACTATATAGGGAAATAACAGCTTCGGCCATTCATGGGGGTTCTAACACATCCTTTGCAAACAAAGAGGGGCTACTGAACTCCATGTATAAAGCATTTCTGCCTTGTGGAGTATGGGAAGTTTTCTCCTGGCAAAATGGCATCTTGGGAAAGACTACACCAAGCTGCAGGATTTGAATTGGGTATGGACATAGAGGGATTTGTGGGGAGCAAAGCTAAAATTTAAGTGCCAGATCAAGGTCAACTATCTAGAGTATAAGGAAAGTGAAGTGTCTGTTTCTGAGACCCCAGGGAAAAGCAAACAAACATAAATGGTTTGTTTTCATGCTTTCACTGGGACCTTTGAAGTGTCTGCGAACATAAGGTTTAACTTGCCAGTTAGGGAGTCTTTGATTTTTGTGTATTTTATTCCTCTCTGAGCTCAGGTCTTGTGTGCTAGATGGAATGCACAATGCTCTTTTGCTCATTGTCTTCATATAGATGACATCTCCCCCAGGTCACTAAAACATGGGTGGAGGTGTCTACGTGGGTGAAAGAGTGCAGGCAGCCCCTTTCCATCTCCTGCAAAAATAAACACAGGTGCTGGTGTCTGGAGGCCTCTGCTGCACAGTAATCTTTACAGAGACACATGAGCAGGGCCCAGCCTGCAGCATCCTAAGGCTGCAGGATTACATCTCAGGAGCACAGAGACCTGGCTGCCTGCCATCCTCATCTCAGAAAATTGCTCATTGCCCAGGGTGTTGCATATTCTGTTTCCTCTCTTTATCCATGAGTAGTCAATCATAATGTAGTGGTGAGATTTCCATACTTATTTGTTCCTTTTCTCACTTGCGTTCAACTTGCCATTTCATATATTGTGTGTGCTTGTTTATTCCCTCTATGTGGATGAGATGATAAGTCTGTGGAAATCCACTTCCTCTTGTCTCCTCTATATGTCCTTTGTAACAAATTAGAACAGGATGCTGAGAGCCCCAAAAGGTGTCAGGGGCCTTCACCATTCTCACTCCATGTGGTAGTTTGAATATGCTTGCCCCAGGGAGTGGCACTATTGGGAGGTGTGGCCTTGTTGGAGGAAATGTGTTACTGTGGGCGTGGTCTTTAGGAACCTCTTCTTAGTTGCCTGGAAGCCAGTCTTCTCCTAGGGGCCTTCAGATGAAGATGTAGAACTCTCAGCTCCTGCGGCACCATGCCTGCCTAGACACTATCATGTTCCTGCCTTGATATAATGGACTGACCCTATGAATTTGTAAATCAGCCCCAATTAAATGTTGTACTTATAAGAGTTGCCTTGGTCATGGTGTCTATCCACAGCAAAAAAAAACCCTAACTAAGACACTCTGGGGTTTTTTCCTCAAAAATAGAAGCATCATGCTTGACCATGCTCTCAGAGAATTTGCAGACAGGCACTTAACTCTTGCAGAAACAATAGGATGTACTCCACCTATCATTTGAGTAAACACAGTAAATAAATGGTGGCTCAAACTCAAGTAAAGAACAACCTTTCTACTCATTCTGAACACATCAGATTTCTAATCTCCCTATTCACTTTCCTTGAGTAAATTTGCCTTCCTAATGGCAAATTCTGATGCTATCAGATTCAGCCTCTCACATATACCCTTCTTAGTAGACCCCTTCTTTATTAGTAGAGCTCCAATAGTCTTTATTATTTTATTGGATGTCTTATTTGACTAGTAAGTAGGGGAAATTAATTTGTTTCTTTTTAGTGACTAACAATGGCAAATACTTCACCACTGAATAAACATTGAAATATTGATATCAAACTGCACTTAGAATCCCATTATTTTATCCTATATACAGGTAATATCTACTTTGTGTTAGGAACAGAAAGCTTGCTGGGACCTCTTTTCTAAAATTCAGGTGTGTTTTATGCAAATACCTACTCTTTCTTTTTTTAAAGATTTATTTATTATTCTACCTAAGTACACTGTAGCTATCTTCAGACACTCCAGAAGAGGGCATCAGATCTTGTTACAGAAGGTTGTGAGCCACCATGTGGTTGCTAAGATTTGAAATCAGGACCTTTGGAAGTACAATCAATGCTCTTAACCATTGAGCCATCACTTCAGCTCCCACAAATAGCTACTCTTAAAGCCTTTCCAAAGGACCCTGGGACATATTTCAAGATTGGATTCTCTACTGAGAGCTTGATTTATAGGCAGTGCCCCATCTAACTCTCTTGTAATTGGCTCACAGCAAGTCCTTGTCACTTTTGACTTATCCATGTCCATATACTTGTTCCCACTTCATGCTGGCATCTTCCCTTTAAGATAAGTAATCTAAACTAGTCCCAGCACTAGGGACATTGGGGCAGTAGCTTGAGAATCTGAGACCAGTTTTCCTACCTATGGGACACAATGGAGACCCTCTGCTCCATGGTGTTATACTTCTCTATCTTACTCTGAATGTTCTTCTCAGAGAATTTGTTTCCTCTAGTCACCTTTTTAGAGAGAGATCTGTTGCTACTATTTTTTAATTGCATTTTCTAATTCCTTGTCCTTACTTTATTGTCTCTTGCATTCATCAGTGCTTGATTATCATTTATGGATTATTTTTAATGATATTGTGCTGATTGTGCTCCCTGTGATCAATATACTAAAACCCTCATCTTTAATGTTTCAATATATTATACGTGACCAGGTGTGTGTAAATATAAATTAAATTTGTTGTAATGGTGTTGCTATGGTCTGAAGGTCATTATGTTGAAACTGCTACCCAGTGGGATAGATTTTGGATATAGCTCTCATGAATGCAATTGGTGCTTTTACAAAGGTACCCTACTATGTGAGGGTACAGCTGGAATACAGCCATCTATACCAGGAAATGGGTCCTTATCCAGTGCTGGTTTTAGCAATATTTTGATCTCCAACTCCCCAGACTCTAGAATTGTAACAAGTGCCTATTGTTCATAAGCTATTTAACCTATGTTACATTTTTAATAGCAGCCCAAGCATTCCAAGAAAGGCATGTTAGTGGACAGGCACTGAGAATCAACTCTTCATATCTATCATATCCCTGGGATTAAAGTCAGGGTATGATGCAAAGGTACAAACTACCACTTAGCTGGACATTCTTTTTATCTTGCACAGTGATGGTCTTCTGTGGAGACTGTCTACCAGATGATTACAACCTCCAGTGTGTATTTACCATCTGAGACAAGCCTTGTCTGGTCCCTAACAGTTGTTCTACCTCCTTAGCATGTAGGCTTTTACAAAGTTAAACATTCCTGCAAAGCAATTATGTTAGCAGAAGTGGAATATACAGGAGATGCCTTCCAGGCATGCCTGTTCTATGTCTGCCTGCCTTGGTATTTTGAAAAACCACTCTACAATCTCCTTAGGCAAGTACACAGCATAAACTTGGACATTATTTTAACTAGACATGTCTATGTCCTTTCCTCATAAGACTCCAGAATATTCTGAAATTGTTTGCATTTAGTTTTCTACTTTCCACAATTGTCTTGGAATCCAGTTTCCTTCAAGAAGAAAGAATACTTGTTTGTTCCTATGAGAGGTCCTGAAGATTTTGGCAGCTAATCAGTAAACTCATGTTGTTTTATGATTTGGATATGAAGCGTTCCTCCAAAGACTCCTTATTTTTTTTTTAAGATTTATTTATTGTTATATCTAAGTACATTGTAGTTGTCTTCAGATACACGAGAAGAGGGCATCAGATTTCATTATGGATGGTTGTGAGCCACCATGTGGTTACTGGGATTTGAACTCAGGACTTTCAGAAGAGCAGTCAGTGCTCTTAACCACTGAGCCATCTCACCAGCCCTGACTCCTTATGTTTTAAAGGTCTGGTCCCTGGTACAGACAGTGTTTAGAGTGACTTTGGGGAAATGATGGGTTCATGTGGGGGCTCTGACTTGCTGAATAGATTAATCCCTTGATGGATTCCTAACATTGTACTATGAAAGTGTACCCTGGAAAGATCTGCCTTATCCCAAGCCCTTCCCACTTTTTCTCTGGCTTGTCCTCTTGCTATGATTGTCTCACTGTGGACCCAGAAGCATGGAATCATTTGGCCATTGAATAAAACTTCTGAAACTGAGAATAGTGGTTTGAATAGGTATGGTCCCCATAGACTCATGTGTTTGAATACTAGACCCAAAGGGAGGGGCACTATTAGGAGGTGTGGCCTTGTTAGAGTAGATGTGACCTTGTTGGAAGAAATATGTCACTTGCGAAGCTGACTTTGAGGTTCCCTATGCTATGCCCAGTGTGGCATATAGTCTCCTTCTGCTGCCTGTGGATCAAGATGTAGAACTCAAGCTCCTCCAGCACTTGTCTGTCTGCACACAGCCATGATTCCTGCCATGATGATAATGGACAAAATATCTGAAAGTGTAAGCCAGCTCCAAATTAAATGCTTTCCTTTAGAAGAGTTTGACCCAGTTATGGCATCTCTTCATAGTAATAAGAAACTGAGTCTTAAGTTAAACCAAATAGATCCTTCTTCTCTAAAGTAGTTTTATGTTGGTTGGTGTTTATTACATTGATAAAAGTCTAACTACCAACACAATTAAAAAATCTTTTTGGGAATAGTAATTACCAGACCCCCCCCCCTTTTTTTTATTGGCAGACTGGGACCTTAGCTCATGGCCACTGTGACAAACCCAGAAATTCTGTTCACATTAGGCCAGGGCAGGTAGGAGGACATTTTAAATCTTGTCCTTATAGTAGAAGCCATACAAAATGTTGAAGTCCTGCTCCAGATGTCCTTCTACCCAGTGTAACACAGACTGATAGAGCAGTGGCACTGTATCTAGGGACTCTGGGGCAAGTGGAACGGGAAGAGACATGTTACAGGAGGGTGGCAGCTCTGAGTCTGGCTGGAGGCTCATGCTCAAGAATTAAACCTTGCTCATTTTATTGTATGACCCTGTGTAGTATTTGTGTTTTTGATAAACAGTAGGGTGGGACTTGTATTACCAATACTATAATTACTATGTCCACCAGCAACTCTATCATCATCACCACTACCACCACCATCACCACATCACTTTCACCAATGCCATCTCTGTTGTGGTTTTCCTTCTAAGAATGATGTGTTAGAGGCTTGAATCATAGGTGTTTGGTGATGGGACTAAAAGAGGTAGGTCATAGTAAGAGGTCCTTAGGTTGGTTGGGGCATATGCTGTCAGAAGGGATACTGTGACCCCCAGACTTTCTCTGGTTTCTTGTTTTGTGTCTCTTCCTTAAACACACTGCCTCATCACAATGTGACACAGCCACGAAGGCCCTTATCAGGGCTGTAGAGGTACTAGTTTCATGCTCTTGATCCAACAAAGTTATCAGCTACACATTTCTTTTTTCTCTTTCTTTCTTTCTTTCTTTCTTTCTTTCTTTCTTTCTTTCTTTCTTTCTTTCTTTCTTTCTTTCTTTCTTTCTCTCCCTCTCTCTCTCTCTCTCTCTCTCTCTCTCTCTCTCTCTCTCTCTCTCTCTCTTCCTTCCTTCCTTCCTTTCTTTCTTTCTTTTTTCTTTTTCGAGACAGGGTTTCTCTGTGTAGCCCTAACTGTCCTGGAACTCACTCTGTAGACCAGGCTGGCCTTGAACTCAGAAATTCATCTGCCTCTACCTCCCAAGTTCTGGGATTAAAGGCATGTGCCACCACTGCCTGGCCATTTCTTTTCTTTATAAGGTTAGCCCGACTGAGGTAGAGAGTGTACTACTATAATCCCTGTAACCATTTCCACTGTTACCACAACCATTGCTTCACCACTATCTCTACTGACCATCACCATATCACCACCACTGCTAGCTGTGTCCTTTATAAACATACACATGTAGTTTTGCTTTCTTGTGCTTTACTTGACCCTACTGGGACCTTGCAATCTAGTTGGGTCTCTGGAGGTTGGAGACTGGAACAAGGAGGTCCTCTCTGAAGCTCCAGGGTGGTCCCTGGGAAAGCAGCACCTACAGAGGCTGGGGTGGAAAAACTAGAGATGGAGGAAACCCACAGCCCTCTGTGAACTCCTGCTGAGGGAGCAGAGCCTCTTGTGTATGTCCTGAGAGGAATGGGGGATGGTGCTGTGCAAACAACAGTGCAGCCCAGCAGACCCACCACAGCACCTCTGTTTAAGGCCCGCCAAGAAGAATTGCTTTTATTCATCACCACGGACTCTGCCCTTCCCTGTGTTCATCTCAGTAGGTTGACCCAGTGTGAAAATTCGATCCTTCTTAAGTCAGCTTTTGTCCTCACCAATTCCAAACCCTTGTCCCCTTTCCAGATTTCTTTCTGTCTCATTCTGCTTCTTCCCCTTTGACCCTCCTTCACAGATGTACCCAGCTGTGTTTACCTCCACTCTCTTGCCTGATCCGGAGACCCTAGAGTTACAGGTCAATTGAGAATAAATGTAAAAGACCAACAGCAATTAAGGCCCAAACAGAACATTCTGGATTGACATTTCTTTCTGCTAACAATGGTTAAATAGAGACCCCATGGAATTCCCAGGAGTTATGTAGTACCATATTGGCCTCAAATACTTTTTGAACTCAGATACTTATGCAAAAAAAAAAAAAACAAACAAACCCCTGAAATATAATTATTTTCCTAATCTTTTATATTGACACATCAAGAAAAATAGTTCTGCATCTAATAGTAATCTTTGATTCCTACTGAAGTCACAGGATACAATTAGTTATGTAAAAATAGAAATATGCAATACCATTCTGCATCTAATTTTTCTGCATCTAATGGTAATCTCTGATTCTCACCGATGTCAGAGGATATAATCGGTTATGTAAGAATAGAAGTATTTAATACCGTTTATGTCTGTTGGGGTTTGGTTACTTTTTGTTGTTGTAGATCATCCTAGTTTGCTTTCTGTTGCTGTGATAAATATCATAACCCAAACCAACTTGAGAATGTTTTTATTTCAGCTTATCAGTTAGAGTTACTCATTGCGGGGGGGGGTGGGGGGAGGCAGAGTATGATGAGCTCAAAACTGGATCCTGAGACAGGAACTGAAGCAGAGATCACAGAGGAACTCTGCTTATTGTCTTGCTTTCTGTGATTTGCTCAGCTACCTGTCTTATACAGCCCAGATCCACCTGCCCAGGGGTGATACTGCTCACACTGGGATGGGCTCTTCTACATCAACCAGAAATTAAGAAAATGCCGTACAGACATATCCACAAGCCTGGCTGATGGAAACTACTCCTTAACTGAAGTTCCTTCTTCTCAATATGTAAAGTTTGTATCAAGTTGATAAAAACTATGGCAGAAATTGGCTGTGGAGTTTAAATGTGCTATTTTTTTGCTATGCTAAGCTAAGCTAAGCTAAACATATGCTGACATAGACCTTAGTTCTGTCCAAATAATTCTGAATCACATGAAGCCTGGATTCAATGACTGGGTCCCAGAAAACATAAGGTTGAAAGATAGTATTCAATACTACTCCAGATGTATATCTTCAGCAATGTGTAGGGGCTCAGAAAGTAGGAGAAATGACTCTGTTCCTTCAACATATCTATTTAGAGAAAGATATAAGAAAGAGGGATGGACAGAGAAAGAGGGAGAAAGGGAGGTAAGGAGAGAGAGATATAAAACCTTTCATTTCTAAAAGAGACCATTAGGAACCATTATCAACTAGCTCTAACATGAAGCTGATTAGAAAAATAAATACAAAAGTAAAGAGACATTCAGAGATACTAAGCATCCTCTAGTTATTGGATAGTATTAGGAATAATTGATAATTTTGGAATGACTGTGTTCTTTTTAAAAAGAATACTTGTCCATTAAAAGAGTATGGTAAAGTATTTTTAAGATCAGCGACCTAATGTTGGGGAATTGCTTATTGTAATCTGAATAGATCTAAGGGCAGATGAACAGCTTGAGACTGCTAAAATGGGTGACTGCTGTACAGAAACCACTTTCCTTTTTGTCAGTTTCTCTGCTCTAGAATGTGCATATTAAATGTAAAATGATGTTTACCTAGTAAGAGAGATACCATGGTCAAGGTGTTAGGTTTTAAGGGTCACTCTACTGCACTTTTTGCTATGCCTGTCCCTGTGGCTTCTCCAAATGTGGGAGATTCAACTGCACAATTTATAACAATGGAGGATATTATCTGTATAGAAAATAAAATAATAACAGTCAAATAACAAGCTACAAAGAACCAAAGGTGTCTGGGGATGCCTCAACAGGCTAACAGAACATAGCCTGTAATTCAAAATTGAGGATGACCAAAGCAACAAGTGGGATGTCGGCGATATTCAATGATGAGTTACTGGACACTGATGACTGATATTTAGAGGAGGATTGACATGACCTTGCACATACAAATCTGGAAATTAGCGAGATTGCTGGGTTTTGTGTGTCAGGCATCCAGTGAGATAGAGCACTTGCCTTGCTCACTCTCCATCCCATCCAAGGACACCCAGAAGCTCTCAGACTCTCCTGATGTTTCTTTCTCACTTCCTGGAACCACATACCTTCATTTCCCCAACTCACACCTCTGTTTCTAAGCTTAGTATGTGAGCCTACTAAATTGACCAATTAAATTAGTTTGGGACACCATGAATTAGTATGGGACACACTGAAAATGTGCCTAAACTGTGCTGGCAGAGAAATGCTTGTGCCAGTGTTTTATGATGAGGCCAACCATCGCCAGAAACACATTTATAAAAGCAGAGGTGCTTAAAACACTTCCAGATTATAGAAACGAGACCATTCTTTAGCTAAGGAGACATGTTCTTAGGTGGCAGTAGCCAGTCACTGTGGTGTCAAGTCCTGTCTGATGTATTAGTGAGGCCACTTGGGCTAGGTGAAGCCTCCTCTGGGCTGAGTGAAGAGCAATTACTGATGTCTGCTGTGGGTGCACAGAAGATATAGCCCCTGCTTTCATCTGCCCATCAAATAAATCTACAGATGCCTAGAAAAGCATTTTCCAGTGTGACTCAACAGGAGAAGCATCGTGGGTCTATGACAGTGTCAAAACTGGAGAAATCAGTATATATAACTGAGTGGTAAAGCATTTGTCTGGTATGTGCAAGGCCCTGGTACAATACCCAGTAATACAAACACAGGAAGAGAGGGAGAGAGGGAGAAAGGGAGAGAGGGAGAGAGGGAAAGAGGGAGAGAGGGAAGGAGGGAGGGAGAGAGGGGAAGTGGGGGGGGAGATTAGCTTTAATCTCAGCTATGCCCTTTATCAAATATGTGAACCCTAGTCAAGGTCAGAAAAACGAAAATGATGGGCAGTCAGAGGGACAATGAACAGGGGACGAAAATGAAAAGGGCTGTTGGGAGGTGGCAGCTAGAGGGACAGACACAAGGGCTATAGGGTTTACAGAGAGTCTGAAGCTGGAGCCAAGACTGCTGAGGTTATGTGGGAGGCCATCTTTGTGGACAAATTTTGGCTGCATTGACTCGGGTAGGCCTTGTTGCAGTAAGTGTTAACTACAGTCACGCCCAAGCCTCGAGGCCATCGGAATTTGTACCAACTTCGGAGGGTTTCTGAAGGGCAGCAAGCTATCCTGTGTGAGCAGCACCATGGAAACAGCATAGCTCTGGAGGGGGGATAGCTGCTTGGTTTCCAAGACAGCTTTCTCCCGTGGGGACGGGGTAAAGCCGGATGGCGAGCCACGGAGTGGTTGTTCTGCAAGACTTTATCCAATCCTCTGAGAGAAGCTAGCAGGGTTCCCTAGGTAGCTCCCTAGACTGCCCGAGCTTGAGCCAGTAAAAAGGTTTGCAGCAGAACCCTTTGGAAACAAATCTGTAGCAACCACTTCCATCTAGTGGTAACTCAGTCAAAATGCAGCGGACAGATGGCAATGATTGCCTAAACCGCAGACCTAGTGTATAGTAAGCCTTATTGCTTTCTCCGAAGCCCAAGGGCAAATCACCTTCCAGATCAGTAGCCTCGCAGGGTTAGGAAAGCCGCGTGCCTTCTTCACCTAAACTGCGAAAATCTTAAGGGCTGTAAAGCTTCTGGGGTTCACTGGATGGTCGAAATAAACACTTTCCAGACCTAAGGAGAATCATAAACTTGAAGCTGTGCAAAGAGCGTCTAAATAGGTAGAGACGAAAAAGACACACACACACACACACACACACACACACACACACACACACACACACACACACACAAATGATAAAATAGATCTCGGATGGGCAGCTATTTAGGATTCAGCAGTAAGTGAGGCCTAAATAATATAGTCAAATCTTTTCAGTACACAACGATTTGTTTTCATTTCTCAGTTTTTTCATTGCTTTGGGAAAACCAGTATCTCACGCTTGTTTGGCAAAAGGACATAGGAATAATGTTTTATGTTAACTTACTTTGATTTCCCTAAAGGGAAAGTCCCTGAAGGCAGCCAGGGGGAACTTCTGCGCTTCTCGTTCTAGTCCCAGGGAACAGTGGATCCAACCAAGACTGGGGCATGGAGGCAGAGGCGCAGCCTCACTGAGCAAGCATTCTTCAGGTTCTCTGCAGAGCAGCCTGTCGCTCCGGGCTTCATCTTTCCTCCTCTCCAAAGTGAGACATTCTGTGCTCCTCGTTTTTCCATGTTTCTTTCTTAGATTATTTATTTTCCAATTGTCAACAATTATCCATCCTTCTCTGGAACTCCCAACAATCATTTGGGAGTCAGTGAATGTTGGAGCCCAAAGGACGTCTATTTAAGTCTCTATCTCAACACACTGTATTCTCAACATCTGCATTCCTTTGTGTTGGGAACCTTGGTGACTATATCTGAAATAAAACATTAGTGTTGTACTGATAAATGTGACTCTGCATAATTTGAGGTATCTCCCAATATTATGTTAGTATGTGTCATCCTCTAGTGTGTGTGGGGGGGATTGGAGGGGGGAGGATTCTAAGACCTGACTGTGGCAAGCAGCATGAACTGACCCTGGAGATAGAGTCATCAAATCAAAGTTACCTGGATGCAGAGTTACAGCATGGAGCAGCCATGGAAGTTGTTTTGCTAAGAACAGATACTACATATGTAAAAGCAAATTGTTATGTACTAAACCTCAGGGCTTGTGCTTGTTGCTGAAGATCAGACAGGGCTTATTGACTATGACCTCAATATTTGGTACAAGATATGAGATATCCAGTGTTCTAAATGACTAGAGAACATATCGCTAATTCCTTCTTCTTGACGTGTTTGTTCTGGTATAAACAAATACTTAAAAAAATGCGTCATGGCCTAGGCATGTAGTTCACAGGTAGAGCAATTCTTACACAGAGAGATAGTCACACAGAGACATATACCACACACACACACACACACACACACACCACCACCACCACCACCACCACCGAGTCACACACCACACACACACACACACACACACAATGACAACAACAGACAAACAAATACAGAGAGACACACATGCAGTCAAGACAGACAAACACACATACATACACACAGACATATAGAGAGTATTCGAGGAAGGGAGAGAGAGAGAGAGAGAGAGAGAGAGAGAGAGAGAGAGAGAGAGAGAGAGAGAGAGAGAGAGACGACAGAGACAGAGACAGAATATCATAGGTGAGTTCTTTCTCTCATTCCTCCATACTTGCAATTGTTCTTTGGACTGACTGAAGGAGGCAGGAGACTTGAAGAAGAAAGAAAGGATTTTGCTGACTACATACATACCATTGGTTCCTTCAGAGAATGAACCCTCAGATGTTATGCTTGGGAGGCACAGGCCAGAAAGAATGTGCTTGACCTCAGACTCGGGAGAGAGCCACATTTTTCACATGTGTCAGCCTGGAGCAGTGATCTGGGAACAATGTGGACGGCATGAGGAATGGCTGGAGGTCTGATGCAGACAGTGCACCCCCTCTGGCTTTAATTATGAGGGTCAGGCACCTCCAGTACATTCATAATCAGATGTCCAACAGAAGAACGGACCTTTTCTCACGAGCAAAGCCCCATTGCCAATGCTACTGATGCTATTGGTCTGGGGTTGTTCAGGGATTCACTAACTGATGATGAATATGATTTTAAAAAGTAACTTTTTATTTAGATACTGGACTGACTGGCTCCTGGACTGTACCTGAGACAGTGTCCTAGATGCAGCATTTCCCTATAACATCACAGTGAGACCTACAAAGCCCAAACCCACAAGATTACATGTATTATACCTACATGTAGGCAGGAGCTTATTTAAAAAAATGTCTTATACTTGTCCTAGTTATCTTTTTGAGCAGATTAAGCAAGCTTGATTATAAAAGCAGACATTGTTGTTAACCTTATGACCCAGTATTTTGCAAGAGCAGCACATTTTACAAAATCAGTCAATTTAAGAATAATCTTCAACATCTGGTGAAAAGGGGAAGTGGGTTGCTAGGGTAGAGCTTGTACTAGCGAGGTAGGGGCTTACATATTAGAGGCATTTTTGCCTTTTGGTCTCTCAAGCACAGTCAGTTTAAACTTTAAAGGTAATGTTAACTGTCACACTGAAATGCGTAAAAATTACATGCATATTTGAGGGGGGAAAACCAGGACATATTAAGTGACTCAGATTTAATTTGAACAATTTATCATCTTGTTTCAGCAAAGGAAAATCATACTTGGACTAGAGATGATGTTAGTAAAGATACGCTTTGTACATAAGAGTTTTGTGGAAGGAAAACAGTGTCCCCATCATAATGGTACAGTCTTGCTCACTGCTTGCATTTGTTGTCTATTGCTGTGTGACAAATTGCTATAATTAATCAGCTTAAACAACATACATTTGTTATCTCACAGTGTCTGTGGGTCAGAAAAGGGAGATTGACTTAGCTATTTCCTGAGCGTAGGATGTCAGAAGGCTACAATTAAGTTATTGGCTGAGGCTGGCACCTCCTCTCAGGAAGTGGGCTCTCTTCCATGCTTGCATGATTATTGGCAGAATTCATTTCTTAACAGCTTAATCAACAAAGAAAAAAACATAAGTGACTGCTGCAAAGGTGACTATGTCCCTAGAGACTGAAGGTTGCTACAGGAGTGGGTAGAGAGCAGATGGCATGCTGACATAATTTATGCTAAAATGTCCTAGAGTATTTGATTCTGTAATGGAAAGATAAGATGATAGGAAAGTCTCCTGAAATTCTGAAGATTTATGTCATTCCTTGGGTTAAGAGAGTGAGACCTGAATTGTTATTGTTCTCCATCCCTTTGAAAGCCTCCCCATTTAGTTACCCATAAAGTATTCATTGTACCATTTCTATAAGCAAATTTCTAGATTGAAAATCAAAGAAAGATAGCTGAGACCACTTATCTCATGAACTCTCTGGGACGAGAGGAGATATTGGAACCAAGTAGATTAACATCAGAGACATCTGTGGAAAGCATACAGGCATGTCCTGCTGCAGAAGTCTCTGCTTCTGTTCTCTGAAAAAAGATATCAGGTGGAAGAGTGGTGAAGAAACCAGCTAATGCTGTGAGCCTTGGGCACTGCAGTAAACCTGGGAATGTGCTGCACTCCTTCTATTAGGGTCCATCTTTGGTCTCTTGTGCATGTTCTCAGCCTCAGTAGAGTGAAAGTCTCCCAGATCAGGTGTCCTTGCTTCGCATCTGGTGTCTGATTCTGAATACACACTCACTTGCACTTTTGGCAGACTGTTGGCCTGGAAAACAGGCAGAAAAGTGTGCTGGAGATGATGAGTAGGAGAGGGCAGACAGTACAGGTTAATGACCGAAATTATGGGAGGGGTTGTCATTAACAATAGCACAGAATACCATGTGACTGTGTAAGTGGGTAGCCATGGTTGGCAGAAGACAAGTATAAGAAGAGCTTAGTACCCAAGAGACAAGCCTACCTAAAGACAAGCTGTGTGTGGAGGGGGACTAGGGAAGAATCATGCTTGGCATTGTTTCATCTGAGAGAGATCACTCTTAGAGCTAAACTGCCCATGGACCACTGTTATCTAGCAGTTTCATCCAAATTAAAACACTTCATTCTGCAGGGAAGTTTATTAAGACAATAATCAGCTCAAAATAGCTTCAGAAATTCCTGAAACTGACTAGATTCACCGCCCCCAAGAATAAACAATAAAGACTTCTGAGATTCACTCTCAGACAAGTCAATCTGTAGAGAAGATTCTTAGCTCTTAGCTTGCCTGTCATTTTAAAACTTAGCTTTTATTGCTTGTTCAAATATACTAAGCAACCAAAACATAAATATGTTTTAATGGTTAGCTTTACCTATTAACTGGGCACAATTTAGAATGACTTAAAAGGAGATCTTAAGGAAGGGCAGTCTACATTAGATTGGCCTATGGGAATGTCTGGAGGGTTTTTGTTGTTGTTATTGTCAATTGATTTGAGAAGACCCAACCTACTGTGGATGGCATCATTCCTTAGGCAGCAGGTGGAGAAAACAAGATGAGCACAAGTAAACAAGTAAGCATATACATACATACACCTACATACATATACACACACATACATACATACCTGCATACATATGTGTTGTCTCTCTCTGTTCTTGACTGTGCATATGCTATAACTAGCTAGTTCAATTTCCTGCTTCAATGTTTCCTCATGGATATTAGCATGATTTGAAGCCAAATAATCCTGAGGTTGCTTTATGTCAGGGCATTATTTTGCTATAGCAACTGAAACAAAACTAGAAAATATGTCATTGAGGAAAATGGAGCAAAATAACTGTTGCATGCTCATCGCGTATTTAGTAAACTCTTAACATAAAATCACATTTGTCTCATCCTTTCTGTTAAGGGAATTTTCTTTTGTCTTGTCTTTTGGTAGGTTTCTATTTCTTCTAGAAGTTTCACTTATTTTTAAAATAGCAATTTTTAATTGTGATTAAAATACATATAACAGAAGTTTCTGTTTCTGACAGTTAACTTTGTGTGTCAACTTGACAATGTCAGGTAAGGCTCACATATTTTATCTATGTTTCTATGATGGTGTTTCTAGATGAGATTGACATTTTAATTAATAATGAGAGAAATTTATGTCCCTTCTTGATGTGGGCAGACCTCATTTAATCATTTGAAGGGCAGAATAGAACACAAGGCATCCCCTGCTCTCCAATAATAGGATTCTGTGTGCCTGATGGCATAGGAATGGAAACTTTGGCTTTTCTCGAGTCTGAAGTCTATAGCCTTTGGGCTGAAATTTACACTATCAGTCTTCCAACTTGTCAACCTCAGATCTTAGGGCTTGGCCTCCATGACCTAATCTCCCCATTTACACATACACACAATTGGCTCTGTTTCTTCAGAGAGCTCAGACTAACAGCATTTTATTTATTCTGGAACACACATTTCATTGACATCAAATAGCATTGACATAGTTGTGTATGTTACCATCAGCACTATTTGTACACCCAACATTTTGCCTTGAAAAAACTGAAATTCTTATCTGTGATGTCTTGAATTAAAAATGTTTCTTACAGTCTTGGCCATTGTATACTTGGTACATTATTTAGCGAGGTGTAGGTAGTATAGACTTGGTACAGGAAGTAGGTCACAATGTGGGGCCTTTGAGATTCAAAGTTTGATGACATTCCAATTTTCCCTATTTTGTCTTGTGCTTGTGCTAAAGATGTAGGCATCTGGCATTTTGTTTCTGCCATCATGCATGCCTTCCTGCCATGGTGGACTTTTATCACCCTGAAACTGTAAGTCAAAATATGTTCTTTCTTCCACAAATTTCCTTTGGTCATGGGGTCTTATCACAGCCACAGAAAAGTAACTAGTACAATACCCTCAAACCTTAACTCTCCTTCCTCCCATCTCTCAGCAGTTGGTTCTTATCATCTTCTTTCTGTCTCTAGACATTTGACTCAGCTAAACACTTGTAATAAATGAGATGATATAATTTGTGTTCTGTGGTTGGCTTATTCTAATTAGTCCTCCATACATCTCATGTTGTAGCATCATTGTCAGGATGCCAACATTTTCTTCCTTTGTAGGTTAAACAGTATTCAAGACTGTAAACTGTAAAGTTTATTTCTTCATTTGTCCTTTAATAAACATCCAATGCTTATATCTTTTGGTTATTGTGGATAAAGTTGTTGTTGTTCCTGTTGTTATTGTTGTTGTTGTTGGTGGTGGTGGTGGTGGTGGTTGTGCACATGTGTGCATGTGTGTGTATTTATATTAAGATCTCTGTTAAGTCCTTGCATTTAATTATTTTAGAAATATAGCCAGAAGTAATGTTATGACATCATATGGCTAGGGGCTATATCATTTTTTCTTACCTCCAACAGTAAACAAAAGTTTTAATTTTTCTATTTCCTTGCCTCGCTGTATGTTATTTTATTTTATTTTTCTTTAATGGCAGGTGTATTAATGGATGCAAGGTGCTGGTAGAACATTTAACCTACAATATTTCACAGGGACTTTATGACTAACCTCTTCCTCCTACTTAAGCCCAAGATGTTTCATTTATCTGAATAATTTTTCCACAAAATATGCGAAAAATTCCTTGGGTTTAGGCTTTAAAGGGATTAAAATTCTTTTCCAAATGAGAAGCAAGTCCATTCTCCAAGCAAGTGTTCTCTCTACTCAGTGTAAGCCTGTTGTGAAGCCACACTGGTCTTTTTTGGGTTCCAGTCTCAAGAAGCTGGCCAATGCCACTGGCTGAGTGACTACAGAACATGGACCACATGTGCAGTGCCACAGTAGCAAAGACCCTCCCTGGGGAGCTTCTCTGTGTGCACACACTGGCAGGACACAGTCATCATGTGGTAATAAAACTGCAACCTTGGAAGACCACCAGCGCCACCTGCCAGTCTCCTGTTGTGGCCTCTCTTCTCCAGAAGCAGAACAGATGCGGGTGTCAACAGATGCCAGTGTCATCCCTGTGCCTTGATTTTCCTTCAACATCAGAACTTAAGACATTTTTGGACTTTTCATTCATAATGCTAAGATGTAGCAAGAAGTGACAGCTGGAGTTTTCTCTTTCTGCCTCCCCTGATGAGCATGTCTGGATGATGAACTTCTCTCTCTTCAGCTTTGTTCCTATTAAAAAAAATCTCAACACTTTCCCCCTTCTATTGACAATCTCTGTCTGTCTTGCCAGTCTTTAAATTCAATTTAGTTATTACATAGGTACTATTATGCAGTTTTTATTACTTCCAAACGTTGCTTGTACCCCGAAACCTTTTGTAAATACATTCTTTTTCTGAAAACGATCTGTTCTTTTCTTCTCCAAGTTATGAAAATAACCCAACGCACCTGTAACCAATTACAGTTGTAAATATGAATCTCAGTACTGTACATATTATAAAGGCGATGGCTATTAGAGAAAAGCTGGGTACCTGAATAATGTTAGCTAGTTCTGGGCATTGTTGCTTCCTAGGATGATGATGTTAAAGCTAAAGTCACAAATTATTGACTCTGAGTCAGTCTGAGAAGAAGAAATAGGAAATGACCACTTCTTGCTCCGTAAGGAATGTGTACAAGGATCCTGAAGCCAGGAGATTTGTGGAGATGGGTAGGAGTGCTGGAGGTGGGGCAAGGGTCTAGCAGTTGGTCCTGGTGAAAATGGAGGAAGAAACAGGCCATACTGAAATTATAGACTATCCTAGAGACAGTGGTTCATCTCCATTTTGAAGCTCCCTGAGGGCAAATTATGGTGGCACTACAGAAGAACAAGTAGAGTGGTCAGGCAGCAAACTGCTGACATCAACAACAACACAAGTCACCTTAAAACATCACCAGGAGAGCACTGTCAGCATGGGTGTGTCTTTGGTACAGAGGCAGAGCAACAGAGTTGTTTTGGCCTATGAACTGTGAACTTGCTCCAGTTGGTAGCCAAGTTCCAAGCTCTTTACCATAATCTTGTCTTTTGCTCTCAGCTTTTTAAAACCCTGAGACCAAAGAGTGTCTTATTTCCCAAATTGCTCTTTGCTTCATCTACGTGGTAGTTTTTGACCTCATATAATGTTACCAGGGGAAGGAAGCACTGTATCAGTCATTCAGAAGGACCTTCCCTAGCCCTAAGTTTCCCAGGCTGAGTTTTTGAGGATACTCAGTGTATACCTTACTTTGTGATCACAGGCAAGAGGTAGTCTCATTGTCACCACATTCACCTGTACTGCCTTGTAACACCCTTCACACGTCTCTGATTGATCACACATTTCTTTACATGCTGAATTAAAGAACATATATCTCATGTCACCATTTTAAAACATATTCACTACACATTTTATTTAATGTAATGACTAGATACTTTTTTTTCTTGGCTATTTTCTTTATTTATATTTCAAATGTTATCCCCTGTCCCAGTTTCCTTCCCAGAAACTCACTATCCCATCCCTCCTCCCCCTGCTTCTGTGAGGATGTTCCCCAACCTCCCACTCCTGCCTCCCTGCCCTAGCATTCCCTTACACGGGGGCATCAAGCCGTCACAGCACCAAGGGCTTCTGCTTCTCTTGATGCCTGACAAGGCCATCCTCTACTACATATGTGACTGGAGACATGGATCCCTCCATGTATATTCTTTGGTTGGTGGTTTAGTCCCTGGTAGTTCAGGGGGGACTGGTTGGTTGATATTGTTGTTCTTCCTATGGGGTTGCAAACCCTTTCAGTTCCTTCAGTCCTTTCTCTAACTTCTCCATTGGGGACCACATGCTCAGTCCAATGGTTGGCTGAGAGCATCTGCCTCTGTATTTGTCAGGCTCTGGCAGAGCCTCTCAGGAGACAGCTATATCAGAGTCCTGTCAGCAAGCACTTCTTGGCATCCATAATAGTGTCTACATTTGGTGACTGTATATGGGACGGGTCCCCAGGTGAGGTAGTCTCTGGACGGCCTTTCCTTCAGTCTCTACTCTACCATCTGAATCCACTGATCTTGTCTGATCTTGGAAGCTAAGCAGGCTCTGGCCTGATTAGTACTTGGATGGGAGACTAGATACTTCTGTTTTGTGATGATTAAAATTTCTTTGCTGGTGCCACCTTGTGGCAGAAAAAGAAATCATTGAGGATATTTAAGCAAAGGGCCTGGTTAGGTAAATGCTATGCATTGCTTTGTTTGGCTGCATTGAGGGGGGGAAGGAAGGTTAGGTAGGTGATTTGAAAGGGCCATCCAGGGGTCTGAAGAGATGGTGGAGGGTGACACGGACTGTCAGAAAGAGACCAAGGAGGTAGAATCAATACATCCTGTCAGATGTCGTAATACAAAGGAAAAGATGTAATAGAGACAAACCTTTTGCAAATATATTTTTTGGGAAGACTTTTATAATTAACAGAATGGAAATTTAAAGTTCTCATAATTAATGATGAATATATGTAACAAGAAAACAAACACCTAATTTAGACTCCCATTGATCCTTGACAGTTTTAAGGTTTCAATTACAAAAATGTCTATAGCTAAACAAGAATAGTTACTTTGATGTATGATCAAATTACTTTCACTAAAGTTGTTTGAAGTTGTGATGTGGTTTCAGCCCCTGCAAGAAGTTAACCCTCACTCTTCCTTAAGGATTGGAAGAAGGCGCTGCTCCTCATCCTGACATTGATTATATTCATCATTAATGTCCTGATATAATTAATATTCAAGAGGGGATTAAGCTCACTCCACTAAATAAAGGCTGATAACTTTTCCAAAAGGAAATTGTAGCAAAAGGGTTAATTGAAAAGTGCCAATACCCCTAGTGTTGTGTTTTATAAAAAGAGAAACCAGGATATGTTTGATAGAGCATGGTATGGTGAGCTGGAAGGGGTGCTGAGGCATCCCTTTCCTCTGAGGTACCAGCTATAGGACTGTATAGTGTAGAATAGAGTTTATTTAGGGCATGGGAAGGGAGGTTGAGAAGGGAGAAGAGGCAGAGAAAGATCGGGGGGTTGGAAGAGAGAGAGAGGGAGGAGGAAGAGGAGGAGGAGGAAGAGGAGGAGGAAGAGCAGGAGGAGGAAGAGGAGGAGGAGGAGGAGGAAAGGCCAGCCAAGAACATGTGGAGGGAGATGGGGGGAGTGGGGAGGGGAGAGAGGGAGAAAGAGATCAGGGAGAGAAGAGAGTCAGAGTCAGAGAGAGAGAGAGAGAGAGAGAGAGAGAGAGAGAGAGAGAGAGAGAGAGAGAGAGAGAGACCCTTTTAAAGTAAGACAGGCCTACTTGACTGTTTCCAGGTAATTGTTTTGTTTTGGTTAGAAGGAATGCCAATATTCCCCCATTTTGGTTTAATTTTAAAAAAGGAAAAATTAGAAGGAAGTGATGGTGAAACAAGAATCAGGTTGGTGTTATTTTTAGCTACTTCCTGCTTACTTTGGGGCTATGTGTCTCTGGGAAACCTAAGAAAATGGGGATAGGGATGTTGGTCTAATCTTAGGAGAGATGGCTGTGTCCTTGCTGTCCAGGGTTTGTGGAACCATCTGTGGGTAGGAAGGGGCAGGTCCAGTACAAGAGTCTGTGTCTGTGAGAGTAGATTAGAGCATCTGGGGGTTGCTTCTTTGGAGCTGTGCTGGATACAGATTTTGAGTAAATGCCTTGACTTGACAAGATGTTGAAACACACACACACAAAGGCACACGCACACACACACACACACACACACACACACACACATACACAGTAGAGGTAGAGAATAAAGTTAAGTATATTTGGGAGAAAAAAAAACATTTCTTAGACATTTGAAACCCTTAGTGGGTAAAACCTTGGTGGTTGGGTTGAGGTGAGTCCCAGTTCCGGAGAACAGGAGAGGAATCCCACCCTCTGGAATAGGTAGCAAGTGGGAACTTAGGCTACTTACTGATTGGCTGGTGTACTTATCTAGATGGAGTCTGTTTTGTCCATGAGTGGTAGATCTGAGTGTGTTTCCTGGAGCTTATAGGTTTGCAAAAGAGATACATTTGTTAACAGCATGAACAGTCTTTAAGATGAGATTGTGGAAGACAAAAACTTTCCTGGAGCAGAAGGAGCATGAAAGGGTTTTTTTTCCTTCTATCAAGGGAACTGAATATATAAAAATTTAGTAAAATGAGAAATATTTTTAAGTTTACATTTGAAAGACAATTAAAGGAAACTCAAAACTTTGACCTCAAGAATATGGTAGTTGATCATATAGATTTAGCATGAAAATACCTTAAGTCTATAGCTAAAGGCAACTTATATTTGTAACTATGATAGCATGAGAAACTCTTTAAGCCTATAGTTAGAATACAGTCAAAGGAAACAAAATTTGAACTTGTGATTGTAAAAGTGGATCATATAGTGGAATGTTTTATTAGAGCTGGGCTAATTTATAAGAATTCTATTGGTTAATATCAGGACAGTGGCATAGCAAGGTGAGGAAATATGAAGCATTTAGTCACTGGAAACAGAGTTTAGATAAGGAAGTAACAAGGTTACATCTGTGAAAGGTTACATCTAAACTTGTGTATCCTTTATCATGAAGTCTGAGTGTTAGGCAACCCTGTATATCTTTTTGATAAGAGATCTGGTAGTTTTAACTAGTTAACAAATTGACTAGTGAACTAATAAGGTGGTGGATTACCTTGGGGTAAGAAGATAGGTCTGTTTTTTAGCTGTTAAGCTATAGTTGCCTTAGCTGTAAATGTAGTCAGAAATCTGAGAAGAGTCAATTTTAATCTAGATGTCATATAATAATTACAATAACCTAGGTTACTTTATATTCTATTACCCAAATGATTTTCTTACTCTCCATTGCAACTTAGGCAGAGTTAGTCTGACCATCAGATCCAGAAGCTGAGAAGATTTTTCCTGTGAAGTAGGAACTAGGAACATGGGAGAAATGACTCACCTTGTCTTAGGTAATATGAGACATTTAATTCTCCAGGTGTCCTCTGTTTGTCCACAGTTTAGACTGAACTCTGGCAATAGGCAAGGCAATAGAGTGATGTTTCTTAGTGGCTATCATACCACAATCCAGGCAGTCTCGTCAATGTGTCCATATCTTTTTGGAGACCTTGCAGGGAGGTCACTGTTAGGCTCTGGAAGTCTCTGTCATAATAAGTGTAAATATTTAAAGCTACATTTAGCAGATTTCTGACAAGATAGAGATCTAGTATCTATTGAACATATCTGAGTTAGGCAATCTGTGTTTGTTTAATTACTTGTTCTGGATTGTATCTGACAAACAAAGAGAGAATATTATAACTTAATAACAGTAATGTTAGTAGTAAAAACAGGACTAGACATATTTAAGGCAGTGATCTTTAAGGTTTAACTTTTTTATTGTTGTAAATCTTTCACATTAAAACTATTATTTACCAAGCCAGGATAGAAATCATATGACAACTTTATCTTAACTGAAGTGTCTTTGGAGGCCTTAAGTCACACTGTTTTAAGGTAAGGAGAAAGTGAGGTGGGAACTGTCCATAATGAAAATGGCAGATGGTCATGAGACTGTCCTTAACCAAGATGGTACTGAAGCTTTAGGCAGTCATGTGACCACCCTTAGCAAAGATAGTGCTGAAACATTAGCTCTACCTGTGGAGAAAAGTCATGTGTTATACCTCAAAATGGAGTGGCAGAAGTGTTGAATATCTCAGAATGGAACTGCAGAAGTATGGCAGAAACAAACAAAAAGACAAATGTAAGTGGAGGAGAGTCTTCAGCATGGCTTGGCAGTGGGTGCTGGAGAGTGGGCTAGGGACAAGGGCACAAGCTGGGGAGAGCAAGTACATCAGGCTGTTTCCTACTTTTCTACTGGGCAGCAGGACTGTGTGAGAGAGTGAGCACACCAGGGGAGGGTGAGAAGCAGAGGCTGTAGCTGCATTTTAGTGTGCCTCTCTAGACATGGTGGCAGCAGAAAAAGTTAAGTCCAAAATAAGATCTGGAGAGTGCAACTAAGAGTCAAAGGAGTGGGGAGCCAGGAACAGAGCGCAAATGATTGAAGTGGCAAGAGAACGAGGGGGAGGGGAAAATATACATAGAAATCTTTCCAGTTTTTTGGATTGCTGCTGAGAGTGACCATTTACAGTTATTGCTTTGTGGATATTGGGGCCAAATTTATCCTGTGAATTCAGAAACCTTTAAAGAGCATGTGCGGCATCTCAGTAAGGAGCCTTGGAGTAAGACATTCCCTTTCTGGGTAAGAGTAGAAGTTATTACTAGCGACCTGAGGATAAATTAGTAACTAGAATGAAGAAGTTATTAATCATATCATGGTGTCCCTAGGGCAAATTAATAACTAGAATGAAACAACCAGCCAGGCTATGTTAAATAGGTTATTACATGGCAGAGCTGTGGGACCAACTCTAGAGCTGTGGGGCTCAGAGCCCAAGGGAGACTGATTTACCTAGGCCTGGCCTAGGAGTTTTTCAGCAGCATATATGAGAGAAGCCAAGACAGAAAACTGTCTTGAGTCAAGAGAGAGAGAGAGAGAGAGAGAGAGAGAGAGAGAGAGAGAGAGAGAGAGAGAGAGAGAGAGATCACCACCACCTAAGGGTAGAAGTCCTAAAATGAGACTGAATATGGGAAGCTTACCAATTTGCTGGTGTTTGGATGGAGTGTTTTAGTGATCCAATGGCTGGAAAGTCTTTGTGACAGCAGGAAAATATGAACTCATGCAACCTGTGAGTTTGTAAATCTGAATTTCATGGCACCAATGTTATGTTTTATAAAAAGAGAGAGAAGGGAGAGAAGGGAGGAGGAGAAGGAGGGGAGGAGGAAGAGGAGGAGAAGGAGAGTCCAGCCAGGAACATGTGGAGAGAGGGGGGGTGGGGGAGAGTGGGAGAAAGGGATCAGGGAGAGGAGAGGAGAGGAGAGGAGAGGAGAGGAGAGGAGAGGAGAGGAGAGGAGAGGAGAGGAGAGGAGAGGAGAGGAGAGGAGGAGGAGGAGGAGGAGGAGGAGGAGGAGGAGGAGGAGGAGGAGAGAGAGAGAGAGAGAGAGAGAGAGAGAGAGAGAGAGAGAGAGAGAGAGAGAGAGAGATCCAAACTTTTACAGGGGAGGATCCAAACAGCCGGGCTTACTTGTCTGTCGTTGGGTAGAGCTTAGAAGGAATTTCAACACCTAGCCAATGCATATGAATGGTTATAGGTGCTCCTGATTGAGTAGTGAAATGTTATCAGGCAACAGCACCAGCACTTGGGAGAATTAGGGCACAGGATGACAACCTGGGCTATATGATGAGACCCTGTTTCAAACAAACAGACAAATGAACATAACAAAAAGTGTCCATTCATGTATAAAACCTATGCAACACTTCAATAAGATAAGCAAAATATTCAGCACCCAAGTAAAGGGTTTTTTGATGTGCATTTTCAACTGCAGGGTCTTTTGAATAACTTCCAAGAGTAGTAGTATTAAATAAATTTAGTATCTTACTAAAAGAAAACTACTTTTAGGTAATATTTTTAGCTTAATGTAATAAGTTAAAATTATCTTGCTACATCTTGTTAAACTATGAGGCTTTGTAAATTTCCTGGTGAACCCCTAAGAAAACACCAGAGAGTCAAAATTCATATTTGTGTTTCCTGCAGTCTTATCTGGGCTTTGGTTTTGAACAAACATGAGTAGCAGAGGGAAGTAGCATATGGATGATGAAACATCACTAAAGTAATGCTTATAGCATAGAGCAGGAATCAAGCAAGGATGCATCATTAAAACTGTGATGTGTTATCAAATGATCCCAGCATCATTTGTCCCACCTCCCTCTTCCCAAGTAAAGCATCCATCCTTTGTTTTCCTTTTCCCCTTTCAAGCCCCTACTCTGTCAATGTTCCTTTATACTTTCCTGGGTTTTATGGTTACTCATATACTCACATCTGAAGAGTTGGAGCTAGGAACTTCAGATGTTAAAGAGACAGGATAATTCCTTATCTAAATTAAAAATCTTATACCCACAGGTAAGTATAGCTATTATTCCTCATCAAAGAAACTTCTCTCTGTAGCAAACTGAGACCACTACAGAAAACCACAACTATCCAGATATCAGTGGACTGTGGAGAGCACAACCCCAATGAATACATGTACATCACAACACCTACATGTATGGCTAAGGAAACTTAGAGGAAGGGACAGGAAGATCGTAAGAGTCTGAATGACAAGAAGTCTGATTGAAATGGTATCCCCTAGAAATGAGTACAAAAGCAGACTGAAATAATGGTACCATCCATGGGCAAGTTAATGTAGAAGGGATGCAATTTCATGGGGTCCCTTCCCTAGACAAAGAATCATGGACAACTAATAACTGCTGGGAGGAGAATTAACCTATCTCAAGATGTGCACCATTATTGATTGTTCAATGTGGAATAGTCAGTCTTGAAACCACATACAATCAATAAAAACAGACACTACAGGTTGCATTTATATATGAATATGTATATGGATATGTATGTATATATATGTGCATGCACATATGTAGTAGATAATAATTAAGAAAGTACCTCCCGGCCAGCCCTCTTCACCATAGACTCTGTAAATGACAGGAGTCCCGTGCCCCCTCCCTGCTTGGTAAAGCATGACTCTTAAACTTCAATAGTTAGCCAAATATTTTTATGTATATAAAACTCCAAATTACATAATGCCAATTTACAATGATAAAGTCTTTTCCCCATATTTCTAACCTCTCCAAAACACCAGGAATATGCCTGAAGCCTGAAGCTATCTGGATATCCAAGCCTCCTTCCCTGCTCCGCTCAACTGGTCCACCAGTCTCTCTCTCCTTCTCTCCGCCCCTCACTTCCATTAGCTCCTCCTCTTCTCTCCCCTCCAATCACTGGCCTCTCACTGCCCCAATGTGAATGGATAGGAAATATCTTGCAACACACATATATAATATACTTATATGTAAAAATAATAATCAAAGAAAAGGAGGCAATCAACTTGAGAGTGAAGGCATGGAAGGGGTTAGAGGGAGGAAGAGGGGTAAGTGATGTAATTCTATTCTATTAGAATGAATAAAATTATCATTACATCATTTCCCTCCTTTCTTTCCTCCCTCCAGTCCATCCAATGCCCCAATTACTCTCAACTTAATCACCTTTTCATTTGATTATTATTGTTGCATATATGCAAAAATATATAATTATAATCAGTTGAGTCTATTCTTGTTGTTGTGTGTACATGGTTTCAGAGCTGATCACACCCTATGGATAACATCCAGGGGACTCATCCCTGAGAGAGGCTAATTCCTTCTCTCAGCAGTCATTAGTTGCCTATAGTTCTTAGTCTAGGGGATGGGATCTGTGAGACTTCCCATGTTAGTGTTGGGGTACAATGTGTGATGCTTTGTCTCTGTATATTCAATTGTTGATTGCTTACAGGTAGAGAGCTAAGTACTAGCTGGATCTTGGCATTGTTATTCCTATGGCCCATCACCGACCACATATTTTGTAAACATTCATCCTTACTTGCTTACTGATTGGCTTTAATAAACATCTGATGGACAATAGGTAGGCAGGAAGTGGAGGGTGGAAATTCTGGGCAGAGAAAGTGTGTCTGGGAGAAAAAAAATCAGAAGCAAGAGATTGACCAGGGACACAAGTAGAAACAGAGGTACTGGAACTGAGAGAGGAAAGGGTAAAGAACTAGCCACAGGGTGAGTTGTGGGCTAGAATAATAAGATTAAGTTAAATGAGAAGCTGGGAGGTAGCCCAAACTCAAGTCTTAAGCTTTAAATATCTAAGAGTCCCCATGTCTATTTGTATACCTGGCAGGTCTGTAAAAGTCACGTTATACATTAGTGCTCAATGTTATTTCCATTGTTCAGGGTTTTACAGTCATTTCTAAGAGAGCTGTGTCCCACACCTGACCTCTTTCATGCTGAAGCCTTTGCTTAAAGACAAGCCCATCAGTCATCCTTCTTGAGCAATGAGCACCTTAGGGGCCACAATCAAAGTTTCACCGAGAGTCACTACCCTCAATATTTTCCTTCAGACAAAGGAAACACACACATGCACATTTCTCATGATCAGATAGGCACACACATGCCTATCTGCACTTGAGGCATTATTTTCACGGCCTCGATAATGAAACATCTAAGAGGAAGGCATTTTTCTGAAGGCTCACTGGTCCTTTGTTTATTGGGAACTGAGATATCATTTTGGATTCTGAGTCTCCTTACTAAAAGAATTCAAAGAAAACAGATTCAAGGAAGTACAAGTATAGCTAATTTTGAGAGAAAAACAACAGGATCAGCAAGCTGTAAAATCCTGGCAGCAGCCTGGAGGAGGAGGAGGGGAGGAGATGCAAACAAACAAACAAACAAACAAACAAATGGAACTGCAGTTCCAAAGTTAGGCAGAGTCAGAAACGCAGTGATAATCTCAAGAGCATCAGAAAGCATACTTAGGTTTTAGGTCCGTTACCAAAACAGACGAAGAAAAGGAAAAGGGAAAAAAAAACCCAAAAAAACCCAGCTTACTGCTGAGCTATAGATGTAAGTCTAGGGACACTGAATTCCAGGCTACTGTGTCTAAGGACAAATAATTGCACTGGGGAGATGTGGTTAGAAATAGAAATAGAAATAGAGGTAGTTTATTATGAAAGGAAAAACAGCTGTCCTCACATGGGAGCGGGCTTGTGAACCAAGGAACAAGCCAAAAATGCCAGGTCAAGAGCCTTATAGCCCTTTATTGGCTGTTTAGACAATGACTCCCTGTCCCATTTTTATTTTGCAGGCTCTTCTTGAGCTTGCTCTGTTCATTAACTAAAGCCCAAGTGAGAAGGGGCCTCCAAGCTTCTGCAACCTGTAAGCCTTTTTTTTTATGTGATTCTTAAAAAGAAATTAATTGTTTTATTTATGAAAAAGTCTGCTGCAAGGTTGTGTCTACCCAAAAGACAGGAAAGCTACACCCATGACACCACAACAATATGCCTGCCCAAAGGATCTGAACAATGACAACATCCTAGAAACGACAACATGGAAGGGGGAATCTCACCAGTTCCTATGGTGAGAAAGAGCTTTGGGTAATCAGGCATTTAACAACTGAGGAGAGAAGAACTAGCCCTCCCCAAACATGAGGCTCCTAATTAGTTATCCAATACCAACTGGTCAGCCCTGAAATCCTATACATTCAAGTAATTCTAAACATACTTAGCGGGTTGTAGTTTTATATTTATGTGTTTATATATGTAGGGGTAGTAATTAAAAGGAAAAAAGCCATGAATTAGAGAGAGATTGGGATAAGGGATGTGATGGGAGGGATTGGAGCATGCGCATGGCGGTGGGGTGGGGAGAGAGAGAGAGAGAGAGAGAGAGAGAGAGAGAGAGAGAGAGAGAGAGAGAGAGAGAGAGAGAGAGGAAAATGATAAAATTATATTTTAATCTTCAAATAAAATACACAAATTATATGCTCTTTTGATATTTCAGCCTTCAGTCTCCTACCTCACTATGACTTTTCTTAATACATTTAAATACTTACTAAGTACTTAATATTCATTCACTCATAATGGCCCTTTAATATAGGTTTCTCCCTTCCACAGTCACTATCACTGTATATATTAAGGTGATCTTAACTCTTGTTGGGGCTCCACCTGAGATGATCAACACACCAAGTTACACTGACACAGCTTAGGGTTAAAGAGAACATGTAAGCGGAGGAATGGAGTATTTGCTTGTTTGTATATTTATTTATTAATTAATTTGGCAAAGTCTCATGCTTCCCAAATTGGCTTTCACTTCTTTATAGTGGGGAATGACTTTGAACTCCCAGTCCTCCTGCCTCTACTTTCCAATTGCTGAGACAACAAATGTGCACCTCTGGCTTTGGTTTATAAGGTACCAGGGAACACGCCCAAGACTTCCTGCTTGCTAGGTAAGCACTCTGCCAGCTGAGTTATATCCCCGCCCTAGAATTGGTTTCAATTGACTTAATTTTTAATCAGAGCTTGGAAAAGATGACACCAATACATAATGTTCCACCATGGGATGAGCTTTGTAAAACAATCTGTCTGCATTTGTGCTTCTAAAGGAAGAGAGAGAGAAAAAGGAAATAAATAAACACAGGGTCTTAAAATGATGACCATAGTTTGTATTGTAATTACTTATTCATTTCTTTAAAACACTGACCATATCATTTTAAAAAGTGTTTCCTTTTGAGAGATTATTTTTTTTCAACTTCCTGTCATTAGTGTACTCCATGCTTCTGCCATTTCTGTAATCTATGCTAATTTTGTTATTACTTTAAAATTAGTTTCTACTTTTCTACTCAAGTGCATTTGTTTGCTAAGAAAGGTATAGGTATATATCTACCTGGGAGGTCAGGAACACCTTTTTGAGGGCTTTAGAGTAGGAAGAGACTTTGTGTGGACTGTGACGTGGGGAAGGGCTCAATAGAGGAGTCCCAAGAAATGCTGGAACTGTAAAAATATTTCTTTCTCTTGGTTTTACTAGAGTTTTGAGCAGCTAATTGCTGTATGTGATTCAAAATCTCACAAAGATCACCTGGTGTTTCAGAATGCACTTGGCTCCCATGAGCTGTTGTTATTTAATATTTATGTAAGCACCTCCCCAGATAAACTTTTTTCACATGGAAATCCTGGCACTTGCCAGAGATGGTACAAGTTTAGAGAGTGGAGATGGAGTGAGCAAGCTAGACTTTCCCTGTGAGTTTTGTCGTTTTCTTTTAGCAGCTGTGAAAATCCTTTCTCTGAACAGTTATCAATTGCCATCTGACTCTAGTCAGCGACCATCATCAGTCCCCACAGGCAACATCATTTACAGCACACCCTGTAACACCATCCAAAGCTGCTCAGAGACCTAGAACAGACACACAGACATGGACTCAAGAATCTCTCACCTATTAATTAGCCTCCTCTGTGGATTTGTTCAGTTGCTTATTAGTTTTGCTATGCATAAATTCTAGTCATCAGTATAGCCACACTTGATTGCTGTTTGCAGCTATGTTTTTAATTAGATGTCAAGATTTGTGAACAAATGCACTGAACATATGTGCTGAAGTGGATAGGAAACAATGAGTTCCTCCTGCCATCTAGTGGTCAAACTTCATTGCCAACGCAAAAATGGTTTGAAAAGAGCACAGAGTACAAAGGAGAAGAGAATCACTGAGTCTAGAGGGGAATAGGAGAGAGTAATGAGAGTGCATAGTATTAAAATACTTTGGATGCATATATGGAAATGTTGCAATGAAACTTGTTATTGTATATCATGACATCTATGAATCTTAAGAAAAATAAAGAAGACAGATTGATATACTATCCCCCAAGAGTCCTGATTTATATGTGGGATTGCATTTGTTATCTTGTAGGTGTGACACTTCTTAGGAACCCAGCAGCAACCGCTAACAGAGATGGTACCAGTCCTGGGTATAATGTTGTTGGTTAATGAGTGAGAGCCTTCAGTTAGTAGAACACAGGTCCCTTTGAGCCAACTTTTGCTGAACGAAAAACTAATGTGCAGTGAAAGGAGTCTGGACAGCAGTTGCACTTTGGTTGTTGGGTCAGGAATTTGTTAGCAGGGGTCATGTTCAAACATTCTAAGGGGTGACTTTAACACACCAGGCACCATGACAGAGACTTGGGCCCTGGAGTGTGAGCATTTGTCAGAATGCTCCATATGATTCACTTAAGTTATATGCATCTGGGGGCAGGGGTGACAGTTCAGCAGTACTGCAGCACAAACATGAGGCTCTGAATTCTAACACCAAAACCTGCATATGAAAAAAATGGGCACAGAGGTGTGAACCCATGTCCTGTTGCTGGGGGAGAAGAGACAGGTGGGTAAATTGGACTTGGTGGCCAGCCTAAAAACAAAGGTGGATAGCTTCCAAGAAGTGACCTCTGACCTTAGACTGCACACACACACATGTACACACACACACACACACACACACACACACACATACACACAGCTTTACAGCTTTTCGGTACTTATGGGTTTTATTTCCAAAATAAAATATCATGTAGGGAGCAACTTATGTTTGAGCCTATAGGTGCACTTAAAAATAACACAGGTTGATCAGTGGATGGGCACAGTAGATACATGTGTATTGTTTCAAATTCTGTATAGAAAGTAATAACTTCAGAAGTGAGATGGTACATACATATAGAAAAACGTTTTCAAATTTTCAACGTTAGACTCTTTGCAGCATAATGTCAGAAAAAGAATTCTCAGTTGAATACTGGGTACTTTGTACTTGCTCTTATTTTTTCCCATTAATTTGTTTATTTATTCTCTTTACATCTCAATTGCAGTCCCTCTCCCAGTACCCCCCAGAGTACCCCCTTATCCTTTGAGAAGGGAGAGCCTCCCCCTCCCCAGGTAACAACCTACATCTAGGCATTGTAGAACTGGGCACATCATTTCCCACAGAGGCCAGACAAGGCAGCCCAGTAAGGGGAACAGGATCCACAGGCAGGCAGCAGAGTTAGGGACAGCTGCTGCTCCAGTTGTTGGGGCACCTGCATGAAGACCAAGCTGCACATCTGCAACATATATATGGGAGCTTAGGTTCTTATTTTCATTAATTGCTATGCTTAAAGAAATGTTGGGAGGAGGGCCTGTGAGGTGAGGGATCTTGAATTCTATAACCAGAACTCACAAGGTGAGAAGAGACTCCAGTCTCTTACCTGCAGGCTTATATTTGTAAAAACCTACTTTTATAATGGTTCTTAAATGCTTCAACCTCCCTTATAGCCTCCCGATCAAAGGTAAGGATAGAAGATGCTTAATAAGATAAGGGGGATGTGCACTTATTTAGAAGTAGTTCTTTGGAGGGGGTTGTGATTCCAGTCTTTGCTGCCTGCAGTCCGTTCCATTAGCAAACACCAAACACGAATCAGCAGCAATGGCTCCATCCAGAAGAAACTACATGGCTCTGTCCATCAGAAAGAGCAAAGTCACAGCAAGTGAAGATCAGAGAAGAAAGCAAGGTGAATCAATGCAATAGTGTCATCAGTTAAGACCAGCAAGGTGAAGTCCAACAAAGACCAGCGAGGAGAACAAATGCCAGAGCAATAGCCCCTCTGTTGGATTATATTTCCATTCTTTCCAAAGATCACATGCCCTCTCAAGCATCTGCTCCAGCAGAACATCCCAAGTGCTTTTACCAGACAGCTGCCAGAAAAACATCACATGACACAACTGGGTTTCCAGTGAAAGCAGACATTCCCATTTCACTTACATTCACACATACTCCCTGGAACACGCGTGTGTATATCATGAAGGAATATATTGATGTAATATGAGCCAGTCATTCTTCAAAATCTTTTGCAGAGCGGTCGTTTCCTATGGCGTGTGAAAATGCTGCTGCAAGCCATAAAGATGGAACACAGTTTTGGATTTCTAGTCCTCAGAAGCCCCCTGAATTATGAAAATGTACCACACTTCATGAAAGGAAATCGTGGGCCTGCAAGATGCGTCAGCAGATAGAGGCACTTGCTTGCGGGCCTGACAGCTTGAGTTTGACCCTTGGTTTCGCAAGGTGGAATGAGGAAACAGACTCCTGATAGGTATCCTACGCATCATAGTGTGTATGTGCCTGCATTCAAATGTGCATGTGCACACTTGGCAGGCACACATGTGTGCGCATGTGTGTGCCTGCACACACACACACACACACACACACACACACACACTGTAAAACAGTTAAAGCCTGTTTTGTCTGCCCCTCAGAAGGGGCACTTGTACTCAGAAGAGGTTGAGAGAAATCTTAGTCAGATAAGACTAGAGCCCGTGATTGGACAGTATAAGGAGGAGGCTGAGCTGAACGTTTTAGAGAGGGAAGAGAGAAACAGAGGGAAGGAGACAGGGAAGAATGACAGAGAGAAGATGGAGGAAGAAGGTGAACCCGATCCACGAGGTCTGAAAGAGTCACAGGTAGCTGTGGATATCATAGAAGGACAATAGAGTAATGTAGGGACATTTGCCCAATCTAGGTGTGTAGCTTGTATTTATATCAATTGAGTTTTGGGTTCTTTGTGTGAGCATTTTGGGGGCTAAAGATTTACTGTTATAAATCTGGCTGATAAATTACAAGCCTCTGGGGTTTTCATTGTATGTGGCTAGGGGATTAGAGTCAGTGGGGTGGATGGCCTGGGAAGATAAGAGTGGTTCAGCAACAGCTAACCCCGGGAACCTGGGAAGACCTTCTTTTTTAGTGGTGAGACCATGATTGCTGGCACATAGCTGGACATAGTATGGATTTTTTATATATATAATTACACGCTACATATGGTGACCAGAATGGTGGGCAAAAATCCACTAGAAATTTAAGATTCTTAGCCTGAGAGTGGGAGGATTAGTTTTTAGAGTGCGGAGAGGAATCATTTGACTCCAGCGCACACTGGATTCTAAACAAAGAAACAGGGACAGACCCAGTTTGTGTTCTTAGCTCCCCTTCTGTAAATAGAAGCAGCATAAGTAAAGCTGCCTGCTTCCTAAAAGCAGGTAATAATAGACGTTTGGTTTAATTGTTCTAAGGTTAGAAGAATAAACGACAGATTTTGCCCGAGTCACATGGGGCATTCTGCCCGCGGTCCGGAACTAGTGCAGGGAAAGATACAGTGGCTCCAGGTAGAGAGCATAAGTAAAGCTGCCTGCTTCCTATAAGCAGGTATTAATAGAAGTTTGATTTAATTATTTTAAAGATGGTATAAAGATAAGATGCTCAAATAAACTCTTACAGGATAATCATATTCTTTTTAACGTGGGCTCCATGGGAATTTTGGGTTAAAATCCTGGTTTGACAGATTAGAAAAGGTCTAAGATAGGCTCAAATAGTAATTGCTTAATTTTCTTTATTTGTTTTAAATTGCTTAATTGTCAAGATGGGTGTAACTCTGAGTCTTATGGTTATTTTACTATTCCTCTGGGAGAGAGGTCAAGCTAAAGGTTTTCCTTGTTACTGGCTGAAGAACATACTAATTTGGGAGAAAGGCTTTATGTTGGTGTTTTTAGAAGAGGTGATTAGAGTCTGGACATCCTCCAGAGTTATATGGATCAGATATGATAGAGGGAGACACCCTGAAGAGTTAGATGCAAGACAACCAAAGAGGTAAAGATTCCTTGTGCCATCCTTCACATGACATGAATCAAGACTTATGATTGGTTATTATTAAAATTAGCTCATAAAAAGACTTTCACATGCTCAAACAAAGAGCAGAATTCCATCCTCACTAGTCTGTAAATCCTACACAGACTAAAACAATCCATGCAGATATCTTGATGGCACTTAAATTTTGTTTTGAGATTTGTATATTGCAGAGTGCACAGCTCTGTGAGAGTCATCGTCAGACAGGCTGAACTGACCTGCTCAAACTCCTGGTGTCATGGATTTCCAGTCGGATCCAGTCAGAATGCAGTCATTAGAGACTAGTAACAAGTATTGGTGTGGCCTTCTTAAGGCCTAGTCAACTCCTCCATTTTCCCTACCCTTCACCTGCCCCACCTTCAAATATATCTCTATGCCCATATTCAGCAGGAAAAAGCTATGAAGAGTCATCCTGGTTCCCTGGGTTTAGGAGTCTGGAAGTCGTTATTCCAGGTTGTCTTTCTGGGGAATTTAGAAATGGTCATAATTTAAATAGGGAGAAAATATCTAGAATTGATTGTGTAGCCATAATTTCATTTGGTAGAAATGTGTATAATTGTTACTAAGCTGAAGTTATAATTTCCTACATTAGTACAGAATGTATTTTGATACAGATTTAAGGTTTTCATTGCTATGAATTCATAGACCCAGTCTTTACAAACTGACTTTAGATAACTTAGCATACAAGTCAAGGGCCAGATAGCAAATTCATGGCTCTGAGTAAATTGTAAGGGTGTTTTCAAGATATTTTAATTAGAAATTACTGAGAGTAGTTAAAGGACAATAGTCCAGATTAGTTTTCATAGATAGATAGTTTTCAAAAACCTCAGAAATCCATAGAATGTAACATTTAATGTTATTCAATCATTTGTTGTTGAGACAAATAATAAACAATAGAGCTTCCATTCAATTCCATGTTATCTAGGTCCCACTGCAACTCTTGCTTTTCATGCATTAGTAAACCAAACAAATTCTGAGCATTATGGGGAAATGTGGTGGGGTAAATCTAGCTACTGTTGGGAAAGCAAAAGTTTAAGCCCTGGCAGTGACCGAGGACTGACTTTCCTCTACAAAGAATAGATTGCCACAAAGGAGGACCCAGTCGGTGGGAATTCCCAGAGTGTCTCTCCATTTGCTTCAGATTCACAGCCTCTACTTCCATTTTAGCATAAGAAGCTATTTCTAGCACTTGATTTTTATCTCCAATTAATTTTATATATAGAACTCTGCTAATTCCCAACATTAGGAATTTTAGAATTAAAGTTTTTAAAATGAAGTAGAGATTATATATATGTATATATACATATATGTATATATAATAACCATATATATATATACATATATATACATACATACATATATATATATATATATATATATATATATATATATATATATGGTATAATCATGTAGCCCAGTCTGGTTTTTTGAGATCTTTTTGCCTCTACCTCCCAGGTGTTTTTATTCTTACCTTTTCACATTCACTCTCTATGGACTGTGGAGCTAAGTCATCACGTTTTGACAATTTGACCAGGAGGTGAATAGATTACAGTTTTTTTCCAGTCTACAAAGTCACTGTGCAGTTTTGCTTAGTCTTGATTGTATGTGTAAAGTGAAGGATGTCATCTCTGAGGTGTGGTGCAATAATGACCGATTTGTCATCCAGATGACCCTGTCCCTGTGGATCTCCCTGGATGTCACTGAATACTTGGTACTGAGATAGTCCTAATGAATGGGATGTGACTGGGAGGTACTGAGTGACCTAGGTGGCATTAGGTCTGAACATCTCTGAGCCGTCCAGGTGTATTGCCATGCATTCTGCGGATGGCCTTTTCCTTCTCAATCGGGATCTCCCACCTTTTAATGCTTTTGATACAATTTCACAAGGCAAGGAGAATTTCCACGTGGAAATGCTTTAACCATTAGGTGGCGCTGCTGAACCACAAAAACTGAGTGAGGCAGGCCAAGATGGAAAACATCACGCTTACGGTTTCAAAAATGTTTCACTTGGAAATACTTAATCACTTGTTCAACAGAAATATCCTTTCCTAAACCATCAGATGGAAAGTCTCATCATGAAAAAGTAGTCCCAGCACTTGTGTGCTCCTGCCACTTAGCTTGGTGGATCTTTACAGGAGGCTGCTAATGAAACAGAATGTTGGAAAACAGTAGTGGGGTCCTAGGGGTGCTTCGGACAGGGTAAATGTTGAGAGGACAGTGATTATTTTGTAGTCATTAGACTCTACTTATTCTAAGGACTAAAAAGCTACTAACGGCTCTGCTCTAAATGATAGCCATTGTTAATCCTTTGAGAGTGACTCCCTTGTATTCTTCTTTGTTTTTGTCTGATTCTGTGAGGCCTTCGATTATGCTCCAGATATTGTGTGTGCATATGGTTATGTGTACATGCATAAGTGTGTACGTGCATGAGTGTGTACGTGTCTAAATCTCACACCTCTGGAGTTAGATGAAAAGAGGGACTGAAAAGAGGAGGAAGCATTGATGTTTTGGAAAATGACAATTCCCTGAGAAAATCCACTTAAATAGAGATCAAAAAGTATACAAAGGCAAAATGAACATCAGATCTATACAGTTTGCATTCTACTAAAATAATATACGAGAAAATATCCACATGAATTCAAAAGAGAAGACTATTTTATTCATTCAGCATAGGTCCCTGGAACCTTCTAATCACAAGGCAGCACATTTGCTGTCTGGGCACGGGTGTGGACAGTATTAACAGAGGCACAAAAAGAAGTCACGACCTGAAAAAAATGACTCGTCAAGTTCATTTGAAAAATAAGCTTTCAGGTTAAAACCTTCCACTGGATAAAGGGAGATGTCGAGGATTATGCAGAAACTAGAGGAAAGAAAATCCCCCGTGTTATTATTTTCGTTTTAATATTTTCAGATAAGGAACGAAAGACCGTAAATCAATAAATCTGTAATGAATACATGAATGTAGGCTAGAGGCATCTATTATTTTGCACAGTATCCATTCATAATGGCCCCAAAGAAGGAATTCTCTCAGGTCTAAATGTCAGCATCAGTCATGTCTCTTGTATTGCAGACTGAGGGATCTTATAATGAATTGCTTTTATCCTTGTACCAAAGGAGAAACACCAGTTGTATGTTGGAAGGCGGGAGCCATGGCTCTGTGGACAACTGTCAGAAAGAAATAAGCAGCTCCTTGTCTGTTCCACTGTTTCTCTCTGACTATGCAAAGCTCTCCTTTTTGTGTTTGTTTGTGACAGGGTCTTGCTGTATAGCCCAGGATGGCTTTGAACTCCTGATCATCTGGAGCCAGTGTTGGGATTATAGGTATGTACTAGCCTGCTTTTATTATATTTATTGAAGAAATTGTTACAAACAGTGCTGATGAATTTTGCTATATGTCTATTTATGTATCCATGATATACATCTTGGTGGGGCACATACATAGAAACAATAATAATAAATAGAAACAGAGAACTGAGGTGTAGATGAAGCTTTAAGGCTAGTCATACTACAGTTTAGAAATGGCCACACTTAGGTCTTAGGGCATCCAAAATATCAGCTTCTCAGAAGTGGGTATGTGGCCTTTTGCACAAGACCCTGGTGAGCAAGCAGAACATAGCAGAAGGATGCTTCTTTGTCTGCTGGGAGGCACTGTGCAGGGTGTAACAGTTAAGAAATGTAGTCAACACATGGCAGGTGCCTTCCCCCCACCCCCTAGTGAGACAGTCAGGTGTGTGCTTCTGTAGGACTCAGAGATGTGTACAGGAAGCCTGTGGCCAGTTATGAGGCCACTGCTGTGTTACACATCTCAGCACATCTTCCCCAGGCTCGGGGTGGGGAGGGGGGGTGGGGGGTCTGAAAGCTGACAAAGACCAGCCAGCTATTCCTCCATGAGATAGCCCGACATTAGGATATTTGCTTCTGACTGTGTCAGGTGCTGGTGAGAACAAAGCAAGAGACAAAATGGATGTAGTGAAGAGGGCAGGGATCCAAAGGAGCCTGGACAGCTAGAGCGAGAATGGAACAGAAGACAGAGAACTCGGGCTGCAAAGACTCAAATTGTCTCAAGTGATAATTATGCAATTACAGTGGCAAAACACTTGTTAAATCAGGATTGCACATTAAGGGAATTTAGAAGGGTTTCATAAGCCGATTGCAAAAGACGTTAATCATAAAACAATCTGCGGTAAATACAGAGAGTAACACAGTAGGAATCAGTAGACCACACTAAGAATATGAGACAATACTGTGACTCTGCATCTATATATAGTCATTCCCTGGGGGCTAGTAACCCCTAGTTAAAACTGAGCTGAAGAATACACACACACACACACACACACACACACACACACACACACACACTTCCCCCCCCAAAAAAAATTCTAACAGTTAATAGAACTAATTAAATTAACACAGTTAAATTAATACAGTTAGCCATGCCTGTGTTTCTAACACTAGGGAAGTAGAGGCATGAGAATCACAAGTTCAAAGCCAGTCCGGGCTACATAGCAAGACCCTGTCAAAAAACAAAACACATTAATGAAGATGTTAATGTGGAAAGTCTAAATTGGGCTGCTGTATTCCCGAAGTGCAGAAAGCACTCGGTAGTCAGTGCATGAACTGGTGAATGAATCAAGAGGTCACTTGTGATCAGCAGCGCGATGCAGCAGCCCTGGAAAGAGCAATGTACCATCCAGTGAGGTGTCACTGCCTTTGAGGATGAGACAAGCCATCTTTTCTGGGTCTGGTTCTGAGGGTACCCCGCTAGTTAGAGAAGCTATAGACTTCAAACTGTAGTTGGAGGGTCTCCAGGTAGAAATGCTGTAGACACCAAACAGTCTCTATCTATTGAAAGGAATCATGAGCTCAATTTGGAAGAATAGCAATGAGCAGGCCTTACAAGATCCTCTGTCTTCTGGAGCAGTAGAATAGAGGGGGGGGAAGGGAGGGAGGGAGAGAGAGAGAGAGAGAGAGAGAGAGAGAGAGAGAGAGAGAGAGAGAGAGAGAGACCCAGAAACAGAGAGGGATAGAGACAGAGACAGACTTAGAGTATAAGAGACAGAGACAGGGAAACAGAGAGAGGCACAGAGACAGAGAGACACACAGAGGGGCTATGAACATGCTCTGAAGAGTATGTACCGGCTTGTACATATTTGGCATGAAGTCATCAGTGTGATAAAGAGATCACGGGGAGGTGAAGCAAACAAGGGTACCAGACTGTTCTAGGAGCAAGAGGAAGCCAGGTCTACAGTTGTTAAGATCTATTGGAATCCAAAATGGGTAATGATGAGTAATTCTCAATGGCTTAGAGACGCTAATGTGCTCTGTAGATATGTTTTGAGATTGGACATTTAATATAATCTAGTCCTTCTTAATACCATACTTGTAGGTTTGCAGCAGCAATATACATATATGTATATGTGTATGTGTATGTATATGAAAGAATATGTGATTTCTGGCCCCAAGGAACAGGCTCATCAATGGCACATTTCTTTTCAGCCCTCCACCTACTGTTCATTAAGCTGATCTTGCCTGGGCAGTATTCATTAAGCTTCTAGATTTTGTATATGAAAAGAATTAAGATAGAATCATCTTGACAGAGCCATGGAATGGAGAGTACCAGTTGACTCCTCAGAGGATCTCAGTGACTTCCCAGCTGTTGGTGACGTTTGGTAAATGAATGTCCCAAATCTCTTAAAAGGAAAATAAAGTAGATTTAAGATGATGTTACAAATTCCACAAAAGAGAGACACTGATTTTCATAAGTATTAGAGTAGAGATTCTCTGGTTAATGGGACATCTGGAAAGCCTCAACTTGAATGAATATGGTACTATATACCCTTCTAATGCTAGCACTGAGAAGACTGAGGCAGGATAAACATGAGTTCAAAGTCAGCTTGGACTGCATAGTCAGGCTATATCACAAAACTGAACAAATCAAACTAGACAATAGCTGGGAAGACTCCTAAACAAGATAAATATTAGAATCAGAAAGAGATGTGTGTGTGTGTGTGTGTGTGTGTGTGTGTGTGTGTGTGTGTGTGTGAGAGAGAGAGAGAGAGAGAGAGAGAGAGAGAGAGAATGATGATGATGATGATACCAAGCAGACCAGGATGTCATATTAAGATACCTTAGAACCATTGTCCTTGGCTGTGAGCCTCGGAGGATTTCCAGCATTTCTGAATCAGAAGGTCTCAGGCAGAATCCAGGACTTTGTGTTTTCAGATAATGTGATGTTGATGTTAATGCTGGGCACCCACAAGTTGAGACCCAGGGTTCTATAGAGGAAGGATTCTTCATATGTTTCTGTCCAGCAGCAATACTTAGAGGAAACTGAATGTGAGACTCTCAGCTAATGAGAGATTGGGTTGGTATGAGAATCCATTTCCCCTTAACTTTCCCAAGGCCTGTGCATGGGAGACCAGAAATGTACCTTCTCAGAATAGCTTTAGCCAGATGTGGTCCAAGGAAAGGCACCTGCTCTTGCAGAAGCTACGGGCCTGCCATCTAGGATGAAAACATTCTTGTGTGCCTGTAGGTGGGTAAGGGAATGACTAGCAAGGAGCTGGTGAGCTGCGGGGCCAGCTTACTTCAGTGTTCTGCACTACTTTTGGACTCACAGGTAGGCCAGAGAGGACGGCATTCATAGATGTGGGACATAATGGAGACATGCATAGGATGGAATTGCTAACATTAGCAACGCAGCTGACTGCCTTAGTAATATATCAAATTGGGACCACAGTCAGAGTAGCAGAGGCAATTCCATGACATCTTATCTGTGGGCTGGAGGGTCATGCTGCTAAAACTGCTGGAAATTGCAAAGCACAGCAGTGTGGAGAATATAGGTGGCGAGGATTGGCAATCAGGAAAGCACCTCTCTGGGGAGGGCCAAGGACCTACCATGTATCAAGCTATGGTGGCCGTGACCTGGGGACGCAGTGACTCACATACAATGTTATCTCATTACATTTTCACAGTGGTCCCTGCAACGTGTTAATAGCTTCACTTTGCTGATGGGGAAATAGGCTGAGAAAGCTAATCTAACTTTCCCAGTACCATAGGGCAGCAGATGGGCATCTTCCTAAAAAGTTTTGAGGACTTGAGCATTCATGAGGACATCTTAGCATTGAAAGCTATGACAGCCTCTTGCCCCTGGCTCGCTACCTTGTGGGAGAATTGATTGTAATTGTTTCAGGAATGTACTGGCTAGTACCTGGCTTTTTTTTTTGTATTCGAACATTTGTTTCTAGAACAATACATGAATAGGCATACACACATGGGAAATTATTTGAGCACATTTCAGGTAGGTGTCAAAGTCCCTGAGACTCTTTGGTCTATTAGCCTATAATTTGGGTGTTGCAAAAAAATTGCTTATTTTAAAGTCTATATCTTCAGTGACAAGGGATCAGGGAGGGGGAAATAGTTTCAATCAGGGTCTTAAAAAATGGTATGTTTCTATCCTGGCTGTTAAAAAGAATGGCAATTAGCTGGGTAGATCCTGCCTGGGTTGCAGCCAAGGAATGCTGCTTCCTCGTGTGTAGCTCACAGGCAGACTTTAACCACAGACAAAATGTAATCAAAATAAACTAGATGCATTTTCACACAGAGAGTGCAGGAATTTGAGGAAAGCAAATTCAATCTCCCTTTAAGTTCTTAAAATACTGCCTCACACCCATATGAAGGTGTCATCAGCAGGCTGAAGGTTTTGTGAAGAGGAAATGTTTGTCATAACTTTGGGCAGTAGCCAATATGAGGAGACTAGGTCCTGAAGGGCTGAATCTCTAACTGCACAGCCTCTTTCTACATCTGCCATGGATCTCCTCTTCCTCTGCTCCTCATTCTATGTGCAATCTTGCTGTCAGGGCAGAGAGAGATTACAAGTGGCAGAGGAGAATACAAAGATGGTGGCATACTGCCCTCTGAGTTCACTGACAGTTGGGAGAATGTTGTACAGGATCCCAGGTTTCAAATGGTTTTGGAGCAAGCTTACCCATCGAGTTAGAATGGTATAAATCATGGTGCAGCCCAAGGGCCTAGGCCTGTGTTTAGGACATTTGGAAACTTCTCTTTTGACCCACCAAAGCCACAAGGTGACACAAGATTTCTGACATGTGAGGTTCACTGCAAAATGCAAATGCTGGGCTTCCCACTGAAGGGGACAAATAAACTGTGCGAGCCTCTAACAGCAGTTGAAATACATCTACACTGCTACCCCTGGTTCCTAGTATAGAGCTTCGAAGACCACTCTGATTCCTTGAATGGGCAGCATTGAGAGGACCATCTGAGATTACTTGTAATAAATCCATCTTGCCTCAGCCCAAGTTTATGTGAGTGGGAGAATCTTGGGACCTGGTGAGCTGCCTCCTATGAGCTCTACTGGCATAGCATGTATAATTAACCTGAGACAGCTTTCCACACAGGAATGAGTACTTGAGATAAGTGATAGAGAGAAAAAGTTTAGTTTGGATTATGGATTTATGCTTATCTGGGTGCACTGCTTCTGCAGTGAGACAGCATATCATGATGCTGAGCACATTGTGGAAACAAGATACTCACCTCATAAAAGCCGGAAGCAAGGAGGGAAGAAAGAGGCTAGCCTAGGTCACACTTCCTATAAGCCCCATCACCTCCCAATAGTGCCAACAGTTAGTGATCAAGACGTGGGCCTTTGAGGGACACTTCCAAAGCGTATCAGAAACCTCCAGGAGGGCTTAAGCTTAGTGGTGGCATACTAGAAATCTCCACATGCACCTGAAAAATGCCCTCCCCCACTTGCCCCAATTATCTCCTCCATTTGTTTGCTCTGGAGCTATGCCTGTTATCATAAACCAGTAATAGTAAATGTCATAATTAGCTTCAGCTGCCAGCTTGGCAAAAACCTACAGTCACCTGGAAAGAGGGGACCATAACTGAAAAATTGCCTCAATCAGATTGGCCTGTGGCCATGTCTGTGAGGCTTTATTTTATTATTTTTTTGAAGTTGCTAATTGATGCAGAAGAGCCCAGACCATTGTGAGCAGTGCCATCCCTAGGCATGTGAGCTTGAGGTGTATAAGAAAGCAAGCTGGACAAATTATGGGGAGAAACTTGGTAAGTTGTGTTCCTCCATGGTCTGTCTCTGCTTCAGTTTTTTCCCAGGTTGTTGTCTTGGGCTCATGCCTTGGCTTCTCTCAGTTACCTTGTGTTGCCCACTTTGTGTTGGGAACCTGAAATGGGGTCAATCTGGCAAGCCTGGCCTTTTCCTCTAGGGTTGATACCAGGTTCCAGCTCTGACAGAGTTTATCTAAATGGTGAGTCAATAAGTTGATATCTGTAGAAAACTGAAAAAGTGAAAACCAGGTGATGTGACCTGTGCCTCTAAACCTCAGCACTTGGGTGCTAGAGGCAGGAGGTCAGAAGGTCTAGGTAATCCTCAGCTATGTAGGGAGTTCAAGTTCAGCCCTATGTGGAAATATTATCTTGAGTAGCTTCTTATTGACCTGGTCTCTCTCTCTCTCTCTCTCTCTCTCTCTCTCTCTCTCTCTCTCTCTCTCTCTCTCTCTCTCCATATATATATATATATATATATCAGTTATATATATATCAGTTATATATATATATCAGTAAGGATTTTTCTTTCTTCTTTAAGGTACAAAAATATGAAGTTTGATATGAATATGAAGAAGGTACAAAAATATGAGTTTTTTTTCTTTTTCCACATGACTTTTCTGCTCCTGTGCATATTCTGTTTGCTCAGTAGATTTCAACTAGAGGAAAGTTAGGTTCAAAAATAATCAAGGAATTAAGAACAGAGGGCTTATGTGAATGAAAGAGACATCAGTAGCCTTAGCATGGGTACAGTCATCCGGTGGCTGATTCAATTCAATGCAAGGAGTTTAGTTTACTTAAGTCTAAATGATGGCACTACCACTTGCTTGGCAACATGAGCAGATCATTCTCTTAGACTGGCTTTCCACTACTGGATCTAGCCACGTGTGTTTCTTGTTTGCACTCTGTGGTGGTTTGAATAGGTTTGGCTCTCATAGATGCATGTGTTTGAATGCTTGTCCATAAGGAGCAGGGCTATTAGGAGGTGTGGTCTTTTTGGAGGAAGTATGTCACTGTGTAGGTGGGCTTTGAGATCTCCTGTGCTCGTGCACTTCCCAGTTCAGAAGAGAGAACATCTTGGCTGCCAGCAGAAGGCAGTTTCCTTCTGGTTGCCTTCTAATCAAAATGTAGAACCCTTGGCTCCTCTAGTACCACGCCTGCCTGGATGCTGCCATGCTTGCCAGCATTATGATAATGGACTGAACCACAAAAACTGTAAGCCAGCCCCAGTTAAATGTTTGCCCTTAAAAGAGTTGGCCTTATAAGAGTGCCTCTTCTCAGCAATAGAACCCTAGCTAAGGTACATGCTTATCTTTTGCATTTCTGTCACCGGGGTGACAAGGGTGTTATGCATGTTTATCTGAAGTTTGCAATAAGCTGAGGAGGAGGAGTCTGACTGCACCATGCTGAAAATGGCCAAGCTAATATCACAGGGAAAGAAAGCTCATTGATGAGAATGATAGAACCTCCTTAGAAAGGTTTGTTCATGTCCATGTTAAGGTTTGCAACACAGTTAGGAACAGTGGACTAAAGTATTAAAGTCACAGGTGACAAAGCAGCTGCCTACCTATGCTGTGGAGCTCCAGCAGGGACTCCCCAGTTCTGTTATGGTTCAAGGGTCATCCTCACAGAAGAAGTTCCACAGAGAGAAGCTTTGGCAGCCTGGAAAGAAAAGCACCAACCACTGTGAGAATTAGAGAGCTTGAGATGGAGTTTGGTCTTACGCAAAGCTTGCACACTGAGGGACTGTAATATTTAACCTGTATTTGGGTTTGCTTTAGCCGATATTAAAACAAACAAACAAAACTTGGGGACTCCCTGTAGAAAATGTAGTTTCTTATTTCTCTTAAAAATTCAGCAGAACTAAGCACTATTATTTGATGGCTTGGGCATTTGTATAATGAGGAGATAGGGAGTCAGACAGGAAACTTACATAAAATCAGGACTCTCCAGCATATGTGGGATCTGTCTCAGCACACCAGATGACTCCCTGCTTGAACCTGTTTCCCTGCCTGTCTTTACTGTGACTCTACAACCCAGGCCCATCTCCATCTCTCAGCTTCCTGCCAAATAAGATGTCAATGAGAATAATTGCTTTTTAAATTGGGCACCTAATTCTTTCAAACATATCACAATCAATTTTTTTCTCTATGGCACTAGAATAACATTTCAAGGAAAAATTTAAATGTGTATGAGAACAGTGATTGATAAGAAAATAAAATTACCTTATAAATATAAATAATTATGCTAGCAGAATGAAAACAGAAATATATGTTGTGAAGGGCCTGCAAATGATTGGTTCCAGACTAAAGAGTCATTTTATTTTATTGTTTGGATTCCTGCTAGAGCAGGCATTTATGTGCACTAAGAGTGGGAGGGTCTGTGTGACCTTCAACAATACTGACACCCTTCTGCCTTATGTCTTTACCACCTGCAAAGCAGACATTGAAGCGCCCACTCCTTCTTTATTGCATCGGTAAATTAGACCTTGTGTGCAAGCTCTGAGTTCTTCTGTAGACATAGGGAACACATTGCTGATCTTGATATTGTGAATTGGAACGTAGACTGAAATGTTATTTATTCTGAAAACCTGAGGTTATTATTTCCTTGGCAGCAGAATGACCCTTTTAAGCAAGTGCATACTTCCTTATGAGCCTAGGAAAGAATAGAATGAACTCCTTTCACTTGGCACAAATGCACAATTTTAAATGTTTGTAATGCCTGGCAAACATTCTGCTCTAAGCACTTTAAATCGTGCTAGTCACAGTCATAATGTAATAAGACCTTGTGCCTTTTCTTCTGTTGTGTTCTTTCAAAAGAATGCAGAAGAGATGGGGGTTATAAAGAAAGGAGGAGTAGATTGCCCTTTGCTATGTCAAATACATGGTGTTCTTAATTTTTTGTTTGTTTTGTTTTTTGTTTTATTTTATTTTTCTGTTTTCTCTACTCTCACACATTTGAAATGTATCCACACAGAGTTTATATATTGGACCTAAGGTATTCTTTTCTTTCTGTTTGCTTTAAAGTAAAATGCTCACAAATCGTAGAGAGCCATGGCTCTTATGCCTCTTATAAGTTGGTCAGTGGACTGAAACACAGGAAGAGTTCCTCCCGCTCTCCTGTCCCCACATTCCACACTCTGGAGATTGTTTTATGCTTGTGGTAGGGTTTTCCAGAGACATAGGACCAATAGGTTATATATGTGTATGCTTAATGGGATTTAATAGGGAAATTGTGTGTGTTATCTTGGGGAAGGTGAAATCCTGCAATAGGTTACCTACAGTTGGAGGACCTGGAATCCTGACAGTGCGCCCTCGTTCAAGACAGATGGCCTCAGAACTGAGAGCTCTCATAACTCTAAGGTCTAAAGGATAAAAATGGGATGGGGTGGGACTGCTGTTATGAGTCCTGGAGTCCCAAAGTCAGGAAGCTTGGAGTTCTGTTACTCAATAAGGAGGAAATGGCTTTCTTTAGACAAAGGCTAAGACTTGAACTCATGGGCCCTTGGAAGGCATTTTGGATCTAGACAGAGTAGCAAAGAGGTGGACAGAAGACCCAGCAGTTACAAGACTAGATTACTGTTGTATAGAACCTAAATTCAGTTCCCAGTACCCACACTGGGTGGCTCACAGCCATTGTATCCCCATATCCACCTGATGCACAGCCCCCTTTTTGGCCTTTGCAGATACCTACATGCACAACATACATAGAAACTCAACAAACCCATATGATATAAACAATATGATAAAATACATTTTTCTTTTTTCTTTTTTTTTAAAAGAATTACTTATTTTATGAGTACACTGTCACCGTCTTTATAGACACCAGAAGAGGGTACTGGATCCCTTTACAGATGGTTTTGAGCCACCATGTGGTTGCTGGGAATTGAACTCAGGACCTCTGGAAGAGCAGTCAGTGCTCTTAACCACTGAACCATCTCTCCAGTCCCAATACATTTTTTCTATGTGTTTTCCTTGTGCCTGTAGATGTTAGAAGAGGGCACCAGATCCTGTGAAACAGGAGTTATCGATGGTTATAAACCATTATATAGATGCTGGGAACTGAACCCAAGTCCTCCACAAGTGCACTCTTAAGCACTGAGTCATGTCTTGAGACCCCTGAATTTTGTTTTTATGGAAAATATCAAGGAATAAGGTATAATTCCATAAGAAGTAGAAAGAATGTTTAGTTAGAAAAAAATAGTTGAATATTGTAATAGAATGCTTTGGTCTATCAGGAAACCTGTTGATCTCTCAGGTCCTAGTGCCAATGGCGATATGTTTAGTGGACAAGAGATCATGAATATGGGCTAGAGAGATAGCTCAGTGGTTGAAAACAAATACCGTTCTTACAGAGGACCTAAGGTTGAGTCTCAGCTCTTAAATTGGATTGTGTTCTTACAGAGGACCTACATTTGAGTCTCAGCACTTAAATTGCATTGCTCATGTCCATCTGTATCTCAAATCCCAGGGAGATCTAGTGTCTCTGGCTTCTGTGTACACTGTGTACACTAATGTTCACCTATGCACAGACACACAAATATACTCACACAAACACACATGCCAACATATACACATGCACCTTAAAAATAATAAAAAAATATATACCTAAAAGGAGACTATGAATGAAGACAACTCAGAGCAAGAACTGGCATGTCCATGGCATAGGTAGTCATTGAAGGAATGAACTGTGTCCTACTTTTTGTGTGGGCTTTATCAGACTTTTATTTCTGTACCCAAGCCCTCAAGATAATCAACTTTTAAGGATCTAAAAGTTTGTTTTGGCTCACAGATTTGGAGAGGTCAGTACGTTTTTGACTTATTAATGCTTTTGAGACAGTGGTGAGGCAAAACATTATGATGTGAATGAGTAGCAGAAGGATTTGCTCATCTCATAGCAGCCACAAGCAAAGAGAGAGAGAGAGAGAGAGAGAGAGAGAGAGAGAGAGAGAGAGAGAGAGAGAGAGAGAGAGAGAGAGGTAATTGAATCCTAACTCGGTCATCAATCTCTTTTAAGGGCATGTTTCCAGTGACCTCAATTCCTATCTTGAGATCTCATTTTAGTTTTTTATAATATTTGTGTTTATTATTTGACAATTTTATAATGCATACATGCATAGAGTGTATTGTTATCAGATCCATCCATAACTTCCTTCTGGTGCCTTCATGTTCTCTTTTGAGGTAGTCCACTTAGTGCTGGTTGCATGCATGTGGATATGGTGCCATCTACTGGATCATAGGCAACCCACAAGCAGCCATATGGCTAAAGAAAAATAAGTTCTCTACCTTTGTAGCAAGCATCATTTGCTAATTTCTCTTTATCTAGGGGCTCTTTCCTCATGCATATTAGAATGTTGATTGGCATGATCATATGCAGGCAAGTATAACTCCTATGACATGTGAAGACAATAGCCATGTTATATTCATAGGACTGAATTCCATAGTATTTCACCCCATTCTCTGGCTCTTTCATTCTCCTCTTCTGCGTTCCCTCTTCTCAGGCCTTCCTGAGCCTTGTTAAGGGTAGCTGAGTTGAATAGATGTCCTACTTAGGACTGATCATACAACACTTATTCTCAACACTTGACCCTTTATGAGTCTCTGCATTGACTATGAATTACTTCAAAAGAAGTTTCTTTGACTAAAGCTGATAGCAGGGCTAATCTATGGAAATAAATAGAAATATTCAAAGGGCAGTTTGATGATACTTTAGTTTAGTAAAACATTAGTAGTAAATTCCTCCCTGGGGGCAAAGAAATCTCCAGATGTGGGCTTTAGACATGAATTCTAGGCATGAATTCCTTACTACAGCAAGTCTCAGCTGAAACATTTTAAGTGATTTGTTACTCTCATAAGAGTAATGCTGCTGTTGCACCACTAATTTGCCTGTCAGATTGGTATATAGTAAGCAGGGCTCAATTCTGGAACAGTCCACTGATGCCTTTTTCCCCTGGGTACTCTATATAGCAACCTCTGGTACTGTTAAAGGAGGGATGAAATTTCAAGGCTAGTTCCAACTTGATTTATCTATGTCCTGAAACCAAAAAATTACATATCTTCAGCATCATCTCTTAACCATCTAGCTGTGGTAGGTAACCAAGGCTTACTTCTTGAAATTCTAATCACCCCTCTATAATATCATAGACTGGAGGACCAAGATTTGGTAATCTTTTGGGGACATTTAAGACCAAAATAGTAATGTCAGAATTCTTGCCACTCTCCAGAATTACCTGAGGATTCTGAAAAGGGAATTAGGGTGGAGATTTATAGTAGACAACAAAGCAAGAACCTTGTAATTGGGACCTAAGTGTAACTGTTGTGTAGTAGTTTCTTCTGAGATTGAAACATTCTGTAGAACCTCGAGAAAGAAAGTAAAAAGCTCTGCATGGTTAGATGTGAGGCCTCCATCTTCACTCCTGCGACTGAGCAAGCTGTTACAGTCAGGAACTCAGGGAACACCCGAGTGTAAGATCAGTTGGGACATGGTCTGCCAGGGCCTGACTCGCACCCAGGATCTGGGCAGCACCACAACCGTCTGTGCAATTATCCTTCCAGGGGACATGTGCTCTGCAGGGAGTTCTGCATTTAGAGGTGAGGCCACCATCTTTGCTCCTGTGACTGAGTGAACAGGTGCAGCCAGGAGCACAGGTAACACCTGAGTGTCAAATCAGTTGGGACACTGTCTGCCAGGACCCCACCTGCACCAAGGAACTGGGTAGTGCCACAGCACACTGTGCCAGGGGAGAGCCAGTTACCCAGGGGTGCTGAGACAGGCTTGCAGGCACAAAGGAGGGACAAGCACCAGCCAGAGACAGCAGGACCAACTAACACCAGAGATAAGCAGATGGTGAAAGGCAAATGTAGGAACATTACCAACAGAAATCAAGGCAACATGACACCATCTGAACCCAATTCTCCCACAACAGCAAGTCCTGGATAGCAGAAAAGCAAGATTTGGATTTAAAATCACATCTCATGATGCTGATAGAGGGCTTCAAGAAGGACATAAAGGACATCTCACTTAAAGAAATACAGGAGAACACAAGTAAACAGGGAGAAGCCCTTAAAGAATTTCAGGAAAACACAACAAAACAGGTGAAGGAATTGAACAAAACCATCCAGGATCTAAAAATGGAGGTAGGAAAAATAAAGAAAGAACAAAGGTAAACAACTTGGGACATAGAAAACCTAAGAAAGATGTCAGGAGTCGTGGATGCAAACATCAACAACAGAATACAAGAGATAGAAGAGAGAATCTCAGATGCAGAAGATACCATAGAAAGCATTGACACACAGTCAAAGAAAATGCAAAATACAAAAAGCTCCTGACCCAGATCATCCAGGAAATCCAGGACAAAATGAGAAGACCAAACCTAAGGACTATAGATATAGAAGAGAGTGAGGATTTCCATCTTAAAGGGCAAGTAAATGTCTTCAACAAAATAATAGAAGAAAACTTCCCTAACCTAAAGAAAGAGATATCTATGAACATACAAGAATCCTACAGAACTCCAAATAGATTTGATCAGAAAAGAAATTCCTCCCCTCACATAATAATTAAAACGCCAAATGCAGTAAATAAAGAAAGAATATTAAAAGCAGAAAGGGAAAAAGGTCAAGTAGCATATAAAAGTAGACCTATCAGAATTACACCAGACTTCTCACCAGAGACTAAGAAAGCTAGAAGATCCTGGGCAGATGTCATACAGACCCTATGGAAACACAAATGCCAACCCAGGCTGCTATACCCAGAAAATCTCTCAACTACCATAGATGGATAAACCAAGGTATTCCATGACAAAAACAAATTTACATAATATCTTTCCACAAATCCAGCCCTTCAAAGGATAATGATTGGAAAACACCAACAAAAGGAAGGAAACTGCACACTAGAAAAAGCAAGAAATTAGTCTTCCTTCAACAAACCCAAAAGAAGATAACCACACAAACATAAAACTTACATCAAAAATAACAGCAAGCAACAATCACAATTTCTTAATATCCGGTGGAGTCAATTCCCCAATAAAAAGATATAGACTAACAGACTGGATACATAAACAGGACCCAGCATTTTGCTGCATACAGGAAATGCATCTCAGTGTCAAAGACAAACACTACCTCAGAGTAAAAGGCTGGAAAACAATTTTCCAAGCAAATGGTTCTAGGAAACAAGCCGGAGTAGCCATTATAATATTGGATAAAATTGACTTTCAACCAAAAGTCATCAAAAAAGACACAGAAGAGCACTTCTTACTTATCGAAGAAAAAATCTACCAAGATAAACTCTCAATTCTGAACATCTATGCTCCAAATGCAAGAGCACCCTCATTTGTAAATGAAACTTTACTGAAGTTTAAAGCACACATTTCACCTTACACAATAATTGTGGGTTACTTCAACACCCCACTCTCCTCAATGGACAGATCAGGGAAACACAAACTCAACAGAGACACAGTGAAACTAACAGAAGTTTTGGAACAAATGGATCTAGTAAATATCTATAGAACACTTCATCATAAATCAAAAGAGTATATGTTCTTTTCAGCATCTCATGGTACCGTCTCCAAAATTGACCATATAGTTGGTCACAAAACAGACCTCAACAGATTTAAGAAGATTGATCTAATCCCATGCCTCCTATCAGATCACTAGGGAGTAAGGCTGGTCTTCAATAAAACAAAAACAACAGAAAGCCCACATACACATGGAACCTGAAAAATGCTCTACTCAATGATACCTTGGTCAAGGAAGAAATAAGGAAAGAAATCAAAGACTTTTTAATTTAATGAAAATGAAGGCACAACATACTCTAATTTATGGGACACAATGAAAGCAGTGCTAAGAGGAAAACTTATAGCTCTGAGTGCCTCCAAAAAGAAGCTGGAGAGAGCATACTCTAGCAGCTTAACAGCACACCTGAAATATCTAGGACAGAAAGAAGCTAATATAGCCAAGAGTACTAGAAGGCAGGAAGTCATCAAATTCAGGGCTGAAATCAAGCAAGTAGAAACAAAAAGTACCATACAAAGAATCAACAAAACTAGGAGCTGGTTCTTTGAGAAAATCAACAAGATAGATAAACCCTCAGCCAGACTAACCAGAGGGCATAGAGACAGTATCCAAATTAACAGAATCAGAAATAAAAGGGAAATATAACAACAGAAACTGAGGAAATTCAAAAAATCATCAGATCCTACTACAAAGTCTATACTCAACACAACTGGAAAATCTGGAGGAAATGGACAATTTCCTAGACAGATACCAAATACCAAAGTTAAATCAGTATCAGACAGACCACCTGAACAGCACCATAGCCCCTAAAGAAATAGAAGAGGTCATTGAAAATCTTCCAACCAAAAAAAGCACAGGACCATTTAGTGAAGAATTCTATCAGACCTTCAAAGAAGACCTAACACCAATACTCTTTAAACGATTCCACAAAATAGGAGCAGAAGGAACACTACCCAACTCGTTCTATGAAGCCACAATTACACTGGTACCAAAACCACACAGAGATCCAACAAAGAAAGAGAACTTCAGACCAATTTCCTTTATGAATACAGATGCAAAAATAATAAAATTCTTGCCAACAGAATCCAAGAACATACCAAAATGATCATTCATCATGATCAAGTAGACTTCATCCCGGGGATGCAGGGATGGTTCAATATATGGAAATCCATCAATGTAATCCACTACATAAACAAACTCAAAGAAAAAAAAACACATGGTCATATCATTCGATGCTGAAAAAGCATTTGACAAAATTCAGCATACTTTCATGTTAAAAGTTTTGGAAAGAACAGGAATTCAAGGCCCATACCCAACATAGTAAAAGCAATATGCAGCAAACCAGTAGCCAACATCAAATGAAATGGAGAGAAACTTGAAGCAATCTCACTAAAATTAGGGACTAGACAAGGATGCCCTGTCTCTTCATATTTATTCAATATAGTACTTGAAGTTCTAGCTAGAGCAAATAGACAACAAAAGGTGGTCACAGAGATACAAATTGGAAAGGAAGAAGTCAAACTGTCACTATTTGCAGATGATATGATAGTATACTTAAGTGGTCCAAAAAACTCTACTAGAGAACTCCTATAGCTTATAAACAATGTCAGGAAAGTGGCCGGATATAAAATTAACTCAAACAAATCAGTAGCCTTCCTATACTCAAAGAATAAACAGGATGAGAAAGAAATTAGGGAAACGACAACTTTTACAATAGTCACAAACAATATAACATATCTTGGTGTGACTTTAACCAAACAAGTGAACGATCTGTAAGACAAGAACTTTAAGTCTCTGAAGGACAAAATCAGAGAAGACTTCAGAAGATGGAAAGATCTCCCATGATGGTGGATTGGTAGGTTTAATATAGTAAAAGTGGCCATTTTGCCAATAGCAATATACAGATTCAATGCAATCCCCATCAAAATCCCAACTCAATTCTTCATAGAGTTAAAAAGAGCAATTCTCAAATTACTCTGGAATCACAAAAAAACCCCTAATACCCCCAGGATAGCTAAAACTGTTCTCAATAGTAACAGAACTTCTGGGGGAATCAGTATCCCTGATCTCAAGCAGTACTACAGAGCAATAGTGTTAAATACTGCATGGTATTGGTACAGTGACAGGTAGGTAGATCAATGGAATAGAATTGAAGTCCCAAAAATGAATTCACACACCTATGGTAACTTGATCTTTGACAAAGGAGCTAAAACTATCCAATGGAAAAAAGATAGCCTTTTCAACAAATGGTGCTGGTTCAACTGGTGGCTAGCATGCATAAGAATCAAATCGTGCCATTCTTATCTCCTTTTACTAAGCTCAAGTTCAAGTGGATCAAGGACCTCCACATGAAAATATACACACTGAAACTAATAGAAAAGAAACTGGGGAAGAGCTTTGATCACATGGGCACAGGGGAAAATTTCCTGAACAGAACACCAGTAGCTTATGCTCTAAGATCAAAAATTGACAAATGGAACCTCATGAAATTACGAAGTTTCTGTAAGGCAAAGGAAACTCTCAATAGGACAAAACAGCAACCAACAAATTGCGAAAAGATCTTTACCAACCCTACATCTGACAGAGGGCTAACAGCCAATATATACAAAGAACTCAAGAAGTTAGACTCCAGAGAGCCAAATAACCCTATTAAAAATGGGGTACAAAGCTAAACAAAGAATTTTCACCTGAGGAATATCGAATGGCTGAGAAGCACCTAAAGAAATGTTCAACATCCTTAGTCATAAGGGAAATTCAAATCAAAACAACCCTGTGATTTCACCTCACACCTGTCAGAACGACTATTATCAAAAACTCAGGAGACAAGAAGTGCTGGCGCTGATGTGAAGAAAGAGAAACACTCCTCCACTGCTGGTGGGATTTCAAGCTGGTACAACCAACTCTGGAAATCAATCTGATGGTTCCTCGGAAAACAGGGCATAATACTACAATAGGACCCTGTTATACCACTTCTGGGCCTATACCCAGAGGATTCTCCAACATGTGATAAGGACACGTGCTCCACTATATTCATAGCAGCCCTATTTATAATAGCCAGAAGCTAGAAAGAACACAGATGTCCCTCAATGGAGGAATGGATACAGAAATTGTGGTATATTTACACAATGGAATACTACTCAGCTATTAAAAACAATGAATTCATGAAATTCTTAGGCAAATGGGTGGAACTGGAAAGTATTATTCTAAGTGAAGTCACCCAATTACAAAAGGACTCATATGGTATGCCCTCACTGATAAGTGGGTATTAGCCCAGAAGCTTGGAATACCCAAGAAACAATTCACATATCAAATCATGCCCAAGAAGAAGGAAGAATAAAGTATGGATACTCAGATCCTTCTTAGAAGGGCGAACAAAATATCCACCGAAGGAAATACAGAGAAAAAGTGTGGAGCAGAGGCTGAGGGAAAGAGCATCCAGTGACTACCCCACCTAGTGATCCATCTCATATAGTTTCAAAACCCAGACACTATTAATGATGCCCCCAAGTACTTGCTGACCAGAGCTGGATATAGCTGTCACCTGGGAGGCTCTGCTAGTGTATGACAAATACAGAGGGGAACACTCTCAGCCAGCCATTGAACTGAGCACAGGGTCCCCAAGGGGGGATCTTGAGAAAGGACCCAAGGAGCTGAAAGGGTTTGCGGCTCCATAGGAGGAACAATGATATGAGTCACTCAGTACTCCCAGAGCTCCCAGGGATAAAACCATCAACCAGATAGTACACATGGTGTTACCCATGGCTCCAGGCACATACACAGCAGAGGATGGCCTTGTTGGACATCAAAGGGAGGAGAGGCCCTTGGTCCTGGGAAGTCTCGATGTAGCAATGTAGGGGAATACCAGGATAGGGAAGCTGGAGAGGGTTGATTGGGGAACAGGGGGAGGGGAGATGGCTTATGGGCTTTTTTTGGGGGGGGACCAGGAAAGGGGAAATCATTTAAAATGTAAATAAAGAATATATCTAATAAAAAATCATAATAATGAATGAAAAAGAAAGAAAGAAAATAAACCGAAAATAGTTACAGGAAGTCCCTGAAACTGACCAGCCTTACTAGATACCACATTCCCAGAAGTAAACAATGAAGACTGCTGAGTGTCACCCTTGGATAAGCCAAGCTACAAAGAGGCAGGGAATGGTGGATCAGCCTGAAAGAACCAGGAGGCCAGATTTACAGCAAGTGAATAACTTGGAAATGTCAGTCTTCAGCCTTTGAGCTGCCTGTGGTACAACTGTGTGGTACTTCAAGCTTTTGTTACCTCTGTTGGGGTAGACTTTGATGATATAGCTGTCTTAGGATCATTTCTGCTCCTATTAGTTACCTCTCACTTATCCATGTACATAATATCAGTAAAATTAATTGGTTACACATACTGGACTTGGGTGGTATCTGTACTTTGGTATGTCATAGGCTCTCTGTCTGGGGATAGAAGGTGTGTGTGTGTGTGTGTGTGTGTGTGTGTGTGTGTGTGTGTGTGTATGTGTGTGTGTATGTGTGTGTGTGTGTGTGTGTGTGTGTGTATGTTTGAAACTCACCAGGAAAAGTCTTATCACATAACAATAAGAGAGACTGCTTATTCTTAAGAATACTATAGAAAAACAGTGATTTCAATCAGGAAACAAATATAAGGTTTGTCCAACAGCCCTAGTAACTGCTTGAGGCTTAATACTTCAACAAGTGATTCTTTAATCTGTATGTCTATTTTAAAGTGACCACTAAGGAGCAAACCAAGAATCAGCCTGCTATATATAATATGAGTGAAGTCTGTTTTGGGGCTACAATTTTGCATGTAAATGGATTCAGGAGTTTGTCAGTGGAAATCTTTAGGAAGCAGGGACCAGTCATGGCTTTGTGGGAACAATATGTAGCTTTGTGAAATGTCCTTATGTATGAGAAGCTATGCAAATGTGAGATATGGGAAGTAAAAATACTGTGATAGGTGAGAGAATTTTGGATCTAGAAATGCCAAAATGGAAGGCTTAGTGCAAATCTGCACTTATTTAGGTGACAATGAGCTGGGTCATGTGACTTGAATCCAGATTTCTCATCTGTAGAATGAAGATTGTAATGCCTGCCTTTCCTGTGTCTCAGAGTAGCATTTGTGATGTACTGTCAAACAATAGTTTGCTGGTTGCTAATTCTTGTAAAAAATGGGATTGCTGATCCAGGCACCCAGGAAAGTCTGAGCTGGATGAAGAGGCATAATTATCCATCTGCCCATGCTTGGGTTTCTTAGAGACTGTAATAAGCTATCCTGCTTTCTGGATTTCTCTGAGCAAATTTCATACACGTATTTGTAATTTTTTACTTTTTCTGTAACCTCTTTCCCCCTTTCTGCTTCCTTTTTCTGAAAAGTATTTCATGGAACATAGTTTGGGAAATGCAACCATAAAGCAACAAAAGAAGAAACTCAAAAAGCCTGTGCCTGCATGCTCTCTTCTATTTCAAACGGTGTCTTGTTTATAATACTGGCATTGTACAAAGCAAATGTAGTCTCCTTATTTCTCAAGGTATTTTGAAGCAACCTGGCAGGAATCACTAGATAGAATAAAAAGAAAAGCCCCTAATAAAAATCATGGGCACAGAGAAGCATTTTTGTGTGGGTCTTGGGACCTTGTGTGCTGACTTCAGGGGTCATATGGCTTCTTATCAAGCTGAATAGCTACATGAACAGGTGGGAAGGAGACAGGAGCCTCATAGTTACTGCTCTACTGAAGAGGTAGCCCAGACTCCTGGAGACACACAGCAGTGCCTGTATCTGACACAGAAAGCATCTCCTTACTTACATTTTATTGCATACATAAGCTAAGGAAAAGAATCTGGGAAACTAAATTGATGCATTTTTAACAATTATATAAAATATTTGGTTGTATTTAACTATTTTTTCTGGCTATCAATGACATCCATTTGATGGACATTGGACTTTGAGGATGTGGCTATTGTCTACCTTGTGCAGCAGCCTTTGCAAAGCTCATAATGTAAGGGAGGCTGCCACCCCTCTACCACATATCAGGGCTATGACTTATTATCAAAGAAAATGTGATTTAAAAGATTTCCTTGAGTACTAGTTTCTTTATCTGTGAATTGAGAAGTATTTCATTAAAGATAAGTATTTCCTTTCTTTCTCTTTTATAAGCTAAAGTCTGAAAGACTGTCCAAGTTTGAAGGCTCATTGTTGCCATTACTAACATTTTGAAAACAAATGATTTGATGTTGGGAGGAGGTGCTGCCATATGCAGTGTTGGACTTTTGACAATCTCCCTTGTCCCTGGTCCCTATAGCACCGACTCTTTAGTTGTAACAAGCAAAAATGTCTTTGGATTATAAAATACTCCATGGAAGGAGAAAATAACCCTGGTGTTTGTTAGAATTTGAATTTCAAAAACAATTGTTTAAAGGAGAAAAAGATGGTTCAGTGCTGGAGCCTTAAGGGGCAAAAGGGAGGATGTTTCAACTATGAGGATTTCTTTAATAAGGATGACTTCAGTAGATGTAAACTGAGGCAGCCTTCAGAGTCTCTACTAGAATTCCCTGGTGGACTCCAGAATCCACATATGCTTACATATTTTTGTTAAATAGCACAGTATTTGCACAGAATCCACACTGTCTGTCCTTATATTTTATTTTTATTTTTATTTTATTTTATTTTATTTTTTTTTGTTTTTTGAGACAGGGTTTCTCTGTATAGCCATGGCTATCATGGAACTTGTTCTGTAGACCAGGCTGACCTTGAATTCAGAAATCTGCCTGCCTCTGCCTCTCAAGTGCTGAGATTAAAGGTGTGCGCCACCACTGTCTTCTCCTCATATTTTAAATAATTCCTAAATTGCCAGTAATACCTACTGGGATGTAGATGCTTTGTAAAGAGCCATTGACTGTCATATTTAAGAAAAATAAGGCAAACATATGCAGTATTGGAATTATTCATCTATTTTGAATATTTTCAATCTGTGGGTGATTGAACAGAGGGATCAGGATGCAGAATCCATGGATATGGAGAGCTGACAAAGAAATAGAATGTCACTGAATAAACAACATGGGATCCCATCTAGCTTTTGAGTGAGAAAATTTCTTTTCTTTTTCTGATGCTTCTGAGAGCATCCTTAGGATAAATGCCCTGTTTCTACCTATCAAGGTAAGGAACAAAGCTAGTTAAAGAAAGTGGCTTTATGGCTGGAGATGAAGTGGCTCTCTTGTAATGTGACTGTTGGTGATGATTCCTACAGTGCTAGCTCTTATGTGGTTCAGTGGTGGATAAATAAATGAATAAATAAATAAATAGAAGATAAAAGTCATTTAATTATGACACACAAAAATAAAAGAAGAACGTAACACTATGCATATACTAATAATATTCAGTCTATCGAAACTAATTCCAGGTACAAACATCTGTGAGTCACAAGTATTCTGTGGCATGCATCCTTCTGGGAGCATCTTCTGCCTAGGTGACCACAAGAGATTCCATGTTAGTTTCCCTGTTTCAGTCTTTGACCAAGGTTTTCCACTCCCCCATTTTAGCAAGTAAGATCCTTCTAACTTGTAGTCCTTCAGCTACCCCCTTCTGTACACTTTCTGTTACTATCTATCACTTTCTCTATGAAATCCACAAGGAGTGGGGCTCAGAAAACTGTTTAGCTTGCATTTAATTATACCTGTTATCTCTTTTTGCTTTTCAAAGTAAATGCTTTATCAAATCTTAACTTCTAGTAAGGTAAGGATACTCTTCCACTTTTAAAAAAATGTATTTTTTCCATGAAAATCCTCTCCCCTTTTTCTGCTCTAATTCTTGCTCCTTAAAGAAGTGTTAGCATACACATGACTTCTTTTCAAAAGTTGTTACTCATTTCCCAGTAATATAGTATGTTCCGATCAGGCAGGAGAGAGAGAGAGAGAGAGAGAGAGAGAGAGAGAGAGAGAGAGAGAGAGAGAGAGAGAGAGAGAGAGAGAGAGACAGAGAGACAGAGAGACAGAGAGACAGATAGAGAGAGAGTCTGGAATGAGGTCTTTGAAACTTCAAAGCCTATCCCACTGATGCACCTATTCCAACAAAGTCGTATTTCCTAATCCTTTCTAACCAGTCCATCAACTAGGGACTGTACATGAAAATATATGAGCCGATGGGGACTGTTCTTATTTAAACTACTGCATTCCACTTCCTGGCCTCCATGGACTTATAGTCACATCATAAAGCAAAATACATTCAGTGCAACTTCAAAAATCTTCGTAGTCTTTCATATTCTTTCATGAAACAGTGTTTCAAAGTCCAAAGTATATATTTTCTGAGACCTAAACTATAACCCCCATGTAAAAATCAAAAAGCAAACCACATACTTCCAACATACAATGACATGAAATATACATTATCATTCCATAGTGAGGAAATAGTGGGCCAAAGCAAAACTGAAATCCAGCATAGTAAATTTCAAATTCTGTAGTAGATGGCTCTTCTCTTCCAGCTTTGATGACTGCAACACTGCCTTGTACTGGCTTCACATCCTTCCTACTGTCCTTGGCGGTGTACCATGACTCTGGAATCTCCAGTGCAATCCAGGTTTTACCTTCACAGTTTCAAGCAATGACTTCTCTGGACTTCCATGCTGAGATTCCTCTTCTACATGCTTGGCCTTACCAGCTTTCTTTAACCTCTAAGGAAGATTCTACAACTCCTTTTCTTTAAAGGTAAGATTTGGCCATAACTGTCAGGTTTTTCTGTTTGTTATGGTTGGAATGTGGCCTTTTCCTTGAATTATATTTGCATAAACTTTGACTTGCTAATCCCTGTATCTGTCTTAGTCAGCTGCTGACAGAACGTCTCAGGGGACAGCCATGCTAGGCTCCTCCTGCCTACAACCACAACATAGCATCACTAACAGTACTTGCCCATGGTATGATCCCAAGTTGCACCAGTCACTGGTTGGCCATTCTCTGCTCCATTTTTTTTGTCCCTGCATTTATTTTAAACAATTTTGGGTAGAGAAATTTGAAGTTGGGTTGGTGTCCCCATCCCTCAACTGGGGGCCTTATCTAACTACTGGAGGTGACCTCTTCAGGTTCCATATCCCCACTGTTGGGCATTTTGGCTAAGGTCATCCATAATTAGTCCCAGGTCTCTAAGACTTTATAGAGGTCCCTCCTCCCAATCCCCACCCCTGGCAGTTGCTTATTTTCATTCATTCTCCTGGCTCTCTGGGTTTTTCTCCTATATCTCTCCATACCTGATCCTGTCCCCCTTTTCCCCTGCCCCCTCCATCTCCTACCCAGATCCCTCTCTCCCTCTACCTCCCATGATTATTTTGTTTCCCCTTCTAAGTTGGGCTAAATCATACCTGAAGACTGAGCTCTACCGCTCCTGGGTATATACCCAAAAGATGCTCCACAATATTGCAAGGACACGTGCCCCACTATGTTCACAATAGCCTTATTTGTAATAGTCAGAAACTGGAAGGAACCTGGATGTCCCTCAACTGAAGAAAGAATGCAGAAAATGTGGTTCATTTACACAATGGCATACTATTCAGCTTTTTAAAAACAAGGACATCATGAATTTTGTAGGCAAATGGATGGAACTAGAAAATGTCATCCCAAGTGAGTTAAACCAGACCCAAAGGGACATGAGTGAGGTAAACCAGACACAAAAGGACATGCATGGTATGTACTCGCTGATAAATGAGCCAAAAAGTGCAGAATATCCATGATATAACCCACAGACCCCAAGAAGTTAAACAAGAAGGCCCAAAAATATGCTTAAAAGAAAAGAAAAAAATATAAATAGGAGTTAGAAGAAACTAGTCATAGAAATGTGTTTTTAAGAAGGTTGAGAATTTAATGCAGTGTGTGTATACCAATGGTATTAAATATGAATAACACTGCACTAAAGAACAGAATGAAGATACTGTACCTGTTTACTGAAACCATTTCAGTAGGAAGATCTGTTTAAGTTTTAGAGGGAGCTCATGTGATAGAAGAATGATATAGGACTGGCAGTGGAAGAATTACTGTATGTATGGACTGTCTAAGTTTGTAAGTTAACATAGCAAATCCTTTGTCTATAAAAATATATATAAATAATTGACTTTCCCCTCCTCTCAGCTTTAGAGACTGGGAAGACCAAGATAAAGTTATTGGCAGATTTGATATCTAGTGAAAACCTATTTCCAAAATGACACCTTCTCTATGTTCTTATCTAGTAGGAGGGAGAACTCAATTGCCTTCAACCTCTTATGAAGCTACTGGTCCAACATGTGGATACACTTTTCAGGACTTAGTCATAGAAAGATCCACAACTGGCAATATTACTACCACATACTGATAGCATTATTAGTATTTGTAGTAGTATGGGAGAAATGCTAATATTCAGGTCATAGTACTGATTTTCATTATTTGGGTGTAATGAGACAGAATGGTGAAAATGAAAGAAAATGTGAAGGATGCAAGGGGGATATTTGACATATGAATGATGCCTGGATGGAGTTGAGCAATGTCATTGGCTGAGAAATCATTCCCTTAGGAATTCAGTTTGTTATTTCATGACAATATATAAATCTATAAAGCAAACACTAGCAATGAAATTTTCCTAAAACATAAAAGAGAGATAGAATTGTATGTAGATGAGGGCAAGCCCAGCAAGGCAGTATGTAGCAGGCACATTTTCCCTTGATTTTGTACCAGATATGGGCGTTGGCTTCTTTAAAGACCTTTTAATACCTAACACATATTTCATTGCTCTTAGTAGCATCTTGGTCATATTTGTTGGAGTTCTTTGTGGTGGGTAAGCAAAACCTTCTTCTGAAAGATTTGTCTTGGTAATTGTTCTTCAAACAAAATGCTATACTTTTAATATTACCATTAGATACTCTTTGCAGTGTTGGGAACTATTATAGAACCTCCTTGATGAGCAGAATTAGTCATTCCCGGGGAGGGAGGAAAAGGGAAATGGGAAATCATTTGGAATGTAAATAAAAAAATATAGAAAACAATAAAAAAAAGAAAAAAGAATTAGTCATTCCAAGGGCTATTATAGCCCTTTGTTTTGATAATGCACCATTCTCCAGTGTCATAGGTTTTACACAGTTTCAGCTTCCATTTTGATGGATTCTGTTGGTTGATTGAAATAATCTTCCTCTCTAGTCCAAAATGTCCAGACTGTCAGAGTCCAGAATTAAAGCATCAGATGGGTCCCAAAGAAGGTAAATTCAAAGACCATTTTCATCTGTTCCTCCTGATGCTAGACATTTATTTCCAGAATCACTGAAAGACAAAGGAATTACCCTTTTCATAGACTTCTTTTTATGGATAGTAAAAGTCCTAATAGATTGGTCACAGGGATATTATAGGTTGCCTGTGGTAGTATTAGAATGGATCTGGCCTCCAACTATCTCTGTATTGTCTACTTCTCTTATAGTACCCAGATACTTTTGAAGATGAATGATATTCTCTTGGGAAAGGCTAAGAAGATCTATAGTTTGTGATTCTTTGGTATCCGTAGGAAACTGGATCCAGAAACAAAAGAAGATAATTTTTAGAGCCTTCTGTCACTTTAAATCATCTCTAGTATATTAATTCTACCTGTACTATAGTATACTGTAGTATTTAGGAGGGTAATAACAAGAAAATCGTCTATCCATGTTCAGTAGGGACACAATTTCCTCAGTAAATATTTTAAATCTTCAGTTGGTTGGATTTGGACATGCAATATCCATATTAATGGCCACCTGTATCTTTCATTAAGAATTCCACTTGATCTCAATCATACAGACTTTCTTGTAAAGAGTTCTGGATTTGCTTGAAAGAGATGATGGATTCTCCACTATCTTTTCCTTTTCCCTGTAGCATTTTGAGCTAATTAGAAAATATCTGAAAAACATCTAGGAAATGCTTTCCATTTAGCTACGTAGGTCAAAATGTTATGGTGTTGCCATCTTACTCACTTTCCTGTTGCTAAAATGCCATGATTAAAAACACCTGATAGATGAGTCAATATTTTACTTAGAGTTCTAGAGGATAATCCACCATGACAACAGGCAGCAAAAGCAGGAAGCTTGAGAAATCATATCCCAACCACACATAGGAAACAGAGACAGCAATCAAGAAGTGAGACATTGTTTTGGTTGGAAACCCAATGAAGGATTTAAGGGAAGGACTGAAGGAACTAAAGGGGTTTGCAACCCTATAGGAAGAACAACAATATCAACCAATCAGACTCCTCCAAAGCTCCCAGGGACTAAACCACCAACCAAAAAGTATACATGGAAAGACCCATGGCTCCAGCTGCATATGTAGCAGAGGATGACCTTATCTGGCATCAATGGGAAGGGAATTCCTTGGTCCTGTGGAGGCTCGATGATCCAGTGTAGTGGAATGCTAGGGTGCTGAGGCAGGAGTGAATGGGTGGATGGGGGAGCACCATCATAGAGGAAGGGGAGATAGGGGAGGGGATAGGGGGTTTGTGGAGGGGAAACTTGGAAGGGGAATAATATTTGAAATGTAAATAAATGAAATGACTAATAAAAAACAAATGAAAAAAAAGAAGTGAGACAATGGTGTAAATTCTCAAACTCTGTACGCCATGATGTATTTCCATTGTTCAGGCTGGACTTCATAAAGATTCCATAACATCACCAAAAGCACCATAAACTGGAGACTAAGTGTTCAACTACATGAGCCCTAGGGACATTTCTTAGAAAAATCGTCATACAGAGAGTGTCAATGAGGGGAAGTGACTTTGTTAGAAAGGTGTGCCACTAAGGAATGGGCTTTGAGGTTTCAAAAATCCATTCTATTCCCAGGTTAGCTCTTTCCCTGTCTCCTTCTTGTACATAAGGATGTAAGCTCTTAGATACTGCTCTTAGCATTGGCTCCCTGCCTACCTGCTGCCATGCTCACTGCCATGGTCATGGACTCTATCCTTCTGGCACTGTAAGCTCCAATAAAGACTTTTTCTTTAAGTTAATTTGGTGGTTTTGTAATTTAAGAGCAATTATAGAAATAGTAACTAAGATATAACATAAACTGTTATACATGATATAGTAAATGAACTGACCTAGGAGAAGGAACTGGGTGAAAGACTGGGCATACAAGTCAAATCTATATTTAACATGTTTTTTATCATATACCATAGACCCCTTCATTTATGGTCTTGTTGAGGAATTTTAATCCAGCAACATGCCTGCTCTGCTAAAGGATTATATCCAAAGTCCTTCTAGGTCTATATGATCAAGCTGGAATGTAGACATGCTCTTAATTACATTATGCTCTGACTAGAATGCAGTCCTCAACACACACATTTATTACCTAAAAATGAAAGTAAAGTTAGTTTGTAAAAGGAAGAAGCCATGGTCGGATATAAAATTAACTCAAGCAAATCAGTAGCCTTCCTATACTCAAAGGATAAAAAGGCTGAGAAAGAAATAAGGGAAATGATACCCTTCACAATAGCCACAAACAATATAAAGTATCTTGGTGTGACTCTAACCAAACAAGTGAAAGATCTATATTACAAGAACTTCAAGTCTCTAAAGAAAGAAATAGAAGACCTTAGAAGATGGAAAAATCTTCCATGCTCATGGATTGGCAGGATTAATATAGTAAAAATGACCATCTTGCCAAAAGCAATATACAGATTTAATGCAATCCCCATCAAAATCCCAACTCAATTCTTCATAGAGTTAGAAAGAGCAATTCAAAAATACATCTGGAATAACAGAAAACCCAGAATAGCTAAAACTATTCTCAAGAGTAAAAGAACTTCTGGGGGAATCAGTATCCCGGACCTCAAGCTGTACTACAGAGCAATAGTGTTAAAAACTGCATGGTATTGGTACAGTTAAAGGCACATAGATCAATGGAACAGAATTGAAGACCCAGAAATGAATCCACACTCCTATGGTCACTTGATCTTTGACAAAGGAGCTAAAATTATCCAGTGGGGAAAAAGATAGCTTTTTCAACAAATGGTGCTGGTTCAACTGGAGGTCAACATGCAGAAGAATGCAAATTGACCCATTCTTATCTCAATTCCAAGTGGATCAAGGACCTCCACATAAAACCAGACACACTGAAACAAATAGAAAAGTAAATAGGGAAGAGCCTTGAACATATGGGAGAGGGGAAAATTTCCTGAGTAGAACACCAATAACTTATGCTGTAAGATCAAGAATTGACAAATGGGACCTCATAAAATTGCAAAGTTTCTGTAAGGCAAAGGACACTGTCAAAAGGACAAAGTAGCAGCCAACAAATTGGGAAAAGATCTTTACCAACCCTACATCCGACAGAGGGCTAATATCCAATATGTACAAAGAACTCAAGAAGTTAGACCACAGAGAGCCAAATAACCCTATTAAAAATGGGGTACAGAGCTAAACAAACAGTTCTCACCTGAAGAATATCAAATGGAGGAGAAGCACCTAAAGAAATGTTCAACATCCTTAGACATTAGGGAAATGCAAATCAAAACAACCCTGAGATTCCACCTCATATCAGTCAGAATGGCTAAGATCAAAAACACTGGAGACAGCAGGTGTTAGCAAGGATGTGGAGAAAGAGGAACACTCCTCCACTGCTGGTGGGATTGCAAGCTGGTACAACCACTCTGGAAAGCAGTCTGGCGGTTCCTCAGAAAACTGGGCATAACATTCCCAGAGGATCCTGTTATACCACTCCTGAGCCTATACCCAGACGCTTCCCCGGCATGTAATAAGGACACATGCTCCACTATGTTCATAGCAGCCTTATTTATAATAGCCAGAAGCTGGAAACAACCCAGATGTCCCTCAACGGAGGAATGGATTCAGAAGATGTGGTATATTTACACAATGGAATACTACTCTGCAATTAAAAACAATGAATTCACGATATTCCTAGGCAAATGGTCAGAACTGGAAAATATCATCCTTAGTGAGGTAATGCAATCACAAAAGAACACACATGGTATGCAGTCCCTGATAAGGGGATATTAACCCAGAAACTCAGAATAACCAAAATACAATTCACATATCAATAGATTTCCAAGAAGATGGAAGGAGAGACCCCTGGTCCTGGAAAGACTGGATATAGGGGAATACCAGGAGAGAGAAGCAAGAGGGGGTTGTATGGGGAACAGGGGAAGGGAAGAGGGCTTATGGGAGGAACCTGGAAAGGGGAAATCATTGGGAATGTAAATAGAAAAAATATAGAAAAAAAAAAGAATGTGCTGTCTAATTGAAGGGCAGACAAAGTGATGAATCAGAGAAAGATTTGACAGAATGAGTCAGAGATAGGATATGGCCACGCTTATGAGAACAAACACAGGAAAGAGAGGCTACTTAAGTGTAGGGAAAGGTGTTGGTGCTGGTGTGTGTGTGTGTGTGTGTGTGTGTGTGTGTGCGTGTGTGTGTGTGTGTGTATGTGTGTGTGTTTGCGTGCATGTATGTGCACATGTATGTGTATGGCAGTTCTACTGGACAGTTTTACAGAAACAGGTTGTAGAGAAAACAAGCTAGACCCCAGTGAAGACAGAGTGAACCAGAGAATGAGAAGGAGCCAGAAAATCAGAATATATTGCCAAAGTTAATATGAGATCAAGAAGAGCAATTTAGTTAGAAGCTGAGAAAAGCCAGATTGAATCAGTCAGCTTAGAAAAGTAGATTGTATGGAGGCAAGAAGCTTCCAGGCTTAGGCCTAGGGATAGTAAGAACAGAGAAAGACATGCTCTGGGCTCAGCTCAAGCCGTGTATTTGCATAGCTTGGGAACGTCTCTCATCTCATCTCATAATTTGAAGAAATAAAAGTGGCATTTATTTACATAGTCTAAATGGTTTCAGTTTCCTAGAAAATTAATATGAAAATATGAATTTGGAAATTATATAAATAAGTAATACATTCAAAATTGTGAGTAGCATGATTGAACCTTTGTCACACTCTATCTCACCTGGGATGTGAATAACCCCATCTCCAGGGAAATTGTACTATTTTCCTGTTAGTTGCTTAGCCTTTCTAGTTATCATATTGCCACAGAAATGAAGTGATTGTGCTCAAGTAAACTTTATTTCACTTAACAGTAGTCCCTGTTCTAATTTAATCTCTATTGTAATAAACACCATGACCAAAAGCAAATTGGGAAGAAAGTATTCCGACAGAGGGCTAATATCCAATATATACTAAGAACTCAAGAAGTTAAACTCCAGAGAGCCAAGTAACCCTATTAAAAAATAACATAACTCTTTTCTTTTTTTTTTTTTATTTTCTAAGATTTTTATTTACATTCCAAATCATTTCCCCTTTCCTGTTTCCTCCCTCCCCAAAAGTCGCATAAGTCTCCTTCCTTCCCTCTTTTCCCCATTCAACCCCTTCTCGCTTCTTTGTCCTGGCATTCCCCTACATCCAGTCTTTCCAGGACACGGGGTCTCTCCTTCCTTCTTCTTAGAAATCTATTGATACGCGAATTGTGTCTAGGTATTCCGAGATTCTGGGTTAATATCCCCTTATCAGTGACGGCATAAAATGTGTGTTCTTTTGTGATTGGGTTATTTGACTAAGGATGATATTTTCCAGTTCTGACCATTTGCTTAGGAATTTCGTAAATTCATTGTTTTTAATTGCAGAGTAGTATTCCATTGTGTAAATATACCGCATCTTCTTAATCCATTCCTCTGTTGAAGGACATCTGGGTTCTTTCCAGCTTCTGGCTATTATAAATAAGGCTGCTATGAACATAGTGGAGCATGTGTCCTTATTGCATGCCAGGGAAGCCTCTGGGTATATGCCCCGGAGTGGTATAGCAGGATCCTCCGGGAGTGTCATGCCCAGTTTTCTGAGGAACCGCCAGTCTGCTTCCAGAGTGGTTGTACCAGCTTGCAATCCCACCAGCAGTGGAGGAGTGTTCTTCTCTCTCCACATTCTTGTCAACACCTGCTGTCTCCAGTGCTTTTGATCTTAGTCATCCTGATTGGTGTGAGGTGGAATCTCAGGGTTGTTTTGATTTGCATTTCCCTAATGACTAGGGATGATGAACATCTCTTTAGGTGCTTCTCAGCCATTAGATATTCTTCAGGTGAGAACTCTTTGTTTAGCTCTGTATCCCATTTTTTAATAGGGTTACTTGCCTCTCTGGAGTTTAACTTCTTGAGTTCTTTGTATATATTGGATATTAGCCCTCTGTCGGATGTAGGGTTGGTAAAGATCATTTCCCAGTTAGTTGGTTGCCGCTTTGTCTTTTTGACAGTGTCTTTTGCCTTGCAAAAACTTTGTAATTTAATGAGGTCCCATTTGTCTATTCTTTTTGTTTGTTTGTTTTTTTATTTTTATCTTTTTTTTCTTTTAATTATTTATTTTATTTTATATATATATTTTTTAATTTACATTCCAAATCATTTCCCCTTTCCCGTTTCCTCCCTCCCCGAAAGTCCCATAAGCCCCCTTCCCTCCCTCTTTTCCTCATTCAACCCCCTCTCACTTCTCTGTCCTGGCGTTCCCCTACATCCAGTCTTTCCAGGACCAGGGGTCTCTCCTTCCATCTTCTTAGAAATCTATTGATATGCGGATTGTGTCTAGGGTATTCTGAGATTCTGGGTCAATATCCCCTTATCAGTGACTGCATACCATGTGTGTTCTTTTGTGATTGGGTTACCTCACTAAGGATGATATTTTCAAGATCTGGCCATTTGCCTAGGAATTTCGTGAATTCATTGTTTTTAATTGCAGAGTAGTATTCCATTGTGTAGATATACCACATCTTCTGAATCCATTCCCCGTTGAGGGACATCTGGGTTCTTTCCAGCTTCTGGCTATTATAAATAAGGCTGCTATGAACATAGTGGAGCATGTGTCCTTATTGCATGCAGGTAAAGCCTCTGGGTATATTCCCAGGAGTGGTATAGCCGGATCCTCCGGGAGTGTCATGCCCAGTTTTCTGAGGAACTGCCAGACTACTTTCCAGAGTGGTTGTACCAGCTTGCAATCCCACCAGCAGTGGAGGAGTGTTCCTCTTTCTCCACATCCTCGCCAACAACTGCTGTCTCCTGTGTTTTTGATCTTAGCCATCCTGACTGGTGTGAGATGGAATCTCAGGGTTGTTTGGATTTGCATTTCCCTAATGACTAAGGATGATGAACATCTCTTTAGGTGCTTCTCAGCCATTAGATATTCTTCAGGTGAGAACACTTTGTTTAGTTCTGTACCCAATTTTTTTTTTTTTGGTTTGTTTTTTTGTTCTTTTGGAGGCAGGGTTTCTCTGTATAGCCCTGGCTGTCCTGGGACTCACTTTGTAGACCAGGCTGGCCTCGAACTCAGAAATCCGCCTGCCTCTGCCTCCCAAGTGCTGGGATTAAAGGCGTGCGCCACCAGTGCCCGGCATGTACCCCATTTTTTAATAGGGTTACTTGCCTCTCTGGAGTTTAACTTCTTGAGTTCTTTACATATATTGGATATTAGCCCTCTGTCGGATGTAAGGTTGGTAAAGATCATTTCCCAGTTAGTTGGTTGCTGCTTTGTCTTTTTGACAGTGTCTTTTGCCTTGCAAAACTTTTTAATTTAATGAGGTCCCATTTGTCTATTCTTGATCTTAGAGCATAAGCTATTGGAGTTCTGTTCAGGAAATTCTCCCTTGTGCCCATATGTTCAAGGTTCTTCCCTAGTTTCCCTTCTATTAGTTTCAGCGTGTCTGGTTTTATGTGGAGATCTTTGATCCACTTAGAATTGAGCTTAGTGCAAGGAGATAAGAATGGGTCAATTTGCATTCTTCTGCATGTTGACCTCCAGCTGAGCCAGCACCATTTGTTGAAAAGGCTATCTTTTTTCCACTGGATGGTTTTAGCTCCTTTGTCAAAGATCAAGTGACCATAGGAGTGTGGATTCATTTCTGGGTCTTCAATTCTGTTCCATTGATCTACATGTCTGTCACTGTACCAATACCATGCAGTTTTTAACACTATTGCTCTGTAGTACAGCTTGAGGTCCGGGATACTGATTCCCCCAGAGGTTCTTTTACTCTTGAGAATAGTTTTAGCTATTCTGGGTTTTCTGTTATTCCAGATGAATTTTTGAATTGCTCTTTCTAACTCTATGAAGAATTGAGTTGGGATTTTGATGGGGATTGCATTGAATCTGTGTATTACTTTTGGTAAGATGCTCATTTTTACTATATTAATCCTGCCAATCCATGAGCATGGCAGATTTTTCCATCTTCTGAGGTCTTCTTCAATTTCTCTCTTCAGAGACTTGAAGTTCTTGTCATACAGATCTTTCACTTGTTTGGTTAGAGTCATGCCAAGATACTTAATATGGTTTGTGGCTATTGTGAAGGGTATTATTTCTCTTACTTCTTTCTCAGCCTGCTTATCCTTTGAGTATAGGAAGGCTTCTGACTTGCTTGAGTTGATTTTATATCCGGCCACTTTGCTGAAGCCGTTTATCAGCTGTAGGAGTTCTCTGGTGGAGTTCTTTGGGTCGCTTAAGTATACTATCATATCGTCTGCAAATAGTGATAGTTTGACTTCTTCCTTTCCAATTTGTATCCCTTTGACCTCTTTTTGTTGTCTAATTGCTCTAGCTAGAACTTCAAGTACTATATTGAAAAGATATGGAGAGAGAGGGCAGCCTTGTCTAGTCCCTGATTTTAGTGGGATTGCTTCAAGTTTTTCTCCATTTAGATTGATGCTGGCTACCGGTTTACTGTAAATTGCTTTTACTATGTTTAGATATGGGCCTTGAATTCCTGATCTTTCCAAGACCTTTAGCATGAAAGGATGCTGAATTTTGTCAAATGCTTTCTCAGCATCTAATGAGATGACCATGTGGTTTTTTTCTTTGAGATTGTTTATGTAGTGGATTACATTGATGGATTTCCTTATATTGGACCATCACTGCATCCCTGGGATGAAGCCTACTTGATCGTGGTGAATGATCGTTTTGACGTGTTCTTGGATTCGGTTGGCAAGAATTTTATTGAGTATTTTTGCATCGATATTCATAAGAGATATCAGCCTGAGATTCTCTTTCTTTGTTGGATCTTTGTGTGCTTTTGGTATTAGTGTAATTGTGGCTTCATAGAACGAGTTGGGTAGTGTTCCTTCTGTTTCTATTTTGTGGAACAGTTTGAAGAGTATTGGTGTTAGGTCTTCTTTGAAGGTCTGATAGAATTCTGCACTAAAACCATCTGGACCTGTGCTTTTTTTGGTTGGAAGACTTCCAATGACAATTTCTATTTCTTCAGGGGTTATAGGACGGTTTAGATGGTCTATTTGATCCTGATTTAATTTTGGTACTTGGTATCTGTCAAGGAAATTGTCCATTTTCCTCAAGATTTTCTAGTTGTGTTGAATACAGGTTTTTGTAGTAGGATCTGATGATTTTTTGAATTTCCTCAGTTTCTGTTTTTATCTCTCCCTTTTCATTTCTGATTTTATTAATTTGGATACTATCTCTGTGCCCTCTGGTTAGTCTGGCTAAGGGCTTATCTATCTTGTTGATTTTCTCAAAGAACCAACTCCTCGTTTTGTTGATTCTTTGTATGGTTTTATTTGTTTCTACTTGATTGATTTCAGCCCTGAGTTTGATGATTTCCTGCCTTCTACTCCTCTTTGGTGTATTTGCTTCTTTTTGTTCCAGGGCTTTCAGGTGTGCCATTAAGCTGTTAGTGTATGCTGTCTCCCGTTTCTTTTTGGCGGCACTCAGGGCTATGAATTTTCCTCTTAGCACTGCTTTCATTGTGTCCCATAAATTAGGGTATGTTGTGCCTTCATTTTCATTAACTTTCAAAAAGTCTTTGATTTCTTTCTTTATTTCCACCTTGACCAAGTTATCATTGAGTAGAGAATTGTTCAGCCTCCATGTATACGTGGGTTTCCTTTTGTTTTTGTTGCCATTGAGGACCACCCTTATTCCATAGTGATCTGATAGGAGGCATGGGATTATTTCTATCTTCTTATATCTGTTGAGGTCTGATTTGTGACCAATTATATGATCAATTTTGGAGAAGGTACCATGAGGAGCTGAGAAGAAGGTGTATTCTTTAGCTCTAGGATGAAATGTTCTATATATATCTGTTAGTTCCAGTTGGTCCGAGGCTTCAATTAGATTCACTGTGTCCCTGTTCAGTTTCTGCTTTCCTGAACGATCCATTTCAGAGAGCGGGGTGTTGAAGTCACCCACTATTATTGTGTGCGGTGCTATGTGCTTTGAGTTTTAGTAAAGTTTCTTTTACGAATGAGGGTGCCCTTGCATTTGGAGCATAGATATTCAGAATTGAGAGTTCTTGATGGTGGATTTTTCCCTTGATCAGTATGTAGTGTCCTTCTGTGTCTTTTTTGATGACTTTAGGTTGAAAATCAATTTTATCTGATATTAGGATGGCTACTCCACCTCGTTTCTTGGGGCCATTTGCTTGTAAAATTGTTTTCCAGCCTTTTACTCTGAGGTAGTGTTTGTCTTTGACACTGAGGTGCGTTTCCTGCATGCAGCAAAATGCTGGGTCCTGTTTACGTATCCAGTCTGCTAGTCTATGTCTTTTAATTGGGGAATTGAGACCATTGATATTAAGAGAGATTAAGGCATAGTGATTATTGCCATCTGCCATTCTTGACGCTATCTTTATGTTTGAGTGGTTATCTACTTTTGGTTTTGATTCAAGAAGGTTATTATCTCATTTTTTCCTGGGTGTTGTTTCTCTCCCTGTATTGGAGGTTTCCACCTATTATCAGTTGCAGGGCTGGATTTGTGGAAAGATATTGTGAAAATTTGGTTTTATCATGGAATATCTTGGTCTCTCCATCTATGGTGATTGAGAGTTTTGCTGGGTATAGTAGTCTAGGCTGGCATTTGTACTCTCTTAGTGTCTGCATGAGATCTGCCCAGGATCTTCTGGCTTTCACAGTCTCTGGTGAGAAGTCTGATGTGATTCGGATAGGTCTTCCTTTGTATGTTACTTGGCCCTTTTTTCTTACTGCTTGTAGTATTCTTTCTTTGTTTAGAACATTCGGTGTTTTGATTATTATGTGACGGGAGGTATTTCTGTTCTGGTCCAGTCTGTTTGGAGTTCTGTAGGCTTCTTGTACGTTCATCGGCATCTCTCTCTTTAGGTTAGGGAAGTTTTCCTCCATAATTTTGTTGAAGATGTTTACTGGCCCTTTAAGTTGCAAATCTTCACTCTCATCTATACCTATAATCCTTAGGTTTGGTCTTCTCATTGTGTCCTGGATTTCCTGGATGTTTTGGGTTACACATTTTTTGCATTTTGCATTTTCGTTGACTGTTGAGTCGAAGCTTTCTATGGAATCTTCAGCACCTGAATTTCTTTCTTCCATCTCTTGTATTCTATTGTTGATGTTTGCATCTATGACTCCTGATTTCTTCCCAAGGCTTTCTATCTCCAAAGTTGTCTCCCTTTGTGATTTCTTAGTTGTTTCTACTTCCTTTTTTAGTTCCTGGATGGATTTGCTGAGATCCTTCACTTGTTTGTTTGTATTTTCCTGTATTTCTTTAAGGTATTTTTGCATTACCTCTTTCAGGATTTCTTCCTGATGACCCACGTTCTCTTGCATTTCTCTGAGCGATTTTTGTGTTTCTTCCTCATGGGATTCCATCTGTCGATCCATCGTCTTCTGCATTTCTTTAAGCAGTTCTCGTGTTTCCTTTGTAAGGGCATCTAACCGTTGATTCATTTCTTTAAGCAATTTTTGTGTTGCCTCCTTATGGGCATCCGTCTGTTGACCCATATTCTTCTGCATTTCTTTATGCCAATTTTGTGATTCCTTTGTGAGTGCATCTACCCGTTGATTCATCTCGTTAAGCGATTTTTATGTTGTCTCCTTGTGCGCCTCCATCTTTTGATCCATGTTCTCCCGCATTTCTCTAAGCAATTTTTGTGTTTCCTTTGTATGGGCTTCTAACCGTTGATTCATGGTCTCCTGTCACTCTTTATGAGATTTATTTGTGTCCTTCTTGTGATCCTCTAATAGGATCTTGAGAAGTGATTTTAAATCCAGATCTTGTCTTTCGGGTGTGGTGGGGTATCCAGGACTTGCTGCTGTTGGAGAGTTGGGTTCGGATGGTCCCACATTACTTTGATTTCTGTTAGTAACATTCCTACGTTTGCCTTTTGCCATCTGGATACCTCTGATGTTAGTTGGTCCTGCTGCCACTGGCTGTTGGTTGGACCTCCTGTGAGCCTGCAAAGCTATTTCTGCCCCCCTTGGATTACCAGGATTCCCCTGGCACCGATTTCTGGGGTCTGCCTGCTCCTGAGTGACTTTGGAGCCCTAATGTGCCTTGCCCCAAGTGATGTTATATTGGGGAGGCCTTGCACATCCAAAGGCTCAGCCTAGTGGATTCCTGGAGCAGAGGTCACCAAAGGGAGGCTGGTAGGCTCCTGCCCTGTGCAGGGGTGTGTGATCTCTCCTGGGGGTGGAGGGGGCGTCCCTCTGCCAGGCAGAAGTCCCACAGCAGAGCTGGCATGCTGGTTACTGCAGATCAGCCCAGCACTTGGGAGTCGCATACACACAAGCTGCCCGAGACCCAAGCGATATTATGCCTGTCTGACTCAGAACCTGGCTGTCCCAACTTCCCAGTCACTGGAGCAAAGATGACGGAGGGAACTCTCCATGGCGCCGCTCACCCTGCAGACGCGATGGCCTGCCGATCTGGCACCCAGAGGACCACAGGGCTGACCCGTTCTCGGGCGCAGACGGAAGCCTCAACAGGCCGTGTCCCAAGTGATGTTATATTGGGGATAGAGCCCGGGTACCTGTTGCTTCTTTGCAGTCTGCGGGCACAGAGGTCGCGGAAGGAAAGCTGGTAGGCTCCCGCCCAGTGCGGGGTCCCTCTGCCAGGCAGCCCATTTGTCTATTCTTGATCTTAGAGCATAAGCTATTGGAGTTCTGTTCAGGAAATTCTCCCCTGTGCCCATATGTTCAAGGTTCTTCCCTAGTTTCCCTTCTATTAGTTTCAGCGTGTCTGGTTTTATGTGGAGATCCTTGATCCACTTAGAATTGAGCTTAGTGCAAGGAGATAAGAATGGGTCAATTTGCATTCTTCTGCATGTTGACCTCCAGCTGAGCCAGCACCATTTGTTGAAAAGGCTCTCTTTTTTCCACTGGATGGTTTTAGCTCCTTTGTCAAAGATCAAGTGACCATAGGAGTGTGGATTCATTTCTGGGTCTTCAATTCTGTTCCATTGATGTACATGCCTGTCACTGTACCAATACCATGCGGTTTTTAACACTATTGCTCTGTAGTACAGCTTGAGGTCCGGGATACTGATTCCCCCAGAGGTTCTTTTACTCTTGAGAATAGTTTTAGCTATTCTGGGTTTTCTGTTATTCCAGATGTATTTTTGAATTGCTCTTTCTAACTCTATGAAGAATTGAGTTGGGATATTGATGGGGATTGCATTGAATCTGTATATTGCTTTTGGCAAGATGGTCATTTTTACTATATTAATCCTGACAATCCATGAGCATGGCAGATTTTTCCATCTTCTGAGGTCTTCTTCAATTTCTTTCTTCAGAGACTTGAAGTTCTTGTCATACAGACCTTTCACTTGTTTGGTTAGAGTCACACCAAGATACTCTATATTGTTTATGGCTATCGTGAAGGTTATCATTTTTCTTATTTCTTTCTCAGCCTGCTTATCCTTTGAGTATAGGAAGGCTACTGATTTGCTTGAGTTGATTTTATATCCGGCCACTTTGCTGAAGTTGTTTATCAGCTGTAGGAGTTCTCTGGTGGAGTTTTATGGGTCACTTAATTATACTATCATATCGTCTGCAAATAGTGACAGTTTGACTTCTTCTTTTCCAATTTGTATCCCTTTGGCCTCTTTTTGTTGTTTAATTGCTCTAGCTAGAACTTCAAGTACTATATTGAAAAGGTATGAAGAGAGAGCGCAGCCTTGTCTAGTCCCTGATTTTAGTGGGATTGCTTCAAGTTCCTCTCCATTTAGTTTAATGTTGGCTACCTATTTGCTGCAAATTGCTTTTACTATGTTTAGATATGGGCCTCGAATTCCTGATCCTTCCAAGACCTTTAACATGAAAGGATGATGAATTTTGTCAAATGATTTCTCAGCATCTGATGAAATGACCATATGGTTTTTTTCTTTGAGATTGCTTATGTAGTGGATTACATTGTTGGACTTCCTTATATTGGACCATTCCTGCATCCCTGGGATGAAGCCTTCTTGATTGTGGTGAATGATTGTTTTGTTGTGTTCTTGGATTTCATTGGCCAGAATTTTATTGAGTATTTTTGCATCGATATTCATAAGAGAAATTGGCCTGTGTTTCTCTCTCTTTGTCAGATCTTTGTGTGATTTTGGTATCAGCATAACTGTGGCTTCATAGAACGAGTTGGGTAGTGTTCCTTCTGTTTCTATTTTGTGGAACAATTTGAAGAGTATTGGTTTTAGGTCTTCTTTGAAGGTCTGATATAATTCTGCACTAAAACCATCTGGACCTGTGCTTTTCTTGGTTGGAAGTCTTCCAATGCCCACTTCTATTTCTTCAGGGGTTATAGGACTGTTTAGATGGTCTATTTGATCCTTATTTAGTATTGGTATTTGGTATCTGTCTAGGAAATTGTCCATTTCCTCCAGATTTTCTAGTTGTGTTGAATACATGCTTTTGTAGTAGGATCTGATGATATTTTGAATTTCCTCAATTTCTGTTGTTATCTCTCCCTTTTTGTTTCTGGTTTTGTTAATTTGAATGATGTCTCTGTGCCTTCTGGCTAGTCTGGCTAAGAGCTTATCTATGTTGTTGATTTTCTCAAAGAACCAACTCCTAATTATGTTGATTCTTTCTATGGTTTTATTTGTTTCTACTTGCTTGATTTCAGCCCTGAGTTTGATGATTTCCTGCCTTCTACTCCTCTTGGGCGTATTTGCTTCTTTCTGTTCCAGGGCTTTCAGGTGTGCCATTAAGCTGCTAGTGTATGCTCTCTCCCATTTCTTTTTGGAGGCTCTCAGGGCTATGAATTTTTCTCTTAGCACCGTTTTCATTGTGTCCCATAAATTAGGGTATGTTCTACCTACATTTTCATTAAATTTTAAAAAGTCTTTGATTTCTTTCTTTATTTCCTCCTTGACCAAGTTATCATTGAGTAGAGCATTGTTCAGCCTCCATGTGTATGTGGGCTTTCTGTTGTTTTTGTTGCCATTGAAGACCACCCTTCTTCCATAATTATCTGATAGGAGTCATGTGATTAGTTTGATCTTCTTATATCTGTTGAGGTCTGTTTTGTCACCATCTATATGGTCGATTTTGGAGAAGGTACATTGAGGTGCTGAGAATAAGGTGTATTCTTTTGCTTTAGGATGAAATGTTCTATATATCTGTTAGTTCCATTTGGTCCAAGGCTTCAATTAGATTCACTGTGTCCCTGTTTAGTTTCTGCTTTCCTAAATGATCCATTTCAGAGAGCGGAGTGTTGAAGTCACCCACTATTATTGTGTGAGGTGCGATGTGTGCTTTGAGCTTTAGTAAAATTTCTGTTACCAATGAGGGTCCCCTACCTTTAGAGCATAGATGTTCAGAATTGAAAGTTCTCCTTGGTGGATTTTTCCTTTGATCAGCATGTAGTGTCCTTCTGTGTCTTTTTTGATGACTTTAGGTTGAAAGTCAGTTTTATCTGATATTAGGATGGCTACTCCGGCTCGTTTCCTGAGCCCATTTGCTTGTAAAATTGTTTTCCAGCCTTTTACTCTGAGGTAGTGTTTTTCTTTTTCATTGAGGTCCTTTTCCTGCATGCAGCAAAATGCTGGGTCTTGTTCAAGTATCTAGTCTCTTAGTCTATGTCCTTTTATTGGGGTATTGAAACCATTGATATTAAGAGTGATTAAGGAATAGTGATTATTGCCACCTGTTATTCTTGATGCTATCTTTATGTTTCAGTGGTTATCTACTTTTGGGTTTGATGCAAGAATGTTACTATCTTGTTTTTCCAGGGTGTAGTTTCTCTCCTTGTATTGGCGGTTTTCACCTATTATCCTTTGCAGGGCTCGGTTTGTGGAAAGATATTATGTAAATTTGGTTTTATCATGGAATATCTTGATCTCTCCATCTATGGTGATTGAGAATTTTGCTGGTTATAGTAGTCTAGGCTGGCATTTGTGTTCTCTTAGAGTCTGCATGAGATCTGCTCAGGATCTTCTGGCTTTTATAGTCTCTGGTGAGAAGTTTGATATGATTTGGATAAGTCTTCCTTTATATGTTACTTGGCCTTTTTCTCTTACTGCTTTTAATATTCTTTCTTTGTTTAGTACATTTAGTGTTTTGATTATTATGTGACCGGAGGTATTTCTGTTCTGGTCCAGTCTGTTTGGAGTTTTGTAGGCTTCTTGTACATTCATCGGCATCTCTCTCTTTAGGTTAGGGAAGTTTTCCTCCATAATTTTGTTGAAGATATTTACTGGCCCTTTAAGTTGCAAATCTTTACTCTCATCTATACTTATAATCCTTAGGTTTGGTCTTCTCATTGTGTCCTGGATTTCCTGGATGCTTTGGAGTACACGTTTTTTGCATTTTTCATTTTCTTTGACTGTTGAGTTGATTCTTTCTATGGTATCTTCAGCACGTGAAATTCTTTCTTCCATCTCTTGTATTCTATTGTTGATGTTTGCATCTATGACCCCTGATTTCTTCCCAAGGTTTTCTATCTCCAAAGTTGTCTCCCTTTGTGATTTCTTAGTTGTTTCTACTTCCTTTTTTAGATCCTGGATGGATTTGCTTAGATCCTTCACTTGTTTGTTTGTATTTTCCTGTATTTCTTTAAGATATTTTTGCATTTCCTCTTTCAGGATTTCTGCCTGTTGACCCAAGTTCTCCTGTATTTTTCTAAGCGATTTTTGTTTTACCTCCTCATGGGCTTCCATCTGTTGACCTATAGTCTCCTGCATTTCTTTAAGCAATTCTCATGTTTCCTTTGTAAGGGCATCTACCCATTGATTCATTTCTTTAAACGATTTTTTTATTGCCTCACTATGGGCCTGCCTCTGTTGACCCATATTCTTCTGCATTTCTTTATGCGATTTTTGTGATTCCTTTGTAAGTGCATCTACCCATTGATTCATTTCTTTAAGCGATTTTTGTGTTGCCTCCTTGTGGGCCTCCATCAGTTGACTCATATTATCCTTCATTTCTCTAAGCGATTTTTGTGTTTCCTTTGTAACGGCTTCTACCTGTTGATTCATGTTCTCCTATATTTCTTTATGAGATTTATTTGTGTCCTTCTTGAAGTCCTCTAATAGCATCATTAAAAGTGATTTTAAATCCAGATCTTGCCTTTTGGGTGTGATGGGGTATCCAGGACTTGCTGCTGTTGGAGAGTTGGGTTCGGATGGTGCCATATTGCTTTGATTTCTGTTAGTAAAGTTCCTACGTTTGCCTTTTGCCATCTGGTTACCTCTGGTGTTAGTTGGTCCTGCTGTTATTGCCTGTTGGTTGAACTTCCTGTGAACCTGCAAGGCTATTTCTGATCCCCCTGGATTACCAGGATTGCCCTCGCACCGATTTCTGGGGCCTGTCCTGCTCCTGAGTGACTTTGGAGTCCTGATGTGCCTTGCCCCAAGTGATGTTTTACTGGGGAATCCCTGCCCCTCCAAAGGCTCAGCGTAGTGGATCCCTGGAGCAGAGGTCACCAAGGGGAGGCTGGTATGCTCAGGCCCCATGCGGGTACACTCTCTACCAGTGTGTGTGGGGGTCCCTCTGCAGGATGGATGTCCCACAGCAGAGGTGGCGTGTAGGTGACGCCAGACCTGCCCAGCTCTTGGGAGCAGGGAGCACACAAGCTGGCTGAGACCCATGCAATATTATGCTTGATTGTCTCTGCGTCTGCAAGATCGAGTTTCCCTGTTGCTGGAGCAAAGATGGCAGAGTGCATTCTACACTCTCTCGGAGCGGATCACTATGCAGGGCAGATGGCCCACAGTAGAGCTGGCGCCCAGAGGACCGCAGAGCTGCCCTGCTCTTGGGCGCAAATGGAAGCCCAACAGGCTGTGTCCCAAGCGATGTTATATTGGGGAGTCCCTGGGTACCTGTATACTCAGTGCAGTCGATCCCCAGAGCAGAGATTCCCAAAGGGAGGCTGGTACGTTCCTGCCCTGTGTGGACGCGTTCTCTCCCAGAGTGTGTGTGGGGGTCCCCTCTGCAGGGCAGATGTCCCACAGCAGAGCTGGAGTGTAGGTGACCGCAGACCTGCCCAGCTCTTGGGAGCAGGGGGCACACAAGCTGGCTGAGACCCAAGCGATATTGTGCTTGCTTGTCCCTGTGCCTGGAGGTTCCAACTGCTCTGTTGCAGGAACAAAGATGGCGGAGTCAACATAACTCTTTTCATAGTCAACAGTTTCAGACTCTAATTTTGCGGTTAGGACATGGGTTTTTATAATTTATAGGCACCTAATATAAAATTACACTGCCTTGGAGTTTTAGTAAGTTTTGTGTTTTGCCTTTGGACTCAGGCCACAGGAGAGGATCTGGGGTCAAGGTCTGGAGGTTTAATTTCAATGCTAATTCCACAGGAGAAACAGATAGGCTGTTCATCAGTACAAGGGAAACTATACCAAACAATGGAGAAAGAGTTGCTTCTACTATCATGCCAGCACTTATGGCAGGGACTAGGGGAGTGGTAGGGGCTTTGTCACTATCAATTTCCTATACTTTCCTCTGAGGGCCACATGCAGGCTAGAACTTTGATTCGGTCTTACAAAGATTTTTCTTATTGCTGTTTTGTTACTCAAGGCAGGGTTTCTCTGTGCAGCCCTGGATGTCCTGGAGCTCTCTCTGTAGACCAGGCTGGCCTTGAACTCAGAGATCTACCTGCCACTGCCTCCTGAGTTCTGGGATTAAAGGCATGCATCACCACCATCTGGCTCAGTCCTACAAGCTTATATCAATAAAACAATGCATGTGAACCTTTGTTGTTAGAGGGATAATGCTTGGGGGAGGAGGTCAGCACTCTTGAGCTTTCAAGAACATCTATGTTCCAGGCAATAGCAGGTAACATTAATATACTTTTATTTTCAATGTCAAGTCTCCTGCAGATGATTTCTTACTACCACCTCCATTCATTTTACTCAGTTCCTCTCATTATCAATAGGTTATTCCCATATTAGATTTGTTGGACTCATGGCTTGTAGTGGTTTGAACGAGAAGTATCTCCTTTAGACTCAGGCATTTGACCACTTGATGTGGCCTCTCTTTCTCCTTAGGGGCTGTTGGCCACTGGCTTGCAAGAATAAAGAGACCAAAAGCAGTGATCAGGCTATGAGTCAGGTGGAAGAACTTCCAGAGACTGCTGGAGCTATATGTTTACTTAATTGTTCCAGAGATAGGGTATATAAGGATTTTTAGGGGTACAGATGGAAAGAGCTGATTGTCCATAACATCATGGGTGAAAGAAAGGCTTATTGGACACAATACAACAACTAATTACCATGCAATCATGTCTGAGCATAATATCTCTTCCCAGATCCTCTCCACCCATCAAACTGTGCCTTCTCTTTCTCTCAAACAGGCAAACAAACACACAGAAAACATGAGAAACATTTACACACATACTTTTATACACTTATATACACACATACACACACACATACACACACACACACATACACACACACAGAACATAAAAATAGATAATCAGAAATTATTATATGCAAGCAAAAGTCTGGTTGAGAACAAAAATGCCTCCCCTAAAGTAGTATGAGACAGAAAAATCTACAAAACTGTTCTTGATTTTGCCATCTGAGGTCAGGCATGTGTCTTGCCCTCAAGTGTGGTTTGTATATTCAATGCTTTGGTGGGTTTGTTTGTTTATTTGCTTTTGTTGTGTTGTTGTTTGTAAATAGTTAATAGTAAGATTCTTTGTGACATTTTAGATACCTTTACTGTTATTTTACCTTCCTCCCTCTGCCTTAAGTTTCAAAAAAGACTTTGTTATTGTACTTTTGAAAAGTGCTCAGTGTTTGAGGCTTTTGAAATTGAACTGAAGATACTTTGCATTATGAGATAGCCATTAAACTGGGACCAGAAGCTTACAATGAGTTTATAGTGTAACTATGCTTCTGATCCTGTGTTCTCTTTTCTAATACACCAAGAAGTAAGGAGCTTCAGCCACATTGCTAATTCTTGTGGATTCTGTCATGCCTTCCTCACTGTGGTAGATATTAGAAGCAAAAGCTAATCCTTCTGTTGAGTTGCTTCTGTCAGATATTCTGTCACATTGACTGGGAAAGTAATACAGCAGAGTACTGGTTACAAGCAGAAAGAATCCTTGAGGTCCAATCTCCAGAATTTCTCCAAATATACTGATATTTTAACCCATTTTTTTTATTTACTATCAAAATGGGAGGAAAACCCCCATAAGTATGCCACTCATCTCTGTAATCCTAACCCACTTTGTAATTGTTACCTTCAAAATGAAATTGAAAAATGCTCTGCCAATTATGCAGTCTTCCTTGGCCTTACACTTCTCACCTAATGGGTATTACTATATAAAATCTAAATGTGGCATTTTCCTGTTGTCTCACGGTGTGATTGTATATTCCTCTAATACTAACATTCAGGACATTGAAGCAGGAGAATTCAGAGTTCAAATCAACCATGGACTATGTTGCAAGATTCTTGTCTTAAAAATAAACAAACACCATGGTGTTTAGAACAAATGGAGTCTTAGCAAGCTCATTGGGATTCTCACATTTGGAGGAATGACCTCTTCTCCTCTCTTTTAGGTCTCCGATCAGTATCCAGTTTCCCATTATTCCCCATCACAGACAGTGCTGGTACTTTGTTACTTGGTTAATCCATTTACTTCCAATTTAAATACCATGTACTCGCTTTCAATGTTCCCATGGCTGCTTATACCTACTAAAGCACCTGTTCCATGTCCCAGGACCATCTTCCCACTTCCATTTCTAAAGGAGATATGTCTCCTTCTACAGTGTCTAGAATCAGTATCATGATGGTGCACAGTAAAAATAAATTGAGTTTGCTGGGATACAATTCTACTGTCCAAGAAAATTCACATGGTCCAAACCACTCACAGATAGATTTTTGTTACTGTTGCTATACAAAATTTACAAATCATTAATTTCTTACTGGAGAGATTAAAAAAATGGTTTCTAGAGAATTCTAAGTTTAGTTTGATAAAGATGGAAAACCACATGTGCATTATCTTTACCTTCAGTAGTGAAACAGTCTGTCATCTTAGCAAATGTCTTTTAAAATGCCACATACCCCAAGGGACTGTTTATACTGACTGTAGAAGAGCAAAGCCTGTCAGTCATGAATGATTAATCTCTATTCCCAACAATAGCAATGCAGCTGTTCCTTCACTGTGGAAGGAGCTCTTGGATTCTCATGCTACACATGATGGGAGGATTCCCATCCTCTGCCCTCTTAGGTTGGGCACAATGACTTCTGAGGACCTGGGAGACTGTATGACAAAGATGTACATGGCTAGGAACATAGCTCCCTCAGTGAGGATTTATGAGGTCTTTCTCTAGATTAGTGTTGTCATAGTCTACCCAGACTTTTCTCAGTGCTCATAGGGAAGGTGAAAGGGGCATCACAGTCAAAGAGGAGAAATGCTACACAGCTCTGTTGCCAGGTTACTGCATTCTGTTTTCTCTGCAACCTAAAAACTGCATTCATTCTGGATTACAATCTAGTTATTGCCTAGGAAAAAGGAAAAGAAAAGGATGATTTTATATTTGATTGTCATATTTTTGAATTTCTGCATTTAAGCAAACAACTGTCATTAGTTCTCAAATTGAACCTATGTCTGTCTTAGTAGGATTCAGTTATGTTTGAATATAATCATGAGGCTATTTATAGGCATATTTTAAACATACATAAATATATTCATGTGTGCTTACACACATGCATGTAGATATAGAAATATATATGGATATACATATATGTACTTAAATACATATATGTTTTGCATATATGCATATATAATTAAGTTATTTTATGAATTTGCATAACAGTATTAGGAGGATAAACTTACAGCCTGAGGAGCAGCTTGGGAAAGAGTTCATCTAAAAGAAAGAAACAGAAGCCCAAAGGCAATCTCAAAGCAACAGGGCCTATATCCATGATATGTGTATAGAAATAAACCCCTTAAACCTGCATTCTTCCTTCCAGATATTTATCTTAATAGAATCATACAGAGTTCAAGGCATGAGAATATTATGAATATATGCACACAGTCAAAACCAACCTAGCTTTCATCCCTGAGTACCAGGTAGATAATTTTGCCTACCTTATAAATTACAGGGCAGTGCTGAAATAAAACTATTATAATTCAATCCAAAAAGTTTTTTTTTTAAAAAAACAGCTATTATAAGGAGAAAGTAGTTTAAGGACTAATTAGTTTATTATTTGACAATCAATTATTTTGTATGAAGCTCTGTGATAAAGCCAAGAAAATTAGCATATTTGACATTCTTAGATATCTTGTAAAGAACAAGAAATATTAAATTTAAACTATCCCATTTTGTAAGTAATACAAAAAAATTTCAAGGGCAAAACCTCCAACTATAATATGCATAATTTACTGTATAAATATACATATATAGTTTCAATGAACTTTCTCTTCTGCCTGACAGTGTTCCCTCCAAAGGCCAAAGACCATCTAACAAAAACTCCAATTCTAGATATGAGAAGGCTTCTTTTGAGTTGTTGGTCTGGGCTGTCTAAAAGACTTTAAAGCATACAGTCTACTGTTGTTACTTTTGGTTAATTCCTGGAAGTGGAAGGTGGTCCTTATCACTGAAGACAACATGTACTTCAGAAAGAGGGCCCAGAGGACCCTGAGCTGGAACTGACCAGTATAACACCTCCCCAAGGACTAACTTCCATGATACCAGAAGGCACCATATAAGCTTTCAAAGCCGGAAGGCACCCAACAATCCTATCCAGCTAAGACACCAGTGAACCACATTAATGACCAGTATGGCATGATAACCTTAAGGTTGCAGTAGTGTGCATACTTTGATGGTAGCTGATAGATCTCTATGTAGACTTAAGAACAACTCAACAAGAGGGAAACTATGCCATATACTGGAAAGCTAGCTAACCACTTATTGTTAGTGAGGGCATGGTTCTTGCAGGAGACCCTATAACTAATAATTTACTAAGTAAACATAAAACCTCACAACAATCTATAAACATTTATCCTTATACCCACAGATAAATGCAGAATTAACCTATCATTTGAGGAAAGTTCTTTTTTCAACAGAATGAAGACCACTACAGAAATCCACAAGCATTCAAAATGCAGAATTGTGGAACCCAGTCCCATTTGATAGATCTACAAAAGTCACATAAAGTTCAGGGAAAATTGTAGAAGAGGCGGTAGAAAGAATGTAAGAGCCAGAGAATTAAAAAATTTGCTGTGAGATTGTTTCTCCTAATAATGTCAGAAGCTACATCCATCACATCTCATCAATATGATTATCCAAGCATGAACTAAATAATGATTCTATTAGGTATGCCAAAGTGAATGGGGAAAAGCCCACATAGCTTCAACCCTACCTACATAATGCATTGTAGGAAAACAAGAAAGGCCAGAAATGGGAGAGGTATGCTTCCCCTGGAAAGAACACATCAATTGGTTCTCTAGTGCCAAATGGTCAGTATTGAAAACATACAGACAACACTATACAGACTGAGCAGTCTTTGTTTAGCAATGCATATGTATATACATAAATGGATGGAATAACCATGAACAAAGGCCATGAATTTGAATGAGAGTGGGAAGAAGTATATGGGAGAGTTTAGAGAGAGGAGAAATGAGCAAGAAATATTGTAATTACATTACAATCTCAAAAAATAAAACCAAAGGAAAATAAAAAGGAGAAATGTAAAGAAGCTGTGAACTGTATAAAAATGTCCACCTAATCTCTCTACATAATATTTTTTATTTGAAAGTTCCTATAATAAAGTTAATAAAATATATGCATAATAAAACATTTATTCTAAAGGGGAATAATGGGAAAACAATAAAGAAAGTTTGCCAATGCAAACCCAAGACCCAGCAGGGCAAGATAAAGCACTGTAGGTATGTATGATAGATAGTATTAATAGTCAACTGCACAAGTAGAAAGCAACCTTCCAGGCACACCTGTGAAGAATTGTCTAGATTAAGATTAGCCTCTGAGAATGTCAGTGGGGGACCGTCTTGGTTAATTTAATTGATATAGGAAGATCTACTTTAATTGTGAACAAGATCGTTCTCTGAGTAGGGAACCTTAAGATATATGAAGGAGGGAAGGCAAGTTGAACATAGCTATGCATCATACCGCTGTGTTCTTCTGACTGGGGAAGTGATGTGACCAGTTTCTTGAAGCTTCTGGTGGCTTTACTTTCCTAGCGTGTGAGACTATAACTTGAAACTGTGAACTAAAATAAACCCTAGTCTCCTTAACTTGCTTTTGTTCAAATATCTTATTGTAGCATGAAAAAAGAAACTAGTGCCATCCGTGTCTGGTATCATCCATGTGTGGCATCATCTGGGCTCCAGTATACTCAGGTAGCCTGTCTCCATTGTGCTAAGACTGGATATACACATGATCTCTCTCTTGAACTTGCTTTGCTTGGTGCCGATGGCTTTCGTTGTTGGACACTCCATTTAACTAACATCTCCACCATCCTGGAGCTTCCATTGAAACATAAGCTTTATCTTCACTTGGCCAGGAGTTCCACTCAAAGACTCTGCTTCTCCTGTGCTTGAGTTTGTTGTGTTTTTTCTAAAGCCTTGAGTCAAGCTACTGTGATTCAATACTTTTAGGATTTTGCATGTCTCCAAAATAGTACCACATGAGCAATGCCACATTTTGTTTCAAGACACCTTTTCTGTTGTCCCATTACTGTAAGCAGTTGCTTCTTTTAAATTGTGTTGATCTCTTTAAAAGTTATAGTTGCTTTGTCTGTGCCTTCTTAGTCTGCAATTTCACACATACTTACACTTTCATACTGCATTTTATGTCTTTTTTATCTGAATTTTGCTTCCTGTTTTATAAATATAGCAAGAACTGGAATCAGTCATCATATACCCTGAATGTTATGCTGTCTTGAAATTTTCTCTGCAAATAAATCAGTCCATTCCTTTTGAATTCATGCTCAGTCAGATTCTCAGGACTCAGGCAAAATGTAGCCAGAGTCTTTGTCATAATGTTGCCCAAATCACTTACAATCTAATTCTGTGTTATCTCCTAGAAACATCATGAGTACAGCTTTTCTGCTGGGATTTTTATCTATATTTTTATTTTCTGTGCTCTCACTATAATGACTCCAAATGTCTGCTTAAAGGACTCTAGCACTTGTGTAACCTGGACCTGTAAACTTCTCCTCTCCTTTCATGAGCTAGTTCTAAGAATCATAATGGATTTATTCCAGTGACAATCCCACTCTTGTTTTCAAGTTCATGCATTGGTTACTTTTCTTATTACTATACAAAATATCTGTCTGAATAAACTCAAGGAAGGAAAGATTTATTTGGTGGCTTTAGTTTTAGTCCATCATAATGAGAACAGCATGGCGGATTTCATGGTGAGGAGTGTGTGTGAGAGGGTTACATTTTGTTGGATCAGGAAACAGAATAGTTCAAGAAATAGTGTATAGGACTGGAAGTAAGGATACGACTGTAATGGGGCTTGGAAACAACATTAAGAAGTTCCCCCATAGTGGCCCATGTCTATCATCTAGGCCTATCTTTCAAAGGCATCTCAACCTATCAAAACAGTGCCATTATTTGGAGACCAAATGTTCAGACAAATAGTCTAATGGTAGCTATTTTATCATCAAACTACAGCATCTTTAATTAGGTGATGACAAATGCCAATTCTGGGGTCTTGCTGTTAGGGCTACTTAGGAAGATATATTATTTATCATGTTTTGTTACATTTACTCTTATTCTCAGCTGCAGAGTCATTTGGTCTCCAGTATGGAGGTAAGCTAAGGATAGCAGGAATGTAACATGGGGGTTATTAATTGGAATCCATGGTATGTTTTTTTTTATCATATAGTGACATTTACAAGGATTCTTTTCTATAAAGTAGGAGGCAAGAATGCCCTGCCTGCCAGTGGATCTAATTAAGTAAGGTGCTGGAGATAATTACTGAACAGAGCAGTACTGACTTAATGATGCTACCACATTTGGTTTAAAGATAAAGGCCAATGTAGGGAAGGATCAGCCAAGTAGTAACTGCATTTTTGCTCAGAAACTGTCCATATCTTCATAGAAATGTCTCAGTTGGGGTCATGTAAACTCCCTAAAATGTCTTGGCAGCATATCTCAAGATTGAGTAAGACTTTATGCGAGTCAGTGTGGTTTCTCTTCTTTCATGGGTTCAATATTCAGGTATTGTCTAGAACTGGACCCGAAAACCACTGGGTGAGCCAGAGCTTGGAGATAAATAGAACACCCTCAGACTTCTGAAGCAGGGGACTAGACATTCTCACAAAGTTTCAGGCAGAGGGCTTTGGAATGGTCTGCAAAAGGTGGTGATTAGACTCCTTGAATGAGCTTGAGAAAATTGGGCTAATTTATATCAGAAGTCCATATCTTACCACACCAATGAAGAAACATTTACTATTGAACAAAATGGAATCCAAATATCCAGATTCCCACATATAGAAAATTTTGTTGGCATACCCCATTAATACAGCAGGTAAACTGTAAACTGTCCTCACTTTCCCCCCAGCACTCTATGGTCATGATTCATATTCATGATTCAGGATCACAGATATCTAAAGTGTATCTAGGGAGAAGAAGGAGACTGAAGCCAAGAGGCCTTGGAAAGAATAGCATCAGGATGCTAGTTGAGGTTGTGGGGACATCTCTATTAACCTTTGTTTCACCTTCTATGGCCCACTGGGCTCACTGCAGCCCTACCCTAGAAGGAGCTTTGATTTTCTGCTCCTGGCTTTCACATTGGAATACAGATTATAGATACCTCACAAAGAAGCAGGACTTCCCTTTTGTGTGTGGATACCACACATCTAGGTCTGATGGATTTGGACAGGTATGAGAAAGAGGGACCCATCCCGTTCAAGTTGTATTAGTTGCCTAGAGATAAATGTCATATTGTGAGTCTCACTGGATCAGTTTAACAAAAAGTCTCTATCCTTAGTGTCTGACTATACTGAGTATATTTGCACTCTGACCTGCCCTTCAGCAAGAATGCTGTTGTGTTTGTCTAGTTTGGATACCCAGGTGTCCAAACCAATTGAAATGAAGTATCTTACAGTTCTAGATTCTGGAAGTCCATGACTAAGGTATCAGTAGTGCAGCTATCTCCTGAAGTACTTTTCTTAAACTTGCAGACAGTCACTTTTCCCTGAATCTTCCATGATCTTTTCTCTTCATGTTTTTGTGCCTGGTTAGCTCTTATAAGGCCACCAGTTAGAACACATTAACACTCTCAATGTCTTAACATACAATGCCATTATTAATGTCTCCTTCTCAAAATACATTCATATTCTGAGGTTCTGAGGAATTAGGACCTTCACCCCAGAAGGCATTGGAGGTGCCTGCATGCTGGACACTGGGTGATGATGTGGACACTGTTATGAGCAGAAAGCATTTGCTTCCATTCTAATTTTGAGCAGCTTCTATTGAGTAGTGGATGACAGAATTGCTTTCATGAGGATAGAACAGGACATATCAGTAATGAAGAGATCTACCAGTGGTTTAAGAGAGCTAGGTCATTCTTCTTTGTAATGGTGACAAGACTCTCCTTGACAAAACTTTGTCAGTCTATTCTGGTCCTTCCTGATTGAACCTGACCTGGAACTTTATACGGTGTTCTGGTAGAATTAATTTTATCTTGAATCTCACTGAATCAGTTTAGCAAAAGGCCTCTATCCTTAGTGTGTGACCATGCTGAGTATATTAGCACTTTGACCTGCCCTCCAGCAAGAATGCTGTTGCCTTTGTCTAATGAGAATTCTCTTTACCCTTCCTGTTCCCTTTAAATAGCTTTCCAGCCACTGACAAGCTTAGGATTTCATGCAGAACCAATTTTTAAAACTTTTCCTAAATAAAGCAAAATCTAAATTTCAAAAGGCCAATCTGTCTTGACCTCTATAAGAGACTGTTCTCACCTTAGTCAGAAAGGATATCATCAAGTAAATAAACAAAAAATATTAGACTTGAGAGATGGGAGAAAGGAGGCTTAGGTGGGAATACAGATTAGTGCTGTGAAAATTAATAAAGTATTTTCTTAAAACACCCAAATTAGAACTACCATATGATCCAACTGTTACCTGATTCAGTTGCTTACAGATTCTCACTGCTAATCTTTCCAATTGTCTGTTCTAGCTGAAAAAGTATCATTTTCTTCTAGCACCCAACCAATTTAACTCCTGAAAGACTTCCATAGCTGAGCTTACCTGATTTTCTGACCTCTGACTCAAGAAGCAAGGCTCTTTTTCTCTTTCTCTTTTCAGTTTCTGAGCATCTACCAAGATGCTACTATATGATGCTATCAAGAGCTGCAGAATGCCTCTTCTGTTCTCTCTCTCTCTCTCTCTCTCTCTCTCTCTCTCTCTCTCTCTCTCTCTCTCTCTCTCCCTCAAACTCAAACTCTATTGGAATTATCCTTCAGTTTCCATCTGAGTCCAAGTTTTACTTGAAAAAGAGAGCCTATGTTCTTTTATATATTAGACACCAGTTGTGATTCAGTAGACCTAGAGGACATGGGTGCAATCCAGCTAGCTTGTTGTCTATGCTTAACAGAAGCAGGGAGATCTCTGAATTCTTTTGCAATGTTAAAAGAAAATGAGTGCTTGCTGTCTCATAAGAATTAAAGGGCTGGGTCACAGGATGCTGATTCATAGGATAATCAAAACTGGAGAAGGAGCAAAAGGAAACCTGGAATAAATGACTTGATTGTCAGGTTAAAAAAGAAAAAGACTGGGTTTACAATCTGCGGGAGATGAGCTATCCAGAGAACATTTTAAAATAGCAAGAGAGAACTGCTTGAAGAATTGTCTCAAGCAAAACAGAGGAAGTGAACTGTCTGGAGACCTCCAGAGAAAACAGATCAGAGAGAAAGAGAGCAGAATAGACAGAAAGCAGGCTGAAATGCTGTCTTATTCTTATTTTCTATATTTTTTTATTTACATTCCAAATGATGTCCTCATTCCCATTTCCTCCCTCCATGAAAGTCCCATAAGTCCTCTCCCCTCACCCTGTTCCCCATACAACACCCTCTCGCTTCTGTGTCCTGGCGTTCCCCTACATCCAGTCTTCCCAGGACCAGGGGTCTCTCCTTCCATCTTCTCATAAAATCTATTGATATGTGAATTGTGTCTTGGGTATTCGGAGATTCTGGGTTAATATCCCCTTATCAGTGACTGCTTACCATGTATGTTCTTTTGTGATTGGGTTACTTCACTAAGGATGATATTTTCCAGTTCTGAACATTTACCTAAGAATTTCTTGAATTCATTGTTTTTTTTTTATTTTTTTTATTTATTTTTTTATTTTTTTAATTTACATTCCAAATCACTTCCCCTTTCCCGTTTCCTCCCTCCCCGAAAGTCCCATAAGCCCCCTTCCCTCCCTCTTTTCTCCATACAACCCCCTCTCGTTACTCTGTCCTGGCGTTCCCCTACATCCAGTATTTCCAGGACCAGGGGTCTCTCCTTCCATCTTTTTAGAAATCTATTGATATGCAGATTGTGTCTAGGGTATTCCGAGATTCTGGGTCAATATCCCCTTATCAGTGACTGCATACCATGTGTGTTCTTTTGTGATTGGGTTACCTCACTAAGGATGATATTTTCAAGGTTTGACCATTTGCCTAGGAATTTCGTGAATTCATTGTTTTTAATTGCAGAGTAGTATTCCATTGTGTAGATATACCACATCTTCTGAATCCATTCCTCCGTTGAGGGACATCTGGGTTCTTTCCAGCTTCTGGCTATTATAAATAAGGCTGCTATGAACATAGTGGAGCATGTGTCCTTATTGCATGCAGGTAAAGTCTCTGGGTATATGCCCAGGAGTGGTATAGCCGGATCCTCCTGGAGTGTCATGCCCAGTTTTCTGAGGAACCGCCAGACTGCTTTCCAGAGTGGTTGTACCAGCCTGCAATTCCACCAGCAGTGGAGGAGTGTTCCTCTTTCTCCACATCCTCGCCAACAACTGCTGTCTCCTGTGTTTTTGATCTTAGCCATCCTGACTGGTTTGAGATGGAATTCATTGTTTTTAATTGCGGAGTAGTATTCCATTGTGTAAATAGACCACATCTTCTGAATCCATTCCTCCATTGAGGGACATCTGGGTTCTTTCCAGCTTTTGGCTATTATAAATAAGGCTACTATGAACATAGTGGAGAATGCGTCCTTATTGCATGCAGGGGAAGCTTCTGGGTATATGCCCAGGAGTGGTATAACAGGATCCTCTGGGAGTATCATGCCCAGTTTTCTGAGGAACTGCCAGACTGCTTTCCAGAGTGGTTGTACCAGCTTGCAATCCCACCAGCAGTGGAGGAGTGTTCCTCTTTCTCCACATCCCCACCAACAACTGCTGTCTCCAGTGTTTTTGATCTTAGCCAATCTGACTGGTGTGAGGTGGAATCTCAGGGTTATTTTGATTTGCATTTCCCTAATGACTAAGGATGTTAAACATTTCTTTGGGTGCTTCTCAGCCATTAGATATTCTTCAGGTGAGAACTCTTTGTTTAGCTCTGTACCCCATTTTTAATGGGGTTATTTGGCTCTCTGGGGTCTAACTTCTTGAGTTCTTTGTATATATTGGATATTGGCCCTATGTCAGATATAGGGTTGGTAAAGATCTTTTCCCAATTTGTTGGCTGCTGCTTTGTCATTTTGACAGTGTCCTTTGCCTTATGGAAACTTTGCCCCATTTGTCAATTCTTGATTTTAGAGCATAAGCTATTGGAGTTCTGTTCAGGAAAATTTCCCCTGTGCCCATATGTTCAAGGTACTTCCCTAGTTTCCTTTCTATTAGTCTCAGTGTGTCTGGTTTTATGTGGAGTTCCTTGATCCATGTGGAATTGAGCTTAGTACAAGGAGATAAGAATGGATCGATTTGCATTCTTCTGCATGCTGACCTCCAGTTGAACCAGCACCATTTGTTGAAAAGGCTATCTTTTTTCCACTGGATGGTTTTAGCTCCTTTGTCAAAGATCAAGTGACTATAGGAATGTGGATTCATTTCTGGGTCTTCAATTCTGTTCCATTGATCTACATGCCTGTCACTGTACCAATACAATGCGGTTTTTAACACTATTGCTCTCAAGTACTGCTTGAGGTCCGGGATATTGATTCCCCCAGAAGTACTTTTACTTTTGAGAATAGTTTTAGCTATCCTGGTTTTTTTGTTATTCCAGATGAATTTGGGAATTGCTCTTTCTAACTCTATGAAGAATTGAGTTGGGATTTTGATGGGGATTGCATTGAATCTCTATACTGCTTTTGGCCAGATGATCATTTTTACTATATTATCCTGCCAATCCATGAGCATGGAAGAATTTTCCATCTTCTGAGGGCTTCTTTAATTTCTCTCTTCAGAGACTTGAAATTCTTTTCATACAGATTTTTCACTTGTTTGATTAGAGTCACACCAAGATACTCTATATTGTTTGTGGTTATCATGAAGGGTATCATTTCTCTTATTTCTTACTCAGCCTGCTTATCCTTTGAGTATAGGAAGGCTACTGATTTGTTGAGGTGATTTTATATCCAGCCACTTTACTGAAGCTATTTATCAGCTGTAAGAGTTCTCTGTTAGAGTTCTTTGGGTCACTTAAGTATACTATCATATCGTCTGCAAATAGTGATAGTTTGATTTCTTCCTTTCCAATTTGTATCACTTTGACCTCCTTTTCTTGTCTAATTGCTCTAGCTAGAACTTCAAGTACTGTATTGAAAAGATATGGAGAGAGGGCAGCCTTGTCTAGTCCCTGATTTTAGTGGGATTGCTTAAAGTTTCTCTCTATTTAGATTGATGTTGGCTACTGGTTAGCTGTAAATTGCTTTTACTATATTTAGGTATGGGCCTCGAATTCCTGATCTTTCCACGACCTTTAACATGAAAGGATGCTGAATTTTGTCAAATGCTTTTTCAGCATCTAATGAATTGACCATGTGTTTTTTTCAACATTGTTTATGTAGTGTATTACATTGATAGACTTCCTTTTATTGAACTATCCATGCATCCCTGGGATGAAGACTACTTGATAGTGGTGAATGGCCATTTTAATGTGTTCTTGGATTCACTTGACAAGGATTCTATTGAGTATTTTTGCATCGATATTCATAAGAGAAATTGGCCTAAGATTCTCTTATTTATCGGATCTTTGTGTGATTTTTGGTATGAGCTTAATTGTGGCATCATAGAACGAGTTGGGTCGTCTTCCTTCTCTTTCTATTTTGTGGAACAGTTTGAAGAGTATTGGTTTTAGGTCTTCTTTGAAGGTCTGATAGAATTCTGCACTAAAACCATCTGGACCTGTGATTTTTTTTGGTTGGAAGACTTCCACTGACCACTTCTATTTCTTCAGGGGTTATAGGATGGTTTAGATGGTCTATTTGATCCTGATTTAATTTTGGTATTTGGTATCTGTCTAGGAAATTGTCCATTTCCTTGAGATTTTCTAGTTGTGTTGAATACAGGCTTTTGTAGGAGGATCTGATGATTTTATGAATTTCCTCAGTTTCTGTTGTTATCTCTCCCTTTTTGTTTCTGATATTGTTAATTTGGATAATGTCACTGTGCCCTCTGGCTAGTCTGGCTAAGGTCTTATCTATCTTGTTGATTTACTCTTTTTTTTTCTTTTTTAATTTCTAAGTATTTTTATTTACGTTACAAATCATTTCCCCTTTAACGTTTCCTCTTTCCCCAAAAATCCCATAAGCCCCCTTCCCTCCTTCTTTTCCCCATTCAACTCCCTCTCGCGTCTCTGTCCTGGCATTCCCCTAAATCCAGTATTTCAAGGACCAGGAGTCTCTCCTTCCATCTTCTTGGAAATCTATTGATATGTGAATTGTGTATAGGTTATTCCGAGATTCTGGGTTAATATCCCCTTATCAGTGATGGCAAACCATGTGTGTTCTTTTGTGATTGGATTACCTCACTAAGGAAGATATTTTCAGTTTCTGACCTTTTGCCTAAGAATTTTGTAAATTCATTGTTTTTAATTGGAGAGTAGTATTCCATTGTGTAAATATACCACATATTCTGAATCCATTCCTCTGTGGAGGGACATCTCTGTTCTTTCCAGCTTCTGGCTATTATAAATAATGCTGCTATGAACATAGTGGAGCATGTGTCCTTATTGCATGCAGGGGAAGCCTCTGGGTATATGCCCAGGAGTGGAGTGGTATAGCCAGATCCTCCGGGAGTGTCATGCCCAGTTTTCTGAGGAACCACCAGACTGCTTTCCAGAGTGGTTGTACCAGCTTGCAATCCCACCAGCAGTGGAGGAGTGTTCCTCTTTCTCCACATCCTCGCCAACAACTGCTGTCTCCAGTGTTTTTGAACTTAGCTGTTCTGACTGGTGTGAGATGGAATCTCAGTGTTGTTTTGATTTGCATTTCCCTAATGACTAAGAATGATGAACATCTCTTTAGGTGCTTCTCAGCCATTAGATATTCTTCAGGTGAGAACTCTTTGTTTAGCTCTGTACCTCATTTTTTAATAGGGTTACTTGGCTCTCAGGAGTCTTACTTCTTGAGTTCTTTATTAATATTGGATATTAGCCCTCTATCGGATGTAGGATTTGTAAAGATAATTTCCCAGTTAGTTGGTTGCCGCTTTGTACTTTTGACAGTGTCTTTTGCCTTACAGGAAACTTTGTAATTTAATGAGGTCCCATTTGTCAATTCTTTTTTTTTTTCTATTTTCTAAGTTTTTTAATTTACATTCCAAATCATTTCCCCTTTCCCATTTCCTCTCTCCCCGAAAGTCCCATGAGCCCACTTCCCTCCCTTTTTTCCCCATTCAACCCCCTCTCACTTCTCTGTCCTGGCATTCCTCTACATCTACTCTTTCCAGGATCAGGGTCTCTCCTTCCATCCTCTTGGAAATCTATTGATATGCGAATTGTGTCTAGGGTATTCCAAGATTCTGGATTAATATCACCTTATCAGTGACTGCATACCATGTGTGTTCTTTTGTGATTGGGTTACCTCACTAAGGATGATATTTTTAATTTCTGACCATTTGCCTAGGAATTTTGTGAATTTATTGTTTTTAATTGCAGAGTAGTACTCTATTGTGTAAATATACCACATATTCTGAATCCATTCCTACGTAGAGGGACATCTGGGTTCTTTCCAGCTTCTGGCTATTATAAATAAGGCTGCTATGAACATAGTGGAGCATGCGTCCTTATTGCATGCAGGTTAAGCCTCTGGGTATATTCCCAGGAGTGGTATAGCCGGATCCTCCGGGAGTGTCATGCCCAGTTTTTTGAGAAACCACCAGACTGCTTTCCAGAGTGGTTGTACCAGCTTGCAATACCACCAGCAGTGGAGGAGTGTTCCTCTTTCTCCACATCCTCACCAACAACTGCTGTCTCCTGTGTTTTTGATCTTAGCCATTCTGACTGGTGTGAGATGGAATCTCAGGGTTGTTTTGATTTGCATTTCCCTAATGACTAAGGATGATGAACATCTCTTTAGGTGCTTCTCAGCCATTAGATATTGTTCAGGTGAGAACTTTTTGTTTAGCCCTGTACCAAATTTTTAAATAGGGTTACTTGGCTCTCTGGAGTTTAACTTCTTGAGTTCTTTGTATATATTGGATATTAGCCCTCTGTCGTATGTAGGGTTGGTAAAGATCATTTCCAAGTTAGTTGGTTGCCGCTTTGTCTTTTTGACATTGTCTTTTACCTTGCAAAACTTTGTAATTTAATGAGGTCCCATTAGTCAATTCTTGATCTTAGAGCATAATCTATTGGAGTTCTGTTCAGGAAATTCTCCCTGTGCCCATATGTTCAAGGTACTTCCCTAGTTTCCTTTCTATTAATTTCAGTGTGTCTGGTTTTATGTGGATATCCTTGATCCACTTGTAATTGAGCTTAGTGCAAGGAGATAAGAATGGGTCAATTTGCATTCTTCTGCATTTTGACCTCCTGTTGAACCAGCACCATTTGTTGAAAAGGCTATCTTTTTTTCCACTGGATGGTTTTAGCTCCTTTGTCAAAGATCAAGTGACCATAGGAGTGTGGATTCATTTCTGGGTCTTCACTTCTGTTCCATTGATCTACATGCTTGTCACGGTACCAATACCATGCAGTTTTTAACACTATTGCTCTGTAGTACAGCTTGAGGTCCGGGATATTGATTCCCCCAGAAGTTCTTTTACTCTTGAGAATAGTATAGCTATCCTGGGTTTTCTGTTATTCCAGATGAATTTTTGAATTTCTCTTCCTAACTCTATGAAGAATTGAGTTGGGATTTTGATGGGGATTGCATTGAATCTGTATATTGTTTTTGGCAAGATGGTCATTTTTACTATATTAATCCTGCCAATCCATGAGCATGGCAGATTTTTCCAACCTCTGAGGTCTTCTTCAATTTCGTTCTTCAGAGACTTGAAGTTCTTGTCATACAGATCTTTCACTTGTTTGGTTAGAGTCACACCAAGATACTTTACATTGTATGTGGCTATCGTGAAGGGTATCATTTCTTTTATTTCTTTCTCAGCCTGCTTATCCTTTGAGCATAGGAAGGCTACTGACTTGCTTGAGTTGATTTTATATCCAGCCACTTTTCTGAAGTTGTTTATCAGCTGTAAGAGTTCTCTGGTAGAGTTCTTTGGGTCGCTTAAGTATATTATCATATCATCTGCAAATAGTGATATTTTCACTTCTTCTTGTCCAATTTATATCCCTTTGATCTCCTTTTGTTGTCTAATTGCTCTAGCTAGAACTTCAAGTACTATATTGAAAAGATATGGAGAGAGAGGGCAGCCTTGTCTAGTCCCTGTTTTTAGTGGGTTTGCTTAAAATTTCTCTCCATTTAGATTGATGTTGGCTACCGGTTTGCTTTAAATTGCTTTTACTATGTTTAGGTATGAGCCTCGAATTCCTGATCTTTCCAAGACCTTTAACATGAAAGGATGCTGAATTTTGTCAAATGCTTTTTCAGCATCTAATGAAATGTCCATGTGATTTTTCCTTTGAGATTGTTTATGTAGTGGATTACATTGATGGATTTCCTTATATTGAGCCATCCCAGCATCCCTGGGATGAGGCCTACTTGATCATGTTGAATGATCATTTTGATGTGTTCTTGGATTCACTTGGCAAGAATTTTATTGATTTTTTGCATCTATATTCATAAGGGAAATTGGTCTGAAGTTTTCTTTCTTTGTTGGATCTTCATGTGATTTCGGTATTAGCGTAATTGTGGCTTCATAGAACGAGTTGGGTAGTGTTCCTTCTCTTTTTATTTTGTGGAATAGTTTGAAGAGTATTGGTATTAGGTCTTCTTTGAAGGTCTGATAGAATTCTGCACTAAAACAATCTGGACCTGTGCTTTTTTTGGTTGGAAGACTTCCAATGACCACTTCTATTTCTTCAGGGATTATAGGATGGTTTAGTTGGTCTGTTTGATCATGATTTAATTTTGGTATTTGGTATCTGTCAAGGAACTTGTCCATTTCCTCCAGATTTTCTAGTTGTGTTGAATACAGGCTTTTGTAGGAGGATCTGATGATTTTTTGAATTTCCTCAGTTTCTGTTGTTATCTCTCCCTTTTTGTTTCTGATTTTGTTAATTTGGATAATGTCACTGTGCCCTCTGACTAGTCTGGCTAAGGGCTTATCCTTCTTGTTGATTTTCTCAAAGAACGAACTCCTAGTTTTGTTGATTCTTTTTATGGTTTTATCTGTTTCTACTTGTTTGATTTCAGCCCTGATTTTGATGATTTCCTGCCTTCTACTCCTCTTGTGTGTATTTGCTTCTTTTTGTTCCAGGGCTTTCAGGTGTTCCATTATGCTCCTAATATATGCTCTCTCCTGTTTCTTTTTGGAGGCACTCAGGGCTATGAATTTTCCCCTTAGCACCACTTTCTTTGTGTCCCATAAATTAGGGTTTGTTGTGCCTTTATTTGCATTAAGTTTTACAAAGTCTTTGATTTCTTTCTTTATTTCTTCCTTTATCAAGTTATCATTGAGTAGAGCATTGTTCAGCTTCCATGTGTATGTGGGCTTTCTTTTGTTGTTGTTTTTTTTTTTTTGTTATTCAAGACCACTCTTATTCCATAGTGATCTGATAGGAGAAATGGGATTAGTTCCATCTTTTTATATCTGTTTAGGTCTGTTTTGTGACCAATTGTATGGTCATTTTGGAGAAGGTATCATGAGGTGCTGAGAAGAAGGTATATTCTTTTGCTTTAGGATGAAATGTTCTATATATATATATATATATATATATATATATATATATATATATGTATATCTGTTAGTTCCATTTGGTCCAAGGCTTCAATTAGTTTCACTGTATCCCTGTTTAGTTCCTGCTTTCCTGAATGATCAATTTTAGAGAGCAGGGTGTTGAAGTCACCCACTATTATTGTGTGAGGTATGATGTGTGCTTTGAGCTTAAGTAAAGTTTCTTTTACGAATGAGGGTGTCCATGCATTTGGAGCATAAATGTTCAGAATTGAAAATTCTTCTTGGTGGATATTTCCTTTGACCTGTATGTAGTCTCCTTCCGTGTCTTTTTTGATGACTTCAGGTTGAAAGTCAATTTTATCTGATATTAGGATGGCTACTCTGGCTCGTTTTCTGGAAACATTTGCTTGGAAAATTATTTTCTAGCCTTTTACTCTGCAGTAGTGTTTGTCTTTGACACTGAGGTGCCTTTCCTGCATGCGGCAAAATGCTGGGTCCTGTTTATGTATCCAGTATGTTAGTCTTTGTATTTTTATTGGGGAATTGAGAACATTGATATTAAGAAAGATTAAGGAATATTGATTATTGCCACCTGCTATTCTTGATGCTATCTTTATGTTTGAGTGATTCTCTACTTTTGGGTTTGATATAAGAAGGTTACTATCTCGTTTTTTCCAGGGTGTAGTTTCTCTCCTTGTATTGGCGATTTCCACCTATTATCCTTTGCAGGGCTGGGTTTGTGGAAAGATATTGTGTAAATTTGTTTTTATCATGGAATATCTTGGTCTCTCCATCTATGGTGATTGAGAGTTTCTCTGGGTACAGTAGTCTAGGCTAACATTTCTCTTCTCTTAGAGTCCGTATGAGATCTGCCCATGAAAAGCTGTCTTGAGCAGAGCATAGGCTGTCAGATTTGACTCATGGTTTGACTTCCAGTTTTTTGTTCTGCAGCTTCCAGACACCCATTTCTCAGAGCACTTCATCACTTCTTCAAGCTGAGACTGTTCCTTGGCAGGAGACCTGTGCATGCCCTGTTCATGCTTCTTCAACATCTTAGTTACTATGAACTTTGATCATTTTGATTTAGAAGACCTTTTTTTCTTGATGTTCTTCATCCTCTCTGGCTCTTATACTTTTTTGGCCTCCTCTTCTATAGGGTCTCTTGAGCCCAAATGGAAAGGATTTGACAGAGTCATACTCTTTAAGTCTGAGTGATCCAAGCTCTCACATTCCTTGCATGATGTCTAGCTGTGGGTCTCTCTGTATTTGTTTCCATCTGCTGTATGAGGAAGCTTTTCTGATGATGAAAGGCACTGATTTGTTAATATAGCAGAATGTTACTAGGAGTCATTTTATTGATACATTTTATTTTATTTTTAGAACAATAATATTTGGTTTTATCCTAGGTCTCTGAGTTATCTAGTGTTTGATACTTGGTTACCCAAGCAGTGTTAAATATGTGTTCCATCTCATGGGGTAGGCCTAAAGTCATATCAGATATTAGGTGGTTACTTCCACGAGTTTTGAGCCATTGTTGCCCTAGCATATCTTGCAGGCATGGCATATCTACACCATTATAGATCAAAGGGTTTGTGGCTGGCTGGGTTTGTGTACCTTATTTGGTAGCATGTGAAAAACAGCAACAACAACAACAACAACAACAATCTTCCTGTACCGTAGACACTCCCTATAGGCACCAGCTCAACTTCTTCATGTTCAATGAGTTGCATTGGTGTTGTCTTCAGTAACTGTGGGGAAAAGAGACTCTTTCTTATCATGAGGGTATATAAACAAGCCAAGAAAACCCAAACCCAGCTTAACAAAAGATTTGTTCATAACATTATTATTTATTGATGATTATTATTTTATTATTTTTAATAAATCATTCACTCAGGAAGGAAAGAATGGGCCATTGTAGCTTGGGGGCACCTTTGAGAGCATGGGGGAAATCACTGAGAGACTACCAGAGAACACATCCCTCCACCTATCTCCCCTTTAAGAAGCAGGAAAATTATAAGCCTGTGTTTGATTAATAATTTGGAAGGAGCTTCACTGCATACAGGTTTTTTTAGCTTTAACTCATATAATTTTCTCTTTCTTAAGATTTTAACTGAGTCATAGAGAACTCAATATATTGTAAGGAATTTATTTTTAAAGCACTTTATATGAGTGCTTTTATTTTTATTTTTATAAAAAATAGATTTTGGTCATATAATGTATTCTGATTATGGTTTCTCCTCTCTCAACTCTTCCAAGAGTCTCCCTACTTCCTCCACCCACTCAAATCAACACTATCTTTCATTAGAATATGAACAGGAATTTAAAATATATAATACAAATAAAATAAAATAAAATAAAAACAAACCAGAATAGGACAAAACAAATGGGGGAAAAGTAACTGAAGAAAAAGTGAAACACCATTACATATATAAATAATGACCTTTAGGATAAAAATAAAAAGTCCAGACAGAACATTATGAGATAAAACCTTTAACAAAAATACCTTTAAGTTTGTGTTGTCAATCTATTGCTGGGGAAGAGGCCTGCCCTGTGGTTTGTATTCCCAAATCAGTTGGAGAAAACTCATATTTCCTTTGCAAGTGGCTATCAATTGGAGATAGTTTCTGGGTTAGAGGTGGGGACATGTGTCCACTTCCCCTCTCAGTGCTGGGATACTATCTGCACTATCTGCAGGTCCTGTGCATGCTGCCACCGTCTCTGTGAGTTCATACTCGTGTCAGTCCTGCAGCATCTAGATGGCCTTGGTGTCTTTCATCTCTAGGTCTCAGATCTACCTGTGTATGCTGTTTGGTTCGTGGTTCAGTCTCTGAGAGCCCCAAGGTTCCAGGTTTGGTGACTCCGTTGGTCTTCCTGTGGAGTTCTTATCCTCTTTGGGGCCTGCTGTTATGCCCAGATCTTAGGGTCCCCAAAGACCACGAGGAGTTATGTGAAAGCAAAGAGTCTTTATTCAAGCTCGAATTCTGAGCCTCAGGCCCCTCTGACACAGTGGGTAGTGCAGAAGGCACCTAAGGGTCAGCCTTTTTATGGCAGTTACAGCAGGGTGAGGGACTTATCGACTTGGTAGTTACATGACTAGCTAACAATGATTTTAATTGACTTAAGGAATCTATCTATATTTATGTCTATCTATAGCCTCTGGAATGTTAGGAATTTTCCTGCTTGTGGCCTGTGTCTAGAGTGTTTCCTTTCTGGAACAGTTTGTGGTTTTTCCAGTAATTAGAGTTTAACCTGAGGACAGGGCCCAGTATATAAAACGGAGGTCTGGTTACAAGATGAAATCTGTCTTGTCGAGATGGAGACCTTCACCCCCAATCCTTCACCCATTCTTCCATAAGAGCCCACAAACTCTAACCATTGTGTGACTGTGGGTGTCTTCATCTGTCTGAATCAGCTGCTTGGTAGAGACTCTCAGAGGACAGCTATGCTAGACTCCTGTCTGCAAGCATAATAGAGTATCATGAATAGTGTCAGGGTTTGGGGCTTGCTCATGGGATGAGTCTCAAGTTGGACTGGTTATTGGTTGGCCATTCCCTCAGTCTCTGCTCCCTCCTCTGTCTCTGCATTTCTTGTAGACAGGATAAATTTTGGGTCAAAAGCTTATAGTTCTTTACTGTGAAAGTTGAGCTTTTTATTAGCTATGTCATGGTACCAAGATAACCACCTGTGAGTGTATGAGCATACGTGAGGAGATACATGCATTCCAGGGTATATCTGTTGATTTTGAATATGTGTTGGGATAAGAATATGTGCTTGTGAAATATTTTTTGTATGATTTGTTTGTATGGGTTTATGATAATGCATACACAAAATGTGTAAGCATGGCCACTCTGAAGGAGGTGCAGACTGTGTATAAAACTGGAGCCTTCCACAGTGCTATACTCAGACACCTGCGCATATACTAAGGTATTTTCAGAGTGATGGTGTGAGTGAGCAGGACTCCTGCCTCTTCCTAGCAGTTGCCCTATGGAGACATCTCTCTCCCTCTCCCTCTCCCTCCCTCCCTCTCTCTCTCTCCCTCTCCCTCCCTCCCTCCCTCTCTCTCTCTCTCTCTCTCTCTCTCTCTCTCTCTCTCTCTCTCTTCTTTTCTTCCTTTTCGATTCCTTCCTATTTCTCCCCTCCAGACTTCCCCTACTTTCTATTAAAGATTGTCTTTGTATTATCCTTATTCTGACTTCTGTGCCAGCAGAGTTGAAGGCAGGCTGGACTGGACTTTGATATTGTTATTATTTGATATGGCTACATCATAAAGTAGATAGTTGTGATTAACTATCATGCCCCAGTGTCATTTTTGGGATGAGCAAACTCCTACCTCTCAGCTCTGACTTCTCCCAACTCCCCTGCACCTCTTCAAGGAGCTCCCGTGATGCAGTCTTCACATCCAGTACCTTTCATTTACATTTTCTTTGGATGTTGAGAACAAAGTTTTTGATTACAATGGGCATACCTGTCCAAATACTGCTGTCTAATGCTAATAAGCACTGCAGAACAAAATAGCCACCTTCTATATATACCCGGTCACTGTCCAAGTGACAAACTTGCCTTAGTGATATCTAGGAATAAAAAGAGACCAAGAGCTTCAGAAGCTGCAAAACCCATGATTATTTGACAGAAAATGTCTAATCTCTCCTGGCTGAAGACTTAAAAAATCATGAATCCTTGGATTTTAAGATATGGAGAATTGCTACTTTTTTCCTGGTTATAGAAAAAAGTGGAAAATTTCATGGGAAGACCTTGAAAATTGCTTTGCAGTTTCACTGTTTAGAAGTCTGAAACATTCCTACTGTGAGGTACACAAATTGGCACTGGCAGGCTGGATCCTGTGTAGATGGCAGTCTACTAGCTGTTCCAACCCTGAGTCAGTGCAGATGCAGAGATCTTGGCACCCTGGTTTTATGTGATGGTGTGAAATTGTCTCCTAAACAGATAACCAGCTGTTTCAGATTATTCTGTGAATTACAGTAATTTTGGTAATTAGGACAAAATACTCTATTTTTTTTTCTTGGCAAAATGTTTTAATGGCTGATACCCTATGACCTTGAAGGAAAGTTCTTTGTCTCATCAGCAGATAACTCAGAAGGTGATTAATTAAGCCCAATTAATAGTCATTTCTAAAATGGTGACTTGGACAGCTCATTAATGAAAATGTTGAAAGGACAGAAGAATTTTTCTTTCTGTTTCCCCAATCAAAGCTGAAAGTGAAACATGGTAGAGAATGTCTATTGCCCTGGTTTTCAGTGGTATAAATGTGTGTATACTGTATAATCCATTTTGGTCCCAAACTTAAGCCTAGAATTCTCTATGAGGTTCCTACATGCAGCCTGACCCATCTGTGGAGTGTGGCTTTTGAATTCAAAATCATTGAAAAGAAAGAGCCCTGCCAGTACCCTGGGTCTTTTAGTCTCATCTCATTATTTAGCCTTGACACACCTCTATTTCAAATAACAGAATTCGTCTTGTTACAGTCCTGTGCTTTCTGTTCTGTTTCTAGTGACCTTCCAGGAGACTTTGAACTTCCTAAAGATGTTTGCCCATCCTTTTAAGAGACACAAAAACCCTGGGTATACCATATTCTGTGGCATGCAGTATTTTGTGAGCTTTTTTGTATTTGTTTCTCTGGTGCTGGGGATGGAAAGAATCTGGGCATGCTAAGCATGTGTAGTACCACTGAGGGGTACTTCCAGTTCCCATTCTGTGAACCCAATGATGCTAAGCAGATAGCAACCTTCTTGACTACTAATAGTGTTTAGACAATCTGCCTTTCAATTGTAGTTCTATATCTTGTCCTTGGTGAATGAGAGAAAAATAATGTACAACTGTAGCTGTGATAAAATTATGTAAACTGAATTATTTGTATGTCAGAGAAGGCTCCAGGTATGTGTTTCTAAATTTAGATTTCTCAAGATAAATTAAAGCCAATGGATGTGGAGCTTATAGGAACATCTAGATTCAAATTCAGTCATTAAGTGCCTAATTTCTAAAAGTTTATTTGCATATTGCCAGTGGAATGCTATTTGGAAAGGCAGGAGGTGTAACTGAATTTATGTCCTTTGAGTTAAAAACTCCTTCTTTGGGATTTCAGGTGGATCAATTTATTATCACAATGGCTGACCACCCCCACATGTGAAGGGCAGAGCAATTTCAATAATTTTACTCCAGGGTCTTTGATTTATAGTTTCATTTTTTCTGACTCAGGGAAGTTGTACCTTCATGTATTCATGCTGACATTTGGTAATAATTCCAGTGCCATCCTGCTGAGTATTTACAGCTCATAGAATGTCCCAGGAGCCACAGGGGCCACCCTATCACCAGACACATTTATACATCCAACTTTGAGTTGTAGCGAACACTTGCCAGAGGGAAAATGAGCCATCCCTGGGGAAGATGAACACAGAACAGTCCACAAGGAAAGATTTTGCATCTATTGAAACTCAGTGCATTGTAGTTGAGAGTGTCAGATTGAAGGTTATGCGATGGAGATTCTCTTTTAAAAAGTCATTTCGTGAAATGGTATTCATGAATTGGTTTCTTTGGGTTGTTCAGCTAAAATCCTGGTCCAGAATTAATATAACAAGCAGTAGGAATTTTTATCGTTTTTGAGATATTTGACATTATATTATAGTGCATTTTCATAACACCTCTATAAAGTAGTTATTATCCCCATTTCATTAAGTGAGTAAATGAGGTTGGCCTACATTAAATAAAATTCCAAAAGTTAAACTTAATTTATTTATTAGAAGATATTCATATCAAGGTCTGTCTGACCTTAAAAATATATGCCAGTCTCTATGTCACCTCTCTTTAGAAGAATTATCTTCTTTGGATACTAGGTAATGAACTGAAGATGAATGAGAGAAATCATCGAGACCATAATACCTAAAAGGAGCACAGAGTGAAACAATGAATGTCCCAGGGCCAGTCTGTAAGAGCTAAAATTGTTTAAAAGCTTACACAGTTTAGTCACTTTCCCCTCTGCACGTTACCCTAATACTGGAACTTCAAGTTCTAGGTCATTACTCTAACCATACCCAGCTCATCTTGAACAGCAAGGTAGATTATTGACAAATGGAAGGACTAAGCCTACTGAGTCTTGGAGTCTTTGTTTCTTGTTACCAAGAAACAAAGGGTCCCTTTGTGTGTGTGTGTGTGTGTGTGTGTGTGTGTGTATGTGTATATGTGTGTGTGTGTGTGTGTATTTGTGTAGGTTTTCTTAGTTTTGTAGATAAGGGAATTTCAGAATGGGACTCAAAGGAACCAGAAAACAATTTTGTTGGAGAAAGAAAAATAATAATAGGGCAGGGCAACTGAAATCTAGGCAACTACCAGGAAGAGGAGAATGCATAAGAAGAGAAACATCTAAGTATTTTCTTTTTTTCTCCTTTCACATAGTACATCAAATTTTAAGAAGGGCAATTTTGAAATGTATCTGCAGTGGTTTGAATAGGTTTGGCCCCCATAGACTCATGTGTTTGAATGTTTGGCCCAAAGGGAGTGGCAGTATTAAGAGGTGCGTCCTTGTTGGAATAAATACAGCCTTGTGTAACTGTGGACATGGATTCTGAGGTCTTATGCTCAAGCTCCACACAGTACAGGAGAGACAATGTCTTGCTCGCTGCCTTCCAATCAAGATGTAGAACTCTCAGTTTGACACCTCCAGTGTCTTGTCTGCCTGTATGCTACCATGCTTCCTGCTGTGATGGTAATGGACTGAAGGTTGGGAGGTCCCATTGTGAGTGGTACCATCCCTGGGCTGGTAGTCTTGGATTCTATAAGAAAGCAAGCTAGCAAGCCAGGGGAAGCAAGCCAGTAAGTAACATCCCTCCATGGCCTCTGCATCAGCTCCTGCTTCCTGACCTGCTTAAGTTCCAGTACTGACTTCCTTTGGTGATGAATAGCAGTGTGGAAGTGTAAGCTGGATAAAGCCTTTCCTCCTCACCTTGCTTCTTGTTTTGTGCTGGAGTAGAACCCTGACTAAGACAGTCTTGGTGTCTCTTCACAGCAATAAAACTCTAACTAAGATAGTACATTTTTCCTAAATTTGTCTCTTATTAAAGAAACAGGATATATGGGCCAAAGCTGATTATGAAGGGGAGAGGCCTACCCTTAATGACTTCCAAGCTTGATCCTTATTTGATAAGCTATCTAACATTTTCACTGGGGGGTTTGAATGTCCTCAGGTATAATAACAAGTTATCAATCCTCCCCATGAAACTTAAATGTCTTATGATACCTTGGCAAAGTTGATACCTTATAGGGCCCCTTATCAGGATTATAGATTAGACCAGATTGCTAATCATGAGGATAAATCACACTGGTTATGGGGAGATTTTTAGAGAGTTACATCCTCAAATATGCTTATATTATTATCTTGCATATTTAATAAATGTTTTTAATTGAAATAAAATTATATCACTTCCTCCTTCTACCTCAAGCTCCTCCATGCTACTCTCCCTTAAATCCCTTCCATGTCCTATCTCTAGTTGCTAGGACTTTTTTATTTTTTTCTTTTTTGTTATTATGTACTTTTTTCATTTTATTTTTATTAGTTGTTTTATTCATTTACATTTCAAATGTTATCCCCCTTCCAGGTTTCCCCTCTACAAATACTCTATTACATCCCCCTTCCCCCAACTTCTATGAGGGTGCTTCCTCACCCACCCACCTACCTAATCCTGCCTCACTGCCCTAGCATTCCCCAACACTGGGGCATCAAGCCTTCACAGGACCAAGGGCCTCACCTCACATTGATGCCAGTTAAGACCATCCTCTGCTACTTATGCAGCTGGAGCCATGGGTGTGTTAATTATTTTATCTGATCCTGATTATCTTTGGTATCAGTTATCTCTCTAGCAAATCATCCATTTCATCTAGATTTTCTAGTTTTGTTGAGTGTAGGGTTTTGTAGTAGGATCTGATGATTTTTTTTTGTATTTCTTCAGTTTGTGTTTTTATTTCTCACTTTTCACTTCTGATTTTGTTGATTTGGATACTATTTCTATGCCCTCTGGTTATTTATTTTGTTGATTTTCTCAAAAAAACAAAAACAAAAACAAAGACAAAAGACCAAAACCAGATTCTGGTTTTGTTGATTCTTTTGTATAGTTCTCTTTGTTTCTACTTGGTTGATTTCAGCCCTGAGTTTGATTATTCATTGCTGTCTACTCCACTTGAGTATATTTGCTTCTTTTTGTTCTAAAGCTTTCAGATGTGCTTTTAAGCTGCTTTCTCCAATATTTTTATGAAGGCACTCAGAGCAATGAGTTTTCCTCCTAGCACTGTTTTCATTGTGGCCCATAAGTTTGGGTATGTTGTGCCTCCATTTTCATTAAATTTTAAAATGTCTTTAATTTTTTTCTTTATTTCTTCCCTGACTAAATTAAATTGAGTACAGAGTTGTTTAGCTTCCATGTGTTTGGTGGTTTCTGTATTTGTTGTTATTGAAGCCCAGCCTTAGTCCATCATGATCTGACAGGGTGCATGGAATTATTTCCATTTTGTATCAATTGAGGCTTGGTTTGCATCCAATTATATGCTCAATTTTGGAGAAGGAACCATGAGGGGCTGAGAAGAAGGTATATTCTTTTGTTTTAGGGTGAAGTGTTCTATAAATATCTGCTAAATCCATTTGGTTCATAACTTCTGTTAGTTTCACTGTGTCTCTTTAGTTTCTTTTTCCATGATTTGTCCAATCGTGAGAGTGGGGTGTTGAGACTCTCTCCATATTATTGTGTGAGGTTCAATGTGTGCTTTGAGCTTTAGTAACATTTCTTTTACAAATGTGGATGCCCTTGCATTTGGGGCATAGATGTTCAGAATTGGGAGTTCATCTTCATAGATATTTCACTTGATGTGTATGAAGTGTCCTTTATCATCTTTTTTGATAACTTTTGGCTAAAAGTAGATTTTATTTGATATTAGAATGGATACTGCAGCTTGTTTCTTGGAACCATTTGCTCAGAAAATATTTTTCCAGCTTTGTATTCTGAGTTAGTGTCTGTCTTTGTCACTGAGGTGTGTTTTTTGTTGAGGCAAAATGGTGGGTTCTCTTTTCCTATCCAGTCAGAGCTAAACAAAGAGTTCTCACCTGCAGAATATCTAATGGCTGAGAAGCACCTAAAGAGATGTTCATCATCCTTAGTCATTAGGGAAATGCAAATCAAAACAACCCTGAGATTCCATATCACACCAGTCAGAATGGCTAAGATCAAAAACGCAGGAGACAGCAGTTGTTGGCGAGGATGTGGAGAAAGAGGAACACTCCTCCACTGCTGGTGGGATTGCAAGCTAGTACAACCACTCTGGAAAGCAGTCTGGCCGTTCCTCAGAAAACTGGGCATGACACTCCCAGAGGATCTGACTATACCACTCCTGGGCATATACCCAGAGGCTTTACCTGCATACAATAAGGACACATGCTCCACTATGTTCATAGCAGCCTTATTTATAATAGCCAGAAGCTGGAAAGAACCCAGATGTCCCTCAACGGAGGAATGGATTCAGAAGATGTGGTATATTTACACAATGGAATACTCCTCTGCAATTAAAATCAATGAATTCACGAAATTCCTAGGCAAATGGTCAGAACTTGAAAATATCATCCTTAGTGAGGTAACCCAATCACAAAAGAACACACATGGTATGCAAGCACTGATAAGGGGATATTAACCCAGAATCTCGGAATACCCTAGACACAATTCGCATATCAATAGATTTCCAAGAAGATGGAAGGAGAGACCCCTGGTCCTGGAAAGACTGGATGCAGGGGAATGCCAGACAGAGAAGCGAGAGGGGGTTGAATGAGGAAAAGAGGGAGGGAAGGGGACTTATGGGACTTTTGGGGAGGGAGGAAACGGAAAAGGGGAAATGATTTTGAATGTAAATAAAAAAACTTAGAAAATAAAATAAAATTAAAAAAAAAGAAGTAGAACATAAGCATAACAAGTTGGGTATAATAAACTTCTGAAACAAAGGCTTGGTTTTTAACATATGCCATTCATTAACTAGGCAGTTGTCTAAACTAATAAAATTACATTTAGCTCTCAATACCAACAGAGATCTGAGAAGTAAAAATTATGGCAGGAAGTATAAACAAAATGGCCTCTGTATTAATTACAATAATAGACTTATCAGCTATCTGGATAATTATTCTAGAGGCTGTAGGTTTTTGGCTGTCATACAGAACAGCATTACATCTTTAGCTGTTGCACAAGACAGCATCAGTGATTAGCTGCCAGATTCGGATCATCTGAGTGATTTTCCTATGGAGAATGACGAGCATGGGAAAACTGACCTCACTTGATGAGCCTGAGTATAGCAGTTAACAGCAGTATCCATAGTTTGGGCAGAGCCTTAGCAGCAGGCAAGACATGGAGCAGCTTCTTTCAGTGGTTAATGTTACCACAATTCAGGTGGTTTTGTTGATGGCCATTGTTTTAGGGTTTTATTGCAGTGAAGAGATACCATAACCATGGAAACTCTTATACAGGAAAACATTCCATTGGGGCTGGCTTAAAGTTTTAGAGGTTTAATCCATTATCATAATGGCAGGAAGCATGGCAGTGCCCAGGCAGACATGGTACTAGAGAAGGAGCTGAGAGTTCTACATCCTGATTGACAGGCAGCAAAAAGTGAACTGGTTTGAGATTTTGAGATCTCAAAGTCCATTCCCTAGTGCAGGCCCATGTACATGTGGAGGAAGACCAAATGGGCAGGGGAGTCCTTGAACTGGTCTAGTGACTGGAGATGCTGAGAGACCTGTTCCATTGCTTCAACACTGCGGGCTTAGATAAGTAAAGACTGCCCATGATTTTAAAGCTTTATTGTAGAGAAATAAAATAAGAGAGGGGAGATAGAGAGGTAAAAGCCTGACATGACCACGTGGAAAGAGGGGCAAGAGAATAGAGAAAGAGAAAGATAAGAGAAAGGGAGAGAGAGAGAGAGAAGAGAAGAGGGCAAGAGAGTGAGGAGGGGCCAAGCATCCCCTTTTATAGTGGGATATACCTGCTGTTGCCAGGTAGCTGTGGGGTGGAGCAAACCTGGGCATAGCCAGGTAACTGTGGGGGTGGAGTTCAGCCAGAATACCAGGGGCATGAGTCAGGACCCTAAGTGACCGATGGCCACAGAATTACGGAGTTGAAGGCCTCATGGTGTCAGCCTGGTGTCTAGGAGCATGGGCAAACAGGCTTTTGTCCCTCGTGGATTAAATTCACTGGGTCGCTGGGGTTCAAACCTAGCTCAACCAGAACATAGACTGTCTTTCAGGGTATAATGTCTCATTCAGTTTCTAAAGCAGCAGATAAGTAACATTGCAAAAATCACTACCAATCAGGTCATGGTTCAGTATCAAACTGTTCCCAACATAGGACAGTTATACTGATGACACCTCTCCCTTATAAAAAGAAAAAGGGGGATTTTTGGGGAGGTAAGCTGTGCACAGGTAGCCTGGTTCCAGATTGAGCCCTGACTTTAAACCCCGGCAACCTAGTGGGCAGGGCTTCTACCTATGAGGGACAAGAGTTTGGTTACGTCCCCTGGGCCTCCTGCCCCCATCACAGTTACAGCCCCCACAGTCCCCCATGGGAGAGGTGTGTGGCTATCAGTCATGTAGGAGCAGCACCAATCCTTCCCACATGTATATAAGGTTTCCTCAATCTTTCAGTCCAAGCCATTGAGAAGTACCTGCTGTCAAATCCTGAATCACCCCCGAAACTGTATATAAATCCCATCCAGAGAATTAAAGATGTGTGGGAACTACTTCATCATCTGAGAGCTTCTGTCATAAGAGCTGTAACACGTGGGGAGAGATCTGCTCTTCCGAAACATCACCAGCAGTTCCACTGTAATCCTCCCTGGTTTCATCTGCCCACCAGACACAACTCAGCACAGGGAACCAAGATGGTAGCATGGAGAAGACTGAGGTGGAACCAGCTGCAGCAGAAGTGACTTCTCTGCCTGTTCCCCTCGCCTTCCCTCTGCCCCACAGGCCCACACCCTAGTGGTATAACTCTTCCGACAAAGCCACATCTACTTCAACAAGGTCACAGCTCCTAAGAGTGCCATTCCTCATGGGCTGATGGAGGCCATTTTTATGCAAACAGCTACATCCATTGTGTTCTTTGGAGACCTTAGGTTCAGTACTAGGACCTGGCACTTCTGTTTGTCATAAGAAGTGCTTTGCATTAAATTTTTTTTTTTGGTTTTTCGAGACAGGGCTTCTCTGTGTAGCCCTGGCTGTCCTGGAACTCACTTTGTAGACCAGGCTGGCCTCGAACTCAGAAATCCTCCTGCCTCTGCCTCCCAACTGCTGGGATTAAAGGCGTGCGCCACCACCGCCCGGCGCATTAAACATTTAAAATGCCATATTTAGCAGACATCTGAAAAGTTTTGATGGTCATCTACTAAATATAGTTGATTTTAAATAAACTAATTGCTTTTATTGTTTGTTTTGGGTTTAACATATTTGAAAACATATACAAGGAGGCTAAATAACATTTGTCCCTGTAAATGAATCTCTAAATAATTTTATTGTTTATGAGATGACTATTAATCTGGATTTTTAAGTTATCTTGAAAAGTTTACAAGAAACTAGTAGACTTTATAAGATTTTACAATTTTATTCCTGTAATGGTTAGTCTTAGAAAATTATAGTTCTTGAATTGAAGCTCTTTTAGTTTAAATCATAAATATAGTCCATAGGGAGACTGGAAACTTTACTTTCCTGGTTCTTTCACGGTACACCATTACAGAATATCACAACTTCTTGAATGACTTAGTTTATCAAAGTAGGTAAAACTTAACAAAGACAAGGTGGCTAAGGATACATTCTTAAGTCAGTCTCTGCTAGCCTGAATAGACCTTAGGTAAGGAAAAAGGTTCTGTAGACTATTTGTCAGATTGCTTAGGCCATTGTCTTGTTGCACCATGAGATAGTATTTTTATCTGGCAATTATTCTGGGTGCTCGGCATGACAGAGTAGCTTTGAATCTCTCTCAGGGTGAGCCTTTAAGCATAAAAAAACATATTCTCATTGACTTATTTCAGTTAACAAGAATAGTTAGCCAGAAGCAGAACTACAGGAGTTTAAAAAACAAGGTTAGTATATTTGGAAACCTTCCCAGAACTATAGACTTTGATGGATTAGGTCTTTGTTTTCATTCTGGCTGGTAGTGCTGTCTGTGTGTTGGGTTTTACAGACTGAATGGTAAGATTGCCTATGTAGCTTTCTAATTATTAACCTGTTACAAGTTTTTAAGCCAACATTTTTTGATCATATTCAATAAACTTATAAATCCTGAAATACAGAAAGTTCATATAATAGTCTTACAAATCTTGAGTTAAGCTTTATATTTTAGTTCTAGGTAGTAAAATGAAACAAATAGTCTAATATTTTTTAGCTATTCTTGCTTTTTTTTCCCCCGATGAAGTTAGGTGACTTGGCTGACATAGGACAGAAACTTTCCAAATCCAGAGCTAGTTTTTCAATATGGCAGAAAACAATTATTTCGATATTATCCATACCCAAAAGACATTTTAATCCCTGCTAGACTGAATCCAGTGACCAGAAAAGAAATTTTGAAGCTTGGCTATTAAAGTAGCAAAAGTAAGTGGCAGCAGTGAATTTGTGTCTGCACATCAGGTAATATGTGTAAAGCTGGCATGCTGGAGAGGGGGTGCCCACATTGCCCCAATTCAGCAGCATTGGAGTCATGGCAGTAGAGCTTGGTCCTACTCCCATGTCCTTCTGTAACTGAAAAAGATTATCTGGGGGCACAGAAACATACATAAGAAATCCTTATTGGAAAGTGGTTCAAAACACCCATGGCTCACAGCCAACCAATAGAGTTAGAATAGGGTCCCCAATGGAGCAGCTAGAGGGAGGACTTAAGGAGCTGAAGAGGTTTGCAGCTCCATAGGAGGAACAATAATATGGACCAACCAGTACCCCCAGAGCTCCCAGGGACTAAACCACCAACCAAAGAGTATAAATGGTGGGTCCCATGGCTCCAGCTACATATGTACTAGAAGATGACCATTTCAGACATCAGTGTGAGGAGATGCCATTGATCTTGTGAAGGCTCGATTCTCCAGAATCGGGGAATATAAGCCAGGAAATTGGGGAGAGGGGATTAGCAGGGGGAGGGGGGATGGGATAGGGTGTTTTCAGTGAGGTAACGTGGAAATTAATATTCAAAATGTAAATAAAGCAAATATCTAATTAAAAAAAAGAAATGGACTCAGCAAAGTATAAAAGAATATACATAACCCAGGCTAGAGGATTGTCCAGCTTACTCACCTTATTACCCATGCCCTTTGTCTGTTTCAGTTGTCTCAAGTCAGAACACATAAGACAGGTAAAGCATAAGACATGACACATGGCAAAAATAACAACAGGAACAATGACAACTGGGATCATTCAGATTTACCAGTTTGATCAAAGAAGGTTTGTTGTTGTGTGTTTATTTCTTTTAACAAATATGACACTTTTTCTCAACTGCCTGTTTGCATAACCCAGGCAACAGGAACTCACCAGAGACTTTTTAAGTGTCTCTTTTCCCCAGTTCAGTTAGGCTGGGCCTCTCCAATTTCCATCTCAGCTCACTATAATGTCAGACTTCCAATGCTGGGCCTATCAAATCTCTTGTCTTCTGGTATCTTGGAATGTACTCAGGGTTTCTTGGTTCTGATATCCAGCCTAGATGCCAAAACCCTGGCAGTGGTTGTTCAGGTGCTGGAACTCTGGTTCTTCAGCCCCCTGTGTCACCAGGGCACTCCCATGTCTCAGGGAGGGTCAGAAAACAAAACACAACAAAAACAGCAGCAGCAATAACAACAAAAATTGGTGGCTCTCGGTGAACTCCCAAGTAACAAGATGGGTGATTATGATGTCTCCCTGTTGTCCTGGATGGGAGATGATGGAACTTGTCAGACAATCCAGTCTGCTCCCACCACATCCTCCAGTAGGGATCCTACAAAACCAGGTGTCACAGAGAGTACCTGTGACTTACCAGAGAAAGTCTCCATAAAATTGGGTGCTTGTTGCTTTCTTTTCATGAAGCTGTTTGCTTAGACAGCCTACTGAAACAAAGGCATGCTCTGGGACTTTGGAATGTCTCTAATGTGGAGACCTTCTAGAAAGCAACTCTTTAGTCCTAAAGGGCCTGAGGAGAAAAGGTCCAGTTTCTGAATTTGGATTGTGGGGGGGGGGTCTTGATATTGCTGGGAGCCTCCAAATGTTAATCCCATAGATTCTGTGTGAAAGACCACTGACCTAGATAGATCATGGCCTTTAAAAGAAATTCATGTATAAGGGTTGTCTTACCCTAAAAGCAGGGCTCAAGAGATCAGCATCGACATGGGTAGGATAAGAGTTTTTATATTACAGGAGTAGATGGTTTCCAAAGGAGGGTTTAGCAGGCAAGCAGGCTGCATTGCACAAGCAGAGCATAAGCAGAACAAGTTGTTCATAATACCTTCTGAAACAAAGATATGCTTGCAAGAGTGACATAACAACAGGTGTGTTGCAGGAAATATTAAAAACAGGCTTCCTGTGCTACTCACTGCCCACCAGGCTACTCTCTGCCTACCAACTCTCCAGAGCTCCACACAACCATCCACCCCATGGTCAGTCACCACAACTCTCTGCCCGGAGCAGTCCGGCCGGCTCTGTCTCTAACTAGCCCCGCCTCCCCTAGCAACCTACCTCTGAGTTCCCAGCTCTGGTTCGCTTTTCTCTGGAGTCACTAGTTCCCTCTCGGCCATAAACCCCTGTAGTCAGCAGTGCCACATATCGGTAACCCAGTAAAGCAAAACTCTAGAAGCTTATAATTAACAAGTCAGAATTATATATCAATAAGTTCTCAATTTGCAAGATGCCAATACAATAATTTCTGGTTCTATTGATAAGGATAAAAGCTGTCTACCTAGATTATCCCAATTAATCTAACCTTTATGATATCATAACTACCTGTGGCTATTTAAAGCCACACTGGTTCAGGTTCTTCTTCCTGTCCTTCTGCCTCCATCTTGGTTTTCCTTATTTCTCCTGAGATGCCTCTGTCTCTGTAACTCTTCGCTCTGCCTCCCTTATCCCTGTCCAATCACACGCCTCCTGCCGCACTAATATTTTAATGTAATTGGACAGGGAAAATCGTGCCTCACAGGTAATCTTATTAATGTTTTAAAACAGAGGCATGGTTGTTGTGTCTTAGAACAGGCAGTACAGAGACATTTGTAGTTAAGGTTACAGTTAGAGCATAGCCTAATCCTTGAGAAACAGGTTTAATCATAAACAGGATTGAGCCTATCTTGACTTTACTATAAGATGACTTTTAAGCTCAAGATGGAATCATGCTGGCTTATCAAGGTCTGGCTACAAAAGCACAAGAAAGGCAAGGAGTCAAGGGCTGTATACAGTTCTTTGATGGGACATTTACATACCCCATCTCTGTCAAGTTCATATAATGGAAAGGCTTTTCCAAGCATGCTCCCTTGGTTAAATGAAGCTCAGGTAGACTGAGGGTTTCCAGCCTTTTCATGACTGCTGCCTTTTTACTGTCAATTTCGGGAATCTCCTCTGAATTAAATCTGGCAGTGCTAACAGCAGAGGCTCACCTACGTTGTTAGATTTTAGAAGATGTCCCAGGCAGAATGAAAGGTGCTAGAATGCTGACTTTCTTTCTTTGTTTTTTAAAATTTTCTATATATTTTTTATTTACATTCCAAATGATTTCCCCTTTCCTGATTCCTCCCTACCCGAAGGTCCCATAAGCTCTCTTCCCTCAACCTGTCCCCAATTCAACCCCCCCTCTCTTCTCTGTCCTGGTATTCCCCTACATCCAGTCTTTCCAGGACCAGAGGTCTCTCCTTCCATCTTCTTGGAAATCTAGTGATATGTGAATTGTGTCTTGGGTATTCCTAGATTCTGGGTTAATATCCCCTTATCAGTGACTGCATACCATGTGTGTTCTTTTGTGACTGGGCTACCTCCTAAGGTGATATTTTCCAGTTCTGACCATTTGCCTAAGAATTTCGTGAATTCATTGTTATTAATTGCAGAGTAGTATTCCATTGTGTAAATATACCACATCTTCTGAATCCATTCCTCCGCTGAGGGACATCTGGGTTCTTTCCAGCTTCTGGCTATTATAAATAAGGCTGCTATGAACATAGTGAAGCATGTGTCCTTATTGCATGCAGGGGAAGCGTCTTGGTATATGCCCAGGAGTGGTATAACAGGATCCTCCAGGAGTGTCATGCCCAGTTGTCTGACGAACTGCCAGACAGCTTTCCAGAGTGGTTGTACAGGATTGCAATCCCACCAGCAGTGGAGAAGTGTTCCTCTTTCTCCACATCCTCGAAAACATCTGCTATCTCCTGTGTTTTTGATCTTAGCCATTCTGACTGGTATGAGATGGAATCTCAGGGTTGTTTTGATTTGCATTTCCCTAATGACTAAGGATGTTGAACATTTCTTTAGGTGTTTCTCAGCCATTAGATATTCTTCAGGTGAGAACTCTTTGTTTAGCTCTGTACCCCATTTTTTAATAGGGTTATTTGTCTCTCTAGAGTCTAACTTCTTGAGTTCTTTGTACATATTGTATATTAGCCCTCTGTTGGACGTAGGGTTGGTAAAGATCTTTTCCCAGTTTGTTGGCTGCTGCTTTGTCCTTTTGACAGTGTCCTTTGCCTTACAGAAACTTTGCAATTTTATGAGGTCCCATTTGTCAATTCTTGATCTTAGAGCATAAGCTATTGGTGTTCTGTTCAGGAAATTTCCCCCTGTGCCCATATGTTCAAGGTTCTTCCCTAATTTCCTTTCTATTAGTTTCAGTGTGTCTGGTTTTATGTGGAGGTCCTTGATCCACTTGGAATTGAGCTTAGTGCAAGGAGATAAGAATGGATCCATTTGCATTCTTCTGCATGTTGACCTCCAGTTGAGCCAGCACCATTTGTTGAAAGGCTATCTTTTTTCCACTGGATGGTTTTAGCTCCTTTGTCAAAGATCAAGTGACCATAGAAGTGTGAATTCATTTCTGGGTCTTCAATTCTGTTCCATTGATCTACATGCCTGTCACTGTACCAATACCATGCAGTTTTTAACACTATTGCTCTGTAGTACAGTTTGAGGTCCAGGATACTGATTCCCCCAGAAGTTCTTTTACTTTTGAGAATAGTTTTAGCTACCATGGGTTCTCTGTTATTCCAGATGAATTTTTGAATTGCTCTTTCTAACTCTATGAAGAATTGAGTTGGGATTTTGATGGGGATTGCATTGAATCTGTATATTGCTTTTGGCAAGATGGTCATTTTTACTATATTATCCTGCCAATCCATGAGCATGACAGATTTTTCCATCTTCTGAGGTCTTCTTCAATTTCTTTCTTCAGAGACTTGAAGTTCTTGTTATACAGATCCTTCACTTGTTTGGTTAAAGTCACACCAAGATATTGTTTGTGGCTATCGTGAAGAGTATCATTTCTCTTATTTCTTTCTCAGTTGTCATGTGCCTAACGTCTCGCCAGCAAGAACGACGTGCGGCAACAGGATTCTTCTGCGAACAAGCCTTTATTGTACAGCTCTCTTGAACAGGGACCCCGAGGGAGGAAAATGCACTGCTTATATATGCTTAGAAGACCCGTGTCACTACCCGATTGGTGCAGGCCTCAATGCCCAATTTGCATGCCCCGAGAGCGGCTGTGATGTCCTTGGTTCATGCGCACTGCGTCCTTTGGGGTGGACAACAGCTGTGCCTTGTTGACTCAACTACAGGAAATCGGCGCCATCTTTGGGCGTGGTACAGGTGGCTACCAACACTCAGTCTGCTTATCCTTTGAGTATGGGAAGGCTACTGATTTAGTTGAGTTAATTTTATATCCAGGCACTTTGCTGAAGTTATTTATCACTAGTAGGAATTCTCTGGTAGAGTTCTTTAGGTCGCTTAAGGCTACTATCATATCATCTGCAAATAGTGATATTTTCACTTCTTCCTTTCCAATTTGTATCCCTTTGACCTTCTTTTGTTGTCTAATTGCTCTAGCTAGAACTTCAAGTACCATATTGAAAAGATATGGAGAGAAAGGGCAGCCTTGTCTAGTCCCTGATTTTAGTGGAATTGCTTCAAGTTTCTCCCCATTTAGAATGATGTTGGCTACTGGTTAGCTGTAAATTGCTTTTACTATGCTTATATATGGGCCTCAAATTCCTGATCTTTCCAAGACCTTTAACATGAAAGGATGCTGAATTTTTTCAAATGCTGTCTCCGCATCTAATTAAATGACCATGTGTTTTTTCTCTTTGAGATTGTTTATGTAGTGGATTACATTGATGGACTTCCTTATATTGAACCATCCCTGCATCCCTGGGATGAAGCCTACTTGATCGTGGTGAATGATCATTTTGATGTGTTCTTGGATTCGGTTGGCAAGAATTTTATTGAGTATTTTTGCATCGATATTCATAAGAGAGATTGTCTTGAGATTTTCTTTTTTGGATCTTTGTGCGATTTTGGTATCAGCATAATTTTGGCTTCATAGTACGAGTTGTATAGTGTTCCTTCTGTTTCTATTTTGTGGAATAGTTTGAATAGCATTGTTGTTAGGTCTTCTTTGAAGGTCTGATATAATTCTGCACTAAAACCATCTGGATCTGTGCTTTTTCTTTGGTTGGAAGACCTCCAATGACCCCTTCTATTTCTTCAGGGGTTATAGAATGGTTTAGATGGTCTATTTGATCCTTATTTAATTTTGGTATTTGGTATCTGTCTAGAAAATTGCCCATATCCTCCAGATTTTCTAGTTGTGTTGAATATAGGCTTTTGTAGTAGGATCTGCTGATTGCCAAATGCAAGGCACCCTCATTTGTAAAAGAAATTTTCCTAAAGCTCAAAGCACACGTTGTACCTCACACAATAATAGTGGGTGACTTCAACACCCTATTCCCTGAAATCGATCCCTCAGGAAAGCAGAAACTAAACAGGGACACAGTGAAACTAATTGAAGCCTTGGACCAAATGGAACAGATATATATATAGAACATTTCATCCTCAAGCAAAAGAATATACTGTCTTCTCAGCACCTCATGGTACCTTTCTCAAAATTGACCATATAATTGGTCACAAAACAGACCTCAGCAGATATAAGGTCGAACTGATCCCATGCTTCCTATCAGATCACTATGGAATAAGTGTGGTCTTCAATAACAACAAAAACAACGGAAAGCCCACATACATGTGGAAGCTGAACAATGCTCTAGTCAATGATACCTTGGTCAAGGAAGAAATAAAGAAAGAAATCAAAGACTTTTTAAAATTTAATGAAAATGAAGGTACAACATACACTAATTTATGGGACACAATGAAAGCGGTACTAAGAGGAAAATTCGTAGCCCTGTGTGCCTCCAAAAAGAAACAGGAGAGAGCATACACTGGCAGCTTAATGGCACACCTGAAAGCCCTGGAACAAAAAGAATCAAATACACCCAAGAGGAGTAGAAGGCAGGAAATCATCAAACTCAGGGCTGAAATCAATCAACTAGAAACAAATCCATACAAAGAATCAACAAAACTAGGAGTTGGTTCTTTGAGAAAATCAACAAGATAGATAAGCCCTTAGCCACACTAGCCAGAGGGCACAGAGACAGTATTCAAATTAACAAGATCTGAAACAAAAAGGGAGATATAACAACAGAAACTGAGGATGCTGACTTTCAGAAGGGATTCAGCAGGAGAGTTAGAGCATTTTGCCTCACAGATGCTAGCATAATGGGTTCTTGAGGGAGGTTGGATCTAGTTCCAGAGAACAGATTGAACTTCTTGGCCATATAGATTTCAGGCAGTGGAACATGGATTTCATGCTATGGGACTGTCTTAGGGTTTCTATTCCTGCACCAACATCATGACCAAGAAGCAAGTTGGGGAGGAAAGGTTTTATTCAGCTTACAATTCCACATTGCTGCTCATCACCAAAGGAAGTCAAGCAGGTCAGGAAACGAGCTGATTTGATGGGGGGATGTTACTTCCTGGCTTGCTTGCTTATAGAACCCAAGACTACCAGTCCAAAGAAGGTACCACCCACAAGGGGCCTTCCCCCACCTTATCACTAATTGAGAAAATGCCTTATAGCTGAATCTCATGGAGGCATTTCCTCATCTGAAGCTCCTTTCTCTGTGAGAACTCCAACTTGTGTCAAGTTGGCACACAAAACCAGCCAGTACAGGAACCTAGTTCACATGCTGGGAGTCAGGAAGGCAGTGATGAGGACTAGAGCCTTTGGATATAAATTCTTGGAAAGAAGATATAGCTGCTTAATCACAGGCTGATTAGAACTTCACTGATTGTGGAGAGATTGGAATATTGTAGGTTCAGGACCTAATTGCAATTATCCTGAGCTTTCTCGGGCCTTTAATAGCCATATATTGTCCATCTCAGTATGTGACTTAAAGTCTTTGTGGATTTTACAAATAGACCACTAGCTTCCAGCAACCATAGAGCTAAGAATGCTTTAAAACCTTCTGGCTCCTACAGCAGAGTTTCCTCCATTTTTCTGGTACAGATAGGGTTACTATTGTCTTGATGATGACATACCCAAAAGCAACTTGGGGAAGAAAGTATTTATTTAGGATACACATCCCAAGGGATATATAATCTTAAGGGTTTGAGGAGAAGCCAAGGCAGAAATTCTGTCCCTGTTTGTGGGAACCTGAGACAGGAGATGAGGCAGAGGCCATGGAGGAGTGCTGCTTACAGACTTGCTCCTAATGGCTTTCTCTGGCAGCTCAGAGGTGTTTTCTCTTGGGTTGGGCACTCCTACATCAATAACTAGTTAAGAAAATGCCCACAGACTTGCTTATAGCCCAATATAATGGAAGAATTTTATTTTCAACTGATATTCCCTTCTCTCAAATGACTTTAGCTTGTGTCAAGTTGACACCTACCTACCTTATATTTCTACTACTGTATTATAAAAGTGTCTTGATATATATATACATATATACATACATATATATATATATATATATATATATATATATATATATATATATATTTGTTCAGTTGCTATAAAAACTCCATAAAACTGTTACCACATTGGATCATGCAATTTTGGGCAACATGAACTTATTTTTCTGGGCCATGGCCATGCATATTTTGCGCTAGAATAAATTGTTTGAGAATAGAACTGTGTTTTTTTCATAGACAGGCTCATAACTTTGGTCTAGATTGGGGTTGTTGGTGTGGCTATGCTTGCTTGAGCTGCAAGAGGGACTGCAAAGCCACAGCTGGTATTGCTATCAGCTCTCTGGAGAGAGACTCGGAGGATTGTGGCCTGATTTTTAGGAAGACAAGCAGCAGATAGAGGGTCAGTGAGAAAGTGCTTTTCTTATTGACAAGTTCTTCCTCTGCTTCACGGTGTCAGCATTTTTTTTTTCTTATCACAAGAGTCATAAGAAAATTCCAAACCTTGGGGTCTCATTAAACAATAAAATAATATGATAGGCAAAAAATTTTGTCTCTTTAGCATTTCCAACCCTAGGCTGGTTTTACTGCCATAGACTTGCAGAAGTCAATGGATTTCATGTTTATAAATAGATCTGAGTCGTTGTTATGGTGTTCATGTAAGGCCAGAGCTAAACCTTAACAATTACTAATAGCTCCCACAATACAATAAGGCATCTATTTTTTATTAAGATACAAACTCACATTTGAACATTTTTACCCAAGGTCAGATTGACCTAAGTAGGAATTTGGCAAATAAGTTATAAGAAGCCAATGTTTCAGCAGTTCACTGAGGAGAAAAGCAACTTGTGTAAGAAAAGGTTTGATTTTCTCACTTACTAAGCTGCTGAGAGGCATTTTTAAAAGCCCAATATCACCCTCCCCCACTGTGTTGGAAATTGACATTTGAATATACTCTTCTTTTGGTGCCAGCCAGAGGCAGCCAGGGAGCTAATTGGGGCAGGGAGTAGTGGTGCCATTCTGGTCTTTCACCTGTCATGAGCCCTTCTAGCTTGTTTCCTGATTAGGAAGCCCACTGGTTTCTGGTCAATGGTCAGTTTCTCTGTTTCCTGATTCAATCAATCCTTTCCAAAATGCCAACATTATGTGAATAAACCAAAGTCAAATCTTGATTTAAAAATGATTATGATATGTCTTTGTTATACTGTGCCAGAAACACATACAATTTCAGAACTTAATGTATAACAATAATCACAGGGTTCTGCATTGACAAGGACAGCCCTTTGTCATATAAGCATGCCTTCCTTAGTAATCTGGTAGAAGTAAATTCACGGACAGTCAAAAAGTTCTCTGCTTATTGGTCCTTCATGCACATGCAAGATATCTGATAAGAGGTTGTTTTGGGGCCACATCATCACAGTGTTAGGTATTCATCATTGTAGTTATTGATTTTCCTCAGTCTTGTGTGTTGGATAAGTGATGAAGCAGCTTGTCTGTTTTAGGCATGAAAACCATCTTACAGTAAAGACAAACAAGGTTCATTGCCATTTTTGATTAAATCTCTGTTTTTCACGGACTGAGCTATGCCCCTTCTCTAACTTTAACTACAATGGCTCTGTCCTGCCCAGTTTCAGGAAATAGTAACCATACCTTTGTTTCAAAAGGTTAATATTGCCACCTGTTGTTATGACCATATATTGTTAAGCCTACTTTATGAGCACCTTGTAATCATATCTTTGTTTCAAAAGGTTGTTTAAGACCATATCAACTTTTCTTTTAAAAGTTACAACCATCTTACAACTATGTCTTTGTTTCAGGGGGTCATTATGGCTATCTTGTTGTTCTTATGTTCTCTTTCTATAACCCCACCTATTTTGCCTACTCTGGAAACCCCTAAGATATAAAAACTTTGTCTTCCTTATGTCTAATGCTGACCTCTTGAGCCATGACTTAGTGGGAGGCAGCCTCAAGAACAGGAATAAAAAAGTTTGCTTTAATCAATTGCTTGCTCTAATTAGTTTGGCTATGATTATTTGGGTTGGTGATCTTTCTCTTTGCATCTTTCAGATTAACAATACAGTTTTGGGTCTGGTTTCCTTGATGTAATTTGGCCCTATCATCTCAATTCATTCTGATTAAAACAAAGTCTATATCTCCTTTATACCTGGAATAAGTCATATATCAGTTAAGCTGGATAGTGGTCTCTAGCAGATGGTACAGTTGCTGAATTAACCCAGAGACTGGAGTTATTCTTCTCCTCCTAAGTGGAGCCAAAACTTGCATGTAAGATGGAGTCTCTTAGGCATGTACATCCTGAAAAACCAGTTTTACACAATATGGGGTAATTTGGAGTCTGGCGTGCCTGATGGCAGTACTGTATCTGGTTTTCTGAAGGAATAGACTCCTTAAAATGTACAATCTAAAGTCGGCATGAAGCTGTCCCTCATCACTCATCTTGCTTTCCTCCTAGATCCCTCTCTCCCACCATGCTCATCAGTGTTTTCATAAAATGCCATGTTTTCGAATCACTTGCATTTGCTTTTACTGACATTTTTTTCACCAGCAAAATCTGTCATGTTTTTTGTGACCTGGTTGGAAAGTCATCTCTTTGAGAGACGTTTCTACTGCCATTCACAAATAGTTTTTCATAATTTTTTTTTTCCAGAGCTGAGGATGGAACCCAGGGCCTTGTGCTTGCTAGGCAAGTACTCTACCACTGAGCTAAATCCCCAACCCTTTTCATAAATTGTTGTGTATCCTTTGCTAAATACTAAGCTCCTTAAGAGATATCTTAGTGTTTTGCTTAATCCTTAGCGATTTAATGGACACTTAATCAATTTTCATTTAATTAGTGAAGCTTTGATGGTGGGGGTTAGACTAAGGGTGATAAAGTATAATCTATGACTATCCTCACCTAACCACCAGAGTGGAGTAACTGCACCCAGCAGCTCAGCCCTAGGCAGGTATTGTCTAGTGCTTAATAATCTTCAAAACCCCTGATTCAATACAATTTTCTCTAAACTGAAAAGTTACCAGATATTTATGTCAGTGTCAAAAACATAATCAGAGCAATTTAGTCAAAAGATCTTAATTGGCTTTATTTATGATTCTGGAATCTTTCATGTCTTTATTTCACAAAATAGAATAAATAAATGCTTCAATGAGCTGAGCAGGAAAGGTTGGTTTTATTGGCAAGAAAGAGACAAGAAAGTAGAAGGAAAAGCTACAAACAGATCTGCCACTTCAAAGTTACTTTCTCTGTGAGGCAGAGCCAGGAAAGAGAAGAATAGAAAAACAATGGATTGGTTAATAAGTGTGTGTGTGTGTGTGTGTGTGTGTGTGTGTGTGTGTGTGTGTGTGTGTGTATGTAAGGATTAAGGCAGAGGGAAACTTATTACCATGTCAATTGAAACTGACCTCTTTAGGAGCTATGGCTGCTATCTCTCTAATCCTGATTTCTGGGAAAGGCAGATAAACAGCTTAGTTTCAGCTTGGCGGTGTGGAACTTCAGCATGAGTGACTCCATTTTGATTTTTAGTTAAATCTGGTGTGGTGAGTATGGGAGCTTAGTCCCAAACAATGCCCTCCTGTAATTTTTATTCAACAATGCCTGACTTCAGTGACTACTCTCATAAGTCTGTGACAGACTCCTTGGTCAGAGGTAAATTTAGTGCATTTAAACAGGGCTGGTGAAATCAGAGTGTGAAGCTTACTTCCAAAGGAGAGATACATCTGTCTCTTCTCAACTCTTTCAAAGGATCCTGGGGACAAAGACCTCTTCCAGGACAGATGAGTAGGGATCTTATATCCATCATCACAGCCCCCATCTGCTTTGTCCATTTTGAACATGATATCCTAGATGGGAAATCTCCAGTTTTCTCAGACATTAAGTTGGACATAAAACTGTCTCTATTTCTGTCGAATTTTTAACTGTCTAACAAACTATCTTTACTGAGGATAAAGGCACCCTGCTGAGAATAGAGACATCAGAGGAAACCTAAGGGGTAGGGTTTTCCCTACAGGAAAAGACTGGTTCAATTATCTGACAGCTAAATCTGCATATCTTCTGGATTTTCCTTTCATGTTAACTATGAATTGTAAAGATCCTGCTACTGGGATTTTTGAGGAGGGATCCCATTTGGGTTGCTAGTATCAAGATACTAGGGTAATATAGACTTCCCTTTCAGTCTCTTAGACTCATTAATAAGAGAATTCAAGAATGGACTCAGTCAGTTTGAAACAATTACTCTAGCATTTAAAATTAACAGCTCAGGAATGGCAAGCTGTAATCTCAGTATCTACCCAGGGGAGTATAGAAAAGAGAAGGGGAAGAAACATTAATTGTATTTAAGCCAACATGGAGATCAGGCTCATGAAGGTCAAACTGCCACATTGTGGAGGTGGTAAGGGTCAATTAGAGTAAGAGTAAAGAAGTTATATTAGGCTTTTATTGCTGTGAAGATACACCATGACCAAGGCAACTTTTATAAAGGATAATACTTAATTGGGGTGGACTTACAGTTTTAGAGGTTTAGTCCATTACCATAATGATGGGAAGCATGGCAGCATCCAGGCATATATGATGTTGGAAAGGTTGTTGAGAGTTCTACATCTTGATCCTAAGGCAGCCAGGAAGAGACTCTACTCTGCAAGCAGCCAGAAGGAGGGTCTCATCCACACTGGGCATAGCCTGAGCATAAAAGCAGACCTTGAAGCCTGCCTACACAGTGACATACTACCTTTCACAAGGCCACACTTCCTAATAGTGCCACTTTCCATAGGCTAAGCATATTCAAACCACCACAGAAACCCAGAGTGTTAGAGAAAGCATGCTGAAGCCAGAGATAGAAGAGTAAAAGTTATGTTTTCCCAAGTTTTAAGTCAGAAAAAGTAGAGTGTATCATTAAAGAGTAAATTTTTCTACCTAACCTTTTATCCACCTAATTTTTAACGATGCTTAAGCTGATTTTATCTTCCTAGGGATTGGTTCTTGCCAAATCTTTACCTAGTCCTGAAATTGTATTCTCTTAACCAGAAGGAGATTTTTCTTCATTGTCTTTCAATGTTACAATTATATAGCTGTAGGGATGGTTCTGATGCTAAGGTCCTGTTCTTCAATTGGTTCTTGATCTGTCAGTAAAGAACCCATGGGCCAATTGCTGGGCAGAAGGGATAGGCAGGACTTCCAGGTCTCTGGGGATAAGAGAGCAATGTAAGAAAGGAGAGGAGAGTTCACTATGCTTCTGATGGAGAAAAGGTGAGCAGCAATGTTAGATCTTGGGTGGAGTGGTGGCCTGTGACTGCTCCTATAGGCAGGAGGTTGGAAGTGTTAAGCTGGGATTAGATGTAACTGAACAACTAAAGTGGAGGACAGGTGGGGAGGTACAGAGCTAAGAATATTAAGGGCATGCTTTTCCAGGTGGGAAATAATAGTGCCTATTTATTTATAAATCATATTTTAATAAATTTATAAATTTTTATAAAATGATTTATAACAAATGCCACCACATTGTGTCACACAGTTAACTGTTTCTTACCATAGATTTTTGCTGTTTGGTGTGCATTCTTCTCACTGTTGGGATCAAGTACCTGATAGAACTTACTGCAGGAGGTACTTATTCTAGCTTATGGTTCGAAGCTCTACTGTCCCTGTAGCAGAGATGGAACTGTGACTAGAACATTAAGTTGCTGGTCACATGATATGTGCAGTCAAATAACAGAGAGAGAGAGAGAGAGAGAGAGAGAGAGAGAGAGAGAGAGAGAGAGAGAGAGAGAGAAATTGTAGTCTTCACCTGACTTTCCTTCTTTTGTTTCTCTTCCTTCTATCTCTACACACATTTCATGTAGGTATCCTCTCCTAGGTTAACTTTAGAACTGTGTCTCCTAGGTTATTCTATAATATAGTTAAATTGACAGTGAACACTAACCATTGCAGGATACAAACTAGTCATCAGCTTTTTGATGTTTATCTTGGGAGAGTCCTGTGAAGCACATTTTATAGGAAAATAATTTGTTCCTTTGGCCAAATATTTATTCTTTTAGCCCCACTCAACAGTTTACTTGACAAGTGATAGTTTGTTCAGAAAGCAGATTTGAAATGCTTCTTCATCTCATTATGCTCTCCAACTCTCAATCCTACATTACTACACCCCTTTAAAAAATATGAATGTGTGTGTGTGTGTGTGTGTGTGTGTGTGTGTGTATGTGCTTATGAAAGCCAGAGGAGGGTGTCATATCCCCTGGAGCTGGAGTTCAGGTGCTTGTGAGCTGATTTTGGTTCTAGGAACCAAACTCTGGAGTTCTGCAAGAATAACAGCTGTTCTAAATTACTGAGCCATTTTTATATCTCCAACTAAATCTGTTTCTGATCAGGTCCCTATATAACAAGGCCAGAGATTAATTAGAATGACAGATTTTTGTCCCATCTCATCTTCTGAATCAATCCTATTGCTTTCATTCTTGGCATATATTCTTCTGCAGTGGCTCTAGTTAACTTAGCTTCACAAACTGCTCATTCTTTAGTGAAATAACAAGTGTAGTGTGACAAAACCAGTATTGTGGAAAAATGAGATTGTATACAGGGCATTTTGGGTCTAAATGTTATACAACTAGTTAGAAATTAGCAGACTTAAAGATCATTATTCCTCATGATCACTTTTAGACTCTACCTCCTGTGTTATGACTAGTACATTAATTTTAGAGAAATGCAATTATCATTCTAGGTTTAGATTGTTTTCAAAACCTACTTTTAATAAGGGCACTTAAATACTTTAACTTCCCTTATAGCCTACTTCCCACCAGAAGTAGTAGAAATAAAAGGTTAATAGGGCAAAGGAAGATGTGGACATGTTTAGACATCATCCTTTGGAGCAAGCCCAATCTGTGTTGTCAGGATACCAACAGTTCAGTCCACCTGAATCAGCATCATTAAACACTATTAATGAATCAGTAATGGTAGTTCAATCCAAAAGAAACCATGAGATTTTGCCAATTGGCCTGAGTCCACGGAAGCATCAAGAAGCCATGGAAATACCACCAGAAGTTCTTTTATATGCTTCTTTCTATGAAGTCATGACAGAATATGACTATCAAAGAATGGCAAGGTAAATCAATACCATACAGTGTCCTCAGCTAAGACCATCATTAGCAAAGCCCAACAATGACCAGCAAAGAATTGTAAGGCACACCAATACCACACAGTATTGTTCACTGTCTGCTGATTATATTTATACCCTTTCCAAACATCATATGTTCTCTCAAGCATCTGCTCCAGCAAAATATCACATGCCTCTTTTCCAGGCTACTTCCAGAAAAAAACACCATGTGTCTGTTCTCAGTAAAACATCCTCCCACGTGTCTGCTTTAGCATGAACATCCTTTTATAAGACAGTCTCCAGAAAAACACCACATGACACAACTGAGTCTCCAAAGAAACCAGGAATTTCCACTTCACATTGAGAAGTGCCCTTTTATAAAATATGAAATAAGACCCAATTGTCCCAAAGATTTAAAATACCATATGAAATAGAGGAAGAAATAAAAATTTTTTGATGCTCATTTAAAGCAAGACTACTGGCACCTGTATAAAATAACATGGTTATTTTATAGATTTCTTTCTTTTTAAAAATTTTTATTTAATTCTAGTTTTTCCCATGAATTTTGGTCAAATGAACAGAAAGAGTTGCATTGTTGGTCTGAATGGAGATTCTAAAGCACCCCAAAATTTCTAAGATCGTTATACAGAGATGCTTCCTGATAATGGACAAAGACATATTATGGTCCTCAAATGTTAGTCTAAATGAGCTTGTTAATCATATGGACAGGAAGATGGTCCTCAGGACAGATACCTATTCTACAGAGTTTAGGAAGTAGCACATAGTCTACTTATACTTACAGATTGGCACAATTGTCTTTGGACATTGAATTACAACTCCCCTTTGATGAGCTGACACATACTCTTGGATGCATTATGCTTTCTTCTTGAGTATATACTTCGATTTGATGAGAACAGGAGAAAGAAACATGTCACAAAGTTTGGCATGTGGACCTAAAGAACCAATAATCCTTTCTCTTGTCCTTACAAACAAATATTGTTTGGGCCAGAATCTGGGGATGTCCTTGTTACTATTGGCAGTTTTGTCATTTCTGGTGGTCAGAAATACTAAAAGTATTTAGAAATACTGGTATGTGTTCTGCTTTTATTTTTTGTTTTCCATTTATAGAGCAATTTTAATGAGACTTGCTACCCAAAACCTTCATCAGAAAGTGCTTAAAACTCTAGACATCAGGATGGAAAAGGCACATTGACATATCGGGAAACAGGACTGATCTGCTTACTTCCCTAATTCCTCAAATCTAATAATATTGTATTAATCCCTAGAGAGAGTCCCATGGTGGCAACTCTTTCTTAGGACCCACTTTTGCTATACAGGAACTTGTTTTCAGTCTGTTAAGTTTCACTATAAACCTGAAATACACCTCTTTCTTAAACTCACCCTTTCTATGAGAGTGAAGTTCACTTTTCAAGTTTGTAAGACAAAGGACTAGAAAGGCCCTGGTTGTCATCCGTTGAGACTATCCCTGCTCCAAGTTATATTCATTTGAAGGAAGAAAACCTTAGAGATGTAATTTGATTCCTTGTAACCTTAGTTCCATCAATGAATAATGAGGAATGCTGAAATAGGATGATTAGCTCTCCAGATATCTATGTTCTTATATAGGTGTGGATTTCCTCTTGTGTCTCAATGTTTTTATGAATGGTTGAATGTAAGAGACAGGTCAGAGGACACAAAATGTATTTTGTCACTTGCTACTAATTTCACCACTTTGGATAAGATATTTACCACATTACAAAGAGCTTGAAAATAAAAACATCAATCTTTCTAAATGATTTTATAAACATCTTCCTAGCAATATGATGCTTGGTTTCCTTAAACAGGGAATTTTAATACAGGATCCTGAGCAAACCTAAGGGAATGTTGGCATTCGAGGGACAAGAGAATATTTTCAGTATTATTTCTATTGATGAAACCAGTTAAGTGCATCTTGGATGTATATAAAAGCTAGACCCGCAGACATAAATACAAACTATGTACTGGATGAAAATGTTCATTCTATAGCAAGTGTATTCAGGAGAAATCCATTTTAATATAAGTTTATATAAAATTTTTATAAAGACAACATAAACTATGGCTCTCTGGAAGTGATTTAGATATTGTTACTTTGTACTTTTCTATAGTTTTCAGATTTTCAATAATGGCAATGTATTACCGTAAAAAATTGAAATCAGGAAATAATACTGAAGTGAAATGCAGCCAAGTCATCCATGAAATCATTGAGGAAGGCAGGACTCAAGACTTTTATGTAACAAAAAAAAAAGGACTAAAAGGTCACTGCTATGGCAGCAGTGCAGAGAGAGAGGACTCAGAGCCCAGGCTCATTTCCAGCTCAGGAGGGTGAGGTTGCAGGCATGAAGTCTTGGCATAGGAACGGAGGGAAAACAAATTAGGGGCAGCATGGTCAGCAGAATGCTGACATTGTGACAAGCATGATGGCACTGAATTCTGTTAGAGAGACATTTTGAGCAGCTCACCCAACTGTGTGCTCTCGGGATTGGACTTGGACTGCTGCTTTTGTGATTGATTGCTTTCTGAATGTTTGTTAGTGTGCCATGTGTTTCTATCTACTCACCCTTAATCTCTGCCTCATTTTTCACAATTATGCTCGTAGACATTTCTCAGTATCTCTGTGGGTAGTGATCTTTCAGAATCTTACTTATTCATGCAATTGTCTACCTGCATTTCCAACTTTCTAAACTCGCTTATGTGGTAAAGACAAACTTAGGCACATTTCCTAAGTTCCATCAGTCTTGCCAAATTCCCATCCAGCTCAGTGTTCACAAAGATGCTTTTCACATTTATCTTTGTCAGCCTTTCCACCACACTAGCAAGCTAAAAACAGGACTATTTCTCTGTTGGAATATGCAATGTTTTCCCCACAAACACGAAAGGTATGCACCTTCAAAAGTTCTCCAATGGTATAATCTGAGATTTCTAGAGAGGATAAATTTAAAATAATGATTTTGAGTGAATTATTAATAAGCAATTAGAAGCATATTCATAGTCACTAAAACAAAATATTACTGTAGCTTATGCACTTATCATACTATATTTTAAGTACTTCACAGTTTATCTCATGTAACATACAGCAGTATCTTTCAGGTAGGACTATTCTGGGGTTATGGACAGCTAAGTAGCTTACTGAGGTTCATTCAGCTAGTAAATAGTAAAAATACTATTTGGATGAAAGTTCTCTGTTATCAAAACTACACTCTTGCTTTTAATACTATGCTGCTCATCAATAGTGATTGATTGTAACATAAAATATATGCCAAGTAAACAATCATGGAGAGGACACATTAGCTTCCATGTGCTAATCTTTGATGGCTGTATACATCAAGGCTGCTTCTACTCACATTAAGAGGAAAGCATTTGCAGATGTTTAGGTGCAGATAATATAAAAATGATTTGGAATATTTTTTGTTTCTCTGTTTAAATGCATATGCCCCTAAACTTCCAGAACTCAGCAAATAAGTAAATATATAAAATCAAATTCTATTCTTCCTGAAAAGCAGAAGGGAAATTGCTTCTTACAAAAGAAAACTATGTCCTGTAACTGTTCTTTAACCACCTAGTATGACAGGTTTTATCCATGCTTGTGTCATAACAGCTGTGGTTATGTAATTTTGTTTTCAAGACCTTGGTATTACCTACCCAGTCCTTGAAATACCTATATATAGTTTAATACTATCATTACCCTGTTTTGAAAATAAGATGAGTCACAGAAAGGTAATAACTTGAATAGGGGCACATACCCAGTAAGTGGTTCCTGAACAGTGAATAATCTATGGATTGACCAGCTTTTTCCTGAAAGATGACTGCAATGATGGTAAATTGATGTCAGAGGGCCTTTACTCACAAGGTCAAAGAGGATGACAGAGAAGACAATATTCGGGGCTTATAGGATGAAAGAATAATCCATTTCAGTCAGCAGTGCAGAAGGCCTAGCATCAAATTGATTCATTTTTATATCCCCGCATTCAGGCACTGGAGGAAATGAACTCTTAGAAAAATAGAGATGAAAGGTAGAGCTTGAAGTGATGAAATTTTCCTTTTGGATGCTGTGTGATAGATATTTAGGACCTCTGATATACCTCTACATTGAGGAACCTGGGGGAGTCTCACTCTAACTTTGGAAGAACATAGCACTTGATTGTATACAAAGGATTGGCCCTATAAGATATTGACAATACTGAGGAGCAGTGCTGTTAGCATTTTAAAGGTAAATGACTTCTGAATTCAAATCTTAGACCCAATTTCATGCTAATTCTAGCATGGGAATAGATTAAGATAAAGCCAGATACTTGCATGTCCAGAATTTTAGCTATCATATTTTCTTAGTATGTTGCTAGAACCTGAATTCTATCATATACTGAAGGGATACAAGGCAGTAATGAAAGGGTGTAACCTCCAAAGAAATAGGTTGGGGCTATAGGTAGTAGACTTTATAGAATATCACAGAAAGTTGTTTTGTCAATCACTTCATGAAATGATAAAACATAATTGCTCTTGTAAAGGTAGCTCCAATATGAATTTATTTATAATTATTTATAAATGTAAACCCATATAATGATGAGATTATTAAAATAGAACTGAAAAAAGAAAAGTCCTGTAGTCAGGGTAGTTTAAATGCCAATAGCTTATTTTCACATTGTTCTGAAGTTTGCAATCAGACCCAGCAGGATTAGTTTATGACCATGCTGTCTTATTACTGAGCAGAGTGGATGTAAGGACACAGGTATTGCTGTGTCACCAATGGCTGGCTACCATCTGACATGTCTGCATATTGACTTTCTTCATGCTGTTTTTCTTCAGGAAAACAGTGAACACCCTGATGCTTCCTTGTACATGTACACTAACCTACAGGATCAGTGCCTCATCCCTATTGTCTCACTTTACCTAAATAGCTTCCTTCTTCTAAACTTAATGAGAGCATGTGTTCTGAGAAAGTGTTGTAAATTTCATCATCAGGTCAACATTATAGAATGGAGTACACAAATTGCAGTGGATTCTCTTCTGTGTGTCATTTCCAGCCGAGATCATTATTATTCTTTCCATATCTGACATAAGCACCTCTCAAAATTTTGTTTGTCCCATTTCATTCAATGAAGTGAATCTTTTAGAAGCTCCTGTTCTTTTTCCTTCCTCTTTAAGACAGTCACTTTGCTGAAATGGGGTATGCTTGGTGCTCAGCGTCAGTCATTATTGATGCTCAAACTTCACAGCCACATTATTTTAATTTTGTTTCCAGGTCAGTTACTCCACAAGGACTCTCACTGGCAACACAGAGTAGTGGACTCTGTATACTTTGAGACTATAATAAACAAAAAATACTTTATGAAATACAAAATGATGTAATCTAGAAACAAGGGAAGGACACAGGCCATTACTTGCCTGGTACATGGTCACACAGGGCATGTGTGTACGAAGACACAACTGCATTGGTATTGGAGCTTAAACATAAGGATTTGGGTCATAATAAGTTGTACACTATGCTCCTAGCCTCCCCAAATGCATATTTCTGTTTGCATCTGAAATCTATTAATTCCATTCTAACAGCTCCTAAAGTATGAACTTATTATAGCATCAACTCTCAAACTGAAAATCTTACCCATCTTAAGTAGTCTTGAAGCTTTAAGTACAATTCATTATGAGGACAAATTTCATTACTATAAACCTATGAAACCAGGCACATTATGTGGTCCCAAAACAATCATGGGACAGGTTTATGACAGATACTCAGTTCTAGAAGACAGATGTTCAAAGAAGGAGGAACCCCAAGCAAGTAAAAAGCTAGGGAAGAATCCCAGTAGGTTATAAAGGTCAGATCATCTGTTTTGCTGCTTCATGCATTGGGCCTGCTGTGTTACCCCAGTTGATCTCGCTCTTTTTTACTGGGTAGGGCTAAGGCCTTGTCCATAATATATTGCATGGTGAATTGCAGTTTGCATACCCAAACTGTAAAGATTCTGTGGTTTGAGACTAATGAGCTAGTGCTGTTGAGCTTGCTGTAGTATTTGTGACTCAGACTTCCTGAACTATCATTTGGTCATTCTCCATGGTTTCAAAGGATAGTTAATACCTGTTCACATCAGGATAGCTCATTCTCATATCTTGTAGAGTCTAGAAATATACACCGATTTTTCATTCTTTATATTTTGTCTGTTTAATTTTACTCCAGTAGCATAATCCAGTCTCTCTCCTGGGATTCTCCTGAGGTGCTTGCTTGACTAATTTGTAGATCACATGAATATGCATTGTCTCCTCTTGGTTGTCAACTTGACTATATCTGGGATTAGCTAAAACTCAAGTGGCTGAGTACATCTGTGAGAGATTTTAATTTGTTGTTGTTAAGTCGTATGTAGTGGGAAGGCTCATTTTAATCCATATCTTTAGAGATGGGAAGATCCACCTTTAGTCTGGGCCACACCTGCTGGCATCCTATGTAAAGGAGAGAAGCTTGTTCTCTCTCTCTCTCTCTCTCTCTCTCTCTCTCTCTCTCTCTCTCTCTCTCTCTGTTTCATAAGTTCTATTCCTCTAGAGAACCCTGACTAATGCATATACCAATGTATCTACAAAATGGTCACTTTAGAACTGAGTCATGAGTAGAAGCAGTAAAGGTTTTGAGGTTTGTGCTAGGCCAAGTCCAGAAAGCCTTAAAAAGAGTGTAGAAATATGGGCATTAGGGACTCAGTTGAAGGCTCAGAAAGAAAGTAAGTGCGCCCTCCTCGCCAGCCTTGAGTGGGCTAAACAAACTCCCAATGGTTTACAACCTAACTGGAGTCCTCTGGCCTAGCTGCATTTGCAGGCTCCGGTAGCAAACTAACAACACAACCTAGTTTTTTCTCAGAATAACTTTCCTTATTCCTTGATGTAGAGATAGACTGAGGGTTTCTAAAATGAACAAATTCTGGTTCTTGTTTTTCTTAACAATTCCTTTAATTTATCTTTTTCTTCTTGAATTTTACTATAAATCACAATAATAGCTTAGGCTGCTGTTTCAAACCCTTTCTCAGAAATCTCCTTAACCTGGTACCCAGTTTCAGTTCTGCTAGCCTCCAGACACTGGGAGATGGGCAGAGGTCAGCAAAGCTTCAGAGTTCAATTGACATTTTTACAGTGTTATTAATTATGCATGTTCTTATGTTTCTCATGTCTGTGCCTTTTCATTCATATTTCTATACAACTTGTTCATGTAGTGATATATCCTCTAAATGACAGAGGTTTCTTTATAGTTCTTCCTTGTAGCTGTCTAGCTGCCATGGTTGAAATTGGTTACCTGTGAGGGGGTCTGGAAATGAAAAAGAAAAAGGTGCAAGAGAAGGATGAAGCGAAGACAAAGGTTCTGATTAAGGCTCAAAGTTAAATATCCTGCACTGTGTTTATATAGGGAGAGCCCACAGACCCATCCTTTGTTTCAGCTGGATTGTGTTGCAAAGCCAGCTCATTGGGCGGTCAGTTCCTCAAAGCTCCAGTAGGAAACTACAAATGCAGCTAGGCCAGAGGACTCCAGTTAGGTTGTAAACCATTGGGAGTTTGTTTAGCCCACTCAAGGCTGGCGGGGAGGGCACACTTTCTTTCTGAGCCTTCAACTGAGTCCCTAATGCCCATATTTCTACACTCTTTTTAAGGCTTTCTGGACTTGGCCTAGCACAAACCTCAAAACCTTTACTGCTTCTACTCATGACTCAGTTCTAAAACCAGCTTCAGAGTGTTTGGTATAGTGGACTCTGGTTCATTTATTTTTTTATATAAGATATTTTTCTTTATTTACATTTCAGATGTTATTCTCTTTCCTGGTTTTCCCTCCAGAAAACCCTTATCCCATTCCCCCTCCCCTGCTTCTTTGAGGGTGCTACCACATCATTCCCACCTCCCTACCCTGGCATTCCCCTACACTGGGGAATTGAGTCTTCACAGGACTAAGGACCTCTCCTCCCATCAATGCCTGACAAGGCTATCCTCTGTTACATATGAGGCTGGAGCCATGGGTTGCTCTGTGTGTACTCTTTTGTTGGTGGTTTAGTCCCTGAGAGCTCTGGGGGTCCTGGTTGGTTGATATTGTTGTTCTTCCTATGGGGTTGCAAACCCCTTCAGTTCCCCCAGTCCTTTCTTTAACTTCTTCCTGTGCTCAGTCCTACGGATGGCTCCAAGCATCCACCTCTGTATTTGTCAGGCTCTGGCAGAGCCTCTCAGGAGACAGCTATATCCGGCTCCTCTCAGCAAGCACTTTTTGGCATCCACAATAGTGTCTTGGTTTGGTGTCTGCAGATGGGATAGAACCCCAGGTGGGACTGTCTCTGGATGGCCTTTCCTTCAGTTTCTGCTCCACACTTTGTCTCTATATTTCCTCCCATGAGTATTTTGTTCCCTCTTCTAAGAAGGACTGAAGCATCTACACTTTAGTCTCCCTTCTTGTTGGACTTTGGTTCTTATTTAAAATCTTTATTACTCAGAGTGGTCAATAATAAGAATATACTACAGAATTTGATGGATAATAGAAGTTATTTCTGGAGGTAGGAATTATCATATCAAGTTCAAATGTGTGTGTGTGTGGGACAGTTTCTGGTATAAGCCTTCTTTCTGCCTTTTAGATGACAAAGTAATTTAGGAGACATGATTACTTACCCCTAGGAAAAGCAAAATCGTTAGAGTAAACATTCTCATGTCAAGTTCCAAACCCAGGGCTGGAGAGATTGCTCAGTGGTCAAGGGCACTGACTGCTCTTTCAAAGGTCCTGGGTTAAAATCCCAGCAACCACATGGTGGCTCACAACCATCCATAACAAGATCTGATGCCCTCTTCTGGAGTATCTAAAGACAGCTACAGTGTACTTACATGTAATAAATAAATAAATCTTTTTTAAAAAGTAGATATTAAATTAAAAAAATGTTTCAAACCCAAGACTAGTGACTGAGGTGCTTAAACTTATCAAAGCACACCTAGCCTCCAGGTTTTCCCAGCATCCTTCAGTTCCTGTGTGTTACAGCACATGGCTGGCATATCCTGCACTCTACCCTGAACCCTATAGCCCAGGGGCTGGCCTGCCCTTCTCCCAGAGACTCTTCCCTATATAATCCAGACATTTTGTTCACCCTCCATATCCTTTTGTACCTTTGGCCTCCTGGCTGCTATACTTATCTTTCCTCTCTCTCTTCTCCTTCCCCTCTCTCACATGGTTCAGGGACATGACTACTCTGGACTCTTCTGGAGGGATGGGTCTGATGCTGGCTATACTCTTCCACATATCTATAATAAACTTTCTCCTCCATCATACTAGGAACAGTCATATCCCTTCCTTTCCTTTCATTTCTTTTTGTCATTCATTCCACACTGCATTGTTTAACTGTAACTACCAATGCATCCTAGATGACCATGCAGAAAGAGTTGAGTACTGTGTGCAACATAACTCTGCTGGAAGACATGCTCAAAATATACCATGACAGTGATTGCCAAAGGGACATTATGTTAGTAAAATACTGAAGAATTAGATCTTCAGATATATGTATACACACAGATGTATACACATTCACATATGTATTTGTACACACAATACAACCTTGCTGAAAAGAAATGAGCAAATATAAAATAAGTATTGCAAGCTATCTGGCTACTAAAAGTTGTGGCAAGAAGTCCATCTGAAGTTGTTTTTTTCCCTGCTGCCACTGTATTTCCGTTAACCACTTCTGTAGATTGCCTTTTATATGGTCCTCTTCCCACTTTGTGGTAGTAGGCATTATCACAAAATTCCAATCTAGATCATCCAATTTCTAGTTGTATTTTTTCCCAAACAACAAAGTTTACTTTCACATTTGCTAGACTAGAAAGGCATATAAACAACAGAAGTTTGTTCAGTTACAGCATTTTGACCTTTGTAAGTGATTCTTTTGTAGTCCAGAGTCCTAAATGCAGTACAAAACATTTTGAGTGACTGTTTTATTTTCTAAAGGAATATGCCCTCCTTTATAATGAACACTTCTGATTTTTTACTAGCTTATTCTGCATCCCCAAAGCTGGGTGGGTGGTACCTGTAACTTGTAATTGTGCAATCAACCTTGTTATTCTGATAGAAATCTAGAGTAAATATAGATGGCCTTTTGATTTCCACGTTCATTGAATTTCCTGTGGTTTAGAATGGGTTATCATGAAAGAAGTTTTTGACAAAATCCCTTTAATTAATAATTACTTGGAAGGTTACTGTTCATTGAAAATTATCCTTGGCATTGGCCTTGAAGGATATGAGGGGGATGAGATTTGCTGGATGATCCCACTAGGGGCTTCAGATCACCACCTGCTCCCCAAGTGTGTGTGTGTCTGTGTGTGTGTGTGTGTGTGTGTGTATGTGTGTTGAAACCTAGACTCTGACAGCCAGGAAGGACCACATAGCTGCTTGAGTGCTGTGGTTTCTGCCTGCAGTCCTAACTTATCTTTTCTCCACCATTTCTGGACACTGTTTTGGCCTGAACAGCAAATATGCAGGATCTAGTTGTTCCCAATGCTTAAATCAATATGTTTAGCTTTAAAAAAGTTATGAACCTTTTTTCCAGGTTTTGTTAGATGGGAAATTTCTATCAAATTACTGTGGATAATTTCATCATATATTATATATAATATATAAAATATATTATTTATTTATTTGTATATAATGTTTGTATATATAGAATATGTACATAAATATATTTTTATAAGAATTCCATTGAGTATATTTTGTACTGTCCAACTACTCCTAGGCATGGAGCCTACTCTTAAGTGAGGCACTATTGGAGAAAACTAAATTTTCCTTTGCCAGCAGGTATTAATTGCAGAAGGCTGTGTTAGTGGTGGGAGCCCATGTTCACTTTCCCCTCTCAGTGATGGGATCCCATGTGGCTTGAGTCTGTGCCTACCCTATGCATGCTGGCACACTCTCTTTGAGTTCATGTGTGTTTCAGTCCATTGCATCTGGACGGCACTGTTTCCTTGGAGTCATCTATCTCCATCTGGATCCTACAACCTTTCTGCTTTTTCATCTACATAGCTCCCGAAGACTTCAGGGGAGGAGTTTGATGAAGACATCCCATTTAGGACTGAGTACTCCAAAGTCACTCACTCTGTACATATTGTCTAATTGTGGATCTTTGTGTTAATTTCCTTCTTCTATAAGAATTAGCTTTCCTTGTGTTGGCTGAGCAAGATACTGATCTATGGGCATAGCAGCATATCATTAGGAGTCATTTTATTCCTAACTTCTTTTAGCTTCAGAATAATAGAATTTGGTTTTTCCCTAGGCCCATGGTCTGTCCAGTCATTGGTTCTTAGCAGTGTCAGGAATGAATTTCAACTTATGGAGTGGGCCTGAAATCTGATCATAAAGTGGTTGGTTCATTACTTCCACAGTGTCTGCCACACTATTAACCAACATATGTAGACAGGTCACTATTGCAGGTTGCAGAGTTTGCAGCTCCATTGGTGATTACCTTTCTCCTCTAAGACTGTAGATAGACTCTCCCTTTCAGTACCATGAATGTTTGTCAGTAGGAGTGAAGCCTCTAGTTAGGTGCCAGTTCAACTTCTCTGTGTAAGATTATGTGTGTGTGTGTGTGTGTGTGTGTGTGCATCTGTGTGTACGTGTGTGCACTCACGCTTGTGTGTGTTGACATTAACAATAGGACCTTACTATCAGTTTGTGGCAAGCAACTAATATATTGACTTAGTGATAACCTGTGATATGGGGAGTGGGGATAGTACAATAGGGGCTCTTTGACCAATGACTCCACAAAATTTAACTAATTCCTGGCATTGGAGATTTTACTTGGTGGTACAAGATATCTAGCTGGAGCACTGTCTTCTTGGTGACTCCATTTGAATTCCATTCATGTATGTATATATTTTAGGAAGTTTCTACAGAAGCAGGTTTTCATATGTCCCCTCAAAAGACACTTAGTGATAGTGGTCTCTCCTCATATCCCCTCCCTTTCACCCATCTTTCTTCTCACTTCCTGCAATCTTCCCACTCTTGTCTCCTCCCTGTCTCTCCATAACAACATATTCTATTTACACTTCCTTGGGAGACCCTCTCTCCTCCCATCTAGTTCCATACTAGGTACCTAATTTCTGTGGTTAAATGGAATGTACATGCATAGTGAATGTCTGCCATAAGAAGTTTAAACTTGCCAGTGCACATGTGAACTTTGGGCACTTGAGGGACTTTTGCTCTTCTCAGTTTGAAATTTTCATTTTTTATTTTACCTGTCAGAAAAAAAGAGAAGATGTACATCTTTGGAAGTAGGAGGAAGTGGGCAAGGGAAACCAGTATGTTCATAAGAAGGAAAGGAAAGAGGAGGAAGAGGAGCAGGAAGAAAAGCAGGAGAAGGAGTAGGAAGAGGAGGAGGAAGAGGAGGAGTAGGAGGAGGAGAGGAGGAGGAGGAGGGGGAGGAGGAGGAGGAGGAGGAGGAGAGGATATACGAAGGATTCGCAAGGAACCAAGGAGTAAGGGAAAAAAGAAGTGAGCTAGAAAAATGGAGATTGGAAGGTATGTGCAAGGACAAACAATAAAACTAAATCAGAAAAGAAAGAATTAAATGCTATGGGAATGAAGAGAAAGAGCTTTTAATCCTTGAGATATCTTGTCTCCATTACAACATCTAATTTATGAAGGCCAGACATCCAAGAATGCTGATTTCATGTGGGTCTGCTGATTTGGTCACAGAATTTTAAATTCTCCCTGAACTCTTTGTTTTTTCTCTCTACAGATGGCTAGATCATTTGTTATGCCTGTTATAGTAGGTGATGTTTATAAGGAGATAATCTTGTGAGAGTTTTGTGCATACATGGATAAACACCTGTTTACCCAAGATAGGACAGTGATGACAGACCAAAAAAATTACTTCACTCAAAGGACTCAGTGAATCAATGAACCCTGAGCAGAACTGTCTACACATATAAATTAAGTGGCTTTATCTGTATGTAACTTTAAACAACATACAGGATTTTTCCATTTTCTACATTAATAAGATAGTGTATATACTGATCTCTACTTAACTTAATTGATCTATATTAGAGTTTGCCTAGACTAGTCTCTCTGTCTTTCTCATTTTAACTTAATTATTGTTACTCTTGTTATTAATTTGTAGATGTAGCAGACACTGTTTTAGAATAAGTACCAGCAGTGGAATTATACTGTAAAAGCTATAGTCACTTTCCGTTAAGTAACTTCAAATTTTCAACAGGATAATCAAAACAATGGCAGTAATTCATACTTTCTGCATATTAGCTCTCTCTCTCTCTCTCTTTCTTTTTTTTTTTTTTTTTTGGTTTTTCGAGACAGGGTTTCTCTGTATCGCCTTGGCTCTCCTGGAACTCACTCTGTAGACCAGGCTGGCCTCGAACTCAGAAATTCACCTGCCTCTGCCTCCCAAGTGCTGGGATTAAAAGTGTGTGCCACCACTGCCCGGCTCTGCATATTATCTCTAACATGCAACCAGATTTTCTGAATTTTTGTTAATGTCATTAAGATGAATGTATTTATTTTTAAAGTTTACTTTCTCTAAGGTTGAATTCTTTTTCAGGTTTATTGCCCAGTTAATCTTCTTTTGCTGATTATGTGTTAGAATTTCTTTGTAGTTTTAAAAAAAATTTTGAGAATTTTGTGGATGAATATTGCATTTACTGACTTTTTAAAATATGTTTAAAATTATTTACATGTTCTATACTTTACAGGCATTGCTCATCTTTTCCTTTTGGTTCACAGACATCTTACTGTACTGTAAGTACTGTTGTATTGCATGTACTTACTCATTTATCTAGTGAAGTGTACTTGCATGCCAAGGTGGGTGCACATGTTGATGTCAGGATAATGTAAAGGAGTCAGTTCTCTCCTTCCACCACTATGGGTCCTGCATTTGAAACATATGTCTTTGTGCTTTGGCAGCAAGTGTCTTTACTGGCTAATCTGTCTCATCAGTCTTGAGCAAACATTTTAAAATTTAATATAATTTCATTTCCCAGTATTCATTCTCTCTCTCTCTCTCTCTCTCTCTCTCTCTCTCTCGCTCGCTCTCTCGTTTTCTGGATCTTGCTTAAGGAATCTATCTGTAGTTATCCTTTTTATTCTCTTATTGTTTGGAGTATTTACTTTTAAATATGTAATACTGTTTTTCTGAAGTCTTTTAAAACACTGTACACTGTACATTATTATAGTTTTCCTCTACTCAAATAATGAAATGTCCTTAACATCATTTCTCAACAAGTCAACCTAATCTTGATGATTTGAAATGTTATATTTTCACAAGTAACAATATTATATATTTAATGTTTTGAGGGAAGTATCTACTATGCTTTGAATAATATATATTTTCTTCCAAAATTCATGCTTCAAAAAGTTCCCCCAAAGTAGCATGAGGAGGTGAGGCTTTTAGAGGGTGAGTATGAACTTTGCTTTCCCATCCTGGTCAGATGAAGATGCAGCAGCAGGTGCCATCTTTGTAGTAGACAGCCTGTACTAGTCATTAAATCTGCCACTGCCTTGCTCATGGAATTCACTGCCTTCTGAATGGTGAAGTATAAATGTCTGTTATTTATAAATCACCCAGTCTTGGGGATTTTATTACAACAGCCCAAATCACCAAAGAGCATATTTTGTAAGTAAAGTTTAATATCTTCATTGGCTTTCTTCAGAACTGTCTTATCTAATCATAACTCTGTTCTTTATGCATTTCAAGTGGCCAAGTTCCAAAAATTACCTCATTGAGTTTTGGTTACAGTTTCAATTAATTTAGAGATAAATTGGGGAAAATAATTATATCTTTATTATATTTAATGTTTTCATTAATTGTATCCCTTAATATGTATATCTATCATCTCTGTCTATTCACCTCTGTGTGTGTCTGCATTTGTGTTTATGTCTACATACCTCTGCAATTTTAAAAAGTTCTATTCATATTAATAGTTAAAAATTTAGTTTTCAGCCAAAAATTATTTGCAAATTTAAGTTACTAAGCATATTAAAATATTCTCAATGCCTTTTATTTCTGATTACTATTGTGAAAAGAGTTGTATTTTATAGTTTGATTTTTGATTTAAATTTTTCTGTATTTAGAAATATTACTGAGTTTTGTATGCTGATCTAATGTCTAAGCATCCTTTAATTTTTGAAAAGGTGCATTTAATAGATTGATTGCTGACTTTCCAGAAGATATGTTATTTCCAAGTGTATATTGCTTATAAAGGCAGATTCCTTTTTTTTCCTCTTATGTGTTTGTGTGTATATAGTGTGCATATGTGTGTATGCATATTCTTATGTGCATGTATGTGGAGGTGGGTGCATACCTGTACATGCATGTGTGTTTGTGTGTGTGTGTGTGTGTGTGTGTGTGTTAGGGTAAAGTCAGAGAGATATTGGGAATCTTCCTTGATTTCTTTCCACCTTATTTACTAAGGTAGAGTCTATTGATCAAACCTATAGCTAGTCTTGCTGGTCAATTTGTCTCTGCCTTCAATTTTGGTGGCCACAATTATGGTGGGTGATGTTACATCCACCTGTATTTATGTGAATCCCAAGGAATAAATTGCATTTTTGCCTATCCAGCAAGCACTTTAGCCTCTGAAATATCTTGATTCCCAACCCAGACTGATTTATTTTAACCTTTCTTTCTTTTTTTTTTGTTTTATTTATTCGAGATAGGGTTTCAACATGTAAATTGCTTTGTAGTCAAAGGTAGCTGTGAGTATTTGATCTTCCTGCCTCCACATCTGAAGTGCTGAGATGACAGGTATGTGTCAGCATACCCACTATAGATACAGATGGTGTTAGGGATCAAACAGACTGTGAGCTTCATGTGTGTTAGCAAGTGCTGTACTAATGGAGCTGTATCCCTAGTCCCTTTTCCTCCATATTTTTTTTAAAAAGATACGTTTAATACACACACACACACACACACACAAACACACACACACACACACACACACACACACACACACACACACATATATATATATATTTATATATATATATAAATTTATATATATATATATAAATATATATATATATATATATATATATATATATATATATATATATATATATATATATATAGTTTGAGGGTACACTGTAGCTGTTTTTAGAGATACTAGAAGATGGCATTGGATCTCATTACAGATGATTGTGAACTACCATGAGGTTCCTGGGAATTGAATTCAAGACTGACGGAAGAGCAGTCTTAACCACTGAGCTATCTCTCCAGCCCTTTTCCTCTGTATTTTTAAGGCAAAAAAGGCTCTAATGGTTGAATTTCTGGCATAGTATTGAATAGGACTGGTGAGACTTTGCAGCCTGTTTTGTTTCTAAATTCAATACCCGTTTTATCATTAGTTGTAGTGTTTATTCTAGATTCCAGTGTACTGCAATTTAGCAGCCTGTGAAAATCACTTTTACTTTCAGCTTGCTAAGTGCATCTTTAATCACAAAAAAACATTTTTTTTACCATTTTTGTGTCATTTGCAATAGAATTTTCTTCTTTGATCTATAAATATAGAACATTATGGAAATTGACTTTTGATGTAGAAGTCTCTGTGTTCTTCAGGGAAATCCTGCCTCAGTCTGAATACCCTAGGTAAAGAATGTCTTGGTATTTATATTTAATCTATTTACTCATTTGTCCCTAATGAGATTTCTTGTAATATTTCTTTCCAGATCAGGTATCAAACTCCTAGTGCTAAATAAATGCCAAATCTTTCTCATCAGTTTACAAATCTCATACTCCATTTTGTATAAAAAAAGAAACCCTTTCTTAATTCCTTGTGTGTGTTTAGGTGAATGTTTAGGCTTAGATAAATTTTTAATATTATTTCAACTTAACAAATTTGATAATTGCTTTGCCCATTTCTTCTTGGGAGAGTTATATTAATTCATATTACTGTAATATTTTCAATCAGATCAAAATTTGGATGTAGTAACATTGTGCATAGATGGCTGTAAGAGTTTATTTCCTGTAAGACATTGATTCTTCACACTTTATTTTTCAAATGCCGTGTAAAGCATTTACTCTACTGTGTTCTGAGTCTTCCCATATCTCTGAGATCAGGATTGCTACTTCTGTTTTCAGATGGAGAATGAAGGCAAGGGTATGCTAACTTCTGTTTTTGAGCCCCCTTAGCTGCCAGACCAGAGTAGAGGATTCAAGTTCCATCTCTGAAGTTCTCCTGACACATTTTTCAATGTGGACCATGCTTTTGACAGCAACCTCTCTCATCATTATTGCTCTTTCACATGGTCCTCCATCATTTTGGCTTGATTATTGACTTTATTTGAATGTTCAAAACTGTGTGCAGGTCAGAACTCTGCTTCTTCCCCATCTCCTGAGAGACACTTTACTCAGCTTGTCTGCAGCTGAATAAATAGGTCTGGTTTATTCTTGGGCTTTGTGAATCTGAAATACATTCACTGGTTTTATACTGATGATCTCACCTCATACTAAGGGGAAACACTATAAACAGGGAACTATGCAAGGGAATGCTGCTATCTCATGCATTCAAATGAAGTCATTCAAGCCCAGCTCTCCTAGGAATCTTTAGACTTTAATGAGATTCTATTTGCATTAATGGTGCTATGAAATTCAAATGTTTAGGCCAGTACAGGGGTGTTGGAAGGGTAATGAGATGGATTAAGGAAAGAAACATTTAGTCTGATCAGGTAAATCTCTTAATGAGCTCTCTTGGATGGTAAAATTAGGAGAGAAAAAATGATGTGGTCTGGACAAATAAAGGTCCCTAGATATGGAGGACAAAGATTTTGTGTCGTATTTAAGGTTATATAAGCCATCAAAACTTTCTTTGCTTTTGAGATTTTTACAATATTCCTTTGTTTATAAATTCTTTGTACACATAAGTGGAGTTGCTTTGTTTATTAAACCACAAGCTTTTTTGAATGCCTACTCTGTCACAGGTGCATGTAATTTAATTTCACAATCATGACTTTCTCAAGAACATTAAGTGTAGTCACATCTAATACATTGTTTTTAATTGCTTATTTAATTGCCTATTTTCTTAATTAGAATCTATGTTCTATGAGGCAGAGACAGGGGCTTTCTTACAGGGCATGTTTGTAGCACTGGATTTTGGCAGGTTTTGAGATATGAGTGTTAATCATTATTCGATTATTATGGTAAATGCCAGAGATAAGAAAGTTACAAGGAGAAAAGACTTATTGGCTTATGGTTTAAAGGTTCTGATCATTGATATATAAGTTGAGTCAGTATTCAGGTAGCACATCATGGCAGCAGTATTGGATGAGCCACAACCAGATAAATGATGAGCCAGAGAACAAATAGAAAGAAGAGTGAGCTAGCGGCTCACTTTCCCAACACTAGGACCTCCCACGAGTTTCCTCTGAGAGGGTCCCTGTAGCAACTCAAGATTGAGTCTTCAATGTGTCCACCACTGGGAGACACTGAATTCCCAAACTAGCAAGGAGACATACAACATTAAATGTATTGAAAGAATGAGAGCCTCACTTCAGGGCTCTACTCTTCTGAAACACTGAACTTCAAACAATGACATCAGTTTAGCAACTTATTTTGTTTCCATGTGTATTCCAATAGCTAAGATAATATTTGAGGCCAATATTATTTATTTCATTTATGATTGAATCCCATGGTAACTTCTATGATATCTTATATCTCTGAACTTTAATGGTCTCTCATCTTGTTCTTATTTCTAATGCTTAATACATGCCAAGTTCATGAAAGTTCAAAGTCAATACTATAAAGAAAGAAGTAGGGGATGTCCAAAGGATGTTGGACAGGGATTCTAGCATCTATTAGGTACCACAAAACAGAAGGTACTTAATACTCCATCTTTGGAAACTGACTCAGTATAACCTATTTTATATTAAATGAATCTTCTTATTGGTATTTTGTCTCTGATACATATTACTTTGTACATTAATACCTGTTCTTTGTCATGAGTCAATATTAATATTACCTTCTCTAATATTTTTGTTGGCTATCATATTCTCTTATAAAGAGACAGTTTATAAATAATTGATAAACATCAAGTAGATTTCTCCAGTTGAAGCCTGCAGCAAGGCAAAGGGGTATGGTCTTTGTCTCATCATCTCAAGTATGGATGGATGAGGTAATTATTACTGCTGTAATGGATACTTTCTCAATGCCTCCTAGAAACCTGCAGAATAATCTAATCCTGACAAATATTACAAGATTTTAATATCCCTTAGATATTAGGAACATGGAGTCATATGTTTTATGGCCATTTTTGGTGAAGTTTGAACACTGTAAAAAACCACCTACTTCAAAATTTAATATTTCAGAAAAGTATGTGTTTCTTCTATATCTGAATAATAGCAACACTCCCAGAAACTTATTTGTTTTAAATGCTGTAGGTGACCATCATAGAATAGCCTCAGGGTAGACATTCAGAAGAACAATAATGATCTAAGAAAGGGTATTGCAGATTTTCCTTCTAACCTACAACAGGAAATTATCTTATATACATACTGATCATCTGCTGGCACTGACTTCACTTTTGAATGTCACCCCTATGTATCTGACAGTGGCAGATGGAATGACTGTCTTCATCCTGTTGTTTTATTCATCTTAGAGAGCAAATTATATAAAGACCAGAAATTCAGGTTCTTCTTATGCACAGAGACTTTCATTAGGGTCATTAGATCTTGGGATAAAGACCCCTTCCCAAAGCATACTATTTTCTCTCAGCCTCTCTGCCTGTCACTTATCATTGAGACACTAGGATACAGAATAAGCATATGTTTTATTTTGAATTGTGGATCCCATCTAACATAGATGATGATGTCTTATCCCTTTTCCCAGCAACTGTAAGTATGATCATATGTGCAGATAGGGTCTTTACAGAGGAGACAAAGTGCAATGAGATCATTCGGAGGGACCTTAATCCAGTAAGGCTTGTGTCCTTACAAGTAGAAATGTGAATACAGACATGTACAGGAGATATTCAGGCAGGAAGGAGACTGACTGTGCAAATCATCAAAGTCTAGGGGCAGATTTTCTGGAGCATCTGGCTTTCCTTTCCCAGCCACATGAGATGATACATTTCTGTTGTGTTAGCCACCCAGCCTGTGGTATTTGTTGTAGAAGGCCAAATAAACTAAGGTGGAAAGGCACTATAGATGTTCCTTTCAGTGCTGTTGGGTGATGATTTTCAAGTTCATTCTGGGAGTCTTCTTTGTCTATCTCCTAACCTTACCCAATAATAGCCATAAGTTGTTTTGCCTGAGTCATTATGATCTTGTCAGATGTATGGGTTTTATCAGATGCCAAACAATTACCATAATCTAAGGCAGAAAGCAACCAATGCGTGCCTTACCCAGCCTCTGAGGGTCAGGCATTCCAGAACAACTTCATTTAGGTGGATCTTGCTTATGTTGATCCAGTGGGCTGCAGGTAAATCTGGCTATGGTAGAAGACTTTTCTCCATGGTCACGTATGTGACTGTTTAGTAGGAGGCAATACTTTTCTATATGATTTGTTTCTCCTTAGAATTACTTACAATGTGGATTCCCCATAGTTTAAGAGTATCCAGAAGAGCAAGGATAGAAAGCTACAGTGTCTCTTATAACCTATGACAGCCAATTGACCAACTCCTGCCATAGTTTATTTGTGAGAAAAGACTACTAATTATTTGAATACTAGGAGCTATGAATGATTGTACGCTGTTGGATGTTGGGTATTGTGAGGGGAAGGGCATTATTTAGTAGCATAGCTTTATTTTACACAAATTTATCACCTTTAAAGAAAATTGTGAACCAGACTCTGTGCTCATTTTGCTTTTGCCTGTAGTAATGCAGGACTAACTAGGTTAACTACTAGTCACCCAAAATCATTTCATATTCCTGCTCATTGGAAAATTCTTTTGACATTTAATGAAAAGCAAAACAAAACAAAGAAAATAGTTCTTGTGTTGGGAAAATGGCTCAGTGAGTAAAGTGCTTGCTACACAAGCATGAGAACCACACAAAATGCCTAGAACTTTCATGTCTGTAATTCCATGTTCCTACTGTGAAATAGGCAGAGACTGGAGAAACCACAGTAGTTCACTGGTCAGCAAGATTGACATAGGCAATTGTAAACAGCAAGGCACCCAGTGTAAAGAAGACAGAGATCAAGTATCCATACTTGAGATTGCTTTCTGACTTCCTCACATATGCCCTGGCTATTAGTGGCCAGACTCATATATATGTTCAAATGTACACACACAAATGTGCAGACATCATACATTGGTGGCCATATTAATAAATATCCAAACATATACATACATACAAAAGCACACTCAGGCAAACAAAAACAGTAACAAGAAGAATACCATTTCTCTACAAGAATACCACTCCTCTACATTTTTTTTTTAGTAAATAAAGGAAATGGCATATAAAACACCTCCTCTTCATCCTTCTCACAGATTCCTTTCCATTTCTGTTCTTTTCAATGTAGGACCCTGATTACGACTGCTTACTTGGAACCATTATCTCTTTGAAGTTGAGTAGGTGATTGAGGAGGGTCCTTTGTCTGCAAAACAACCTAGCCTGGGAAGAGTTAGATGGACTCTGTCATTCTGCTCACCATTGTGCAGAGAGTACCTGCCATGTGGAGTCCATTCTGGTCTTTCCCCTCAAATGCTCTGAGTTAAGGTCCTGACCAAGGCCTTGGTCCTTTTAGTTCACAATTCAGAAACAAATTTCCATTGGTGGGGATGCCCAGAGGCAGGGATGTGAATACCACAGACAAAATCAACTACTTAGTTGTCTTCAGTTGATAGTCCAATCCCAGCAGTCTTTTCTCCATTGACTGGAAAATAGCAAGTCTTGTGTTTGAGCAAAGCTAAATATTTACTCCTTTATGCCTCAGGTTGTTGGAAAAGGTGATATATTAGGAGGATGATTTTCCTATCACTGTTCTGGAGTCCAAAATGGCATTTCAGAGGCACAGTTGTATAGTAGCTTCGCAAAGTTACTTCACTTGTTTTGGAAGAACTATGGGAGACTTAGAAACAAACTTTAATTATGTTGGCAGTGGGCTCTGTGTTCTCATTTTCAAAGAGCATCCATAGAACCCTTAACTGCTGACTCTGGCTCCAAGTAATATTACCTCACTTTTCCCTGCAGTATGGCACAGTTACCATTTTGACAAATACTTGGATATTTCTAAGCTACACATGTGCATTCATGACAATTTAAGAATCACACTAAAACCAGTTGTGTGCGTCTGCTTTCTTCTGCTCACAATAATCAGGATACATTTATGAATAGAAGCTTCCATTTACAGCCCATCCAGGTTTTATTGTGGAAAGGGAAACCATGGTTAGAAAAGGAATCTATGGTGTCATAGGAAATTTCAATGAATAGAGAGGGAGATTGATTTTCCTTACTCCATGGTACAGGATGGAAGTAAACCCAGGCCTCTCAAACAGAGCCTGCCAGTCTCCCTGGGAAGGGACAGACAAGAAGTATACATTCAGGTTGGGGACATTAGACTCTGAATAACTAATAAGTAATTGACAATTTGTTTCATTTAATATTAAAAACAAGCTTGAAGACAAATTGTCTCTGCCTAATACTGATGTTGGTTTGGTTAAAGCTGCTACTTTACACCAGAAACTGGAAAAGAAGATGAACTCAGAATCTTAGCTTCAGCTTCCTTGAACATGGTCTTCTATTCTGAGTTATCTCCTGAAAGCAAATCATTCCCACCTGCTGTGAGCATCAAGCATGCCAACATCTAGTGAGGCTATTGGGAGCTGCAATAGACTACATCATCTTTGTCTTTTAGTAAGGCTGATATGTATAGACTAGCAGATTCACCTTCCAAATGCTTTTGACTTTTTAGTTTTTCTTTAATAATGGATAAACACTGTGCATTGTTAGGAAAAAATAGACTGGAGTGGTGGGGCATATCTGTAATACAAGTTTTGTGGGGGCATTATAAAACAATGAATAGCCTGAATTTTGTGGTGAGACCACGTTTAAAAACAGGTATTAGTGGAGAAGAGGGTGTGCCAAAATTAATATTTTAAAGAAGGGAAGTTCCAATTCTCTGTCTCTTATTCCAAAGGTTGAGTTGGCCATTGCTGGGTACTTGGGTGGGCCATAGCATCAGTGCTACTAGAAAGACAGAGAAAGGGGCAGTGGTTCACTGTTGGTCTCTTGAATGAAAATGGTCTCCTATGGTTTCACCTTTGCCCACAAAAAGGTTTCTTTGCCTGTATTTAGGAGGCCTTGGTGTGAGTAGTTCCTGATGGAGCCCTCAAAAGTTCCAAGCTGGGAGATGCCTGGCTCTGTTGTCCATCTATTAGTGATTGAAAGCAATAACTATTGAAACCACTCTTCTCAACCTTCCTAATGATGCGTCCTTTTAATACAGTTCCTCATGTTGTGGTGGCCCCAACCATACAATTATTTCATTGTTACTTTATGACTGTAATTTTGTTACTGTTTTAAATCACAATATAAATATAGTACATGCAGGATATCTAATATGTGACCCCCCCAATTGGCTCACAACCCCCAGGTTGAAAACCATGGCTATAGAAAAGGTCAGCAAGCATGAGGTGATAGACTGAGACCCAATTGGTTCCATTGCAACTGTTTTCACGATGGGGCACATCACTTCCAGGAAAGCCCAAAGACACTGCAGGAAGAATAAGCCTACCTTCATGGACATAGATTCAGAGTCCTTTCCGATTTCTAGCTTTTCCTTGATGTAGAGTCACAGCTATGGTACTGAGTTGTGGGAGGCACAAGGGAGTTCACACAATGACACAGATAGTACTGATTTTCATCTGTGAGTCAGAAAGAAAACTGCTCCAAGATTTAGAGATGTCCGTTGAGGGGAAGAGTATGATTTAAGTAAGAATGTTCCTCTCTGATGAGAACAAGAGGACATAACTTGCAGGATGGTTCTGAAATGTACCTCACACCTATTAGACCCTCAGTAAATGGCAATTATTCTCAGAGAATTGGATTTGAAAGTCTCTGAGGTAATTTTCTCTTCCATTTACCCCTTCTGCCTACATAGGCTCATTTTGAACTTCATTCACTTCATATTTAGAAAGACTGTGTTTCATCTTATATGTAATATTCTAAAACAGTATGGTCACTGGCATGTGGTTTTGGAGAGCTTGCAGGTGAGTGGGTCACAGGTGCTGCTATGAGTCAAGTCTGATAGTTAAGCTTAGGATTTTGTCTGTTTTAATTTAGAGACTGTTCACAAGATGAGTATTTTGAAGAGTCAACAGTAGGCACAAAACCACATTTGTACACAGAATAACACTGAACAAAGACAGAAAACAAGTTAACCAAGAGGAAGCAAATAAACACACAGCTTCCTTCTGTTAGCATGGTTGGCATTCATAATGTCTTTTCCTCAGTAACAAAAAGAGTAATATGTTTGTACTTCAGTTTTTCTTGATCTCCATTTGGGGAGAATTACCCAGGTTTTATGGTAAGCTTGATTCCACTGAGTGTCCGTTATTATGTGTGCATTGCTGTATGTCTGTTTCTCTGTGTGCAGTCCTGAATGTTTATCACTATGTGTGCACTCGTGAATGGCTGTCACTATGTGTACAGTCCTGAACATCTGTCACTATGTGTGCAGTCCTGAATGTCTGTCACCATGTGTGCAGTCCTATAATTAATTGGTAGTTTCACATCTCATTTAGGGCTCTTCTGCAGCTGGAGAGAGACTTGGATTGTTTCCCCATGATGCTTGTGAAGAAACTAAGATTCAGAGAAGTAAAAATATTAAGTGTATGAAGAACAAATTCTGTGATTTTTTTGACCATGTACCATTTCATTGTTTTCTTTTTTGGCATTTGGTATTTGAAATTACAAGTACATTACAAGAGTGGCATGGAAACTCCCACCATACTTCTCATTTGGATTCACCATGTTAATATTTTTCCACGTTTACTCTCTTTATCTTCTCTATTATCTATCAAACGGTGTATCTAGCTGTATTCATGTATGTGAGTATGAATTCCCTTTCCCTCTTTCAGTCATTATCAATTTATTTTTTTATTTTCTAAGTTTTTTTATTTACATTCTAAATGATTTCCCCTTTCCCATTTCCTCCCTCCCCGAAAGCCCCATAAGCCCCCTTCCCTCCATCTGTTACCTATTCAACCCCCTCTCGCTTCTCTGTCCTGGCATTCCCCTACATCCAGTCTTTCCAGGACCAGGGGTCTCTCCTTCCATCTTCTTGGAAATCTATTGATATGTGAATGTGTCTTGGGTATTCCGAACTTCTGGGTTAATATCCCCTTATCAGTAACTGCATACCATGTGTGTTCTTTTGTGATTGGGTTACCTCACTACGGATGATATTTTCCAGTTCTGACCATTTGCCTAGGAATTTTGTGAATTCATTGTTTTTAATTGCAGAGTAGTATTCCATTGTGTAAATACACCACATCTTCTGAATCCACTCTTCCATTGAGGGACATCTGGGTTCTTTCCAGCTTCTGGCTATTATAAATAAGCCCGCTATGAACATAGTGGAGCATGTGTTCTTGTTGCATGCAGGGGAAGCGTCTGGGTATATGCCCAGGAGTGGTATAGCAGGATCCTCCAGGAGTGTCAAGCCCAATTTTCTGAAAAACCACCAGACTGTTTTCCAGAGTGGTTGTACCAGCTTGCAATCCCACCAGCAGTGGAGGAATGTTCCTCTTTCTCCACATCCTCACCAAAAACGGCTGTCTCCTGTGTCTTTGATCTTGGCCATTCTGACTGGTGTGAGATGGAATCTCAGGGTTGTTTTGATTTGTATTTCCCTAATGACTAAGGATGCTGAACATCTCTTTGGGTGCTTCTCAGCCATTAGATATTCTTCAGATGAGAACTCTTTGTTTAGCTCTGTACCCCATTTTTTAATAGGGTTACTGGGCTCTCTGGAGTCTAACTTCTTGAGTTCTTTGTATATATTGGATATTAGCCATCTGTCAGATGGAGGGTTGGTAAAAATCATTTCGGAGTTTTTTTGGTTGCCGCTTTGACCTTTTGACAGTGTCCTTTGCCTTACAGAAACTTTGTAATTTTATGAGGTCTCATTTGTCAATTCTTGATCTTAGAGCATAAGCTATTGGAGTTCTGTTCAGGAAATTCTCCCCTGTGCCCATATGTTCAAGGTTCTTCTCTAGCTACCTTTCTATTAGTTTCAGTGTGTCTGGTTTTATGTGGAGGTCCTTGATGCACTTGGAATTGAACTTAGTGCAAGGAGATAAGAATGGGTCAATTTGCATTCTTCTGCATGTTGACATCCAGTTACACCAGCACCATTTGTTGAAAAGGTGATCTTTTTTCTACTGGATGGTTTTAGCTCCTTTGACAAAGATCAAGTGACCATTGGAGTGTGGATTCATTTCTGGGTCTTCAATTCTGTTCCATTGATCTGCATGCTTGTCACTGTACCAATATCATGTGGTTTTTAACACTATTGCTCTGTAGTACTACTTGAGGTCTGGGACAATGATTCCCCCAGAAGTTCTTTTACTTATGAGAGTAGTTTTAACTCTCCTGGGTTTTCTGTTATTCCAGATGAATTTTTGAATTGCTCTTTCTAACTCTATGAAGAATTGAGTTGGGATTTGAGGGGGCTTGCATTGAATCTGTATGTTGCTTTGGCAAGATGGTCATTTTTACTATATTAATCCTGCCAATCCATGAGCATGGCAGATTTTTCCATCTTCTGAGGTCTTCTTCAATTTCTTTCTTCAGAGACTTGATGTTCTTGTCATCCAGATCTTTCACTTGTTTGGTTAGAATCACGCCAAGATACTTTATATGGTTTGTGGCTATCGTGAAGGGTATCATTTCTCTTACTTCTTTCTCAGCCTGCTTATCCTTTGAGTATAAGAAGGCTACTGACTTGCTTGAGTTGATTTTATATCTGGCCACTTTGCTGAAGTTGTTTATCAGCTGTAGGAGTTTTCTGGTGGAGTTCTTTGGGTCGCTTAAGTATACTATCATATTGTCTGCAAATTGTGATAGTTTGACTTCTTCCTTTCCAATTTGTATCCCTTTGACCTCTTTTTGTTGTCTAATTGCTGTAGCTAGAACTTCAAGTACTATATTGAAAATATATGGAGAGAGACAGCAGCCTTGTCTAGTCCATGATTTTAGTGGGATTGTTTCAAGTTTCTCTCCATTTAGATTGATTTTGGCTACTGGTTTGCTGTAAATTGCTTTTACTATGTTAGATATGGGCCTCGAATTCCTGATCTTTCCAAGACCTTTAACATGAAAGGATGCTGAATTTTGTCAAATGCATTCTCAGCATCTAATGAAATGACCATGTGGTTTTTTTCTTTGAGATTGTTTATGTAGTGGATTACATTGATGAACTTCCTTATATTGAACCATCCCTGCATCCCTGGGTTGAAGCCTACTTGATCGTGGTGAATGATCATTTTGATGTGTTCTTGAATTCGGTTGGCAAGAATTTTATTGAGTATTTTTGCATCAATATTCATAAGAGAAATTGCCCTGAGTTTCTCTTTCTTTGTCAGATCTTTGTGTGATTTTTGTATCAGCGTAATTGTGGCTTCATAGAACGAGTTGTGTAGTGTTACTTCTGTTTCTAATTTGTGAAATACTTTGAAGAGTATTGGTGTTAGGTTTTCTTTGAAGGTCTGATAAAATTCTGCACTAAAACAGTCTGGACCTGTGCTTTTTTTAGTTGGAAGACTTCCAATGCCCACTTCTATTTCTTCAGGGGTTATAGGATTGTTTAGATGGTCTATTTGATCCTGATTTAATTTTAGTATTTGGTATCTGTTTAGGAAATTGTCCATTTCCTCGAGATTTTCTAGTTGTGTTGAATACAGGCTTTTTTAGTAGGATCTGATGATTTTTTGAATTTCCTCAGTTTCTGTTGTTATCTCTCCCTTTTGGTTTCTGATTTTATTAATTTGGATACTGGCTCTGTGCCCTCTGGCTAGTCTGGCTAAGGGCTTATCTATCTTGTTGGTTTTTTCAAAGAACCAACTCCTAGTTTTGTTGATTCTTTGTATGGTTTTATTTGTTTCTACTTGATTGATTTCAGCCCTGTGTTTGATGATTTCCTGCCTTCTACTCCTCTTGGGTGTATTTGCTTCTTTTTGTTCCAGGGCTTTCAGGTGTGCCATTAAGCTGCTAGTGTATGCTCTCTCCCTTTTCTTTTTGGAGGCACTCAGGGCTGTGAATATTCTTCTTAACACTACTGTCATTGTGTCCCATAAGTTTGTGTAGCTTATGCCTTCATTTTCATTAAATTCTAAGAAGTCTTTGATTTCTTTCTTTATTTTCTCCTTGACCAAGTTATCATTGAGTAGAGCATTGTTCAGCTTCCATGTGTATGTGGGCTTTCTGGTTTTTTTTTTTGTTGCTATTGAAGACCACCCTTATTCCATAGTGATCTGATAGGAGGCATGGGATTATTTCAATCTTCTTATATCTGTTGAGGTCTGTTTTGTGACCAATTATATGGTCGATTTTGGAGAAGGTACCATGAGGTGCTGAGAAGAAGGTGTATTCTTTTGCTCTAGGATGAAATGTTCTATATATATTTGTTAGTTCCATTTGGTTCAAGGCTTCAATTAGATTCACTGTGTCCCTGTTTACTTTCTGCTTTCCTGAACAATCCATTTCAGAGAGTGGGGTGTTGAAGTCACCCATTGTTATTGTGTGAGGTGCAATGTGTGCTTTGAGCTTTAGTAAAGTTTCTTTTACGAATGAGGGTGCCCTTGCATTTGGAGCACAGATATTCAGAATTGAGAGTTCTTCTTAGTGGATTTTTCCTTTGATCAGTATGTAGTGTCCTTCTGTGTCTTTTTTGATGACTTTAGGTTGAAAGTCAGTTTTATCTGATATTAGGATGGCTACTCTGGCTCGTTTCCTGGGACCGTTTGCTTGTAAAATTGTTTTCCACTCTTTTACTCTAAGGTAGTGTTTGTCTTTGACACTGAGGTGCGTTTCCTGCATGCAGCAAAATGCTGGGTCCTATTTATGTATCCAGTCTGTTAGTTTATGTCTTTTTATTGGGGAATTGAGACCATTGATATTAAGAGAGATTAAGGCATAGTGATTATTGCCACCTGCTATTCTTCTGCATTTCTTTAAGCGATTTTTGTTTCCTTTGTAAGGGCATCTACCCGTTGATTCATTTCTTTAAGCAATTTTTGTGTTGCCTCCTTATGGGCCTCCGTCATTTGACCCATATTCTCCTGCATTTCTCTAAGTGATTTTTGTGTTTCCTTTGTAAGGGCTTCTACCCCTTTGATTCATGTTCTCCTGTATTTCTTTATGAGATTTATTTGTGTCCTTATTGAAGTCCTCTAATAGCGTCATGAGAAGTGAATTTAAATCCAGATCTTGCCTTTCGGGTGTGATCAGGTATCCAGGACTTGCTGCTCTTGGAGAATTGGATATGGATGGTGTCATATTGCCTTGATTTCTGTTAGTAACTTTCCTACTTTTGCCTTTTGCTATCTGATTACCTCTGGTGTTAGTTGGTCCTGCTGTCACTGGCTGTTGGACCTCCTGTGAGCATGCAAGGATATTTCTGCATTCCCCCCCCCGACTCCCTGGATTACCGGGATTCCCCTGGCACCGATTGCTGGGGCCTGCCCTGCTCCTGAGTGACTTTGGAGCCCTGATGTGCCTTGCCCCAAGTGATGTTATACTGGGGAATCCCTGCACATCCAAAGGCTCAGAGTAGTAGATCCCCAGAGCAGAGGTCGCCAAGGGGAGGCTGGTGCGCTCCCTCTCTGTGCGGGTGTGCTCTCTCCCAGTGCGGATCTGTCTGCAGGGCAGATGTCCTACAGGAGAGCTGGCGAGTAGGTGACAGAGAACTGCCCAGCTCTTGGGAGCAGGGAGCGCAGAAGCTGGCTGAGATCAAAGCGATATAATGCTTGATTGTCCCTGTGTCTGAAGGTCCCAATTGCCCTGTTGCCAGAATAAAGATGGTGGTGTCATCATCAATTTATTTACAATCTGTTGTTATCTGTCTTTTAGGTCTAAATCATTTGACTATGAATTATATGTTATATATATATATATATATATATATATATATATATATATATCCATGTATTTTAAGTACTTCTTTTGTGTTTCCCAAGAGCAAATATATTTTTAATATTACCATAGTATGGTTATCATAGTCAGAAATTTTAGCAGCAACATAGCAGTCATATATAATTTAACTTCTGGTCTAAGACACAATTCTGGGACATGCATTGCACTTTGTTGCTGTGCCCTACTAGATTACAAGGATCTGGAAAACTCTTGGACAGGCCAGAGCTGGTGTGAAGGAACAGGGAGTACAAGCATTTGCTGCTGTGTCTGATCACCTGAGTTTGATTCCCAGAATCAAACAGAATGGAAGAAAAAAAATCTTCAAGTTGTCCTCTGACTTCCACAAATTCATTGTTGTACACACACAAACACACACACACACACACACACACACACACACACACACAAATAATAAATGTAAAGAAGCAAAACAATGTGCCCCTTGAGGCATTGGGGAGGGTTGCTATGACACATATGAATCAGTAGGTAGCAGAAAAGAGAGAGGCTATGTCTATACTCAGTATTCTGACATCTGACATCTGAATGATTAGTAGCCTAACATTCCCTGAAAAAAAGGAAGCTTGAGAGGACCACCAGTCCAGTGTCAGGCAGGGCCAGATGGGCTCCCAGGATGGGGAGCATGCCAGAGTCTAGAAGAACTGGTCCTGGGACCTTGAGTCCCAGGAGGGAGTAAGCCTGAGACAGAAGATCCTCAAAAGTGGTCACTCGGACAGGACAGATGAGGAGCCAGCCCAAGAAGACCACTAGACTAGTGCCATGGGGACCAGACAGGGAACTAGTCAGAGATGACCACCTGTCTGGTGCTACACAGGCCTGGGGAAGGGTGAAGACCATACCTGAAATGACCCCTGCCTTGAACCTTAATGCAGGCCATAGCTCTTCTAAGACCACTCCTGAAATGACCCCAGAGACTCAGAGACCCCCAGGCACCACTAAAAGGATCAAGTAAGTGGAGGAATAGAAAGAGAAACAGAAGGATGTGGGCACATGAAGAGAGGCAGAACTGGAGACTGGAGGGTAGTGAGGAACAGCCTGTTGTGTGTGGCTGGTGATGCCAGCTGAACCATGGTGGGAGTCCTGACCTGTGCTGCCACCTGGGGCCATGTCTGAATCCATCACCTTGCAGTAGCAAGACTCTGTGACCTCCAAAGGCCAGGTTTATTTCTCCATCTGGGCTGCCTGCAGGGACTCATTGATGTCCAATGGCTGTGTAGAACTGGCTCCACCTCTCACTTGGGCATTGTGGGAGACCTGGCCTTGGGAGCATGAAAGCAGGAAATCTGGCCCAGCTCCTAGCCAGCTGCAGTACTTGGGAGAGCAGACCATACACTGGGGGAGTTATGAGTAGTCTATCCCTGAGGATATAAATATGAGAGAGCTGTCCACTTGTCTCCTATGTGGTAGCATTGATGAGGGAGAAATACCCGTTTCCCTTATCACCCTTCATCACCTGCAGTGGGTGACTTGGCTCTGGTTTATGAGAGCAGGAACTGGCCCTGACTCTCACCAGCTGCAGCACTTGGGGAAGGAGGTCTTGCACCTCTGCTAAGGCCTTGCACCTACCCTGGAGCAGCACAGTAGAAGTGACCCTGATGGTGGGAGTCTTGATCTAACTATCCACAGGGGCATGAACATGGGAGAGTTGACTCATCTGCCTCTCATCTGCTGTGTGTGATGACATTGGTGAGGGAGAGATGCTCCTCCCTCTTGCCTCTTGCCCTGTGGCAGGTAGGAGAGCTTGCCCTGAGGTCATCAGAGTGGGAGAGCTGTTCCTGCTCCTCACCTGGAGAACACAATAGAGCTGACACTGATGTTGGGGGTGAGAATGAGCCAGCTCCAATGGTGTGAATGTGGGAGAGCTGGCTCTGTAACTTGTCTGCTGTGCAGTAACATGGGTAAGGGAGAGATGCCACCTACAGCAGGCAGAAGAGATGGTCCCAGGGTCATGAGAGCAGGAGAGTTGTCACTGCCTGTCAGCAGCTGCAGCACTGGAGAGATCAGACTCTGCACCTCATCTGGGCAGCACAGTAGGGCTAGCTCTGGATATGGGGTTTGCAGGTGAGCAGGACCAAAGAAGGTGTGAGCTCAGGAGACCTGGCCCTGCCTGCTGGGTAGTGGCTCAGATGAGGGGGAGATATTCTCCTCCCCTCCCTCATCTCTCACCATCTATGGTAGGAAGGAGAGCTGGCCCCATGGTCATGAGAGTTGGAAACCTGGCCATGTTCAGACCTCACTGGCTACAATACTTGTGCAAGCAGGCCTTGCACCTTGTCTGGGCTACAGGTAGAGCTGGCCCTAGTTTCTGTGGTTAGAGTGATCAACCCTAAGGGCATGAGATTGAGAGACTGAAGGTTAACCAGCTCAGAGACCGCTCAGACCTAGATCCAGAGCTTTGAATTGGCCCACCCAAACATCTACCCCATCATCGAACTCCTGGCATGAATGAAGGGACCTGTCCCATACATTTAAATTACAGGACGTCCATGATATAGGACAACAACAGGATATCTGAGCCTAATGAGGCTCCAGAATTGACAGAACAATAGAAGCCAGAGGCTTGTACCAGACCAACCAGTCATTGTAATGAACATTTGCTAGCAAAGAAGGATGGACAAAAGGGCGTATTGCGAGACATACTGTGACACACTACAGCTTCCACAACAAGATTTTTCTCTGTTGTGGGATGTTTGCCAGGGTGAAGGGCAGGTGTGAGGGAAGAGAGAGATGAGTGGTATTAGGGTGCATGATGTGAAATTCACAAAGAACCAATAAAAAGTTAATAAAAGAAACAAATGAACAAAAGGATGGTTACTTTCAGACTTCCCTTCAGTTTGGTTTGTCTGCTGTGTTCCACATCAGGACCTCATGTCTATCCTGGCTATCCTGTCACACTTATCATACTTGGTTTGTCCCAATATTGAGGATGTTATCTTTGATCTAGTGTTTCCACAATGAAGCCATCTCTCACTGTTTTCTAGTGAAACAATCCTTTAAAGGTTTTTTGATCCTGTATAGTTTATTTCTCACTGAAGAGTTTTGAAGCTCATGGTCTATTCTATAATTAATTAATTAATTAATTAATTAGTGTTTGTATAACTTTTTAGATGGAATGGAGTTATTCTAAAAAGACCTGGGTTACAAGTTTTGTGCATTTTGCATTTTCTTTGACTGTTGAGTCGATGCTTTCTATGGAATCTTCAGCACCTGAGATTCTTTCTTCCATCTCTTGTATGCTATTGTTTATGTTTGCATCTATGACTCCTGATTTCTTCCCAAGGTTTTCTATCTCCAAAGTTGTCTCCCTTTGTGATTTCTTAGTTGTTTCTACTTCTTTTTTAGTTCCTGGATGGATTTGCTGAGATCCTTCACTTGTTTGTTTGTATTTTCCTGTATTTCTTTAAGGTATTTTTGCATTGCCTCTTTCAGGATTTCTTCCTGATGACCCACGTTCTCCTGCATTTCTCTGAGTGATTTTTGTGTTTCCTCCTCATGAGAATCCATCTGTTGATCCATTGTCTCCTGCATTTCTTTAAGCAGTTCTCGTGTTTCCTTTGCATCTAACCGTTGATTCATTTCTTTAAGCAATTTTTGTGTTGCCTCCTTATGGGCATCCGTCTGTTGACCCATATTCTTCTGCATTTCTTTATGCCAATTTTGTGATTCCTTTGTGAGTGCATCTACCCGTTGATTCATCTCGTTAAGCGATTTTTGTGTTGTCTCCTTGTGCGCCTCCATCTTTTGATCCATGTTCTCCCTCATTTCTCTAAGCGATTTTTGTGTTTCCTTTGTAAGGGCTTCTAACCGTTGATTCATGGTCTCCTGTAACTCTTTATGAGATTTATTTGTGTCCTTCTTGTGATCCTCTAATAGCATCATCAGAAGTGATTTTAAATCCAGATCTTGTCTTTCGGGTGTGGTGGGGTATCCAGGATTTGCTGCTGTTGGAGAGTTGGGTTCGGATGGTCCCACATTACTTTGATTACTGTTAGTAACATTCCTACGTTTGCCTTTTGCCATCTGGATACCTCTGGTGTTAGTTGGTCCTGCTGCCACTGGCTGTTGGTTGGACCTCCTGTGAGCCTGCAAAGCTATTTCTGCCCCCCCTGGATTGCCAGGATTCCCTTGGCACCGATTTCTGGGGCCTGCCTGCTCCTGAGTGACTTTGGAGCCCTAATGTGCCTTGCCCCAAGTGATGTTATATTGGGGAGGCCTTGCACATCCAAAGGCTCAGCCTAGTGGATTCCTGGAGCAGAGGTTGCCAAAGGGAGGCTGGTAGACTCCTGCCCTGTGCAGGGGTTTGTGATCTCTCCTGGGGGGGGGGAGGGGGCATCCCTCTGCCAGGCAGAAGTCCCACAGTAGAGCTGGCGCACTGGTTACTGCAGATCAGCCCATCACTTGGGAGCTGCACACACACAAGCTGCCCGAGACCCAAGCGATATTAAGCCTGTCTGTCTCAGAACCTGGCTGTCCCAACTTCCCAGTCACTGGAGCAAAGATGGCGGAGTGCACTCTGCACACTCTCCGTGGCGCTGTTCACCCTGCAGACGCGATGGCCTGCCGATCTGGCACCCAGACGACCACAGCGCTGACCCGTTCTTGGGCGCAGATGGAAGCCCCAACAGGCCGTGTCCCAAGTGATGTTATATTGGGGAGAGAGAGCCTGGGTACCTGTCTCTTCAGTGCAGTCTGCGGGAACAGAGGTCGCGGAAGGAAAAAAAAAAAAAGACCTTGGGCTCTCTTTCTGACTATCAGACTATTGAAAGGATGGTTCCCAAGGAAATCAGAATTTTTTCATGAATTTTATACTGAGAAAAGAAAAAGACTGAAATTGAGCCAGATGGTGGAGAAACCTGTCTCCCAGGAGGAGATATCAGGTAACATTGATGTGTCAGGCCACCTTTCAGGAGAGACCAGAGACTGGTGTCTAGACAATGAATCAAATTAACAGGACCCACCTTGATGAGGACTTCTTAGTTACACATGTCCTCTGAATCCAAACTTGACATCAGAATTCCACAGATGGACTTTCAGGATAGAGGCTGGGTTCCACCCGATCCCTTTGTTTGATCTCTTTTCTTAGTGACTACATTGAAAACACTGAATACATCTCCTTTTTTTCACTAATAGTTGTCTATTTAGTTGGCTCGTTGAGGAAGGTAGCGGTAGGGAGAGTCTAGTTTGTTAGAACTGCAAGGACCCAGACTCTGACCTTAAAAATTCCAGAAAGAGTTTTGATTACAAAAGGCCACTTTCACACAAGTATGCGATGAACTTTGAACATATTCTAAATTTCCATTTTGTACTCTCTGCCTTTCCTCTATCCTCCATATCCTCAATTCTCCAGGTTCTTGCAGAATCTTTGCTTCTGCTTTTTTCTGTCATCTGTACATATGATCCCACGAATCTCAATAAAACCTACTCTTAGTTTAGGTTTGACTAGTGCTTTTCCTTGGTATTTTTTGTATAAAGACTCATTTGCAATTTAGATTTACTAACCAGGAATTATGTGTTCATTATTAATAAATAACCTTATCACAATATGAAGTGATAATATGCATCTTTGAACTCAGATTTTATAATTAAGAAAATGCTGTGTTTTTTCCTTAGCAGAGGATATTTCTAATTGATTATGACTTTGATACCTTACTAACTTTCAGCCTAATCATTTATAATTCGTGTCCAGGTGGACTGCTGTGGCATCAGTCTTTGCTTAAAGCATGGTTGTGCAGAAGTGTCACATTCTTCCTCAGGCAGGAGGTGGCTCTCACTGAATGCCATATATGCAGAGCCCACAATTTGACATGCAGTAGGTGTTGCACAGCTGAAATTATAGTTTAATAGTCATCTGAAAGGAAACATTATTGTTGAATTCAGCGTAGGAGAAAACATTTGACAGTCTAAAGCCTTGGCAATTTATCATGTGCTCAACTTGAGCTGACTGGTGATTGCTTCTTTCAAAGTGGGCTAGGATTCTTGTTCCAATTCCATACCATTGTATTCTACCAAACTGCACACTGAAAGGATGGTGTTCTCCTCATGTGAGTTCAACTGCCTGTTAAGGCTGCTTTTCTGTAGAACTATCTAGGGATGGAGGTGAAGTATTGGATGCTAGTAGGAGGGAAATCCAGTTTCATAACTTGAGGGAAGAGGACAGAAAGGGAAAGTGAGGGCATAAGTACTATCTTCTACTTGTGGATCAATCAAGAAATGAACACTAAGTCTTTCATGCAAGTGGATCTCAGTTGTGCAGGAGTGGCAAGGAATGGACATCTAGAGGATGCCTCGAGGTAGATTGGCATGGTATGGTGAAACCTCTACTGTGAGAGTACCAGGGTTTACTCTGAAAGTGGATTACTCTACATGATGGGAATTCTGTTGGCTCTATAGTTGGTGAAGATGAACTAAATACTAGCCTTTGCTTTGCAAGAGAAAACAAAGGAGCATGGTATTTAAAAGAAGGAGAGTTAATTTGGGTACCATTTGTGCCCCCATTTTAACTGTTACTCTTTCTTTTCCTTCCCCAAGCTGCTGAGGGATCCTGGGACATGCTAGAGTGGTTAGGAAGTAGAAGATTACCTGAAAGGGGACCACGTGATTCAGGTACCATTCTCTGCCTGGTATATACTAAAATTTCAGAATGATATAACTGCATTGAGATCACCTTCCTCAAATCCTTTACCTGCGCTGTGTAAGAAAATTCAATATTCTTATTGGTTGGTTAAGTTAGACTTCAGGGGAGTTGTATTTGGTCTGTCTTCAGGGCCCTGTTGATGTGAACAGGGGAAGCAAACCAGTTAGGCAGTTTTTGAGTGAGGACCCTAAAAGTAAGCTGTTCTGCCTCTTGTCCTTGGCTGGAAGCTAGCAACCAAAAAGAATTATCTTAGGTACTATTAGAACAAAGGCTAGACATGACAGAGGTATTTAGGAGCTGTTCTGTTCATGCTGTGGCTTCTTGTTACCTTTCTTCTCCTTCCATATGGAAACCTAAATGAACACAACATCTTGAAAGCTATATGTGAGGGTTGAGTGAAATTCCAGTCCAGGTGCCTTGGATGGAAAAACATATGAACACCTTGTAGGTGTGACAGTTGAACTGAGTAGCTCATATTTCCACATTTCAACTCAGGAAAGCCTTACTTAACCTCACACTCTCCATGGAAATTGATCTTTGGAAGGCTTTTCTGACACGCAGGAGCTTTGGTTGTATCCTTTCTTTTATCTCTCACCTATAAAACTACAATGAATGTTTTCTAAAACTTACCCTCTTGTCTGTGAAATTCATTTGTCAAGTCTGTGAGACAGAGGACCCAGAATCCACTGGGCCATGATTGCTTGGGTAGTCTTGACTGTCCTGGATCACAGCTCACTGTGGTCCTATGTCAAGAAAGCCTTAGTCATACTCAAGGACTCTGCTTTTCCTCCTCATTTCAATTTCTGGCTCAACTAGACATTAACACAGTGCATATCCAGTGAGACCTTGTTTTAAAAATGGAGAAAAAGAAAAGGAGAAAGGCAGGCCTTCTAGAGGACATCATTAGTCCTGCACATAGCCAGAAGGCTGCAAAGACTCCTCAGAGGTTTTGCTTCTTTTCAACACATTTACTCCAACATCTTGATAGTGTTGCTCTATGCATAAGAACAGGAGAAGATATTACCCTAAAAGAATATGATTTTCTATTAGTAACTGGCCTGTGGTAGTGCCTTTTTTTTTTGCCGGTATTATTCAAACAGAAGGTGTGTCTTTATTCAATAAATTCAAGAAAATGCTAGCTAAACAGTTTTATCCCACAAAAGGCTTCTTAGCACCCTTGCCATTCAGATGTGCAAGGTGGCTCTGTATCAGACAAAATATTGTTCCTTTTTCCAGTAGTCTACTAACATTACAGTTTTTTCTACTTCTGTCTCCTCCATCTTTTAATCTAAAGTATCTATGGAAACTAGTACTTCCAGTATCAGAACAAACAGATTAATTGTAGAAAATATAGGTCATATATTTGACTGTGGTAAAATGATTCCAACATGCCATATCCAATGAAAACAATGTTTTAAAACAAATGCTTTAGAAGGGAAACAGATCTAAATAACTGAGGTGATGACATGGAGAGAATAGTAACTGGGTGGCAGGGTGAGGGTTGCTTTGATCTCTGAGCCAAGCAGGGAAGAAGTTATTCACTGACATTTTCTCATCTGGGAAATTAAGAATACTGGTAGACTGCTGGGGAATGAAAGTAATACAAATAGAACAAAACAAAATAAAACAACACACAAAGAGTCCTGACACATCCTTTCATTGTGGCAGAGTTTGGTGAACGTAGGTTCTTTGGCACAGGTTCTTTGTTGGTCCATGGGTTTGGCTATGTGGTCCTGCATCTGTTCACAGAATGGATGAGGTGAGCTCTGAGCAGAGCCGGAGGGCTCCATGGGATGGCATGCTTACTCACGGTTGTCCCTTGGTGCTGATTAGAGGGCCTTTCTCTTTCCTACACCACCTGACTTCTCTTGACTCCTGAGGAGGAGCCAGTGTGCAGAAAGCTGCAACTGTCCTGTTTCATCTGTGCTCAGGATAAGCTGAGTCAGGAGCGCCAGGCAGGTCTGTTTTCCCCTCTCAGGCCATTTTTGAAGGTTTGCAATTGTGAGTGGTGTCCTGGGAAACATGGGTACACAGCTTTGATTAGAACTCAAGATTTTAGGAGAAGTAGAACTATTTTTAAAATATCTATTTATTTATTTTAATTTATTTATATATAAAGTGTTATCCACTTACCCAGTTCCACCCCCCCCCTTGGAAACCCCCTTCCTCTATATTAACTCAGAACATAAATTGTCTTAATTTTCAAATCAAATCACACAAACTGGCAGAGTGGATTAAAAGGTGTGGTTCTACTTGTTGCCTCCAAGAAATGCACTCACCATAAAAGACAGATGTGCTAGAGCAAAAGGATGGAAGGGGGATGTACCAAGCCAATGAAGTCAGGAAGCAAGCAGATGATACTATCAAAATATCTGACAAATTTGACTTCAAAGAAAACTGGTTAGATGAGGAAAAGAGCAGTTTATACTTAGCGGGGAAACAATCCATCACAATTCTAGACATGTATGTTAAATGCAGGGTAACTAATTTCAGGAAACAAATAATTCTACATATAAAAGCACATATTAATGCCAGAACAGGGGTAGTAGAGACTACAACGCCACATTCCTATCAATTGGGGTTAATCCAATAAAAATTAAACAGAGGTATCTGTATTAAATGGCATCATGCCTCAAACAGACTTAATAAAAATCTACAGACTGTTATATCCAAAAGCTACAGAGTACACATTCTTCTTAGAAACCTATGAAATATCCTCTAAAATAGATTATATCTTAGGACATAAAGCACATTTCAACAAATTCAGAAAAATTAAATTAATGTAGCAGTAGTAAGAAAAATGCATAGAGCACACATAAATTTTCAAATTTATAAGCACACTAATGAAAAATTGGTAGGTATTTGAAGAAGCCAAAAAGAAATGAAAAATTCCTAGAACTGACTGAGAATGAAGACTCAGCATGACAGAACTTGTTATAAGAGAAAGCATTCCTAAAAGGGGGTGTAATTCTGAGCACCCACACCCTGAAATTAGTGAGATCTCAAATAAAGAACTTAATGATATACATGAAGGCCCCAGAAAAGCAAGAATAAGCCAGGCCCAAACCAGTAACCAAAAATGGCTCTACAAAGAAAGTCATGACATGAAAACCAAAAAATTTACAAAGACCTCATGAAGCAAAAGGTGGGGTTATTGAAAAGATTAGACACAATTGAGAAACCCTTAGCCAGAGTAACTAAAGACAGAGGGAGAAGAAACACTTGAGTGAAATTAGTGATGAAAAGCCAGCCCTCCCTTTACAGTAGACACACAACGAAACTAGAAAATCAGGATACAACTTCACAAGAGTGTATTCTGATAAATCTAAAAGAAATAGATGAATGGCTAGATACATATGAGCTACAAAAATTAAACTAAGGTCAGACAAATAATTTAGAGATATAAGAATTTTTTAAATAATCTTTGTTGACATAATTCAAGAACACTGCAAAATGTCCATTTATCATGACTAGGTTGGCTTCATTCTAGAGATGCAGAGATGACTTAACATATATGAATCAATAAATATAATATGTCACATAAATAGGTGAAGGGCAGAATTCACATGATCATCCTAATGGATCATCCTAAAGGCATTTTCCAGATTTTAACGTTACTTCATGATAAAAATCCTGTAAGGGTGGAGTGCGAATGGATATGGGGTAGAGAAATGGTTCAAAGGATAAAGGGCTTACTGCACAAACGTGGAGAACAGAGTTCCTGTCTCCATGGCACCTACAAAAATGTCTATTAGAATATCAGCTCACCTGTCACCTTGCACTCAGCAGGCAGAGAGAAGAGGAAACTGGAACTGGGTGGCTCATTAAGCTAGCTAAATCTACAAGCTTGAGGTTCAGTAAGAAGCTCTGCCCCAGGGAGTTAGGAGAAAAATCATGGAAGACAGACATCAGTGTCTGGTCTCCACATGCATATAATATGCACATGCTTTCAAATGAGTATTCACACACATGTAACTACACATACATATTCAGAAAAGAAAAAACTTGGGAATTATACTCAAAATATTTTAGTAAATAAATTATGATAAATTGGGAAAAACTCAAATTATTTCCATTAAAATAAGGAACAAGGCAAACTATTGGCTTTTGCCAATTTCCTCAACTTAGTACTGAAAAAAATCATGATCACTATGACAAGAGAAGCAAAAAAGGGGAGACAGACAGAAAAAGAAGTGGCCAAAATATGTTTATTTGTAGATGGTATGTTTCTAGGCAAAGCAGAACCTACAGACTCAGTCAGAAAACTTTTAAAACTGACAAGCACTTTTGGCAAAATGGCAAGATAAAAAAAATAACATCCAAAAATCAGGTTCTACAAACCAATAACAGACATTCTGAGGAAGAATTTTGGAACACTATACAACTTACAACTGTCCAAAACTATCAAAAATAAAATAAATCTAATGAAGGAATTGAAATATTTCTATATCACAAAATCTCGAGCCCTCTCTTGCTGGATGGTTGGAAGAAACAATACTATAAAAAAAGTACTGGAAAAAATGGCTGTCTTACCAAAAGCAATTTATAGATTCAATGCAATTCCCATTGTATATTAGTTATTAGATGTTATATAATATGTATTAAGATTTATCTGGAAACAGAAAGGATTTCAGATAACTCAAGCAACCCTGAATACTCCTTATCTGATTTCAAGTTATATTCAGAGCCGTAGTAAAACCAGAATGATCATACAAAACAGACACCTGGTCAATAGAACAGAAGATTCAGATATAACCTCATGCAACTCCAACATTCTGATTTTTAACAAAGTTGTTAAAAATATACACCAGACAGAAACCAGCTTCTTAACAAATGGTGTCATGAAAAATGGTATCTACATCACATAGAAAAATAAAGCTTGATTCTAACCTCTCACTATGCACAAAAACCAATGAGAGAAGCTCAACACAAGATCTGAAACTTCTAGAGAAAAAGGTGCAGGGTACACTGTGGGACAGTCTAGGTAAGAAGGTTCTGAATCAGATGGTAGTTGCTTAAGGCCAACAATCTATGAATGGACCTGATGGGTGAAAAGGCTGTTGTACAGCAAAAATACAGAGTGAGAAGGAAGTGTGAAGAACTAGAGATGTTTGCTGGCTATAAAACTGACAAAGGTTAATATCTAGATTATAGGAAAAACTCCATTAATTCCCCCAAAACGCTGCTCACAAGTTGCAGAGAAGTTGATTCATTACTGCTAGAAGTAAACTCTCAGGATCTGTCCTAGTTTGCTTTCTGATACTGTGATGCAATATGACCTAATGCAAATAGGAGAGGAAAGGGCTTATTTGCTTTATATATCCTGATCACGTACTTTATTAAGAGAAGCCAAAGCAGGAATTCAAATGGAAGCAGAGATCAGCTTGTTCCTGGAGGTTTTCTTGGTTTCGTTTCTTTCACAAACCTGCTTTCTTACACAACCTAGGACCACCTGCCCAGGAGTGGCCTTGCCAAAAGTGGGTTTGGCTCTTCCACATCATCATGAATCTAGAAACTAAGGACCACTGACATCTTTTCAGTTGAGGTTCTTTCTTTCCAGATGACTCAAATTGTGTCAGATTTGCAAAAAACTAACCAACACTGAGGCTGATAAATACTTTAGGCTGATAAGCTTTATTGTTTAAGACCAAAAATTCCCAAAGATGAAAAAGTATTTTTTTTACAAATTTCAAGAGGTAAAATGATGACTATGACTAAGATGACACTGATGACAACGATGATGGCAGTATTTCAGCTGTCTCCAGCCATCAAGGCAAATTCACTCATGAAGACTTACACAGAAAAAGAGGATCTGGAATAATGGAGGAAGCCTCTGTACGCTGGTTCTATAACAGTTAATTTAGGTCACCATATTTGTTTGCATCATTAACCACTACTTCATGCCCACTGCCTTTTACCTATTGCTTTTTTTTCATTAACTTTTTATTGAAAAGGGAAGTAAAAACATTTTATGATAAAATTGAAGATTTACATGGAAAATATCTCGGACAGTATTGAAGAAATATATAGAAAAACATGCTAAAATTGACAATTTTCATGGAAAATTAAAGAGTAAAATGGTAGACATAAAACATTGCTAAATTAATTGAAAAAGGAAGTAGAAACATTTTAGGATAGAATTGATTTATGTGGAAAATATTTCTGATTAAATTGTAGAAAATATAGAATAACACATTAAAAGCAAAGATCATGGAAAATTACAGATAAAATGGTAGGCCTAAAAATATTCCTAAGTTGATTGAAAGTGTAATTATAAAAATTTTCTGATAAAATTGAAGATTACATGGAAAATATTTCTGATAAAAATTCAAGAAATATATAGAAAAACATGTTAAAATTGAAGATTATCATGGAAAATAATACAGATAAAATGGTAGACATAAAAATATTACTAAATTAATTGAAAGAGGAATTACAAACATTTTCTGATAAAATTGAAGATTTACATGAAAAATATTTTCGTTAGTCTATGTCTTTTTATTGGGGAATTGAGACCACGGATGTTAAGAGCTATTAAGGAATAGTGATTGTTGCTTCCTGTTATTTTTGATGTTATTTTTTTATGTTTGTGTGGTTACTTTCTTTTGGATTTGTTGGAAGATTACTTTCTTGCTTTTTCTAGGGTGTAGTTTCCCTCCCTGTGTTGGTGTTTTCCATTTATTATCCTTTGTAAGGCTAGATTTATGGAAACATATTGTGTAAACTTGATTTTATCATGGAATATCTTTGTTTCTCCATCTATGGTGATTGAGAGCTTTGCTGAGCATAGTAGTCTGGGCTGGCATTTGTGTTCTCTTAGGGTATGCATGAAATCTGTCCAGGATCTTCTAGCTTTCATCATCTCAGGTGAGAAGTCTGGTGTAATTCTGATAGGTCTGCCTTTATAAGATACTTGACCCTTTTCCCTTACTGCTTTTAATATTCTTTCTTTGTTTAGTGCATTTGGTGTTTTGATAATTATGTGATGGGAGGACTTTTTGGTCTGGTTCAGTATATTTGGGGTTCTGTAAGCTTCTTGTATGTTCATGGACATCTCTTTCTTTAGGTTAGGGAAGATTTCTTCTACAATTTTGTTGAAGATATTTACTGGCCCTTTAAGTTGGAAATCTTCACTCTCTTCTATACCTATAATCCTTAGGTTTGGTCTTCTCATTGTGTCCTGGATTTCCTGGATGTTTTGGGTTACAAGCTTTATGTATTTCACATTTTCTTTGACTGTTGAGTCAATGCTTTCTATGGTATCTTCAGCACCTGAAATTCTTTCTTCTCTCTCTTGTATTCTGCTGTTAATTCTTGTATCTATGACTCCTGAATTCTTTCCAAGGTTTTCTATCTCCAGAGATGTCTCATTTTGTGATGTCTTTATTGTTTCTACTTCCATTTTTAAATCCTGGATGATTTTGTTCCTTCATCTGTTTGTGTTTTCCTGTAATTCTTTAATGGATTTTTGTGTTTTCTCTTTAAGGGTTTTTACCTCTTGACCCATGTTCTCCTGTATTTCTTTAAGGGAGTTATTTATGTCCTTCTTGAAGTCCTCTATCAGCATCATTGAGATGAGATTTTAAATTTAACTCTTGCTTTTCCAGTGTGTTGGATTATCCAGGACTTTCTGTGGTGGGAGAATTGGGTTTTGATGTTGTCGAGTAGCCTTGGTGCTTGTTGGTAGGGTTCTTGTACTTGCCTTTGACATCTGGTTATCTCTGGTGTTAGTTGATCTTGCTGTCTCTGGCTGGAGCTTGCTCCTCTTATGGGCCTGTAAGTCTGTGTCCATACTCCTGGGAGACCAGCTCTCTTTTGGCAGGGTCTGTGCACAGAAAACTGTTGAGGTGCCTGGCTCCCTGGTGCAAATGATGGCTGGAAGGGATGATTCCTATCCCAGCAGCTCCACTGATCATATGCTCTGTGAGCTCCTAGCTGTTCCTCTCCTGAGAGAAGATGGAGATAATACCTCTGCCCTCAGAAGTGAAAGCACTGCTGGGAGATTCCTCTTGCTTGCTGGGCTGTGCACAGAAGGCTGTGGAGCTGCTTGGCTCCCTGGCTCAAATGGTGGCCAGAAGGGAAGACTCCTGTCCCAGCAGCTCCCTACCTATGTATTTCTAATTGACTATTAACTGCTGTATCAGCTGAAACTTTGGAAATCTGGCATCTAACTGCATTCATGTGTCTTGCAGTGTTGACATCAAACACCTACCATGCACCCATGCACCATCAAATTCACACTGAGATTCTTAGTGACCAAAGCAAATATCAAAATATATTAGTTCCTGTGATGAATAGGATTCCCTTTGAAACATATTTCAATCATATCAACACTTTCTGTGGTAAGAATGGGATGTCTTTTATTTTAGATGAACAAAATCTTTGCAGAGTTAGACTGTTTATCTTAACTCAAAACCTACTGAGTAGGTTGTCATGCCATCACACCTGTAATCTCATTGCTGGGAATGATGAGACAAGCTAATCACAAGTTCTAAGCCAAGCTGGACTTCATAGGAGACCCTGTATACACAAACCAAAACAATAAAACAACAACTTATAAGTGATAAAATTTAGATTCAATTCCAGTTTAACACTAATGTCCAGGCAAGGATCACTTATCATTCCACATACAAATGGAAACAAAGCTTCCTCCCAACTCTCTTATGTCACACCAACTTCTGTACCCATGTTTAAACTTTCATTTAATGAATGCAGATCCTGTACATGCAGATAAATCCTGGCAAGCAGCTGCTTAACTATACCACTAGGAAGGGTCATGAATGTGCACAGGATATGGGGCCCCAAAGACTTAGGTTAGAAATCTATTTCAGACCCTAGGTAGAGCTGGTACCTTGAACTATGAAACAATGGTATGGCGAGGAAGACAAACAAGCAAAATATTTGTTATATTTTGCCTATAAGTAAAATTAACAATTGATATCAAAGATTTCTATGAGGTTAATATTTTAATTTCTGTATTTAAGGAGGCTTTCATGGAAAAGACCCTAAACAAGCAGGCAAGTTTGATATGTGTATATATCACTTTGACAAAGGGTGATAATAAGGCACAAGAAATGGTCTTTATATTTTTAACAGGTAGTAACTTGTAAAAAGTTACACAGGGGACAGAGTAGGGTTGGAGAAATAGCTCAGCAGTTGAGAGTACTTGCTGTTCTTCTAGAAGATCCAAGTTCAGTTCCTAGACTCACAGTGCCTTGTAACTCTAATCTCAAGACATCTAATTCCCACTTCTAGAATCTATAAGCACCAACATGCATGCACGTGTGTGCATGTGCGCGTGCATGTGCGCGCGCACACACACACACACACACACACACAAAGTTTCACATAGAGACTAATCTAATGAAAAATATAAGCAGGATCTGTTATGCAAACTTCTGTCAATGCTCACCTTACCAATGATGGTGGTTCCTTGTCTGCTGTCCCCAAAATAGGCTAGAAAAAAGAATATCTTGGCTGTTCACAGAGATGGCAGAAGGCTCTTTTGTACTGCTTTTTAACTACATGCATCACAAAACAATCATAATGCTTAAAATGTCACCAGCCTGGCGTCTTCACCTCCAATACTCCTGATTAAGCATTAGGATAAGAAGGTTCATGTGGTAGACACCTAACAAAGGGCCAGTGCTGAATTAACACTGCTATCAGTGTAATCCCACCAGTTTTGACACTGTTGGAAAAGTATTGAGAAAGAAAGGATAACACAGGCACGAGAGAGAAATTAAAACTCTCCATGTGCCTCAGCACTACATACACAAATACTACTGGGAGAGAGCTGATCTCCCAGGAAAGCCTACACAGCTGAGAGCACAGATAAGACCACCATATCTGTTCAAATTCCTGGCCAAAGAGGGACCATCCCAGAGCCATCAGGACACAGGGAACAAGGAACAGCTGGAACAGGATCCTTCCGGTTAGTCTGCACCCCAGAGCTGACCCTGTACCACAGCTCTTCATACCCAAATTCCTCCCAGAGAGAACTGGTCTCCCAGGGGTACTGACCCAGAGGCTTATAGTAGGGACAAGCCACAGTCAGAGACAGCAGGGATAGCTAACACCATAGATAACCAGATGGGGAAAGGCAAGGGAAAGTACATAAGCAATAGAAACCAAGGCTACTTGGCATCACCAGAACCTAATTCTCCCACAACTGTGAGCCCTGGATTTCCCACACACCAGAAAATCAAGTCTCTGATTTAAAATCACATTTCATGATGATGATAGAGGACTTTAAGAAGGACATAAATAACTCCCTTAAAGAAATACAGGTAACAGAGGTAAACAGGTAGAAGCCCTTAAAGAGGAAATAAAAAATCTCCCTTAAAGAATTACAGTAAAATAAAACCAAACAGGTGAAGGAATTGAGCAAAACCACCCAGGATCTAAAAATGGAAATAGAAACAATAGAAAGAAATCACAAAGGGAGACAACCCTGGAGATAGAAAACCTAGGAAAGAGATCAGGAGTCATAGATGTCACTACCAACAGAATGGAAGAAATATAAGAGAGAATCTCAGGTGCAGAAGATACCATAGAAAACTTTGACACAACAGTCAAAGAAAATGCAAAATGCAAAAATCTCCTAACCCAAAACATCCAGGAAACCCAGGACAAAATCAGAAAACTAAATATAAGGTTAATAGGTATAGAAAAGAGTGAAGATTCCCAACTTAAAGGGCCAGTAAATATCTTCAACAAAATTATAGAAGGAAACTTCCCTAACCTAAAGAAAGAGATACCCATGAACATACAAGAAGCCTACAGAACACCAAATAGATTGGAAAGAAAAGAAATTCCTTCTTGTCGCATAATAGTCAAGACACCAAATGCAGAAAACAAAGAAAGAATATTAAAAGCAGTAAGGGAAAAAGCTCAAGTAACATATAAAGGGCAGATCTATCAGAATTACACCAGACTTCTAACCAGAGACTATGAAAACTAGAAGATCTTGGGCAGATCTCACACAGACCCTTGGAGAAAAAAAAAAAACATGCCAGCCCAGACTGCTATACCAAGCAAAACTCTCAATTACCATAGATGGAGAAAACAAGATATTCCACGACAAAACCAAATTTAAACAATATCTTTCCACAAATCCAGCCCTACAAAGGATAATAGATGGAAAACACAGGGAGGGAAACGACAAACTAGAAACAGCAAAAAGTAATCTTCTTTCAACAAACCCAAAAGATAGCCACACTAACATAAAAATAACATCAAAAATAACAAAAACTTTGTAATTTAATGAGGTCCCATTTGTCTATTCTTGATCTTAGAGCATAAGCTATTGGAGTTCTGTTCAGGAAATTCTCCCCTGTGCCCATATGTTCAAGGTTCTTCCCTAGTTTCCCTTCTATTCGTTTCAGTGTGTCTGGTTTTATGTGGAGATCTTTGATCCACTTAGAATTGAGCTTAGTGCAAGGAGATAAGGATGGGTCAATTTGCATTCTTCTGCATGTTGACCTCCAGCTGAGCCAGCACCATTTGTTGAAAAGGCTATCTTTTTTCCACTGGATGGTTTTAGCTCCTTTGTCAAAGATCAAGTGACCATAGGAGTGTGGATTCATTTCTGGGTCTTCAATTCTGTTCCATTGATCTACATGTCTGTTACTGTACCAATACCATGCAGTTTTTAACACTATTGCTCTGTAGTACAGCTTGAGGTCCGGGATACTGATTCCCCCAGAGGTTCTTTTACTCTTGAGAATAGTTTTAGCTATTCTGGGTTTTCTGTTATTCCAGATGAATTTTTGAATTGCTCTTTCTAACTCTATGAAGAATTGAGTTGGGATTTTGATGGGGATTGCATTGAATCTGTATATTACTTTTGGTAAGATGCTCATTTTTACTATATTAATCCTGCCAATCCATGAGCATGGCAGATTTTTCCATCTTCTGAGGTCTTCTTCAATTTCTTTCTTCAGAGACTTGAAGTTCTTGTCATACAGATCTTTCACTTGTTTGGTTAGCGTCACGCCAAGATACTTAATATGGTTTGTGGCTATCGTAAAGGGTATTATTTCTCTTACTTCTTTCTCAGCCTGCTTATCCTTTGAGTATAGGAAGGCTTCTGACTTGCTTGAGTTGATTTTATATCCGGCCACTTTGCTGAAGTCGTTTATCAGCTGTAGGAGTTCTCTGGTGGAGTTCTTTGGGTCGCTTATGTATACTATCATATCGTCTGCAAATAGTGATAGTTTGACTTCTTCCTTTCCAATTTGTATCCCTTTGACCTCTTTTTGTTGTCTAATTGCTCTAGCTAGAATTTCAAGTACTATATTGAAAAGATATGGAGAGAGAGGGCAGCCTTGTCTAGTCCCTGATTTTAGTGGGATTGCTTCAAGTTTCTCTCCGTTTAGATTGATGCTGGCTACTGGTTTGCTGTAAATTGCTTTTACTATGTTTAGATATGGGCCTTGAATTCCTGATCTTTCCAAGACCTTTAGTATGAAAGGATGCTGAATTTTGTCAAATGCTTTCTCAGCATCTAATGAGATGACCATGTGGTTTTTTTCTTTGAGATTGTTTATGTAGTGGATTACATTGATGGATTTCCTTATATTGAACCATCCCTGCATCCCTGGGATGAAGCCTACTTGATCGTGGTGAATGATCGTTTTGATGTGTTCTTGGATTCGGTTGGCAAGAATTTTATTGAGTATTTTTGCATCGATATTCATAAGAGAGATTGGCCTGAGATTCTCTTTCTTTGTCGGATCTTTGTGTGCTTTTGGTATTAGTGTAATTGTGGCTTCATAGAACGAGTTGGGTAGTGTTCCTTCTGTTTCTATTTTGTGGAACAGTTTGAAGAGTATTGGTGTTAGGTCTTCTTTGAAGGTCTGATTGAATTCTGCACTAAAACCATCTGGACCTGTGCTTTTTTTGGTTGGAAGACTTCCAATGACAACTTCTATTTCTTCAGGGCTTATAGGACCGTTTAGATGGTCTATTTGATCCTGATTTAATTTTGCTACTTGGTATCTGTCAAGGAAATTGTCCATTTCCTCAAGATTTTCTAGTTGTGTTGAATACAGGTTTTTGTAGTAGGATCTGGTGATTTTTTGAATTTCCTCAGTTTCTGTTGTTATCTCTCCCTTTTCGTTTCTGATTTTATTAATTTGGATACTATCTCTGTGCTCTCTGGTTAGTCTGGCTAAGGGCTTATCTATCTTGTTAATTTTCTCAAAGAACCAACTCCTCATTTTGTTGATTCTTTGTATGGTTTTATTTGTTTCTACTTGATTGATTTCAGCCCTGAGTTTGATGATTGCCTGCCTTCTACTCCTCTTTGGTGTATTTGCTTCTTTTTGTTCCAGGGCTTTCAGGTGTGCCATTAAGCTGTTAGTGTATGCTGTCTCCCGTTTCTTTTTGGAGGCACTCAGGGCTATGAATTTTCCTCTTAGCACTGCTTTCATTGTGTCCCATAAATTAGGGTATGTTGTGCCTTCATTTTCATTAACTTTCAAAAAGTCTTTGATTTCTTTCTTTATTTCCACCTTGACCAAGTTATCATTGAGTAGAGCATTGTTCAGCCTCCATGTGTACGTGGGTTTTCTTTTGTTTTTGTTGCCATTGAAGACCACCCTTATTCCATAGTGATCTGATAGGAGGCATGGGATTATTTCTATCTTCTTGTATCTGTTGAGGTCTGATTTGTGACCAATTATATGGTCAATTTTGGAGAAGGTACCATGAGGAGCTGAGAAGAAGGTCTATTCTTTAGCTCTAGGATGAAATGTTCTATATATATCAGTTAGTTCCATTTGGTCCAAGGCTTCAATTCGATTCACTGTGTCCCTGTTTAGTTTCTGCTTTCCTGAACGATCCATTTCAGAGAGCGGGGTCTTGAAGTCACCCACTATTATTGTGTGCGGTGCGATGTGTGCTTTGAGTTTTAGTAAAGTTTCTTTTACGAATGAGGGTGCCCTTGCATTTGGAGCATAGATATTCAGAATTGAGAGTTCTTGATGGTGGATTTTTCCCTTGATCAGTATGTAGTGTCCTTCTTTGTCTTTTTTGATGACTTTAGGTTGAAAATCAATTTTATCCGATATTAGGATGGCTACTCCACCTCGTTTCTTGGGGCCATTTGCTTGTAAAATTGTTTTCCAGCCTTTTACTCTGACGTAGTGTTTGTCTTTGACACTGAGGTGCATTTCCTGCATGCAGCAAAATGCTGGGTCCTGTTTACGTATCCAGTCTACTATTCTATGTCTTTTTATTGGGGAATTGAGACCATTGATATTAAGAGAGATTAAGGCATAGTGATTATTGCCATCTGCCATTTTTGACGCTATCTTTATGTTTCAGTGGTTATCTACTTTTGGGTTTGATTCAAGAATGTTATTATCTCATTTTTTCCAGGGTGTTGTTTCTCTCCCTGTATTGGAGGTTTCCACCTATTATCCGTTGCAGGGCTGGATTTGTGGAAAGATATTGTGAAAATTTGGTTTTATCATGGAATATCTTGGTCTCTCCATCTATGGTGATTGAGAGTTTTGCTGGGTATAGTAGTCTAGGCTGGCATTTGTGCTGTCTTAGTGTCTGCATGAGATCTGCCCAGGATCTTCTGGCTTTCATAGTCTCTGGTGAGAAGTCTGATGTGATTCGGATAGGTCTTCCTTTGTATGTTACTTGGCCCTTTTCTCTTACTGCTTTTAGTATTTTTTCTTTGTTTAGAACATTCGGTGTTTTGTTTATTATGTGACGGGAGGTATTTCTGTTCTGGTCCAGCTTGTTTGGATTTCTGTAGGCTTCTTGTACGTTCATCGGCATCTCTCTCTTTAAGTTAGGGAAGTTTTCCTCCATAATTTTGTTGAAGATGTTTACTGGCCCTTTAAGTTGCAAATCTTCACTCTCATCTATACCTATAATCCTTAGGTTTGGTCTTCTCATTGTGTCCTGGATTTCCTGGATGTTTTGGGTTACACGTTTTTTGCATTTTGCATTTTCTTTGACTGTTGAGTCTCTGCTTTCTATGGAATCTTCAGCACCTGAGATTCTTTCTTCCATCTCTTGTATTCTATTGTTGATGTTTTCATCTATGACTCCTGATTTCTTCCCAAGGTTTTCTATCTCCAAAGTTGTCTCCCTTTGTGATTTCTTAGTTGTTTCTACTTCCTTTTTTAGTTCCTGGATGGATTTGCTGAGATCCTTCACTTGTTTGTTTGTATTTTCCTGTATTTCTTTAAGGTATTTTTGCATTACCTCTTTCAGGATTTCTTCCTGATGACCCACGTTCTCCTGCATTTCTCTGAGCGATTTTTGTGTTTCCTCCTCATGGGCTTCCATCTGTTGATCCATCGTCTCCTGCATTTCTTTAAGCAGTTCTCGTGTTTCCTTTGTAAGGGCATCTAACCGTTGATTCATTTCTTTAAGCAATTTTTGTGTTGTCTCCTTTTGGGCATCCATCTGTTGACCCATATTCTTCTGCATTTCTTTATGCAAATTTTGTGATTCCTTTGTGAGTGCATCTACCCGTTGATTCATCTCGTTAAGCGATTTTTGTGTTGTCTCCTTGTGTGCCTCCATCTTTTGATCCATGTTCTCCTGCATTTCTCTAAGCAATTTTTGTGTTTCCTTTGTAAGGGCTTCTAACCGTTGATTCATGGTCTCCTGTAACTCTTTATGAGATTTATTTGTGTCCTTCTTGTGATCCTCTAATAGCATCATGAGAAGTGATTTTAAATCCAGATCTTGTCTTTCGGGTGTGGTGGGGTATCCAGGACTTGCTGCTGTTGGAGAGTTGGGTTCGGATGGTCCCACATTACTTTGATTTCTGTTAGTAACATTCCTACGTTTGCCTTTTGCCATCTGGATACCTCTGGTGTTAGTTGGTCCTGCTGCCACTGGCTGTTGGTTGGACCTCCTGTGAGCCTGCAAAGCTATTTCTGCCCCCCCCCCGGATTACCAGGATTCCCCTGGCACCGATTTCTGGGGCCTGCCTGCTCCTGAGTGACTTTGGAGCCCTAATGTGCCTTGCCCCAAGTGATCTTATATTGGGGAGGCCTTGCACATCTAAAGGCTCAGCCTAGTGGATTCCTGGAGCAGAGGTCGCCAAAGGGAGGCTGGTAGGCTCCTGCCCTGTGCAGGGGTGTGTGGTCTCTCCTAGGGGGGGAGGGGGCGTCCCTCTGCCAGGCAGAAGTCCTACAGCAGAGCTGGCGCACTGGTTACTGCAGATCAGCCCAGCACTTGGGAGCCGCATACACAGAAGCCGCCCGAGACCCAAGCGATATTATGCCTGTCTGTCTCAGAACCTGGCTGTCCCAACCTCCCAGTCACTGGAGCAAAGATGGCGGAGGGCACACTCTGTGGCGCCGCTCGCCCTGTAGACGTGATGGCCCGCCGATCTGGCACCCAGACGACCACAGCGCTGACCCGTTCTCGGGCACAGAAGGAAGCCCCAACAGGCCGTGTCCCAAGTGATGTTATATTGGGGATAGGGAGCTTGTGGTACCTGTCTCTTCAGCGCAGTCTGAGGGAACAGAGGTCGGCGAAGGAAAGCTGGTAGGCTCCCGCCCAGTGCGGGGTCCCTCTGCCAGGCAGAAGTCTATCTCTTGTATTCTATTGTTGATGTTTGCATCTATGACCCCTGATTTCTTCTCAAGGTTTTCTATCTCCAAATTGTCTTCCTTTGTCATTTCCTAGTTGTTTCTACTTCCATTTTTAGATCCTGGATGGATTTGCTCAGTTCCTTCACTTGTTTGTTTGTGTTTTCCTATAATTCTTTAACATATTTTTTGTGTTTCCTCTTTCAGGACTTCTGATTGTTGACCCAAGTTCTCCTGTATTTAAATGATTTTTGTGTCTCCTCTTTATGGGCTTCTATCTGTCGACCCATATTCTCCTGAATTTCTTTAAGTGATTTTTGTGTTTCATTTGTAAGGGTTTCTACCTGTTGATTCATGTTCTCTTGTACTTCTTTAAGAGATTTATTTATGTCTTTCTTGAAATCCTCTAATAGCATCATGAGAAGTGGTTTTAAATACAAATCTTGCCTTTCTGGTGTGTTGGGGTACCCAGTTATTGCTGTTTTTGGAGACTTGGTTTCTGATAGTGCCATATTGCTTGGATTCCTTTTAGTAATGTTTCTATATTTATCTTTTGCCATCTGGGTAACTTTGGTGTTAGTTGGTCCTGCTGTCACTGGATGGTGCTTGAGCCTCTTTTGGGCCTGCAAGGCTGTTGCTGCACTCCTGGATGACCAGGTTTCCCCTGGCACAGATTGATAAGGGGTTGCCCTGCTCCTGGGTGCCTTTGGAGCCCTTTCCTCAGTCGATGTTATACTCGGGACATCTCTGTGTATCTGGTTTTCCCTGTCTGGTCTGTCACCAGAGCAAAAATGGAGAAGGCTTTGGGATTTCCTCCAAGCACGGGTCACCCTGCAGGGCAAATGTCCCATGGTAGGGCTGGCACACAGACAACCACAGAGCTGCCCAGCTCTTGGGTGCAGGCAGAACCCTAGCAGGCTGTGTCCCAAGCGATGTTATACTCGGGATATCTCTGTGTACCTGGTTTTCACTGTCTGGTCCTTCACTGGAGTAAAGATGGCTAATTGGCAGGATCAATATAGTAAAAATGGCCACCTTGCTGAAAGAAATCTACAGATTCAGTCAAAATTCCAACCCAATTCTTCATAGAGTTAGAAAGAGTAATTCTCAAATTTATTTGGTATAGCGCACGCGCACGCACACACACACACACACACAAAAAAAAACAGAATAACGAAAACTATTCTCAACAATAAAAAACTTCTGTGGGAATCAGCATCCTTGACCTCAAGCTGTAGTATAAAGCAATAGTGATAAAAACTTCATGGTATTGGTAGAGAGGCAGACAGTTAGATCAGTGGAATAGAATTGAAGATCCAAAAATGAACCCACACACCTACGGTCACTTGATCTTTGACAAAAATATCAAAAGCATACAGCAGAAAAAAGAAAGTGTTTTTAATAAATGGTGCTAGTCTAACTGGAGGTCTGCACATAGAAGAATGCAAATTGATCCATTCTTATGTCCTTGTACAAATCTAAAGTCCAAGTGGATCAAGGACCTCCACATAACACCAGATATGCTGAATCTAATAAAAGTGAGCATGGAAAAGAACCTTGAACACATCAGCAGAATAAAAAAATTCCTGAACAAAACGAGACCTCATTAAATTGAAAAGCCTCTGTAAGGCATAGGACACTGTTCATAGGACAAAATGGCAGCCTACAGATTGGAATAAGATCTTTACCAACCCTACATCTGATAGAGAGATAATGCCCAATATTGACCAAGAACTTACGAAATATGACTCCAGAGAACCAAATAACTCTATTAAAAATGAGGCACAGAGCTAAATAAAGACTTCTAAACTAAGGAATCTCAAATGGCTGTGAAGTACTTAAAGAAATGTTCAACATCCTTAGTAATCAGGGAAATGCAAATCAAAACCACCCTGAGATTCCAGTCACACCAGTCAGAATGGCTAAGATCAAAAACTCAGCAGATGTTAGGTAGATTGTGAAGAAAGAGATACACTCCTCCATTGTTGGTGGAATTGCAAGCTGGTACAACCACACTGGAAATTAGACTCATGGTTCCTCAGAAAATTGGACCCAGATATTCCATTCCTGGGCATATACCCAGGACATATCCTTCACTATGTTTATAGCAGCCATATTTATAATAACCAGAAGTTGGAAAGAACCCAGAGGTCCCTCAACAGAAGAATGGATACAGAAAATGTGGTACATTCACACAGTGGAGTACTATGAAGCTATTAAAAATGGTGATTTTATGAATTTTGCAGGCAAATGAATGGAACTAGAAAATATCATCCTGAGTGAGGTAACCCAGACCCAAAAGGACATACATTGTATGTTCTCACCAGTAAGTGGATATTATCCCAAAATCTCAGAATATCAAATACAATTCATAGACCACAAGAAGTTTAACAACAAGGAAGGCCAAAGTGTGGGTGTTCAATACCACTTAGAAGGCAGAACAAAATAATCACAGGAGGCAGAGGGGGGTACCTGGGTTGGAGAGTGGAGGGAGAGGAAAAAAGAGGGGAGTAAGATCAGGTAAGGAAAAAGTCAGGAGAGAAGTCCAGAGAGCCAGGAGAATGAATAGAAATATGTAGCAGTGGGGAATGTGTAATATTGGGGAGATCACTAGAAAGTTCCATACACCAGGGATATAATAGGCTCCTAGGACCCATTGGGGATGACATTAGCTGAAAAACCCAACAGTGAAGAGATAGAACCTGAAGTGATCACCTCCAGTAGATACACATAGACCCCAGTGAAGGGATGGGGCCACCCACCCATCTCAAAATCTTTATCCCAGAATTTTTCCTGTCTAAAAGAAACACAGGGACAATAAATGGAGCAGAGACTAAAGGAAAGACCATCCAGAGACTGCCCACCTTGGGATCCATCCCATCTGCACACACCAAACCAGGACACTATTACTGATGCCAAGAAGTTCTTGCAGACAGGAGACTAGTATAGCTGTCCTCTGAGAGTCTCTGCCAGTACCTGAGGAAGCCAGATGCGGATACTCACAGCCAATCACTGGACTGAACCCAGGGACTCCAATGAAAGAGTTCACTGCCAACCATTGGACTGAGTGTGAGGACTCCAATGGAAGAGTTAGAGGAAGGACTGAAGGAACTGAAGGGGATTGCAATCTCATATGAAGAACAACAATATCAACTTATCAGAAAAGATTATACACAAGTTGGTTCATGGCTCCTAATACATATATAGCAGAATATGCCTTATCTGGCATCAATGGGAGGGGAGTTGCTTGGACCTGTGGAGACTTGTTGCCTCAGCAAAGGGGTATGCTAGTAGGGTGAATTGGGAGTGGGTAGGTGGGTGGGTGAGCACCATCTTAGAGGCAGGAGCATGGGGTACGGTGTTTGTGTTTGGGAGACCAGGAAAGGGAACAACATTTGAAATGAAAATCAATTAAAAATTAATAAGAGTACATTATATATTAAAAATTGCCTTATTAGACAATACTTTATCCTAGGTGGGATGAATTTTGAATTCTATCTCTGCCCATGTTATTTTATGTAGAAAAATGCACTGATAGGGAAATGAACTTTTCTTTTTTTTTAATTTTATTTTCTAAGTTTTTTTTATTTACATTCAAAATCATTTCCCCTTTCCCATTTCCTCCCTCCCCGAAAGTACTATAAGCCCCCTTCCCTCCCTCTTTTCCCCATTCAACCCCCCCTCATTCCTCTGTCCTGGCATTCTTCTACATCCAGTCTTTCCAGGACCAGGGGTCTCTCCTTCCATCTTCTTAGAAATCTATTGATATGCGAATTGTGTCTAGGGTATTCTGAGATTCTTGGTTAATATCCCCTTATCAGTGACTGCATACCATGTGTGTTCTTTTGTGATTGGGTTATCTCACTAAGGATGATATTTTCCAGTTCTGACCATTTGCCTAGGAATTACGATAATTCATTGTTTTTAATTGCAGAGTAGTATTCCATTGTGTAAATATACCACATCTTCTGAATCCATTCCTCCGTTGAGGGACATCTGGGTTCTTTCCAGCTTCTGGCTATTATAAATAAGGCTGCTATGGACATAGTGGAGCATGTGTCCTTATTGCATGCAAGTAAAGCCTCTGGGTATATGCCCAGGAGTGGTATAGTCGGATCCTCCGGGAGTGTCATGCTCAGTTTTCTGAGGAACCGCCAGACTGCTTTCCAGAGTGGTTGTACCGGCTTGCAATCCCACCAGCAGTGGAGGAGTGTTCCTCTTTCTCCACATCCTAGCCAACAACTGCTGTCTCTTGTGTTTTTGATCTTAGCCATTCTGACTGGTGTGAGATGGAATCTCAGGGTTGTTTTGATTTGCATTTCCCAAATGACTAAGGATGATGAACATTTCTTTAGGTGCTTCTCAGCCATTAAATATTCTTCAGGTGAGAACTCTTTGTTTAGCTCTGTACCCCATTTTTTAATAGGGTTACTTTCCTCTCTGGAGTTTAACTTCTTGAGTTCTTTGTATATATTGGATATTAGCCCTCTGTCAGATGTAGGGTTGGTAAAGATCATTTCCCAGTTAGTTGTTTGCCGCTTTGTCTTTTTGACAGTGTCTTTTGCCTTGCAAAAACTTTGTAATTTAATGAGGTCCCATTTGTCTATTCTTGATCTTAGAGCATAAGCTATTGGAGTTCTGTTCAGGAAATTTTCCCCTCTCCCATATGTTCAAGGTTCTTCCCTAGTTTCCTTTCTATTAGTTTCAGTGTGTCTGATTTTATGTGGAGGTCCTTGATCCACTTGGAATTGAGCTTAGTGCAAGGAGATAAGTATGGGTCAATTTGCATTCTTCTGCATTTTGACCTCCAGTTGAGCCAGCACCATTTGTTGAAAAGGCTATCTTTTTTCCACTGGATGGTTTTAGCTCCTTTGTCAAAGATCAAGTGACCATAGGAGTGTGGATTCATTTCTGGGTCTTCAATTCTGTTCCATTGATCTGCATGCCTGTCACTGTACCAATACTATGCGGTTTTTAACACTATTGCTCTGTAGTACAGCTTGAGGTCCGGGATACTGATTCCCCCAGAGGTTCTTTTACTTTTGAGAATAGTTTTAGCTATCCTGGGTTTGCTGTTATTCCAGATGAATTTTTGAATTGCTCTTTCTAACTCTATGAAGAAATGAGTTGGAATTTTGATGGGGATTGCATTGAATCTGTATATTGCTTTTGTTAAGATGGTCATTTTTACTATATTAATCCAGCCAGTCCATAAGCATAGCAGATTTTTCCATCTTCTGAGGTCTTCTTCAATTTCTTTCTTCAGAGACTTGAAGTTCTTGTCATGCAGATCTTTCACTTGTTTGGTTAGAGTCACGCCAAGATACTTTATACGGTTTGTGGCTATCATGAAGTGTATCATTTCTCTTACTTCTTTCTCAGCCTGCTTATCTTTTGAGTATAGAAAGGCTACTGACTTGCTTGATTTGATTTTATATCCGGCCACTTTGCTGAAATCATTTATCAGCTGTAGGATTTCTCTGTAGGAAGTTTTGGGGCCACTTAAGTATACTATCATATCGTCTGCAAATAGTGACAGTTTGACTTCTTCCTTTCCAATTTGTATCACTTTGACCTCTTTTTGCTGTCTAATTGCTCTAGCTAGAACTTCAAGTACTTTATTGAAAAGATATGGAGAGAGAGGGCAGCCATGTCTAGTCCCTGATTTTAGTGGGATTGTTACAAATTTCTCTCCATTTAGATTGATGCTGGCTACCAGTTTGCTGTAAATTGCTTTTACTATGTTTAGATATGGGCCTCGAATTCCTGATCTTTCTAAGACCTTTAGCCTGAAAGAATGCTGAATTTTGTCAAATGCTTTCTCAGAATCTAATGAGATGACCATGTGGTTTTTTTTCTTTGAGATTGTTTATATAGTGGATTACACTGATGGATTTCCTTATATTGAACCATCCCTGCATCCCTGGGATGAAGCCTACTTGATCGTGGTGAATGATCGTTTTGATGTGTTCTTGGATTCGGTTGGCAAGAATTTTATTGAGTATTTTTGCATCGATATTCATAAGAGAGATTGGCCTGAGATTCTCTTTCTTTGTCGGATCTTTGTGTGCTTTTGGTATTAGTGTAATTGTGGCTTCATAGAACGAGTTGGGTAGTGTTCCTTCTGTTTCTATTTTGTGGAACAGTTTGAAGAGTATTGGTGTTAGGTCTTCTTTGAAGGTCTGATAGAATTCTCCACTAAAACCATCTGGACCTGTGCTTTTTTTGGTTAGAAGACTTCCAATGACGACTTCTATTTCTTCAGGGGTTATAGGACGGTTTAGATGGTCTATTTGATCCTGATTTAACTTTGGTATTTGATATCTGTCAAAGAAATTGTCCATTTCCTCGAGATTTTCTAGTTGTGTTGAATACAGTTTTTTTTGTAGTAGTATCTGACGATTTTTTTGAATTTCCTCAGTTTCTGTTGTTATCTCTCCCTTTTCGTTTCTGATTTTATTAATTTGGATACTGTCTCTGTGCCCTCTGGCTAGTCTGGCTAAGGGCTTATCTATCTTGTTGATTTTCTCAGAGAAACAACTCCTCGTTTTGTTGATTCTTTGTATGGATTTATTTGTTTCTACTTGATTGATTTCAGCCCTGAGTTTGATGATTTCCTGCCTCTACTCCTCTTTGGTGTATTTGCTTCTTTTTGTTCTAGGGCTCTCAGGTGTGCCATTAAGCTGTTAGTGTATGCTGTCTCCCGTTTCTTTTTGGAGGCACTCAGGGCTGTGAATTTTCCTCTTAGCACTGCTTTCATTGTGTCCCATAAATTAGGGTATGTTGTGCTTTCATTTTCACTAAATTTCAAAACGTCTTTGATTTCTTTCTTTATTTCCACTTTGACCAAGTTATCATTGAGTAGAGCATTTTTCAGCCTCCATGTGTATATGGGTTTCTGTTGTTTTTGTTGCCTTTGAAGACCACCTTATTCCATAGTGATCTGATAGGAGGCATGGGATTAGTTCTATCTTCTTATATCTGTTGAGGTCTGATTTGTGACCAATTATATGGTCAATTTTGGAGAAGGTACCATGAGGTGCTGAGAAGAAGGTGTATTCTTTAGCTCTAGGATGAAATGTTCTATATATATCTGTTAGTTCCATCTGGTCCAAGGCTTCAATTAGATTCACTGTGTCCCTGTTTAGTTTCTGCTTTCCTGAACGATCCATTTCAGAGAGCAGGGTGTTGAAGTTACCCACTATTATTGTGTGAGGTGTGATGTGTGCTTTGAGCTTTAGTAAAGTTTTTTTTACGAATGAGTGTGCCCTTGCATTTGGAGCATAGATATTCAGAATTGAGAGTTCTTGATGGTGGATTTTTCCCTTGATCAGAATGTAGTGTCCTTCTGTGTCTTTTTTGATGACTTTAGGTTGAAAATCAATTTTATCTGATATTAGGATGGCTACTCCGGCTAGTTTCTTGGGGCCATTTGCTTGTAAAATTGTTTTCCAGCCTTATTCTTTTTTTTTTATTTTTTTAATTTACATTCCAAATCACTTCCCCTTTCCCGTTTCCTCCCTCCCCGAAAGTCCCATAAGCCCCTTCCCTCCCTCTTTTCTACATTCAACCCCCTCTCGTTACTCTGTCCTGGCGTTCCCCTACATCCAGTCTTTCCAGGACCAGGGGTCTCTCCTTCCATTTTTTAGAAATCTATTGATATACAGATTGTGTCTAGGGTATTCCGAGATTCTGGGTCAATATCCCCTTATCAGTGACTGCATACCATGTGTGTTCTTTTGTGATTGGGTTACCTCACTAAGGATGATATTTTCAAGTTCTGACCATTTGCCTAGGAATTTTGTGAATTCATTGTTTTTAATTGCAGAGTAGTATTCCATTGTGTAAATATACCACATCTTCTGAATCCATTCCTCTGTTGAGGGACATCTGGGTTCTTTCCTGCTTCTGGCTATTATAAATAAGGCTGCTATGAATATAGGGTAGCATGTGTCCTTATTGCATGCAAGTAAAGTCTCTGGGTATATGCCCAGGAGTGGTATAGCCGGATCCTCCGGGAGTGTCATGCCCAGTTTTCTGAGGAACCGCCAGACTGCTTTCCAGAGTGGTTGTACCAGCCTGCAATTCCACCAGCAGTGGAGGAGTGTTCCTCTTTCTCCACATCCTCGCCAACAACTGCTGTCTCCTGTGTTTTTGATCTTACCCATCCTGACTGGTGTGAGATGGAATCTCAGGGTTATTTTGATTTGCATTTCCATAATGACTAAGGATGATGAACATCTCTTTAGGTGCTTCTCAGCCATTAGATATTCTTCAGGTGAGAACTCTTTGTTTAGCTCTGTACCCCATTTTTTAATAGGGTTACTTGCCTCTCTGGAGTTCAACTTCTTGAGTTCTTTGTATATCTTGGATATTAGCCCTCTGTCGGATGTAAGGTTGGTAAAGATCATTTCCCAGTTAGTTGGTTGCCACTTTGTCTTTTTGACAGTGTCTTTTGCCTTGCAAAAACTTTGTAATTTAATGAGGTCCCATTTGTCTATTCTTGATCTTAGAGCGTAAGCTATTGGAGTTCTGTTCAGGAAATTCTCCCCTGTGCCCATATGTTCAAGGTTCTTCCCTAGTTTCCCTTCTATTCGTTTCAGTGTGTCTGGTTTTATGTGGAGATCTTTGATCCACTTAGAATTGAGCTTAGTGCAAGGAGATAAGGATGGGTCAATTTGCATTCTTCTGCATGTTGACCTCCAGCTGAGCCAGCACCATTTGTTGAAAAGGCTATCTTTTTTCCACTGAATGGTTTTAGCTCCTTTGTCAAAGATCAAGTGACCATAGGAGTGTGTATTCATTTCTGGGTCTTCAATTCTGTTCCATTGATCTACATGTCTTTTACTGTACCAATACCATGCAGTTTTTAACACTATTGCTCTGTAGTACAGCTTGAGGTCCGGGATACTGATTCCCCCAGAGGTTCTTTTACTCTTGAGAATAGTTTTAGCTATTCTGGGTTTTCTGTTATTCCAGATGAATTTTTGAATTGCTCTTTCTAACTCTATGAAGAATTGAGTTGGGATTTTGATGGGGATTGCATTGAATCTGTGTATTACTTTTGGTAAGATGCTCATTTTTACTATATTAATCCTGCCAATCCATGAGCATGGCAGATTTTTCCATCTTCTGAGGTCTTCTTCAATTTCTTTCTTCAGAGACTTGAAGTTCTTGTCATACAGATCTTTCACTTGTTTGGTTAGCGTCACGCCAAGAAACTTAATATGGTTTGTGGCTATCGTGAAGGGTATTATTTCTCTTACTTCTTTCTCAGCCTGCTTATCCTTTGAGTATAGGAAGGCTTCTGACTTGCTTGAGTTGATTTTATATCCGGCCACTTTGCTGAAGTCGTTTATCAGCTGTAGGAGTTCTCTGGTGGAGTTCTTTGGGTCGCTTATGTATACTATCATATCGTCTGCAAATAGTGATAGTTTGACTTCTTCCTTTCCAATTTGTATTCCTTTGACCTCTTTTTGTTGTCTAATTGCTCTAGCTAGAACTTCAAGTACTATATTGAAAAGATATGGAGAGAGAGGGCAGCCTTGTCTAGTCCCTGATTTTAGTGGGATTGCTTCAAGTTTCTCTCCATTTAGATTGATGCTGGCTACCGGTTTGCTGTAAATTGCTTTTACTATGTTTAGATATGGGCCTTGAATTCCTGATCTTTCCAAGACCTTTAGCATGAAAGGATGCTGAATTTTGTCAAATGCTTTCTCAGCATCTAATGAGATGACCATGTGGTTTTTTTTTCTTTGAGGTTGTTTATGTAGTGGATTACATTGATGGATTTCCTTATATTGAACCATCCCTGCATCCCTGGGATGAAGCCTACTTGATCGTGGTGAATGATCGGTTTGATGTGTTCTTGGATTCGGTTGGCAAGAATTTTATTGAGTATTTTTGCATCGATATTCATAAGAGAGATTGGCCTGAAATTCTCTTTCTTTGTCGGGTCTTTGTGTGCTTTTGGTATTAGTGTAATTGTGGCTTCATAGAATGAGTTGGTTAGTGTTCCTTCTGTTTCTATTTTGTGGAACAGTTTGAAGAGTATTGGTGTTAGGACTTCTTTGAAGGTCTGATTGAATTCTGCACTAAAACCATCTGGACCTGTGCTTTTTTTGGTTGGAAGACTTCCAATGACAACTTCTATTTCTTCAGGGCTTATAGGACCGTTTAGATGGTCTATTTGATCCTGATTTAATTTTGCTACTTGGTATCTGTCAAGGAAATTGTCCATTTCCTCAAGATTTTCTAGTTGTGTTGAATACAGGTTTTTGTAGTAGGATCTGGTGATTTTTTGAATTTCCTCAGTTTCTGTTGTTATCTCTCCCTTTTCGTTTCTGATTTTATTAATTTGGATACTATCTCTGTGCTCTCTGGTTAGTCTGGCTAAGGGCTTATCTATCTTGTTAATTTTCTCAAAGAACCAACTCCTCATTTTGTTGATTCTTTGTATGGTTTTATTTGTTTCTACTTGATTGATTTCAGCCCTGAGTTTGATGATTGCCTGCCTTCTACTCCTCTTTGGTGTATTTGCTTCTTTTTGTTCCAGGGCTTTCAGGTGTGCCATTAAGCTGTTAGTGTATGCTGTCTCCCGTTTCTTTTTGGCGGCACTCAGGGCTATGAATTTTCCTCTTAGCACTGCTTTCAGTGTGTCCCATAAATTAGGGTATGTTGTGCCTTCATTTTCATTAACTTTCAAAAATCTTTGATTTCTTTCTTTATTTCCACCTTGACCAAGTTATCATTGAGTAGAGCATTGTTCAGCCTCCATGTGTACGTGGGTTTTCTTTTGTTTTTGTTGCCTTTGAAGACCACCTTATTCCATAGTGATCTGATAGGAGGCATGGGATTAGTTCTATCTTCTTATATCTGTTGAGGTCTGATTTGTGACCAATTATATGGTCAATTTTGGAGAAGGTACCATGAGGAGCTGAGAAGAAGGTCTATTCTTTAGCTCTAGGATGAAATGTTCTATATATATCAGTTAGTTCCATTTGGTCCAAGGCTTCAATTCGATTCACTGTGTCCCTGTTTATTTTCTGCTTTCCTGAACGATCCATTTCAGAGAGCGGGGTGTTGAAGTCACCCACTATTATTGTGTGAGGTGCGATGTGTGCTTTGAGCTTTAGTAAAGTTTCTTTTACGAATGAGGGTGCCCTTGCATTTGGAGCATAGATATTCAGAATTGAGAGTTCTTGATGGTGGATTTTTCCCTTGATCAGAATGTAGTGTCCTTCTGTGTCTTTTTTGATGACTTTAGGTTGAAAATCAATTTTATCTGATATTAGGATGGCTACTCCGGCTAGTTTCTTGGGGCCATTTGCTTGTAAAATTGTTTTCCAGCCTTTTACTCTGAGGTAGTGTTTGTCTTTGACACTGAGGTGCGTTTCCTGCATGCAGCAAAATGCTGGGTCTTATTTACATATCCAGTCTGATAGTCTATGTCTTTTTATTGGGGAATTGAGACCATTGATATTAAGAGAGATTAAGGAATAGTGATTATTGCCACCTGCCATTCTTGACACTATCTTTATGTTTGAGTGGTTATCTACTTTCAGGTTTGATGCAAGAAGGTTACTATCTCATTTTTTCCAGGGTGTTGTTTCTCTCCTTGTATTGGCGGTTTCCACCTATTATCCTTTGCAGGGTTGGGTTTGTGGAAAGATATTGTGAAAATTTGGTTTTATCATGGAATATCTTGGTCTTTCCATCTATGGTGATTGAGGGTTTTTCTGGGTATAGTAGTCTAGGCTGGCATTTGTGCTCTCTTAGTGTCTGCAAGAGATCTGCCCAGGATCTTTTGGCTTTCATAGTCTCCGGTGAGAAGTCTGATGTGACTTGGATAGATCTTCCTTTGTATGTTACTTGGCCCTTTTCTCTTATTGCTTTTAATATTCTTTCTTTGTTTAGTACTTTTGGTGTTTTGATTATTATGTGACAGGAGTTATTTCTGTTCTGGTCCAGTCTGTTTGGAGTTCTGTAGGCTTCTTGAATGTTCATAGGCATCTCTCTCTTTAGGTTAGGGAAGTTTTCCTCCATAATTTTGTTGAAGATGTTTACTTGTCCTTTAAGTTGCAAATCTTCATTCTCATCTATACCTATAATCCTTAGGTTTGGTCTTCTCATTTTGTCCTGGATTTCCTGGATATTTTGGGTTACACGTTTTTTGCATTTTGCATTTTCTTTGACTGCACTCTCTTGGTGGCGCAGGTCACCCTGCAGAAGGGATGGCGCACAGCAGAGCTGGTGCCCAGAGGACCACAGTGCTGTCTCGTTCTTGGGAGCAGACGGAAGCCCCAACAGGCCATGTCCCAAGCGATGTTATATTGGGGGAACCTGGGTACCTGTCTCCTCAGTGTAGTCTACCGGAACAGAGCAGAAATGAACTTTTCAATTTCAGTTTACACCTAGAAGTGGCTGTAGAATGCTATTCATGATATATTGTCCTGGTGAAATTTAACCCAACTACCATTGGAGTGAGTTTCTTGGATACTTGATTGAGTTAGGTAGTCAGTTTGCTCCTTGGTCTGCTCTTGGCTCTGCAGCGCAATGCTTGACTTCAACAGGAGGTGTTAGTGTTCTTCCATGTTATAGTTGGGAAGACTGGAGGTTGTAATTTCTAAATGTCAATTTTATCTGTGTATCTATCTCTTTTCTTTGATTTTGCATTTTTTTCAAAATTTTATTTTGATGAAATGATTTTCTATTAGATTTTTTATTCAGCTCCTTCTTCTTACACATAGTTGCTTAGTAGTGCTCTCTTTATCATGTCTTACATATTGCGGTCTAGTTATTTTTTTTATCAGAATATATTTCCTTCACATTGTCTTCCATCCCTATCCCTGTTTATTGTGCCTGATAGACTGTGTTGGTGATGCTTTCAAACATGTTTTTTTAAATTTGATTCATTGATTTTTCATTTTCAACAATTCTACTCATTTTTTTCAAGATCTGTTTCCTTGCCATCCATAATAACTGCTTAGATTTTAGTATTTATGACTTTAATTGCTTTCCACATTCCATTCATCTGTTTGTGTGCTTCCTCATTGAAGTAACTGATTATTTTACCAGTGTGCTTTTGAGTTTTCTGTGTGGTATCTCACCCATTTTACTGTCTTTGAGTTTGAAAATTGAGGACTTAAGATCATTTGGAGGCATAATGCTGTGATATTATCATCTCTCAGTTTTGGGTATCCTTTCTGGTTTTATTTGGGAAAACTCTTTTTAGAAATCAGCCTAGTTTTGAGAGCTCAGTCCTAACTACCACTCAATGATGAACAAAAAGTACTATAATTTTAACAACATTAAAGCAAATCGTATGTAGAAATAGACTTGTAATCACTTAAAGCCAGCTAACATGGCACCATGACTATAGAACAGACATGTAGAAACAGCACATGGGATGGGGTACAAAAGGAAGGAAAAGAAAGGAAAGCCAATGTCAACAAAAGAAAAGCAAGAGGGAGAAAAATAGTGGAGAGCAAATTCATGGAGAAAGGAAGAAGAGACAAAAGTATCTGGTTGCTCAAATAAAAGATATGAGTTTAAAATTTTTATTTTATTTATTTAAATTTGTTGTTATTGTGTGTGATATGTGCTTATGACAATGCATCTACTATAAAAATATGTGTGGATGTCAAAGGTAATAAGTGTAGAATTGTTTCTCTTTTTCTACATTTACTTGGGTACATGTCTTTAGGCTCATGTGGCAAGTGTCTTTTCCTACCAAGCCATTTTGTCAGTCGAAAACAGATTTTTTTTAAACAAAAACCTAAAATAAAGTAAAAACATGATTTAGATCACACTCAAAAGTAAACAAAAGGGTAAGTAAGAAGATTAAATGAAAGAAAAGAAGAAAAGGCATAATCTATTGGAGGCACTTGTTTCAGAGGTGGAGCCTCCTGTGTTTCTCATGGGTTAGGATGTTGCTGATTGCAGTCGTGATAAGTGGCAGGTTTCTGCAGAGTTGCTTTTACTTTATTAACCCTCTGTATTTTGTGGACAGTGCTGGCAAGTTTTCTTGGCCACAAGAAACTATCATCTTCATGTCAGGCAGTTGGTTCCACACTTCCAAGACTTCCTTGTTCACACATCCTACAGTAGTTAATGTTCTAGTCATGGAGTTTGCCTACCTAGTGCACTGGGAGTTGGGGAAGGAAACACTGGACTGTATTTGTATAGCAGACTAATCACCATCTTTCCAATACCATTTCAGTGGTCAGCTTTGCTAGAGGGATGAGTTGGTATATAATAGTCCTTTAGAGCTTCAGATTTCTGAGTCCTCAGGGCAGTAGACCTCACAGTCCATAAACTCCAGTGGTTGATACACTTGTCAACCCTAGGCTCAGAATTATTCAACTCCTCACTAAGCTTTAGCTAATGGGGTAGGGCTACTTGCCTCTACATATACCACCATGTAAACCATGACTCCTGAACTCTTCAGGATTTTGTTTGGCTTTTCACTCATATTTTTTTTCTGTAAAATTTTATTGTACAGCTGTGTCTCACCCTGGGGGCAGTGGCTGACTCTTTATTTCCTGACTTGTGATTACTCTTTATTCTTGTCCCCTTATCTAGCTTAGTGTCCAACAAATGACTTCATTTCAAGATGATACCCAACCACAGCCCTTTGAGAGTTTAGAGGGAAAAGAACATTTCCTCTCTCCTGCTGATCCAGCCATGCTGGTCTTATCATTGTCTCACTAAAATTCCCATCAATATATATATATATATATATATATATATATATATATATATATATATATATAAATATATAAATATTTAGGCCCATGGACATTTACTGTTTCCAATCTCTTTTCACCAGGGCTGCCTGGATTATTCTCTGGCTGAGGTTTCTGTTTCTCTTTTCCTGCCAAGCAGCTCCAAGGCTAGAGCCATGTGAAGTTTAGTCCTTTTTGCAAATGTCCTGTCATCTCTTTGTAGATTCCAGTGCTCTTCCCCTTTTCCCCTCGATTTGTCATCTCCCTCATCTTTTCATTAACTGTGGCACAAAGGAAGATTTTACTCTATCATCTTACCTCAGAAATTTCTTGGTGCTCTACTGGCATAGCTGAAGCACCCAGAGTGAAGGCATTCAGTATATATTTGTTAAGTAGATGTATATAGATATTATAATATCATTGAATAGGATTGGTATTCTAAAATAATGGTCTACTATGGTTATTAGAGGCTATTCTAACCAAGTCTTGGAAAGAACCGTTCTAGAAAATAAAGCTGAGCATAGGAAACCCAGAAGGGGAGAAGAGAGTAAGAGTGAGGAATAAGAAAGAAGAATAAGGGAAAGTGATGAGAGACTAACCATAGAGACAATGCAACACAGTTGCAGAGACTATGGGTTGCTTCTTTATAGTTCCCTTCCCTTCTATTGCAACACTTACTGTCTGTGCATGCAAACCTATCCATAACTGTTTCTTTCTTCTTCTTTTTTTGGTTTTCCATTTGTGTAGCTAATTGGAAATAGAGTGACAACAGATGTGAGTCAGTGATATATGATGTCTTTCTGGAAAGTTTTATCCAGATGCCAAAACTGGAGTTAGAGAGAAAATCTGCCCCTTTCACCTGTGACTCAGGAGGATCTACTACCACACACTCAGCTGATGGGATGGATAGTCAAGAAGAAGCCAAAGCACAGACTTAGCTCTTACATTAACACTACAGCCTTTTCATTGTTGTTTTGTTTTGTTTTTCTATAGGAGTACCCAAGAATACTTGTGGAAATACCTTATATTTTATTGGGATTATTATAATTAAGTTAGATGAGTCACAAGGGTTTAACCTAATGCTCTCGTTTTATGTCTCAGAAAGCCAAGGCCTTCAGAGCTGGAAAATATGTTTTAATAAAAAAATAGCATCTTTTGTGACTGAGACTAGATAGTACTCAAATACTGATTGAATGATTAAAGAATGACCATATAAGACAGAGATTGCACATTTGTCACTACATGATTGGAACCTGCTGATATTTGCTTGGTGAAGAGGGATTACCATGAAACCAAGGTCGTATATGTAGCAGACTAAAGGTAAGGAGTTCCCTCTGTTGTCTTTGTCTAGTACATCTTGAATCAGGCTCCGTATGTCGAATTAGAGGTTGGAATATTTCTGTTATATTGACCATGTCCATTTTGTTTGTTAGCACTAATTCCTTTCTAATAAGAGTCAACTATGCACCATGCACTGTATTAGCTCCTGGAGAGAGAACACCTAGGTGAATCACAAAAATAAAATTATTCATAGTTCAGAATGACAGATGCAGAGATAATCTCATGATCACACAGAATCCCACATATACTGATAATTGCATGTCTCCTATTTTTTGTTAATTCTTTCATTCAAAAACAGTTGAGTGTAGGTGGTACTCATACCAAAGCAATGATGCTATGGTGACTGACAGATTCCTCACACTCAGCCTGTAAGCACTGTTCCATAAATATATGGTTTGAGAACTAGGACTGAATTCTAGAAAACTACTGACTAAGGAAACCACAATGTGCATGATGAAATTTCATAGCTGAAAGCAGAGTGTGGTGATGGCAATAGGCAGACAGAGTGAAGGAAAATGCAGAATATGTTTTCAGCCATGGTTATTTTGCCTCAGCGATGCTTCCATGCCACATAAACCACTAGAGTGTATACACAATCTTGGATGGTCTTAAGATGAGCCTCTTGCATGGAGGCTTTCTGAATGCATTTGTTTCTCATTCCAATGAAATGCCTTCCTGAAAAAATGCCATATAGCTTTATTGTTTTCCTATGAATGAAAAGCAACACTTATACAGATTGGAAAGACATTGTTTGCAAATAAGCAGGTCTGTGGAGAATTTTGTCACTTTCCCAGAGAATGTAAAAGTGTCATTGTGAGAGGGAGAGGGGAGCAGTCTTTGATTTCTAAAAGCAGCCTTGGTGTCCACACTAGTGCAGAGGCAGAGGAGGGATGCAAAATACACTCAGTTTTGCCAGGTGACAATAGATGGGACACTCCAACTTTGTTCTCTGATGTTAATGTCTTTTATAACCCATTCAAGGGCTTTAACTGTATTGCAAATGACAATGACCTTATAATTATTTCTTATTGCTGCTGGAAGAGTTTGTTTGGCAGTGTATCTTACAAATGTATCGACAGAAAGTCAGGAGTTTGGAGGCTAACTGTCAGCAACATAATTTGGGGTAACAGGATTGATGTTATTTTTTCTTTCCTTCCTTCCCTTCTTCCCTCCCTCCTTCCCTCCCTCCCTCCCTCCCTTCTTCCCTCCTCCCTTCCTCTTTCTCTCCCTCCCCCTCTCTCTTTCTTTCCTTCCTTCCTTTATTCCTTCCTTCCTCCTCTCTTTCTTTCTTTCTTTCTTTCTTTCTTTCTTTCTTTCTTTCTTTCTTTCTTTCTTTCTTTCTTTCTTTCTTTCTTTCTTTCTTACCTGCAAAGTTGACAGAGTTCTATGTCTCCTGCACAGGTATTGTGGGTGGAATTTGTGCACAGTTATTGATGGAACTGTACTGAGAAGCTCAGCAAGAGTTGACACAGAACTATTTTTAGAGGTTTGGTTTCAGCAGGTAATTCTGAAAGTCAGATTGGGACAAGAGATTAAAAAACAACACACCATAAAGGTGTGCAAATCATTGTGCATGAGATATCCTCTTTTACGATAAAGATATAAACAAGCATATTTCTAAACATGTATCGGTTTAACTGATGACATTATGTAAGATTATATATTAATATATTATAAATATTGTATTATTAATATGTATTAATATAATATGTAATATATTATTAATACATATATTAATTACTTCATAGCAGAAATTACTAACCAGCATGCAGAAAGGAGAAGTGCTGGGAAAACTGCTTTTGAGACCAAAAAGTAAAATCATGGCTCTGTGAACTCCCAAACTTTCATTATTTAAACTTTAGTAAGTTGCAAGTGTAGACTAGACAAGAGTTTTCTTCATATGCCAACTTATGGAGTATGTGCTCAAAAGCCCTTGGTTGATCCTGGTGCCATAATTTTTTTTTAGTACTTAACCTGTCATGTACAAGCCTCTTAGCCTTGGAATCTTTGGAGAATTGCCAAGTTCATTTTTCTTTCTCATTGAAGCCTCTGTGTCCTCTTTTCCTATGTATCTCAGGGCTTCTCTCACATTTTTCATGTCCTCCCTTTTAATCTTCCCACTGTTCACTGTTAAAACCCTCCTCTGTGGTCACCAGCCCAGTAGGCCTCTCCTACTTGTGTTTTTGAAGAGCAGACCCTATCTGAAGACCTTTCTCCACTGATATTACTTTGGAGGTGTGTGAGCATCTATTTCCACATTCTATGAACCCATAGCCCCATGGGAACAACATATAGGTTGCTTCCAGGCTTAGTCAAAGCCATGTCAATTGTCGTCCTCCCCATCCCCCGGGAGAAACAGGAAGGAGAAGAGTACCGAATAATCTTTCTTAAAACAAAACCTTTATTAAAGGTTATTTAAGTAAACGAACAATTGTACCTGATCCTTGGGGTTTCAGAAGGTGCCACTATCATGGGCCACAGTTAGCTGGTGAAACGTGGCTGCTGACTTGGGGTTGTATTTATTGGTCAAAGGCAGCTAAGTCAAATTAAAGACAGTCATTTAAAAAATTCCAGTCACATAATGGCACCAGCAGCCAGCAATGAAATTAGCAGGAATCATCTCTCTGTGCAGGCACCAGCTACTCTCCTATGGCTGGAATAATTGCCACTTTCTAGGGAAGACCTGGCATTGTACCATCCCTATGTGTCTAGGACACCTAGTCTTTTACTGAAATGCAACTGAGACATCCATGTTGCCTCCATTCCCCCAAACTCCCAGACATAGATTGCAAAAGACAAGAGGTATGCAAAAAACTGATGACCTGTTTTGCTCCTCCCTCAGGATTAGTGCAAGAAACACCATTATTCAAGTGTAAGTGCTGAATATAAACATGTGGGGAAAAATAAAATGGTGACTTCTGATTCTTATCTTGCCTGCCTAGCATCCTCACCACTATAAGCTGGTGTTCTTTTCCATGCCAATATTTTTTTTTTCATCTGAAATGCTTTAAGAAAGCATCCTTCATTTGTTGTTGCTGGATGTTCCAGAGACTAAAGCTGCCACTCATTGATTGAGCTCCTGCATGGTAGAGCTCATGCAATTGGACCTTGAGTCAATTTGAAGAAACAAATGATAAGGAAAAAAGGGAAGGAGGGAGGAAAAGAAAAGAAAATGTTAAGAAAGTTTCAATACTTTGTTAGAGACTGGATCTCTTCTCATTTCTCGCAAGCATTTTTTTTTTTACTCAAAATGAAATAACATTTATTATGGTCTGGCATCTTTGAATTAATTTCTTTCTCTTTTTATGTTTAAATTAGGCATTTATTTTATTTTTTAAATGGATATTTTATTTGTTTACATTTCAAATGCTATCCCCTTTCCCAGTTTCCCCTCTGCAAGCCCCCTATATCATCTGCCCTTACCCTGCTTCTATGAGGGTGCTCCCTCACCCACCTACACAATCTCACCTCACTACCCTAACATTCCTCTACACTGGGGCATCCAACCTTCACAGGACCAAGGGTTACCCCTTCCATTGATGCCAGATAAGGCCTCTTCAGCTCCTCCAGTCCTTCCCTACCTCCTTCATTGGGGTTCATGTGCTCAGTCGGATGATTGGCTGCAAACATCCGAATCTGTATTGGTCAGGATGTGGCAGAGTCTCTCAGGAAGCAGGTTTATCAAAGCTCCTGTCAGTAAGTACTTCTTGGTATCAGCAATAGTGTCTAGGTTTGGTGTCTGCATGTGGGATGGATACCCTGGTAGGGCAGACTCTGGATGCCCTTTCCTTTAGTCTTTGCTCCACTCTTTGTCCCTGTATTTCCTTTAAACAGGACTAATTCTGGATTAAATTTTGAAGATGGGTGGGTGGCCGCATTCCTCATGTGGGGCAAAATGCCTAACCTCTGTATATGGTCTTGACAGATTCTCCTTCCCCATTGTGAGGTATTTTGGCTAATGTCACCCTGTAGGGTCCTGGGAGGCTCTTACTTTCTGGGCATCTAGGAGTTTCTTGTTGCTATCCCCAGTTTCCCATCCTCCATTGTTACACACCTCTGTTCACTTTCCTGACCATCTGTACATTTCCCCCATCTCCTCCCATACCTGATTCTTTCCCTCTTTTTACCCTCCCTTCTTCTCTTCCTCCCAAAACTCTCCCACCCTCTACTTCCTTTGATTATTTAGTTCCCCTTCTAAGTAGTACTGAAGAATCCCCTCTTTGGTCTTCCTTTCTCTTGAGCTTCATGTGGTCCTTGAGTTGTATCATGGGTACTCCATGCTCTTTGTCTAATACCCACTTTTCAGTGAGTACATACTGTGTGTTCTTTTGTGACTGAGTTACTTCAGTCAGGATATTTTCTAGATCCATCCATTTGTTTGTGAGTTTCATGAAGTCATTGTTTTTAATAGCTGACAGTACTCCATTGTGTAAATGTACCACATTTTCTGTATCCACTACTCTGTTGAGGCACATCTGGGTTGTTTCCAGCTTCTGAATATTATAAATAAGGCTGCTATGAATATAGTGGACCATGAGTCCTTATTACATGTTGGCGCATCTGCTGGGTATATGCCCAGGAGTGAATAGCTGGGTCCTCAGGTACTATGTCCAATTTTCTGAGGAACTGCTAAACTGATTTCCAGAGTGGTTGTATCAACATGCAAACCCACAAGCAATAGAGGAGTCTTCCTCTTTCTCTACTTCCTTGGCAGCAACTCCTGTCCCCTGAGTTTTTAATCTTAGCCATTCTGACTGGTGTGAGGTAGAATCTCAGGGTTGTTTTGATTTGCATTTCCCTGATGAATAAGAATGTTGAACATTTCTTTAGGTGTTTCTCAGCCCTTTGATTTTTCTCAGTTTAGAATTCTCTGTTAAACTCTGTTTTCCATTTTTAATAGGGTTATTTGTTTCTCTGGAGTATAACTTCTTGAGTTCTTTGTATATATTGGATATTAGCCCTCTATCATATGTAGGATTATTAAAGATCTTATCCAATCCATTGGTTGCCTTTTCATCCTATTGACAGTATCGTTTGCCTTACAGAAGCTTTACAATTTTATGAGGTCCCATTTGTCAATTCTTGATCTTATAGTGCATCTTTTGGTGTTCTGTTCAGGAAAATTTCCCTTGTGCCAACAGGTTCGAGGTATTTTCCGAACTTTCTCTTCTATTAGATTCTCTGTATCTGGATTTATATGGAGGTCCTTAATCCACTTGGACTTGAGCCTTGTACAGGGAGATAAGAATGGATCAGTTTGCATTCTACATGCTGACTGCCAGTTGTACCAGCACCATTTGTTGAAAATGCTGTCTTTTTTTTCTACTGGAGGTTTTAGCTTCTTTGTCAAAGATCAAAGTTATCATAAGTGTGTGTTGGTTCATTTCTAAGTATTCAGTTCTATTCCACTGATCTATCTGCCTGTCATTGTACCAATACTATGCAATTTTTATCACTATTGCTCTGTAGTATAGCTTGATGTTAGGGATCCTCCAGATGTTCTTTAATTGTTGAGAATAGTTTTTGATATCCTGGTTTTTTTGGTATTCCAAATGAATTTGAGAATTGTGCTTTCTAACTCTAGGAAGAATTGAATTGGAATTTCAAAGGGGATTGCATTGAATCTGTAGATTGCTTTTGGCAAGATGACCATTGTTGCTATATTAAACCTGCAAATCCATGACCATGGGAGATCTTTCCATCTTCTGAGGTCTTCTTCCATTTTTTTAAATTTTTTCTTTATTTTTTAAAATTTAATGTTTTTACACACTATATTTTATCAGCCCTCCCCGTCCTCCCCATTCCACATCCCATACCTCCTCCCCAATTCCCTGTCTCCAGGTAGATGTCGCCACCTCCCACCCCACCTGACCTCTAAACTCCCTGGGGCCTCCAGTCTCTTGTGGGTTAGGTGCATCATCTCTGAATAAACACAGCAGGGCATTCCTCTACTGTATGTGTGTTGGGGGCTTCATGTTAGCTGGTGTATGCTGGCTGTTTGGTGTTTCAGTGTTTGAGGGATCTCATGGGTTCAGATGAATTGAGATTGCTGGTCCTACTACAAGGACTCCCTTCTCAGTTTCTTTCAGCCTTCCCTAGTTCAACAACAGGGGTCAGATGCTTCTGTCCATTGGTTGGGTGCAAATATCTGCGTCTGACTCTTTCAGATGCTTGTTGGGTCTTCTGGAGTGCAGTCATGCTAGGTTTCTTTTTGTGAGCACTCCATAGCCTCAGTAATAGTGTCAGGTCCTGTGACCTCCCCTTGAGGTAGATCCCACTTTGGGCCTATGGTTGGACCTTCTTTTCCTCAGGGTCCTCTCCATTTCAATCCCTGTAATTATTCCAGACAGGAATACTTATGGGTCAGAGTTGTGACTGTGAGATGGTCCCCCTCTCCCTCAAATGATTAAATAATGCCCCGTCTTCCCATTGGAGGTAGGCTCTATAAGTTCCCTCTCCCTACTGTCAGGCATTTCATCTAAGGTCCCTCCCTTTGAGTCCTGAGAGTCTCTCACCTCCCAGGTGACTGGTTCATTCAGGAGGGTCCACTCATCCTCCTATTTCCTGAGGTTGCCTGTTTCCCTTCTTTCTGCTGGCCCTCAGGGCTTCAGTCCTTATCCCTCACCCAATACCAGATCAGGTTCCCCACTCTCCCCACTTCCCCATTCCTTCCATTTTCACTCCCGGGTCCCTCTCTCCCTTCCCACTTTTGATTGCTTTCTTCCCCCTCCCAAGTGGGACTGAGGCGTCCTCACTTGGGCACCTGAGTTTTTGATCTTTTTGAGTTCTGTGGCTAATATCCACTTATTAGTGAGTACATATCATGCATGTCCTTTTGGGTCTGAGTTACCTCATCAGGATGACATTTTCCAGTTCCATTCATTTGCCTGCAAAATTCAGGATGTCCTCATTCTTAATAGCTGAGTAGTATTCTATTGTGTAAATGGACCACATTTTTTGTACCCATTCTTCTGTTGAGGGACATCTAGGTTGTTTCCAGCTTCTGGTGATGACGTATAAGGCTGCTATGAGCATAGTACAACATGCGCCCCTGTGGCATGGTGCGACAACTTTTGTGTATATTCCCAAGAGTGGTATTGCTGTGTCTTCAGATAGATCTATTTCCAATTTTCTAAGGAACCTCCAGATTGATTTCCAGAGTGGTTGTACCAGTTTGCCATCCCACCAGCAATGGAAGAGTGTTCCTTTTTCTCCACATCCTCGCCAACATTCATTGTCATCTGAAGTTTTGATCTTAGCTATTCTTATTGGTGTAAGGTGGAATCTCAGGGTCATTTTGATTTGCATTTCTCTGATCACTAAGGACTTTGAAAATTTCCTTTTTTTAAAAAAAATATTTATTTATTATCATATCTAAGCACACTATAGTTCTTCAAATGCACCAGAAGAGGGTGTTATAGCTCTTTTATGAATTGTTGTGAGCCACCATGTGGTTGCTGAGATTTGAACTCAGGATCTGTGGAAGAAGACTCAGTTCTGCTGAGCCATCTAGGTACTTCTCAGTCATTCGAAATTCCTCAGTTGTGAAATCTCAGTTTAGTTCTATACCTCATTATTTGATTGGGTTGTTTGGTTTTTTGGTGGTTAGCTTCTTGAGTTCTTTATAAGTTTTGGATATTAGCCCTCTATCAGATGTTGAGATTGTTTATATAGTGGATTATGTTAATGGATTTTTGTATATGAAATCAAGCTTGCATCCCTGGAATGAAGCCTACTTTATTGTGGTAAATGATGGTTTTGATGTGCTCTTGGATTCAGTTTGCAAGAATTTTATTGAGTATTTTTGCATAGATTTTCATAAGCAAGATTGGTCTGAAGTTCTCTTTTTTTGGTTGAGTCATTGTGTGGTTTAAGTATCAGAGTAATTGTAGCTTCATAGAACGAGTTACGTAGAATACATTCTCTGATTTCTTTCTTCAGAGACTTGAAATTCTTGTCATACACATCTTTCACTTTCTTGGTTAGAGTCACACCAAGATATTTTATGTTATTTGTGACTCTTGTGAAGGATGTTGTTTTCCCAAATTTCTATCTCAGCCCATTTATCCATTGAGGATACAAAGACTACTGATTTGTTTAGTGCATTTTATATCCAACCACTTTGCTGAAGTTGTTTATCAGATGTAGGAGTTCTCTGGTGGAATTTTTGGGGTCACTTAAGTATACTATATTATCATCCACAAATAGTGATATTTTGACATCTTCCTTTCCAATTTGTATCGCCTTGATTTCCTTTTGTTGTTTAATTGCTCTAGCTAGAAATTCGAGTACAATATTGAATAGATAGAGAGTGGACAGCCTTGTTTAGTCCCTCATTTTAGTGGGATTGTTTCAAGTTTCTCTCCATTTAGTTTGGTGTTGACTACTTGTTTGCTGTATATTGCTTTTACTGTGTTTAGGTATGGGCCTTAAATTCCTGATCTTTCCAAGACTTTCAACATGAAGGGATGTTGTACTTTGTCAAATGTTTTTACAGCATCCAATGAAATGATCATGTGTTTTTTTTTTCCCTTTGAGTTTGTTTATGTAATGGACTACATTGATGGGTTTCCATATATTGAACCATCCCTGCATCCCTGGGACTAAACTTACTTGATTGTGGAGAATGATCATTTTGATGTGTTCTTAAATTTAGTTTGTAAGAATTTTATTGAGTTTTTAAATCAATATTCATAAGAGATCTTGGTCTGAAATTCTCTTTCTTATTTGCATCTTTGTGTGGTTTTCGTATCAGCATAACCTTGGCTTCAAACAACAAAATAGGTATTGTTACATTGTTACTTATGTTTCTATTTTGTGGAATAACTTAAAAAGTATTGGTATTAGGTCTTTTTTGAAGGTCTGAAAGAATTCTGCACTAAAACCATTTTTTCCTGGTTTTTTTTTTTTTTTTGGTTGGGAGATTAATAAGGACTGCTTCAATTTCTTTAGGGGTTACGGGACTGTTTAGATGGTTTATCTGAACCTGATTTAACTTTGGTATTTGGTATCTGTCTAGGAAATTGTCCATTTCACCAGATTTTCCAATTTTGTTGAAGTTATGCTTTTGTGGTAGGATCTGATGAATTTTTGAATTGTGTCAGTTTCTGTTGTTATATCTCTATTATCATTTCTGATCCTGTTAATTTAGATACTGTCTCTGTGCCCTCTGTTTAGTCTGGCTAAGGGTTTATCTATCTTGTTGATTATCTCAAATAACAAGCTCCTGGTTTTGTTGATTCTTTACATAGTTCTTTTTTTGTTTCTACTTCGTTGATTTCAGCCCAACTTTGATTATTTCTTGCTGTCTACTCCTCTTAGGTATATTTGCATGTTTTTGTTCTAGAGCTTTCAGATGTGCTGCCAAGCTGCTCGTGTATGCTCTCTCCAGTTTCTTTTTGGAGGCACTCAGGGCTATGAGTTTTCCACTTAGCGCTACTTTCATTGTATTTAATAAGTTTGGGTATGTTGTGGCTTCATTTTCATTAAATTCTAAAAAGTCTTTAATTTATTTCTGTATTTCTTCTGTGACCAAATAATCATTGAGTAGAGCATTGTTCAGCTTCCATGTGTATGTGGACTTTCTGTTCTTTTGTTTCTTTATTTGTTTTGTTTTGTTTTGTTTTGAAGACCAGCCTTACTCCATGGTAATCTGATAGGATGCTTGGGATTATTTCAATCTTCTTGTATCTGTTGAGACCTGTTTTGTGACTAATTATATGGTCAGTTTTGGAGAAGGTACCATGAGGTGCTGAGAAGCAGGTATATTCTTTTGTTTTAAGATGAAATGTCCTATAGATATCTGTTAAATCCATTTGGTCCATAACTTCTGTTAGTTTCTCAGTATCTCTGTTTAATTTCTGTTTCCATGATCTGTCCATTGATGAGAGTGGGGTGTTGAAGTCTCCCTCTTTCCTTTGCCCTACAGAAGCTTTGCAATTTTATGAGGTCCCATTTGTCAATTCTTGATCTTAGGGCATATTGGTGTTCTATTCAGGAAATTTTCTCCAGTGCCCATGTGCTCCAGGTTTTTCCCCACTTTCTCTTTTATTAGATTCAGTGTATCTTATTTTACGTGGAGGTCCTTTATCCACCGTACTTGAATTTTGTACAGGGAGATAAGAATGGATCAATTTGCATCCTTGTACATGTTGACTGCCAGTTAACCCAGCACCATTTGTTGAAAATGCTGTCTTTTTTCCACTGGATGTTTGTAGCTCCTTTGCCCAAGATCAAGTGACCATAGGTGTGAGGGTTCATTTCTGGATGTTCAATTCTACTCCATTCATCTACCTGCCTGTCACTGTACCAATCCTATACAGTTTTTATCACTATGGCTCTGTAGTACAGCTTGAGATCAGGAATGGTGATTCCACCAGAATTTCTTTTATAGTTGTGAATAGTTTTCGATAGCCTGGGTTTTTTGTTATTCCAGATAAATTTGGAAATTGCTCTTTGTACCTCTATGAAGAATTGAGTTGGAATTTTGTTGAGGATTGCATTGAATCCACAGATTGCTTTAGGCAAGATGGCCATTCCATGAGCATGGGAGATCTTTCCATCTTCTGAGATCTTCTTCAATTTCTTTCTTCAGAGACTTGAAGTTCTTATCATACAGATCTTTCACTTGCTTAGTTAGAGTCACACCAAGGTATGTAATATTATTTGTGGCTATTGTGAAGGGTGTCATTTCCCTAATTTCTTTCTCAGCCTGTTTATCCTTTGAGTAGAGGAAGACTACTGATTTGTTTGAGTTAATTTTATATTCAGCCACTTTGCTGACATTGTTTATCAGGTTTAGGAGTTCTTTGGTGGAATTTTTGGCGTCACTTATGTATACTATCATATCATCTGAAAATAGTGATACATTGACTTCTTCTTTTCCAATTTGCATCCTTGACCTCATTTTGTTGTCTAATTGCTCTGGCTAGGACTTCGAGTACTATATTGGACAGGTCAGGAAAGAGTGGTCAGCCTTGTCTAGACCTTGATTTCAGTGGAATTGCTTCAAGTTTCTCTCCATTTAGTTTGATGTTTGCTACTGGTTTGCTGTATATTGCTTTTACTATGTTTAGATACGAGCCTTGAATTCGTGATCTTTCTAAGACTTTTAACATGAAGGAATGTTGAATTTTGTCAAATGCTTTTTCAGCATCTAATGAAATGATCATGATTTTTTCTTTGAGTTTGTTTATATAGTTGATTACATTGACGGATTTCCATATATTGAACCATCCCTGCTTCCCTGGGATGAAGCCTACTTGATTGTGGTGAATGATTGTTTTGATGAGTTCTTGGATTTGGTTGGCAAGTATTTTATTGAGTATTTTTGCATAGATATTCATAAGGGAAATTGGTCTAACATTCTCTTTCTTTGTTGGGTCTTTGTGTGTTTCATGTATCAGAGTGATTGTGGCTTCATAAAATGTATTGGGTATTGTTTCTCTTTCTATTTTGTGCAATAGTTTGAAGAGTATTGGCATTAGGTCTTATTTGAAGGTCTGATAGAACTCTGTATTAAACCCAGCTGATCCTGGGTTTCTTTAGGTTGGGAGACTATTAATCACTGCTTCTATTTATTTAGGGCTTATGGGGTTGCTTAAATCATTTATCTGATCTTGATTTAACTTTGGTACCTGGTGTCTGTCTAGAAAATTGTCCATTTCATCTAGATTTTTCAGTTTTGTTGAGTGTAGACTTTTGCATCATAAGCATCTGATGATTTTTTTTTGGATTTCCTCAATGTCTGTTGTTATGTCTCCCTTTTCTTTTCTGATTTTGCTGATTTGGATACTGTCTCTGTGCCCTCTGGTTAGATTGGTGAAAGGTTTATCTATCTTGTTGGTTTTTTCAGAGAAGCAGCTGGATTGGTTGATTCTTTCTATAGTTCTTTTTGTTTCTACTTGGTTGATTTCAGTCCTGAGTTTGATTATTTCGTGCCTTCTACTCCTCTTTACTTTATTTGCTTCTTTCTGTTCTAGAGCCTTCAGCTGTGCTGTCAAACTGTTAATGTATGCTCTTTCCAGTTTCTTTTTGGAGGCACTCAGAGCTATGAGTTTTCCTCTTAGCACTGCTTTCATTGTATCCCATAAGTTTGGGTATGTTGTGCCTTCATTTTCATTAAATTCTAAAAAGTCTTTAATTTCTTTCTTTATTTCTTCCTTGACCAAGTTATCATTGAGTAGAAGTTTGTTCAGTTTCCATGTGTATGTGGGTTTTCTTTTTTTGTTGTTTTTGTTATTGAAGACCAACATTTGGAATGTAAATAAAGAATATAGAAAAAAAGGAAAAAAAGACCAGCATTATTCCATGGTGATCTGATAGGATTCGTGGAATTATTTCAATCTTTTTATATCTGCTGAGGTCTGTTTTGTGTCTGAGAATATGGTCAATTTTGGAGACGGTACCATGAGTTGCTGAGAAGAAGGTATATACTTTTGTTTTATGATAAAATGTTCTATAGATATCTGTTAAATACATTTGATTCGTCACTTCTGTTAATTTCAGTTTCTCTCTTTAGTTTGTGTTTCTTTGATTTGTCCATTGATAGAGTAGGGTGTTGAAGTCTCCCACTATTATTGTGTGGAGTACAATGTGTTGTTTGAGCTTCAGTAAAGTTTCTTTTATGAATGTGGGTGCCCTTGTGTTTGGAGCATGTACATTCAGATTTGAAAGTTCATCTTGGTAGATTTTTCCTTTGATGTGTATGAAGTATCTTTCCTTATCTTTTTTGATTACTTTAGGTTGAAAGTCGTTTTTATTTGATATCAGAATGGCTAAACCAACTTGTTCCTTGTTATCATTTGCTTGCAAAATTGTTTTTCAGCCTTTTACTTGAGGGAGTATCTGTCTTTGTGCCTGAGGTGAGTTTCCTGTATGCAGCAAAATGTTGGGTCCTGCTTATGTATCCAGTCTGGTATTCCATTGATATTAAGAGATATTAAGGAGAAGTGATTGTTGCTTCCTGTTAGTTTTTGTTATTAGAGGTGGAGTTATGTTTGTGTGGCTCTCTTCTTTTTGGTTTGTTAAAAGCAGATTAATTTCTTGCCTTTTCTAGTATGTAGTTTCCTTCTCTTTGTTGGTGTTTTCCATTCATTATCCTTTAAAGGGCTGAATTTGTGGAAGGATATTATGTAAATTTATTTTTGTCATGGAATACCTTGGTTTGTCTATCTATGGTAATTGAGAGTTTTGCTGGGAATAGTAGCCTGGGTTGGCATTTTTGTTCTTTTAGGGTCTGTGTGATGTCTGCCCAAGATCTTCTGGCTTTCATAGTCTCTTGTGAGATGTCTGGTGTAATTCTGATAGGTCTGCCTTTATATGTTACTTGACTTTTTTCCCTTACTGCTTTTAATATTCTTTCTTTGTTTAGTGCATTTGGTGTTTTGATTATAATGTGATGGGAGGAATTTCTTTTCTGGTCCAATCTATTTGGAGTTCTGTTGACTTCTTGTATGTTCATGGGTATCTCTTTCTTTAGGTTAGGAAAGTTTTCTATAATTTTGTTGAAGACATTTACCGGCCCTTTATGCTGGAAATATTCACTCTCTTCTTTACCTATAATCCTTAGGTTTGTTCTTTTCAATTTGTCCTGGATTTCCTGGATGTTTTGTGTTAGGAGCTTTTTGCATTTTGCAATTTCTTTGACTATTGTATCAATGATTTCTATGGTATCTTGTGTATTTAGAATTCTCCCTTCTATCTCTTGTATTCTGTTGTTGATACTTGCATTTGTGACTCCAGACTTCTATCCTAGATTTTCTATGTCCAGATTTGTTTCCCTTTGTGATTTCTTTGTGTTTCTTTATTGATATTTTTCTCCTCTGTTTTTCCAATCTGTGTGTGGACATATATGTCATCAGACAGCTATCTGTTCTTGCCTTCCCTACATGTTGTCAAGTTTATTTGCCATCACAAACAATAAACCATAACAATCCATTTCTTTAATAAGTTGCTTTTGTCATTGTATCTTATGAAATCAACAGAAGAATAAATAAGACAGTTTATAGAAGCATGGATACCCTTATCAGTGGCTATGAGAGATTCCATCTTTTGGACAAACTCCATTTTAGAGAAGTTTACCTAAGATTGAACTTGGTTAACTACCAAACTGGCACCTAGTCTCAGTATCTAGGTTACTCCCCAACAAGTCAGCATCTAGCACCAGTTTTCTGGTTACTCTGCAACAAACATGCTCCTACAGATTATAAGCCTATCCTTAGCACTTCACTTCCTAACAACCACCAATCTGCATGAAAGTTTATGGTCTATCTTTCAGCACCTGCTAATTATGTTAAATGCCATAATGGTCTCCCAATCAAATGTGTGCCAGGCTAGAAACCTCCCTAACTTGCTTGCCTTTATAAATGCTTGTCTGAAACTGGGTTCAGGTCTCTATCTTCCCATCTTGCTGTTTGAGGGGTGTCAGGAACTCAAGCTCTAGCTTGTAATAAAGAGACCCTAGTACAATAGCATCAGCTCCTTGGTGGTTTTGGGGCATTTACAGGTTCTTCTTGGCACATGAACTACACAGTGAAGAAACTGTTTATCTCCCATCAGCCATTAACTTTATAAAGAATGATGAAATGGTTTCTTTCTTTCTAATCAGCCATTAACTTTATAAGTCCTCAAAGAGGGATAGGTTCTATCAGGCTGTCTATCTTCTGTAACAGGTGATAACTGGTCCATTCTGTGTAGATCTGGTTTAGATAATTACAGCAGCTGTGAACTCAAGAGTCCGACAGGCATGTCATGTGAAGAAGTTAATAGTTCACACTCCTGCTCCCCCACCCTTGCTCTCTCATACTCTTCTTTCTTCTTTTTTATAATGTTCTTGAGCTAGGTATTTAGCAGTCATTTGTTCTCAATACTCTGACCCGTTATGACTTTCCACTGTCATTACTGACCACTGCAAAAAAGAAGCTTCTCTGACTAAAGCCAATAGCAGCACTAATCTATATACATAAAGATAGGTATTTAGAAGAGAATTATGTCTATTTAACAAAACAACACCAGTAGTTTTAGCAATAGGGCCATAAGCCTTTGACTGGGTTTACATTGCTGGACATGAATTCCATCCTATAGAACATTCGATTAAATCAGAACTTGGCTGATAACCTTGTAACAGACTTTCCACTACTGTATCAGTGTGTTCTTCTTGCCTGGATGTTCAGGATTTTTTTTCTTTAACAAATCCTACAGTTGGAACTAGAACTTTTATTTAATAACATGCCGTTTTCTGGGAGCACACAGGATAGTTATATTCAAACTCTTTCCTTCCTTTTTGTTGTCAGACTTCATGTTTTGATTTTCTCATGAAGTATCAGATTTACTTATGACTTTCTCATTTATCAGGAGCTATGATTGACTGTCCTGCCCCTGTTCTGTCCTTATTTTATGACTTCCTTTCCTTGTTTAAACTTTCTATTTGCAACATCCCCCCTCCCACTTCAGTATCAGGTACTTCCAGCTTCTTACACTGAACTGCAGTAGGTTCTCTGCTTCTGCAGGATGTAGACAGGCCTTGCCAAATTACCCTGACTCCTAAAGGGTAAGCCAATCCAATATAGTAAGCCTGCATTCTGCATTGGGTCTGTTTCTCTGGAGCACATTTAGTACAGATTTCACATGTTCTACTTCTGCTTTCACAGCAGCATTCTTCATCAAGGTCACAGTACAGGGTTTCTCTACATAAACAGCTTTGACATCTAGTATTGTTTCTGACCATAATTAAGGCTGCATGGAACTATTTTATGCTTAGTGTACTATCCTGGTACTCTCTGGGATCTCTCCCTGGCTCTGTGACTCAAAGCCAATCACCAATACTCTGGTTGGGCATCTATTGTTCCATTACAATACAACTGTTCCTTTGAATTCTTATTTTACCTTTGTGTTTAGATTTCAGTTTTCTTCTAGATTTGGTCTTGTGGGTCACCAAAGTGAGAAACATGAAATCTGAAATTTCTATGAGGAGGCTCCATAGTCTGAATTCTTTTGAGGTGAATGTCAGAGCAACTGTACTTTGTGTGTGTGTGTGTGTGTGTGTGTGTGTGTGTGTGTGTGTGTGTGCGTGTGTGTATGTATGTATGTATGTATGTATGTATGTATGTATGTGTGTGTGTATACCTGTTCAAAGCTTGTACATTGGTTGAGGGTGAATTCAAGTGCCTTTTCTAGATTTCGAGGGCTGCCTTGAAATTCATAGCTCTTCCCCTGAGGGACCACTCTAATTCTCCAGAATTCTTTTGTCTGTGCCATGACTTGGCCCTTAAGTGCCCATTAAAATACTATTATAAAGTATTAGTCTTCAGTTCTGTGGTGTAATTGGGAGGAATGTATCCTTTAAGGTTGTGTTCAGTAATACAAAGATACTTGGGGCATTCCAGTGAAAGTGATATTGGTATCCTGGATGTACTTCTCCAACCTGTTTCCTGTTTACCTCAAGCAGAGTAACTTCCTTTGTCATGCACTCCCACCACCATGATGAACTGTGTTTTCACAGGGTGTAAAGAATAACAGCCCAAGATCAAAAACACAGGAGACAGCAGTTGTTGGCAAGGATGTGGAGAAAGAGGAACACTCCTCCACTGCTGGTGGGATTGCAAGCTAGTACAACCACTCTGGAAAGCAGTCTGGCGGTTCCTCAGAAAACTGGGCATGACACTCCTGGAGGATTCGGCTATACCACTCCTGGGCATATACCCAGAGGTTTTACCTGCATGAAGTAAGGACACATGCTCCACTATGTCCATAGCAGTCTTATTTATAATAGCCAGAAGCTGGAAAGAACCCAGATGTCCCTCAACGAAGGAATGGATTCAGAAGATGTGGCATATTTACACAATGGAATACTACTCTGCAATTAAAAACAATGAATTCATGAAATTCCTAGGCAAATGGTCAGAACCTGAAAATATCATCCTTAGTGAGGTAACCCAATCACAAAAGAACACACATAGTATGCAGTCACTGATAAGGGGATATTAACCCAGAATCTCGGAATACCCTAGACACAATTCGCATATCAATAGATTTCCAAGAAGATGGAAGGAGAGACCTCTGGTCCTGGAATGTCTGGATGTAGGGGAATACCAGGACAGAGAATCAAGAGGAGGTTGAATGGGGAACAGAGGGAGGGAAGGGGGTTTATGGGACTTTCGGGGAGGGAGGAAAGGGGAAATGATTTTGAATGTAAATAAAAAAAAAACTTAGAAAAAAAGATGAGTCTAGATTTTTGCAGAGAAGCTTAGTTTTGGGGATCTCTGCAGACCTTCTAAAAGGAGTCTGTGGCTCCTACAGCCCTACCAAACCAAACCGAACCAAACCAAACCAAACCGAACCAAACCAAACCAAACCAACTCAAACCAAACCAAACCAACCCAAACCAAACCAAACCAAACCAACCCAAATAAAACAAAACACAGCAAAAGACTATGGAAAACAAAACCAGAAACTTGTAGCCACTGCTACCACAGGCTGCTGGAACACAGATATAAGCAAGACTCCTATATCAATCTATGGCCCTCCTGGCAGCATTGGCAGAAGCATCCCCTTCTTGGCCAGGGTGAGACTTGGTGGTATTTCTCAACTAGTTAGATGCAAAATCTGTCTACCTTCCAACTCTTGATTACTTGTGTAGAACATTGAAAACAGTCCAGAAGCTACACAATGCTTCCTTTTTGACTTCAGAAATCAAGTAACTCACTTGACATTAGGAAGGTGGCATGAGGGAACTATGAGCTTTGTGATAGTACTGGACCAACTGGAGCCCAAGTCAGGTTCTTGCCATGAAGTTATGGGTGACAGCAATGTGTCTTGAGGGAGGCATACCTATATGCTAATGATACAACTAAAAGAACTATAAACCACTCACTATTCATGATGAACACTGATGAAAAATTATCAACACAATAAAAACTGATTGTAGCGCATATCAAAAGGGTCATCTACTATGGTTAAGGTGATTTTATTCTAGTGACTCATGAGTAAATTAATATATGTAGGTTAATAAATGCAATTAATCAGACAATGAACTTAAAGGCAAAAATAATATAATCATCTTAGTAGACAAAGAATAGGCCCTTAACAAGATCTAACATCTTTCTTAAAATTTATATATTGCATCTTGATTGCAGTTTCCCCTTTCTCCTCTACCCTTAGTGCATCTCCCACCTCCTTTCTCCCCACATCTTTACATGGTAAAGGTCATAGAGAGAATAGAGTTAGAGGGAACATATCTCAATACAACAAAGGCTGTATATGACAAATCTCCAACCAGCATCATGCTAAATGGAGATATATTGCAATTCCTTTGAAAGCTAGAGCAAGACAAGACTGATGGTAGCCTCCATTACTACTCAAAATAGTTCTGGAAATCTTTTTTTTTATTATTATTTTTTTTTAATTTAATTTTATTTTATTTTTTTAATTTACATTCCAAATCACTTCCCCTTTCCCGTTTCCTCCCTCCCCGAAAGTCCCATAAGCCCCCTTCCCTCCCTCTTTTCTCCGTTCAACCCCCTCTCATTACTCTGTCCTGGCGTTCCCCTACATCCAGTCTTTCCAGGACCAGGGGTCTCTCCTTCCATCTTTTTAGAAATCTATTGATATGCTGATTGATCTAGAGTAGCAAAAGAGGGAAAAATGATACAAATGTAAACCAGAGTTAAAGTATCCCTATTTGTAGGTGCTTTGATATTTAATGTAAGAGACATTCAAGACTTCACCAATCCACTCCCAGAACAGATTATCACTGTCAGCAAAGTGATAGGATACAAAATAAACACACAATAATCAGTAGATTTCTATATGCCAATGGCAAATGCAGTTAGGAATAAACAAGGAGAACAATCCTATTCATAATAGCCTGAAAAAATATTTTGGAATAAGTTCAAGTAAGGAGATGAAGGAGCTCTGTAATGAAACTCCAATGCTTTGAAGAAAGAAAAGTTGAAAGACACTAAAAAAATAGAAAAACTTCTGATGCTTATGAACTGGTAGCACCATGTTGTGAAAATAATTATTCTACCTAAACCAATTTATAGATACAGGACAATCCCAATAAAAATTGACTAGCATTCTTCACAGAAGTGGAAAACTAAATCTTAAAATTCATATAGAGAAACAAAAGACCCAAGATAGCAAAGACAATCTTAAGTAAAAAGAATAATACTGAGCATTTTCACATATTTTCAAGTTATACTACACATCTAAAACAATAATATCACTGGCAAAGATTGGTGGAATGTAATAGAAAACCTATTTTAAACCAATGCACCTACTACTACCTGATTTTTGACAAAGATTCCAAAACATGCACTGAAGGAAAGGCAAACTTCCACAATGTAGCTCATGGGGAGGCTGATTTTCAGGAGTCATTCCTTTGTAATTCTAGAAGGAAATACAAAGGATTTAAGTGGAAACAGAAATGAAGGCATTCCACCAGATGCTGCTGTAATTGTGGGATGGGACATGCCATGTGGTTTCTAAGTTCAGGAAATACTTAATATATATGAATAAGCAATATTCTCTATTCTCCTCTTCTTCCCAGGCTTCTTGCCAAGTGTTTGTCATATAGTAAGAGTTTTCAGAAGTACATTCAATGGTTAAAATATATTATATACAGAACATGCTGCATCAAGTGATCCATAGGAGAGTTCTATGATATGACAATGTAAAGCTCAATGCTTTCTTCCAGAATTTAGAGAAATAATAGCAAAATCCGACAACAAGCCAATGATAATCTCACTCGATCACATGTAAATTATTTTCTGACATTGCTGATAAGGATCTTAAGAACAAGATCCTTAGGTATTTCCCCAATCTGTACTTGCTCTGTTATGCATGCCAGGGAAGCAGAGACAAGAAAAACTTTTCTGAGAGATTAGAATGTTTATTTCTATGGTCTATGCTTTTATAGCTCATAATCAAGTTTAAAAATCATACATAATGATTTAACTAATTGTGAATTTCACACATGCACATCACATATTTAGCTATTGAACTTCACTGCTCCCTTAATTCTGATCACATCTAACCATACCCTTCTCAACTTAATGTCCAGTTTCTTGTAGTTATAACCCACTGAGTCCAATTTGTGGTGCTCACATACTCATGAGTATTGAGCCATCCACTGGAAAATCCTACTAGCAGCCACATCCTCTTGCCATTTTTGTTTGGGTAAGACAAAATTCTTGACTAGTTTTAACTTGAATTGTTCTGATAGTTAAATATGGTGGACATTTTAAAAATACTTTGTATTCATTTATTTTTCTCTTGAGAATTCTCTCTTCAGTTTGGTAGCCCTTTCTTCTTCCTTTCTCTTTCATTAGTTCTTTGTGTATTATAGATACTAATCCTGTGTCAGCTGACAAAGATTTTCTGTACGCTGCCTTTTCAATCAATTGACAGTTTCTTCTGCAGGACAAAATATTTTTAATTTTATGAAGTTCTATCAACTGCTTATTGCCTATCAGGATAAACCACATTTGCTACAGGGTAAGCCAATGAAGGTGTGAGAAGAGAAAAATCAAATAATAAAGATAGTTTAGCCAGAGTTCAGTAAGGGACCTTTGGAGTAGGAAATCAAGATGAACTATAAGTTTCTGTTAGAGTGCTGAAGGAGATTGCAGGATGAGAGGAAGATACAGTAAAGGCGAGGTTATTAAGATTGGCCCTGGCAAGTAAACCAAGGATACTGAGTCTTACATGAAATGTTAGGGCTCTGCAGAGAATTTTTAACAGAGCTTAAGAGTAGATTTGTAATTTAGTAAGAACATCATTTGGGCTAAACTTTAGAAAAGAGCAAAGAGTTTTGAGCATGTTGTTAGAGTCAAAGGAAGAAATTATGAAAGAACAAAGTAGTATAGTTTAGGAAGATCAAAGACATAAAATACTTCCAAGAATTTTTATTGACTTTTGTGTGGGAGATTGAGGAGGGGAAAAGAACAAAAAAGCTAGGCTCACCTCTTTAGTTAAGTAAATGCCCATCTGATGGAATTTGATAAGGAGACCAGTATTTTGTAGAAAACATAAGAACACATTTAAATGGAGACGGTGATGAAGGTGCCATGCTTTCAGTTAGAGAATCCAGGGGATAAGTTTGGAGTTGTGTATTTATTTAGAATGTATCACCATACAAATTAGAGCTAGATGAAGCCAGAGAAGCAATAAGATGACCCAATAAGAGTATGTAAAAGGAGGAGAGTGTCCTGGAGAGAGCTTCTGGCAAAAGCAGTATTTGAAGATTGGCAGGAAAAGGAAAACCAAAAGACCCCACAGAGAATAGAATCAATTGAGCTTCTGTTTAGGTTCTGTCTGTGCAGCATAGAACAGGCATAAACTCAATGCCATGATGGTTGCAAAGTCACAGGCCACCCATAGGAGCTTCAGCCTCAGAATTGGAGCCATAAGGGGTGTCTCACACTTTCTTTGAGCATTTCCTCTTTCTCTGAGTTTTTGCTTTGAAACATTTTGTTCGCACATGATGACTGTCATTTAAACTTGTATTTAGTAAGGATAATCTTCATTTAGACATGATGCAAAGCCCAAATTCAGACTGTTAGACTGCTTTAGGCTTCCCCTGGAGCATATAAGATCATATTCTTCCCCTCAAATTGAAGTTATCCTCAGGTTATCCTATCACTCCCTCTCCCAAGAAATGCAGCCCATGGCTCTCTCTTTTAGCAGGTGATCTTTAATCTAATTACCAGTGAAATGGTGATTTGATGTTAGCTGAGTTTATGACATAGCAGAGGGAAAGAATCCACTTCCCAGGAAAGACCAAAGTGCAAAACAGAAAGAAGACTGAGGGATAGTAAAATAAACAACATTTGGAATTATTTTTAAATTTTAAATATATATTATTTTAGGTGTTGTTCTTCATGTATGGCAGTGTACCCATGTATATCACAGCTCCTCAAACTGGAGTTACAGATGGTTGTGAGGCATTGCATAGGTGTTGGCAATCAAACCTGAGTTCTCTGGAAGAGCAGCTAGTATTCTTAACCATTGATCTATGTCTCTAGTCTTGAAAAAATGGTCTTTCTGAACAAAATGACTTATCCTACGTGTATGAGAGGAGAAACGCAGAGTTGGAGAAATCCACAGTATGGCTCTGGGTTTGACATTATATAAGACTCTTGGATCCTCCCTTCTTTCTAATTATCTTGCCCAATGTTTGTCACTCCTCAGGACTTTTCCTCATTTTCATTGTGCCTATAAGATATTTGACCAACTTTTTCCCTGAGCATGCCTTATCTCACATAAAGGAAGTCCTTTCTTATTTATTTTTCTGCCTATACCATCTAACTTTCCTACAACCTTTGTGTTTTAGTGGGTAATAAAAACTAAAGTTATGATTTAATATTTGAAAAGTATTAGAATAATATCTGCATTGAAGTCAGCAACGAATGAGCAAATATTGAGACTTGTACCATTGTGTTTATTATAATTTGGTTGATACTCACTAAGACTTGAGAAGAATAGAAATGAGGTGGTCCAGTCCTCTGCCTATTTTGCTCTGCCTATCTTCTTGTTAAGCTTGAGGCTCATGCTTTTAGCTTTAATGCGGTTACACTGCAGGTTTGTAGGAGTATGATATCCCAGTGAATGGAAGGAATTCAGACCACAGTCAGCTCATGTAAACCTATTTGGATGGGACAGTCATTGAATTCTTTACTTGGAGGAGATGTTGGCTCTCTGAATCTGGCTTGTCCAAGTGTTTCATCTTGGATAATAAATGCCTTCCAAATCCATGTTTTATAGGTGTGGTTCCTAGGAAAGTACTGTTGAGGGTTAGGGCCTGATGGGAGGGTTTTGAGTCATTAGGGTTGTGCCCCTGACAAGATTTTTGATATCCTAAATCTCCCTTCCCACTTTCCTTGGCTTCCTAATCTGCTCTTTCATGTTGTCTGCTATGAGGTGCTAACTCACCATAGGTGCCAAATAGTGGTAAGAGTCAATTATGTACTGGAATAGTGTAAGTAGGAATACACCCCTTTTCTTTTTTCTTTTGTTCTTTTTAGATATATTCTTTATTTACACTTCAAATGATTTTCTCTTTCCTGGTTCCCCCTCCCCGAAAGTCCTATAAGTCTCTTCCCTCCCCCTGTTCCCCAATCAACCCCCTCCCACTTCCCTGTCCCTACACTGCTGCATCGAGCCTTTCCAGGACCAGGGGCCTCTCCTTCCTTCTTCCTGGGTATTATTTGATATGTGAATTGTGTCTTGGGTATTCTGAGCTTCTGGGCTAATATCTACTTATCAGTAAGTGCATACCATGTGTGTTCTTTTGTGATTGGGCTACCTCACTTAGGATGATATTATCTTTCTTTTTTTAAATTTTATTTTATTTTCAAAGTTTTTTTTATTTACATTCAAAATCATTTCCCCTTTCCTGTTTCCTCCCTCCCCGAAAGTCCCATAAGCCCCCTTCCCTCCCTCTTTTCCCCATTCAACCCCCCTCTCGCTTCTCTGTCCTGGCATTCCCCTACATCCAGTCTTTCCAGGACCAGGGGTCTCTCCTTCGATCTTCTTGGAAATCTATTGATATGCGAATTGTGTCTAGGGTATTCCGAGATTCTGGGTTAATATCCCCTTATCAGTGACTGCATACCATGTGTGTTCTTTTGTGATTGGGTTACCTCACTAAGGATGATATTTTCACGTTCTGACCAGTTGCCTAGGAATTTCGTGAATTCATTGTTTTTAATTGCAGAGTAGTATTAAATTGTGTAAATATACTACATCTTCTGAATCCATTCCTCCGTTGAGAGAGATCTGGGTTCTTTCCAGCTTCTGGCTATTATACATAAGGCTGCTATGAACGTAGTGGAGCATGTGTCCTTATTGCATGCAGGTAAAGTCTCTGGGTATATGCCCAGGAGTGGTATAGCCGGATCCTCCGGGAGTGTCATGCCCAGTTTTCTGAGGAACCACCAGACTGCTTTCCCATTTGCTCAAGAATTTCATTAATTCATTGTTTTTAATAGCTGAGTAGTACTCCATATTGTAAATATACCACATTTTCTGTATCCACTCCTCTGTTGAGGGTCATCTGGGTTCTTTCCAGCTTCTGGCTATTATAAATATGAACATAGTGGAGCATGTGTCCTTATTACATGCTGAAGAATCCTCTGGGTGTATGCCCAGGAGTGGTATAATGGAGTCCTCTGATAGCATTATGCCCAGTTTTCTGAGGAACTGCCAGACCGATTTCCAGAGTTACACCCCCTTTCTTTATAAATTGATTATCCTGGTATTTGTCACAGAAAGCTGGCCAACATTCAAGGTTATGATGTCACATCTTGAGGAGAGTGGCACTGAGCTCCTCTAAATCTTTTGATACTCATTGAGGGAGCATGATGTCTAAACCTCAGGTAGTAATCTTGACAACATTTTTGAAGGAATCCATTGAACTTGATTTTAGTGATGTTTCTCTGCCACCCTGTGATCACTTCTTATTTGGGGGTAGCCAGGCCTGTTGCACATGAAGCTGGAGTGGATGGAGAGAAGCTTAATAGAGCATAAGTAGGTGCAATGCAGGCGATGAGTGCTCAGGTAAGGAACACACCTAGGAACAGCTTCAGAGAACTGGTTGATTTACTTGGGGAGTAAGAAAGGTATTTTTGCCACTGCGGAGATGACCAGGATCTCCGGGACAAGGTTTGTGTGGCTATGTACAATTGGCCAGGAAGGGGTGTTGGAAGATGCTTTATCTATATACTCAGGCCCTTATAACAATCAGGGTAATACATTCTTACTAGGGTTGATAGTGGGGCAGTCAACTTTATGGCACCAGGTTGGGAGGGAACAGGTAGGCAACTCCTACCATCCTCATCTGAGGTATTCAGGGTTGAAACTTCCTAGACCCTTTCTTCATAATCCTGGGCCATTACAATCTCACATTTCTGAATTTTTTTTTAAATTATGATGTAGTGTGTAACACACTCAAACTGTCTCTTCATTGGGACAAAGGACCAATACTATGAATGGATTTAGTAAAGACTTTGAGATTGAAACTGCTTCTTAGAAAACACCACACTGTAAATTCTATTCTGCCTTGCATGACTTGGAAAGTAATACTTTACCCACAGGCACAACTTTGCTGGGTTTGAAAGGAGTTTTGGAACATCTCAGTCTTAAATTTGCAAATGTCAAAACATTTTATCCATCTACAATCCAATGTACACTGAACTAACAAAAAAATCACTCAGTTTTGTGGCCTTGGCAATTTCAAGGAAACCCTTTTCTACCATCAAACAACTTTTTTCCAAGGCTTGCTGTAAAGAATGATGTTCTGGGCAATGGCAGTGTTTGCTGTCGCTGTCCAGTCCCTGGTGCTGAATGGGATAACAGTCTTCCTCCTTTAGGATGTTTGTGAGTCACAGCCAGGGAGCACACGCAGGTGGTATTTGGACAGTTTGTGTTGGAAGATGGCCTGTGCATAGCCTCCTGTCTCTGCCTTGGACTCTGCATTAATCTCCACAGGTAGGCCAATTTGATTTGCAGGACCCGAGTCTCCCAAGACTCCTCTGCAAGCTTCAAATATCCAAGCTGAGTTCACACAAGGTAAGTAGAATCTGTAGTATGACCTTAAATATTTTTAGTACATATCTAGACTAGCCCCACAGAAAGCAGTCTCTGGATCGCCTGACCTCAGCATACCAAGTTCTTTTATCTACAACATTCTGCTTTTCCTTCAGGTGAATGAGCTTTTGCATGATTTTGATGTGCTGGTGCCTTCTGATTATGGCACAGCCCCTGGGAAGCAGTGGGTTCAGTGTGAGAAACTAGTTCTTTTGTTTTTTTGTTTGTAATTTTTCTCTCAGCCTGGAGAAGGGGCAAGAGAATGTATGCTTTAAGGCAAGAGATATTCTACATAATTGGTCTTCACAAGATTCTCCTGGGGTACTCATAAGGAAGTACAGTTGTTTTACAGAGTGTGTAGCACAGGTCCTCACTAGGCATTTGAAGGAGTCAAGGTTTCTGCGGCTGAGATGTTCAGGCAAGTGGGGTTGGAGTCTTTCATTAGTTCTGTTTGAGAAGCATTATCTCTCTCAGAGCTGTATCATTGGTCTTTCCACAACTTTGGGAATGATTAGGAACAACCTCCCTGCCCTGACCTACAAGTCTTCACAACGGCCTTGGTCTATTAAAATTGTAGAGATTACTCAGGACTGCATATATTTTGAAGGAACTTAGCTACCTCGTGTTATTAGATTTCTTTAAATTTTAGAAAAAATTATTTTTCTCTATATATATGTACTTGAGTGAGCCCTTGGAAACCAGAAGAGGGGAGGTCGTTGGATCCTCTGGAAGTAGAGGAACAGATAGTTGTGAGCCACCTTATGGGTGCTGGAACCTCATCTGTGTCCTCTATTAGAGCAATATACACTTTTAACCACTGAGCCATTTTTGTAGTTTTGTTATTAGAATCTTGAGAATGTTTTTGAAGAAAGGGTGAGAGACTTTATACTTACAAGGTTACTGTCTACTTAAAGATTTCCAGAATTTAAAAAAAAAAGAAATACTCTAGATAGATTTCAGGTACTATGTATGTGAGAGTGAAGATAAGTGATGGCTATTTGGAGATGGGGGGAGGGGAGGAGGAATGGGATGAGGAACTGTGGGATGACAGACTGGGAGGAGATAATGGTTGGACTGTAAAAAAGTAATAATAATAATAATAATAATTATTATTATTATTATAATAAACAATCTCTTATGAGAGCTCTTGTGGCCAACAGGTACTAAGTATAAGGTTTCAGTGTACTCTATGAAGCTTGTCTCAGGATGAAGCCTTCATCACCATCCATGTTGCTGTATTTTTGTTGCCTTGCCAAGAGAACAAAAAAAAAAAAAAAAGGAAGGAAAAATTTACAGTGGTGCATGGTTTCAGTTCACAGTTAGTTTACTCCATTGCTGTGATAAGATAAAATGTCTTAGTAGTAGAGCCATCTGCTGGAGAAGTTTTATCAACCCACGGCTTCCAAGAAACAGCCAAATGTGGAACAAGAATTGGTCAAGGCCAAAATACAATCTTCAAAGTTATATTGTAGGGTCTTAATTTCCTCCAGTCACTACCCCTTTCACCTACAGTTCTACCGCCTTCCAATAGTTGATACAGATTTTGAATTCATCAGTGGATTAGACCATTGATTATATCAGAACACTTTTTAGCTTACTTTTACTAGAAACATAATCACAGACACACCCAGAAATGTTTTCGGAACTCTCTCAGTTCCATCAAGTTAACAATCAAAGCTAGATGTGACATCAACAAATAGGAAGTCCCTAGTGAAACCTAGAATCCATTTATACAAAGCACTGGGAATATTTAATTAACTCAGAATATATTACCATTATCTTATTTCCTGTATTACAAAGCTTTGTCATCCAAGGCCCTGATGACAATGAAGGGATTGACTTTCCTAAGATTAGTCACTTCCTAGTATTGGCGGATACCTTACTCATGAGAATACTTTACAAGTGAATGCCAGCTGTTATGAACTCAAATGTGCACTGTCCACACTAGATTCATATGTAGAAGGTCTAATCTCTAATGAGATGATGTTAAAAGAAGTAATATATAGAAGGTGAGTTGGATGTGGGGATGGAGTTTGATGATGGTATTAGTGTCTCTAAGAAGTGCACTTGCATAGCTCTCTCTGCTCCTTAGTATGTGAGTATACAATGAGGGAGCTTATGGTCCACACAATGTGAGCTCTCATGAGCCCTCTGTTATGTAAGCATTTTGAACTCAGTTTCCAGATTTGTGAAAAACAAATGTTTTTTGGTTAAATTATCAGTTTATGATGTATGTATGATAGCATACTGAATGGATGAAGACACTAATCAAACATGAGTACATGCCCATCCTCCTGCTGTGGGCTCATCTACTCACAGCATTATCTGCTTTTCTAACTACTCAGGTTTAGGTCCCAGACAGCTAAAGATGTTGCAGAATCCATTGGAGTTTCTCAAACAAGGTTACTCCAAGTCTGGTTACTCTTCATCACTCATTCCTTCCCATTTAAACAAAATCAAAGCTCTTGCCTATGTTTTCTTCTCAGTTCTCCTACTCTCTGACACATAGCTACTCCACTATGTTTCTATGTGCAGCATATATAGTTTCCTTTTAGATATGAATATAGCCATCTACCTCTTAATGGTGTCAAATTCTGATCTCTTGGCTTCTTAAAATTAATACATTTACCTGGAAATATTCTCAGGCCCTATATTAGGCAGATAGCTCCTAGTATCTCAGATTTAGCAATGTTCAAAGATGCCTTATCTGTTACCACACTCATAGTTGATTCAGGTATGCAAATTCTAAGGATTAACTTCTTCTTTCTGCTTGACAATGATATACAGCCACTGTGCTGGACACTTAAATACAATCCTTTAAATCTATATTTCTTACCAAGGCAGATTATTTGTCTTTCTGACAATATTAGGCCCTGGAAATATAATTTTTTTTAATGAAAGGACTTTATAATGTGGTTCTCTCAGAAGCCCTTGTCCAATTCAGATGAGGGCATTTATCTCCAATGCTGTCCCCTTGGTGATATTTTAATATTGTATAATTCACTTAACAATGAGGCTATTAATTATAGTAGAATTTCAAAACTGCCTTCCTGTACTACTGCAAATTAGACAGTTTGAGGCAAGTTTGCTTGAATTAAAATATTTACCATTTTTAAAAATATTATTTGCATGAAATAATTACTAAATTACTATTAGTTTCAAGAGGATTTAATAAGATCTAATAGAATGCCTCAGATATTTTTAATTTCTGGGTAGAAATGACCCTGGAGCAGAAAGGCACCTACTGCCTCTCTGCCTGAATTCATAGTCTGGAGGCTGACTGTATTTTGCAGTTATCTGTCACCACAATATGTCTGACTTCATTCACTTTGGTTTCATGCTTTGCCTGTGTGCTTGACAAAGCAGTTCTGATCTTATTCATTCCTGGGTTAAATTGTACAGATAAAACAAAGTTTGTCTCTTATGGTTTCCAGTTACCATACACTTATGTTCCACCTGCTCTTTGTTGGGGACCATGGAATCATCTGGTAAGAAGAAAATTGGAGAAACACTAGCATTAGGGAGGAGGAATAGAAACTCAATGGAGAAAGCATCTGTGTATCAGTAAGCCCTTTGTGTCAGTATGTGGCATGTACAAGGATAAAGATAAACTCCAGTTCAAGAATCTTCAGAAAGTATGTTTGTATTGCAAAAGCACAGAAACAGAAAAATAACAAACATGTTCAATAATCTCTGCATATAACAGAAGCTACTGAAGTGTACACTGTTGTGATCTAAATACAGTTCCTTAATGAAGAGGAGGCAAAAGAAAGGAATCAATGCAATGCAGTCTTAGTGCTTCTGGGGGAACAATCATTAGTTTATCCATCTTCCTGATAAATTAATTAACCTTTTGGATAGTGATGCAAAGAGTATAAAACGTTTGTAATAACAGGAAGAGGATAAAGGCAAACAAAAGCCAATATTGTCGCCAGAATGAGGAAAGAAAAACCCCAAACCTACTAAAATAGGAAAAAGTGACTGCAGAGCTTGGGAACGGCCCAGTGGTGAAAAAGCACACACTTCCCTTACTAAGGACAAGATTGGTTTTCAACACTCACATCAGGTAGCTTGCAACTTTATATTTCTTCAGCTCCAGAGGATATGATGCTCTCTTCTGATCTCTGCAAGTACATGCACTCACATACAAACAGGTTCATACACAGACATACATGTATGCACATAATTGAGCATAGGACCCACAGAAATGCAGACATCGACAGAAACAATTGATATATAGGTCTTCATGAAACTAAAATGTTTCTGTGTAACATAAACACTATTCAAGTGAAGTGGTAGCCCACAGGATGTGGAAAAATCTTTACTGTCTATGTAAATCTAGCAGAAGGCTATTGCTTAGAATATAAAATATACTAAATACTTAACACCGAGAAACAAATAGCTTAACTGAAAATGAGAACATGGAACTAAAGAGGATTCTGAAAAGAAGCAATGCAAATGACTGCGAAATATTTAAAACAATTTTAAACACCTTTTGGCATCAGGGCAATACAAACCAAAATGACACAGAAATTTCATCTTATCCCAGTTAGAATGGAGACAGTCAAAATATAAATGGTACAAGATGCTGGTGATGATGTAGGGAGAGGGGAATACCTATTTGTTGTTGATTGGAGTATTAATTTGGACAATTACTGTGGAGGTTCTTTACAAACTAGAAAGAGTTCTATAACATGATGCAGCTACACTACTCCTGGGAATATTCCCAAAGGACTCTGTGTTCTACTACAGAGACACTTTCTCATCCATGGTCCTTGTTGCTTTATTCATAATAGCCTTAATGGCACCAGCCCATAGTGGTGTGTCAGCTAATGAATGGATAGGAAATTTGTACATGTACAAGGTGACCTATTATTTATGTGTAAAGAAAAATGAAATTATGAAATTTATATGTGAATGGAGATGGAACTTGAGATAATTATTCTGGGAGGTAACCCAGAGCCAGAGAGAGAAATGTTTCATTTTTTCCCCATATGTGTATGTTAGTTTTGAATTTTTAGATGCATGCATTTAAGTTAAAATTATAATAGAAATCAGGGGATTAGTTAGTAAAGGACTCTTGAGTAGGGAAGATTTTAAGAGAAGAGGGTAGATTATAGATAGTATGGTGAAGAAGCCAGAAATAAAGGGTCAGGAAGGGCTAAAAGGAGTTGGGGACAGTAGAAGAGGGAAGAGGAGTGATAACTAACATTAATGATCTTTGGAAATACTAGATAGAAAGCTAACTATAGAAGATTTCTAAAATATACACCTATATACATATAAAAGGAAGTCAAATGAAGTTACCCCTGTAATGGGGGAATTATAGTCTCTTTCAGATTCCATAGGCTAGCAAATAAAATTTCCAATTCTTAGTACAGGTTGTGTCTTTGTTGGCAATTAGCTTCCGTAGACATCATGAACATTTCAGATTTTTATTATTGCTCTCTTATTTACCCTACAGAATATGATAGTGGAAGCTTATTGTTTATGAAACAACATACTTGAGTCATATGACATGGAGAAATCAACCTGTTACTGCATAGACTGATTAATCCAGACTGCTTTCAAAGTGTTTGAACATTTTATTGATGTTACCACAGGTGAAAATTATTCAACAGTTTTACCCTGATCTAAACTCTTTGAGATGAAGTGATGATTGACCCAAGAAGGTATGGCCTATGGGAAAAAAAGCGGCTGGGGGAGGAGGGCGGCTGCAGGGGTGGAGGGTCCCGCATAGGAAAAGAGTGGTGAGCAAAGCCTGTATGGGGGAACACTGGCAGGCAGCGCCCACATAGGAGAAAGGGAGACAGTGGGATACTGGCTAGGACTGCGCACCCTTCGCCCATAGGGACTGCTGGCACCCAAGTACATGTAGAGCTTGAGACTGCCAGGCTAGCGGAGAGGGAGGTCCTCTCTCGGAAGGCGGTGTCATTCTGGCATGGGCCTCCAGGGTACCTGTTGAGGAAGCTTGGCTGGGAGGAAGCTAGATCCTTCCCTGGTGGCTGGAAACGCTAAGGCCTGCTCCAAGCTTCTCTGCGGTGGGTTTTGATAAGAAGACACAGTTCATAGTTTCAATGTTTTATTATAGAAAGGTAGGAAAAGAAAAGGAGATAAAAGGGTAAAGAGAAAAAGAGAATATAGAGGGATGACCATGACCACGTGGAAAGAGGGGAAAGAATGGACAGAGAGGGGAAACAGAAAGAGGGGTAAGAGAGGGCAGAGAGAAATAAGAGACCAGAGAGAGTGAGGAGGGGCAAGAAGCCTTTTATTATAGTAGGCTGGGTTACAGGTAACCAAGGAGCAGGGGCGGGGCAGCCTTGTTGTAGCCAGGTGATTGTAGGGGTGGGGTCCCACCAGAACTCTAGGGACCTGGGATGTGGCCGTTCATGACTGATGGCCACAGGATTATAGAGTTGAGGAGTCAGCAGTCTGGGAACATAGCCCACAGGTTCTGTCCCTTGTAGAATGTTCTACTGGGTCTCCAGAGTGGCCTTGCTCAACCAGGCTACAGACTGCCTCACACCACGGTCCTACAATGGCCATTGGTGCAATAGTTGCAGGAATATTATGAGGGCAGGCAACTACTTTCTGATTAAGTATAAATTTGCTCCATAAGATGGAAATCATGATTTGAGTAAAAAATGTATTGTATGCTAGGTCATAGGCCCTAGGAGAGAACTTAATACTATCATTATGCCAAATGGACATAGTATTACACTGTCTCTTAGGTTCTTATCTTTCTATCTATATATTGGTACATATCTTAACTGTCATCAGAAAAACTTCTTTGCACAATAGATAGAGACACTAGTAACTGGTCAACATGCAAAACATAAGGAACTGTGGAGACAGCTCTAAATGAGACAGAAATATCACACTTCCTCAATACATTGCAATATCAGGGATCATAGCAGAAGAAAGGGAAGAAAGATTACAAGGACCAGAAATAATGGTTGTTGGCAGGAAAGAAATATTTGCCATGTGGCCTTGTATTCTTTCTGTTGTTATGATAAGCACCATGACCAAAAACATCTTGGAAGAGGAATGGTTTATTTTACATACATTTCCATGTCACAGTCCATTATTAAGGACAGTCAGGGCAGGAATCCAAGCAGAAACCTGGAAACAGAAACTGAAGCAGAGTCTCTGGAGGAATGTTGCCTGCTGGCTATTTTCCCTGGCTTGCTCACGTAGCTTTATTTTTATATACCAATACTGACCACCTGTCCAGAAATGGCACTACCCACAATAGGCATTAATTAGAATACATACATACAACCTGTACAGTAACATGCCAGCCAAAATCACATCATGAAAAAAAAGGGGCCTCAAAATTCCCACTTCTATCTAAGGGAATTTTGGAACTTGATAGCTACGGAGGGAGAGAGTGTAAATTTTCATCAGAGATATGGTCTCTGAAAGGGTATCCATGTTCCAGTAGATGCTTCTACCCACCTCCCACCCCACAACAGGTAAGATTAAGTAAACATCATGGGTTTAAAAAATAAGAGAACACATGAATTTGGGAGGGAAAAGTGGTAGTGGTAGGGATAGTAAAAGAATTGGGATAGAGCATTCCAGAGTGTTGATAGAGTGAGACAAGAGACATTTGCTATTCAGAAGTGTTATTAGATTTTTTTTCCATATCAGAAAACATTTTGATGTCAGCAGGGAAAAATTCTTGGATTCATTTTCTCCAGTGTGCAACAGTACTCTCTATTATGGTTTTTATGGCACATTTGTCAAACATTCTGTAAGAGTTACTTATTGAAGGCAGAGAATAGGGCATTTGTGCCAACTTCTCACAGGCTTAAGCAGGCTCAACACACTGCCCTAGGAATCTCCAGACACCCACACTCCTCCTTGATGATACTGTCCTGCAGATCTTATGCTTGGCTGTCACTTAGCTTCCATTGGCCCCAACTTTCTGTTGATCTGGCCCAGGCCCTTACCATCTCAGCCAGTGCATTTGGGCACAGGGTGGGTGGCATACTGTTGCTGGAGACAGATGGCCCTGCCACAGAATTCATTCTCTGTTTAAAAATAATGCTTCCTAATGCTTAGCAATTTTCAAAATAACTTTATTTGAAAATTATATTTTTCCTAAATGTCTCATAAAGGCTGCAGAGTTGACCTCTTCTAAATGTTAATAAAATTAGAGAGTTTCAGGCTTAGAAGTGAGGTATAGTGTTCATCTTTGTACCCCCATATTTTTCATTTTGTTGATGAGGGAATAGAACTTTCACTTTGCCTCTACCCATATAATTAGCTTAAGACATGAAACTGAAATTCAGGTCTTCTTTTCCCCCAGTTTCTTTGTATTTCAAAATGTCTGGCTTTACGGTGTTTCATCAGGAATGCACATCATGGGTTGGAAAATGTTTTGATGTGAGGGACACGAGACTTTATTCACAGATTTCTCTTTAGTCTCCATTCTATTCCAATGCCTCCTGAGTAGACAAACCCATTTCTGATGAGAGAATTAACCTAAGGAACTCACTTTACTGCGTTCAAATAAGCCCTTTAAAATCCTGCACTTTAAGCTTTTATTCTAGATTCCATTGTGAGGTGATAATGAGGTGCTGAAAACTAATTATGTCATCAGACAAAGCTGTCTGGTCCACCATCTGCCGAGTCTGGAGAGGGATAGTCCCTGGTTGAACTGAGAACTGGGACTAAAAATAGCCACTCTTTCTTGTTCCTTGTCCTGCTCTTGCCATGGACATGACAGAGCAGAAATTACATAAGACTCATTTGTAGCTAGCCCTACATGAGGCCATAGGTCTTTTTCCAGGTGGCAGATCTCACAGACATAGGGATTATCACTACCATGATAATTCACTGTGGTTTCAACCAATTTTCTTCCTGGTCTCAACTCTCTCCATTTATTTAATATACTGTTACATAATGCAGGAGAAGTGTGCTGGATTAGGAGTCCAAGATTCTAAGCTTCTTACTCACATAAAAAAGTTGTCAAGTCTCTAAACTGGTCATTAGTGGCATGACCTATACTCAGCTTTTGTGATATATTCTGCGCTCAATTCTACAGGTGAGCTTGATATATTTTTACTAGGGCTTCAAACTGTTCTTTCCTTTAAACTAGGTAGTCATTCTTTTTGTTTAGCACCCTGTATTTTTTTTTTTTTGCTGATGTAAAGATCTAAACTTAATAATCAAATCTGTACTCCCAGATAACTAAAATATCAACCATGGTGGATTTTATGTTCTTTGAATTCTCCAAGTAGGCAAGATTGACCTAATACAGGCAGGGCTTCACTTTTCTTTCTTTCTTTCTTTCTTTCTTTCTTTCTTTCTTTCTTTCTTTCTTTCTTTCTTTCTTTCTTTCTTTCTTTCTTTCTTTTCAGGGAGGAAATGTTTATACAGCTTATACTTTACAGAACTATTCAAAATGGAAGGAAGCCAGGGCAGGAACTAAAACAGGGCAGGAAACTGGAGGCACGAGCTGATTCAGAGGCCATGGAGGCTTTCTGCTTACGGGCATGCGCCTGATGGCTTGCTCCTACTGGCTTGCTTCTGATGGGTTTGTTTTCTTTTCCTTTTTTTTATTTTCTATATTCTTTATTTACATTCCTAATGATTTCTCCTTTCCTGGTTCCCCCCTCCCTGAAAGACCCATAAGCCCTCTTCCCTCCCACTGTTCCCTAGTCAACCCCCTCCGGCTTCTCTGTCCAGGTATTCCCCTACACTGCCACATTCAGTCTTTCCAGGGCCAGGGATCTTTCCTTCCTTCTTCTTGGAAATCAATTACTATGTGAATTGTGTCTTGGGTATTCCGAGCTTCTAGGCTAATATCTCCTTATCAGTGACTGCAAACCATGTGTGTTCTTTTGTAATTGGGTTATCTCACTAAGGATAATATTTTCCAGATCTGACCATTTGCCTAAGAATTTCATGAATTCATTGTTTTTAATTGCAGAGTAGTATTCCATTGTGTAAATATACCACATCTTCTGTATCCATTCCTCTGTTGAGGGACATCTTGGTTCTTTCCAGCTTCTGGCTATTATAAATAAGGCTGCTATGAACATAGTGGAGCATGTGTCCTTATTGCATGCCGGGGAGACCTCTGGGTTTATGCCCAGGAGTGGTATAACAGGGTCCTCTGGGAGTGTCTTCTGTAAATCCTGTCTGGGTCATATAAGTATTTGTGTCTTTGCCTCTGTATTCTGATCTTGAGCAAACTCACCTTAATATCTTAACCTGAACCCACCAAAGCTACAGTCAGATGATTATCTGTTGATATAAGCTTTGCCAGATGACATCTTAGCTGCCTCTCCTCTTGATGAGAGACACCAGCATATCCTAATTTTAATTAAGTATAAAATTTCTTTCCTTTAACAGTTTGTAAATTTCCTAATGGGCAGATTCCATTTCCAATACTTTTTTTTTTGTCTTTGAATGTTCCATGTACATTACTTTTCTGTGTAAATTTAGATATTAAACTAATGAGTATATGAATATGATGTGGAACAGTTAAAATTTGGGACTTGTATTAGAATGGTTGCTGGGCTCTTGTTCTGAGCTCCTTACCAATCACATTGTAAATATTGAGAAAGGACAAAGGCTCTAACAGAAAATCCAACAGGTCTTATAAAAATCAAATTGTGTTCAATCTTTCCTGAGGAGGTGAATACCCCCACCATGGAATTAAGGAGTGAAATTTAGACAGTGTGCAAAGCAGTAACAGGATTGCTTGATAAGCATCTCTACCGAGCTTTACTTTTCTTTCCTTATGTTTAAGTCAGATGAACAAAAGACACAGAGACCTCAGTTACTTTGCTGTAAGGCAATTGTAGAACAGTGTCAGTACTCTGTAATTATTCTCCCCACCAAGGCTCTCTGAATAGAGAATTTGAAGTAATTTTAACAATAAGAATACCTCTAGAGATTTTGAGCAATAGCTTTCAGTATAGAGGTTAAAACAAAACATAGAAATTAACAGGATATTACAGCAAAAGAAAAATAAAATAATGATCCTGGGTCTCTTTGATTGCAGTCACAAAACTGAATACAGGTAGAACCCTATATATACAGGTAGAACCTATATATACCTATACAGGTAGAACTCTATAAGAGCTCAGGGATTAAAGATTAATTCAAGAAGTCTTAAGGTAAATGATTCATACCAAAAGCAAGGGGAATCCAGGACTTTTTGTTCTGTCAAGCAGAGAAGATTGTTTCTTCTTTTCTAAAGATTTGTTATTTTCATTTAAATTTTTATTAGTTATTTGAAAATTTTATGAAATGCATTTTGACCATATTCATCTCCTTCCTCATTCTTAGGTCTCCCCCTCTCTATCCATCTAACTTTGTGACTTCTTTTTTTTCTTTAAACCTGTCAAGTCCGATATAGATTCAAGTCTCCATATTGGGAGAGTCATTCAATTAGCATCTCTAATAGAAAACACAGATATGTGATGTAATGACATATACATGTAGTACAATGGATTTTTTCACAAACAGAATCCATAACTATCCCTTATAATGATGATATTAAGCCTTGAAGGCATAATAGTTGAATTCAACTCATGGGATGCTGTTTTATTTTTCTAGCTCTATCAACTGGAAATAGTTCTTGTTTTCTTTTATCATTCCTTTATCTGATGTGATTCCTGTGTACTTAACTCTGTTTCAATATTTGGTAATAACTTATTAATAATTCAGAATGGATTATAAAAGAAGTACATCACCCTAACCACCTAACTTCATTGTCAACAAGGACTGGATACCAAGGAGATGATCAGAAGTAAACCATCTGAGTGAACCACAAACTCTCACTCCTCTGTAGATTGTATTGGGGACCTTTGACATGATATAGCATTTGAAAACTTCCCTTGGAGGGTCTGAATAATTATTAATTTTTTGGAGTGAACATCATAAATATTGCTCTTTCTACACTGGTCAAAATGACTCTAATGCATAATCAGAGTTGAGAATCTGTTAGATAATCTAAATACACAGAGCAGTTTAGTGGGATTGTAACAATTCTATGCAGTTACTACAGGAAGTTAGGTAATGTGTGTAAAATTGAGAAGATGTGGCTTTGTCTGCAAAAGGAGCATAGCTTAGTAGCATGTGAAGGGACAGGCATTCAAATTACCCGGTATTATGAAGATGACAATGGAAATACATTCTGTCACCTTGGGCAATGTGCTGGCTGCCATGTCGCCTTGTTACCATATGAATTTTCTTCCTTATTTATATAGTCACTAGAGGAAATCTCCATAGTTATTTACTTATATTTTTTACAAGATGGAAAAACTGAACTTAAGTAAAAAGTTTAGGTTAAGTTAAAGTTTGAGTTTGACTTAAAGTTATTTTAACATGCACATCTTTTGATTTCTGTTGGGAGAGCATCCAAGGCCCCTACTGTAATGCTAACATGTGTTTAGTGGGAAGAAAGTATAACACTGCATGCATTGTGGTGTTAGTTAAACACATGGTGCCTGCACTGGAACATTGTTCCTAAATAGGGCCTAGAGCATCATTAAGCTGCCTGGTATTCTTGGTAGAACTAAGTGGGGCTGAGTAAGGAGGAATAGATCTAGGTAAATCTATTAGAGTTGAAGCCCCCATTTTGCAATTATGGGAAATAAGAGATCCACAGCTCAGGAGCTTTAGGTTACACAACTGCTAACAACTATTCACTCTCACTTGGTATTTTCTATGTGCCACATGCCACTTTATGAGTATTGACTCAGTTCTCATAAAGCACTATGAGGAATGGACCATTATCTCCATTTTATTGTCAACAAAATGGATGCAACATAGTCAAGCAACTTGCTCAGGTTATAAATCCATAAGCACTGTAACATGTATCCAGGCAGTCTCTGTCTTCTTGCTGGCCTGTGGGGTTGTGTTGGGCAACTGTATTAGATGGTAATTCAGTCAGAATTCAGACCAAGATCTGGCTGGTGACAAATGGGGCACTGTGAGATTGTTACAACTGGGTGGACTGTGGTTATTATTGAGGATGATGCCTTTTTCACAAGGCCTGGGAAACTTGAAGTGGAGTTGAGAATCTTCTGAGCCTCAGCATATAAAATCTTTCTCTTGCCTTTGCAGCCTCTGTGCTATAAAGTTTTGCAGAAGCATAGAAGATTTTAATTACAGAAAATGACATAAATTGTTCAAGTAGTAGAGTTACTTTCTTTTCCTATTTCTCCCCTGCTCATGACTCCTACGGCTTCTTTCTAATTTACACTCTGCAGATGGCACAGCAAAAGAATCACACCCTGCAAGGGCTGATGTTCAGCTCATTCCTTTTAGGAAGATGCACATTGTCTTCCCTTTCTTTCACACTACACTATGTGCATACACCCAAACACACACATTTTCTTTTTTATCCACATTTAGATTTAACGCATAGTCTTGTTCAAGTATTCATTTTTGAAACTTTTTTACTGCAGAGCACATAGGGACTAGGGCTTCATGATGTTAGCAGGAAAACTTTTAGCGACTAACAGGCGACCCATCATTTGGGTTGTATAAGGGGTACATCACACAATGCTCCTTCCCTTAACTCCTAAAGCGGCCACTCTGGCTAATTTTGGAGTTGGTTATCCCTTTTCTTGGTGAATATAATGCATCTCAGGCATGAGTTTAAGGTAACTGTTAGCCTCTTTGAGCTTATAGATTACTGAGAGGACATGTTTACAGAGTCAGAGACATAAACCTATACCTTCCTGACAATATTTAGCTTAAAGATTCTGAGAATGAAACTGTGGAAGATCATAAAAAAACTGCTTCAAATACTGTTTCTTTTTTTTTCTTTTATTTATTTATTTATTTATTTTTTCTAAGTTTTTTTTATTTACATTCCAAATCGTTTCTTAATTTGGAGAATATTGTAGAAGAACCCGGGATGTATCATCCTAATTCAGGTATGGGGTAACACTATCACCTTTTATTTATGAGCCAGGTATAAACTACAGGTGATATCTACAGTGTTTCCCTACATCTCATGTTTTTAAGTCTTCATCTAGGGCCCCTACTATATACTCCTCTAGTGGTGGCTGACTAGGTCTAGCATTGTCATCACAGCTACTCTAGTAAAATCATGAGACAGCCACCAGGAACCACCAGAAGACCTGTGGGAGAGACTTGACTGGCAAGCTATAGGAGAAGCCCGCCTGTATCACAGCTGAGAGCACTAATTTCAAGTCTTTTCATGTGTGTGGAATTATACAGATATTTATGAATGAGTTAGAAGGATTTGGCATTAATTATTTCATGCATGTTCTATTCTTCTATCTTGTTCAGGGGCTTTCTATATCATTAGAATGCAAGAGAATCCATGGTCTCTGCCAGTACTACCATCCTTCCCTTCTTTATGATGAAGTTCTTGGGTGTCTCAGTACATGTTTGCTAGGTTGGGTAAGCCAAGTGGCACATAGCTATGGGTTGTTGTTAAAGCTTGGCAGATAACCTTGCTGTCTGTTTCCAGGGAGCCACTAACAGAGCAAAGCTTATGCCAAGGAAGACAGATCGCTCTAGGTTTGTTTATGGGCTTCTGGGAAACTGCAAAAAAAACATGTTGCAGCCAAGTTTCCTTGAGCTAGTTGAAGTGGAACCAGTGTTTGTCCACTTACCAAGATAATCAGAAAAAGATTCATGTAGTTTAGGTCTGGCTTTCTTAAATATGACAAATAACGGTCTTGGCTAATTCTGCACAGAAGAGGCTTTTGGTTCATAGTGTGTTGTGCTGTTGTTTCTGGAAAACAGAAGTAGACAGCTAAAATATAGTTCAGAATTACAACCTGTGTTTTGTGTTATTCTTGCTCCTAAACAAAGGTGTCACTCATGATACCTATGCTTATCTAGGATGAAATGTGGAGGATGCTATTTGTTTCTACCTTTAATATATCAGACATTTCTCTTTATGGTAACTATTGATTCAGGTGAGCTCTGAAGATTTTCCCCACAATATGTTTCTGTTTTATCTTCATGGGATGGGGGCACAAAGGCTACCCTGCTTCCTGAGGAACTGTAAGTAGGATCATGCACAGCAAAGGCATACATGAAAGAGGGTGAGAACTAAGCTTTGTGTTCTACTGCCAAAGCCATGTTTCATAAACAAAACAGAGACCAGTCTATTATCTCTTGTACACTATTCTTGATGCTAGCAGGAAAAGAACTTTCAGCCATGGTGAACTATTACAGACAGAAAAGTCACAGGTAGACTTTTTAAAGCATATAAGCATATTTAACGGTTCCAGAACTTGATCATGAATGTCAAACTAGGAAAGGTTGGCTCCTTGTCAGGAACTGTCATTGTACCCAAGCATATAATCACCAAAGGGCTGACTCAGTTCTGACTATGTTCAGCACTCCACAATGCTTTCAAAAGGCTGTTACTTTTTATGCTAAGTGGCAAACTTGAGGGAGAAATGTCAAAAGGTCTCAGAAAAGCCTTGAATCAAATGCCGGTAATAAATCAAAGACAGATTGAAGCACTTGCTATGTGGCCATGGGGGATCTCTAACCAAAAGGAAAATGTTATGTTGTCTACACTTAAGCTAAAAATAGCAAAAGTCAGTAAATATGAAGCAGAGAAATGGAAATGTGTACATACAACAGAGAGAAAAGCTAAGGCTGTATGCCACTACAGAGTAGCAATTATTTCCTTTACAAACCCAGGTTGGAACACAAGTGATGAAACTTGTCTTCTGGAGTTAATGGGCTATTAATAGGCAAGGCTATAAATATTTCAAAATGCTTGTGGAGCACCAAGGGGTACTTTCATTTCCTAGGCTGCGGTCATTCAGGTTTAGCTGCATTTACATTTTTCTGAGGCCTCAACAGATATGCTAGCATCAAGTGGTTTTCATTAAATGTGAAAACAAGAAAAACAGACATTTTCAGGCATGTGCTTCTTTCCCCGCATGGCTCTCCCTCTCTCAGGTTTTCATCCTCTTCTTGTCTCAGCAGTGACATGTTTCCAAACTTGGAAGAGAAGGAACTCAGGGCAGAAAGGAATGTCAGAGAGAACTTGGCCTGGAACTTGAGAGTAATTCCTTCTGAAATTTTTAATATAATTATTTTATACAAAAATAAATTAGATATATCCATTTACTATTTTCAAATTTCCCTTGTCAAATATCTATGTCTTTTCTTTGGATAAGTTTTCAAGGTAGTGTAGATATAATCAATAAAAACTTTGGGGGCTTTCTAGTGTCTTGAGGGAGAGAGTAAATTATTAAGGCTGTGGAATTATTCTGTGAAGAGAACACAGTCAAGACATCATGTGACCTGATAGGTGAATTCTGTGAATAAGAAGAATATTCTTTTTCAACCAGGGAGATCCAGAAGGATGCTTCCAGTTCTCTTGAATCTCTTCTTTTAAGCCAACAGTTTATTAGATGGAGTCATATCTTTATCTTTGTTTGGAACCAATATAGGAGAATTTGCCTTTCCTCTTACATTGTAGTATGGTCTACTTTATGTCATTTTCAGTTTAATCTTTGTAGCTGAATTTAGGAAATGAACCTCATGTGTCCATTGAGCCACTGCTTTTTTATTATTTTTTTTTATTTTGAGCCATTGCATTTTGTCTAATTGTTATTGAACAGAATTCTTGGTTCTCCAAGCAAGATAAAAGTTGGGACACTAGTGTATGTACTTTTTCTAAACTTTGGTCATTGCAGTTTTTATTCTAGAGGGTGGGACAATGAGTTTGTGCTGGTGGGAGCTGAGGCTATAAAAACTTCAGGTGTCAAAGAGAGTACTTATGACATGAAGCCAAACTGTCTAGGAGAGTGGGAATGGAAGAAGGAAGATGTGGAAAGTACCAGAACATATAGGGATGCACCTTCAAATTACATTATACACCAGCATGAAAATAGCCTTATGTAGTTCTGAATAATAAAATAAATAAACAAAAGTAAAACACAACAAAAATCTCAATCTGAATGAAAGTATGTCCTTTAGCTTTCAGTGGACATCTGAAAAGTTTGTAAATTAGCACGGCTTTAACAACACAGTGTGTACCTAATCATGAACAATGGTCATTCTCTAATTTATCTCCTCAGTATACAGATGAATCCTCAGGTATTCATCTCTGAACCAATAGCCAATCTCTTCTCTGCTCTTCTTCTTCATCTCTGGCTCAGCACAGTCTGCAGTAGTCTTCAGAGGTGGCCTCAATGCTGAGAGTCATCTTTTCTCTAAGGCTTGTCACACTTTCTGATTCTGGATCAAAGCCTACATGTCTCTAACTGAATTCAAATCCATCTACCACTGGGAAGAGAAGTCTGTCTCTCTGCTGGGGGGGGGTCAGACTCACTTTGGTTCCATTTGGTGACATAACAATGACAGAAATTCAAGGAATATACAAACTTATGATTATAAATATTATTGGTGAGAGATAAGTGACTGAGCTAACAAGAAGGCATACCTCTCAAATTTCTAGAATAAGTAGACATGGCTTAAAAGTGACATTAAACTTGGAGGCTGCAGTGTTGTTATTGTGCAGCTGTGTAGGAAGGACAAGCACATGTGCTTCTGAGTCCAGGGCATTTAAGCAAAACATTCATCCTCCAGTCCCTGCCTTATATGCTTATGAGTCAACCTTGTGGGTGATTTCAAATGAAACTTCCCTGTGGATTTATGCATGGCACTGGAAATGCTAGCATTTCTTCTTGAGCTGCAAAGTGTCATACTGTGTATACACATCCATTTACCTGTTGATGGGTCTCAGGTACAGTGAAAAATGCTTCAGTCAACATTGGAACTTGCTCATTTCCTTTCCTTTGAGTTAAAAACAGAAAATAGATTGTTGGATCATATTGCAGTTCTATTGTAGTTTTGGAGGAATTCGTCAACTAATTTACATTCCAACCAATAGTGGAAAAGAGTCACTGTCCCCTTCCATTTTTCTACACTTTTGCTTATCTTTCACCTTTTTAATAATGCCCATTCTAGCAGGGAAGAGCTGATATCTCCCTGTGACTTTAATTTGATTTTTTATTCATGCTTGACATTTTTACCTATATCTGCTAGCCATTTGTATATTGTATTTGAGAGATATTTATTTGGTTCCTTTGTCCAATTTTATTATAACTTTTAATTCTCTCTCTCAACCTTTGAAAACAACAGATCTATATCATGTGTGTGACTTGGAAATATTCCTCTTCTTCTGTATAAGTTGTCTTTTCAGTTTGTAGTTGTTTCCTTTGTTTTATGTATACTTCTCAGTTTGTTGTGATCCCATTTGGATATATTTGCTCTTGTTGTTGTTCTCAGGGCCATAGCCAAGAAGTCAGTACCCAGAATAATGTTCATTGTTTTGTCTGAGGAACCTTATAATTTAGTTCTATGTTTCTATATTGGGTGACCTAAGCACTCAGTTTTATCTTTCAGCATGTAGCCAAACCATATATAAAGAGAAAAAAAGCCAAAACCTCAATATGTTTTCATTTATATGTGGAAATATAAAAAACGGTGTAAAAGATACAGAGAATAGTGGTTACCAGAGTCTTGCCGTATAGGATGAGGAGGGTTCACAGAGAAAAGTGGAATGATGGGCAATGGGGTCAAAGTCTAGGAAAGGGAATTCAAGTATATTACTGCATAGCACAGCCTGTGCTAATGTATCCAGAACTTCAGAATTGCTAAACAAGATGATTTTAAATATTTTCTCCATAAAGAAATGCTATATATGTGACTGGTATGTATGGAGGTAATGAATATGTTGACTACACTGCTTTCATTATCTGACAATGTGAGCATGCATCATGGCAGACATGTATGCTTCTTACTTGCCAAAGTAAAGTTGAAGAAACATGCAAAACAAACCTCTAGAATACTCAGGAGGTCATCAGGATGGAGGAGAGTCAAACAGGGTTCAGTGACCTTCCAAAGTTAACTGCCCATCTCTAGGCCAAGACTCTGGGTCCTAACTTCTGGTAGTTTTTCTTCCCTGACCTGGCCAAAACACTTTGAGGATGCTAGCTGATGATTCTCTTATTCTGCAGCTACATTATCTTAACTATTTTCAGTTATAAACAAACTATCTTGACTTGTTTGAGTTCCTGTTGTTAGCCATTCTGGTGAGGTGCTGTCAAGGACCTCTGATTTCACAAATAATAACTGAAAGAAATTGTACATGATGTCCTCTAAAGTGTTAGACTGTCCTATCCTCAAAAGCAGAAATCTTCCCATTCAGATCAGAAAATGTGAACAACTGAAAAAGCTGTTTATTTTTCAATTATTTATTGACTTTAAAATGCATGAAGCTGAATCTGTGCCACAGCTCTCCATACCCAAATTCTGCCTAGAGAAAGTTGGTCTTACAGGAGTGCTGACACACAGGCATGAGGAAGGACAAGCCATCGTCAAAGACAGCAAGACCAGCTAACACCACAGATAACATGATGATGAGAGGCAAGTGCTACAACACAAGCTACAGAAACCAAGGCTACTTGGCATTAGAACCCAGTTCTCCCACATCAGTGAGCCCTGGATATCCCAATACACGAGAAAATCAAGACTGATTTAAAAATCACATCTCATGATGATGATAGAGGACTTTAAAAAGGACATAAATAGCTCCCTAGGCAAATGGTCAGAACTTGAAAATATCATCCTTAGTGAGGTAACCCAATCACAAAAGATCACACATGGTATGAAGTCACTGATAAGGGGATATTGACCCAGAATCTCAGAATACCCTAGACACAATCAGCATATCAATAGATTTCTAAAAAGATGGAAGGAGAGACCCCTGGTCCTGGAAAGACTGGATGTAGGGGAACGCCAGGACAGAGTAATGAGAGGGGGTTGAACGGAGAAAAGAGGGAGGGAAGGGGGCTTATGGGACTTTCGGGGAGGGAGGAAACGGGAAAGGGGAAGTGATTTGGAATGTAAATTAAAAAAATAAAATAAAATTAAATTAAAAAAAAAAGAAATACAAGGGAAAACAGGTAAACAGCTAGAAGCCCTTAAAGAGGAAACAGAAAAATCCCTTAAAGAATTACAGTCAAACACAACCAAACAGGTAAGAGAATTGAACAAATCCATCCAGGATCTAAAGATGGAAATAGAAACAATAAAGAAATCACAAAGGGAAACAACCCTGGAGATAGAAAATCAAGTAAAGAGATCTGTAGTAATAGACATAAGCATCACCAACAGAATATAAGAGACAGAAGAGAGAATCTGAGGTGCAGAAGATATCATAGAAAACATTGTCACAACAGCCAAAGAAAATGCAAAATGCAAAATGATCCTAACCCAAAACACCCAGGAAATACAGGTCACCATGATAAGACCAAACCTAAGGGTAATTTGTACAGACGAGAGTGAAGATTGCCAACTTAAGGGGCCAGTAAATATCTTCAACAAAATTATTGAAGAAAACTTCCCCAATCTAAAGAAAGAGATGTCCATGAACATACAAGAAACCTACAGAACTCCAAATATATTGGACCAGAACTGAAATTCCTCTTGTCACATAATAGTCAAAACACAAAATGCACAAATCAAAGAAAGAACATTGAAAGCAGTAAGGGAAAAATGTCAAGTAACATATAAAGTCAGACCTACTAGAATTGCATCAGCCTTCTCACCAGAGACCATGAAAGCTAGAAGATCCTGGGCAGGTGTCATGCAGACACTAAGAGAACACAAATGCCTGCCCAGGTTACAATACCCCGCAAAACTCTCAATCACTATAGATGGAAAAACCAAGATATTCCAAAAACAAATTTACACACTATCTCTCCACAAATGCAGCCTTATAAATGATACTAGATGGAAAACTCCAACACAAGGAGAAAAACAACATCCTAGAAAAAGCAAGAAAGTCATCTTCTCTCAATAAAACCAAAAGAAGATAGTCACACAAGCATAATTTCACCTCTAACAACAAAAACAACAGAAAGCAACAATAACTATTACTTAATATCTCTTAACATCAATGGACTCAGTTCGCCAATAAAAATACATAAATGAACAGACTGGATATGTAAACAGGACCCAGCATTTTGCTGCATACAGGAAATGCACCTCAGTGACTAAGACAGACACGACCTCAGAGTAAAAGGATGGAAAACAGTTTTCCAAGCAAATGGTCCCAAGAAACAAACCGATGTAGCCATTCTAATATTGACCAAAGTTGACTTTCATTCAAAAGATGTCAGAAAAGATAAGGAAGGACACTTCATATTCACCAAAGGAAAAATCTACCAAGATGAACTCTCACTTCTGGACATCTAGGCTCCAAATGCAAGGGCTCCATCATTCCTAAAAGAAACTTTACTAAGTCCCAAAGAACACATTGAACCTCACACAATAATAGAGGAAGACTTCAACACTGCACTCTCATTGATGGACAGAGCATGGAAATAAAATCTGAACAGAGACACAGCAAAACTAACATAGAACTAACAGAAGTTATGAACCAAATAGATTTAATAGATATCTATAGAACATTTTATCCTAAAACAAAAGAATATACTTTTTTCTTAGCATCTCATGATACCTTCTCCAAAACTGACCATATACTGTCACAAAACAGGCCTCAACAGATACAAGATGATTGAAATAATTCCATGCATCCGATCAGATCACCATGGACTAAGACTGGTCTTCAATAACAACAACATCAAAAGAAAGCCCACATACACATGGAAGTTGAACAATGCTCCACTCAATGATAACTTGGTCAAGGAAGAAAGAAAGAAAGAAGTTAGGGATTCTTTGCTTGCTCCACTATGTTCATAGCAGCCATATTTATAATAGCCAGAATGCAGAAACAACACAGATGTTCTTCAACAGAAGAACAGATACAGAAAATGTGGTACAATTACACGATAGGTTATTACTCAGTTATTAAAAACAATGACTTCACAAAATTCGCTGTCAAATGGATGAATCTAGAAAATATCATCCTGTGTGAGGTAACACAGTCACAAAAGACCATACATTGTGTGTACTCACTGATAAGTGGATATTAGGCAAAAAGCATAGAATACCCATGATACAACTCATGGACCACATGAAGCTCAAGAGGAAGGAAGACCAAAGAGTCCTACTTCAGTCCTACTTAGATGAGGGAACTAAATAATTAAGGGAAGTAGAGGGTGGGAGAGATATGGGAGAAAGAGAAGAGTGGGAGGGGAAAAGCGTGGCAGGATCAGGTATGGGAGGAGATGGTGAAGATGTACGAGATGTACAAAAGGTCAGGAAATTCAATAGAGGTGTGTAGCAATGGAGGATGGAAAACTAAGAGTAGCAACCAGAAAGTCCAAGATGCCAGGAAAGTAAGGACCCTACAGGGATGATATTTGTTGAAATACCCCACAAATTGGAGGGAGAACCTGTTGAGACCATATGCAGAGGTTAGGCATGGTCCCCCAGTTGAGGGAAGGGGATATCCACCCATCTCCAAAATTTTAACCCAAAATAGCTCCTGTCTAAAGGAAATACAAGGACAAAGAGTTGAATAGAGAGGAAAAGAAAGGCTTCCCCATGAAGGATTCATCCCACAGACACCAAATCCAGACTCTATTGCTGATGCCAAGAGGTGCTTGCTGACAGGAGCTTGATACAGCTGTCTCCTGAGAGGCTCTGCCAGATCCTGACCAATATAGATTCAGATGCTTGAAGCCTACCATCTGACTAAGCACATGAACCCCAATGGAGGAGTTCCGGGAATGACTAAGGGAGCTGAAGGGGCCTCATCTGGCATCAATGGGAGGGGAGGCCCTCTGTCCTGTGAAAGCGTGACGCCCCAGTGTAGAGGAAAGCTAGGGTGACAAGGCAGGTGTGTGTGGGTGAGGGAGCTCCCTCATAGAAGCAGTGTAAGGGGGCATGTGATTGGGTGCTTGTAGAAGGGAAACTGAAAAAGGGGATAACATTTGAAATGTAAACAAATAAAATATTCAATTAAAATAAAAATTAAACAAAAGCCTAATTTAAAAGTTAAAAATAGTAAATAAAAAGAAAGAAATGAATTCAAAGATACCAGACCATAATAAAGGTTATTGAATTTCAAGTAAAAAAATAAAAATGCTTGAAGAAAATGAGAAGAGATCCAGTCTTTAACAAAGTATTGAAACTTTCTTAGCATTTTCTTTTCTTTTCTTCCCTCCTACCTTTTTTTCTTATCATTTGTTGCTTCAAATTGACTCAAGGGCCAATTGCATGAGCTCTACCATGCAGGAGCTCAACCACTGAGTGTCAGCTTTAGTCTCCAGAACATCCAGCAACAACAAAGGAAGGATGCTTTCTTAAATCATTTCAGATGAAAGACATGTTGGCATGGTAAAGAACACCAGATTGTGGTGGTGAGGATGCTAGGCAGGCAAGATAAGAATCAGAAGTGACCATTTTATTTTCTTCCCCAAATGTTTATATTCTGCACTTACACCTGAATAAAGGCGTTTCTTGCAAGCAAGGTTATAGATCTCCTGTCATTATATTAAATCAGTATTCTATGATGCTAATCCTGAGGTGGGAGCAAAACAGGTCATCAGTTTTCTGCATACCTCTTGTCTTTTGCAAGCTATTTCTTGGAATTGTAGGGAATTGGGGTAACATTGATGTCTCAGTGGCATTTCAGTAAAAGACCAGGTGTCCTAGACAGATAGGGAAGCTCCACTGTTAGGTCTTCCCTGGAAAGTGGAAATTATTCCAGTCATAGGAGAGTAGCTGGTGCCTGCACAGAGAGATGATTCCTGCTAATTCCATTGCTGGGTGCTGGTGCCATTATGTCGCTGAAATTTTTAAATGACTGTTTTTAATTTGATATAGCTGCCTTTGACCATCAAATGCAATCCCAGTTAAAAGCCACGTTTCACCAGCTAACTGTGGTTCATGTAAGTGTAGACCGTCTGAAGTTCCAAGGATCAGGTATAATCACTCGTTTACTTAAATAACCTTTAACAAATTTTGTTTTGTTTTAAGTAAGTTTATTGAGTACTCTTCTTCTTGTTTCTCCACGGGAAGAAAAACAATTGATTTCTTCTAGAAATGGAAAGTTCAATACAAAAGCTCCTTCCTTTTCCCTGAGTAAGTATTTCACAAAATTCTTCTTGGTGTTATATGAAACTCACTCACTTTGTATCTCCCTTTTTTTCTCCTTATCAGTATCCTCTTTCTTCCTCAGTCCTTTCTATTTACCCTTTATATATCTTCCATAAGAAGAGCTGTGTGACTCATTATTTTCTCTACATTCACTCCAATTCTTTTGTGACCATGACAAGATGACCCAAGTCCATTAATCATCTCAACTTATGAGGTGCTAAGAAATATGCTAGTGTTTCCTCTGAAATGAGATAAGATTCCTGTCTATGCCATTGTCTACTAATATGTGAAAGGAAATATATGAGATGTAGTATTCATTAAAGAACACTCCAAAAATTTCTAAACTCTTTCAAATAATAATCCATGATTGTGTTTATATGACAAATATTTTGGTACATGCTGAGACAGTTGTTATTCATCACCACCTTGCGTGGATTTAAAATCACTTAAGTTGGTGAGGTGTGTCTGTGGGTGTCATTTCCAGAAAGGATTACAGAAATGACAAAGATCCACCCTGAATAGAGTGTCATAATTAATTTTAATGTTACAGTGGCACAATACCCTACCAATAGTAACTTTGGAATACCCTAGACACAATTCGCATATCAATAGATTGCCAAGAAGATGGAAGGAGAGAACCCTGGTCTTGGAAAGACTGGATGTAGGGGAATGCCAAGACAGAGAAGCGAGAGGGGGTTGAATGGGGAAAAGAGGGAGGGAAGGGGGCTTATGGAACTTTCGGGGAGGGAGGAAACGGGAAAGGGGAAATTATTTTGAATGTAAATTAAAAAAAAACTTAGAAAATAAAATAAAATTTAAAAAAAGAAAAAAAAAGAAAAAAAAAGAAAAAAAAGAACAAAGTGTTTATTTTGGCTTACAGTTTGGAGATACAATCTCCCCTGGTAGGGAAACGAATCAGCAAAAGCTCATAGCAATGGGTCACACTGTATTTATAGTCCGGAAGGGGAGAATAATGAATGGATGTGATTCTGGCTTAGTGTTCTTTTTTTTAATTTTTATTTATTTATTTATTTTTTAATGTACTCAAGTACCCATGCCCAGCAAATAGTGCAGCCCCTTTCTAGGCGAGGTCTTCTCACTTCCAATAATCTTAATAATCTTTCACAGGCATGGCCATAAGCTAGCATGCTTGAGCCTGCCAAGGAGCAAGTAGGCAAAACAGGTAGGCAAGCTTCAGATCTTTAGCTTCCATCATTTCCTTCAAATCCACCTCTAGGTATCATCCCCAATTCTGTATAAGACTAATTGATGGAACCTCTACTCACTTTCTGACCCTAAGGGATAAGTGGGTCCTGGAATGCACTAGTATTTTTCTCCTGTGGACCTCATCAGCATTCTCATCCTTCTAGATCATTCCCACTATTGAATATCATCCCCCAATAAATATAAGCACATCATACTGGAGAGAAATTCCTAATAGCCACACCCAGCAGAATCTGAAAAGCATTTTCTAACATGTCATACATAGCTACCACAGATTCCTAAGAACCAGAGAAGGCAACAGAAATCAAGGGACAAAACACCCATCTGACAAAAACAAGACCAGATATCAGTAACCTGATTTATAATCATTCCAAACAGATGCCTACACACAAACACACACACACACACACGCACACACACACAAACACACACACGCATGTATACATACATACATACATACATACATATATACATACATATATACTAAGAAAGCATGACTCCACTAGAGCCATGCTACCCTATAGTAGGCCCTGAGAAATGCAACATGGCCGAAGCACAAGGACCCTTTATAGTGTTTATGAATATAATGGAGTTTTTTATTTTTATTTTCTATATTTTTTGTAATTTACATTCCCAATGATTTCCCCTTTCCAAGTTCCTCACTCCCCAAAAGTCCCATAAGCCCTCCTCCCTCCCCCTGTTCCCCGTTCAACCCCCTCTCACTTCTCTGTCCTGGTATTGCCCTACATCCAGTCTTTCCAGGAATATATTTACTGGACCTCTAGTTGCAAATCTTCACTCTCATCTATACCTATAATCCTTAGGTTTGGTCTTCTCATTGTGTCCTGGATTTCTTGGATGTTTTGGGTTACATGTTTTTTTTCATTTTACATTTTCTTTGACTGTTGAGTTGATGCTTTCTATGATATCTTCAGCACCTGAGATTCTTGCTTCCATCTCTTGTATTCTATTGTTGATGTCTGCATCTATGACTCCTGATTTCTTCCCAAGGTTTTCTATCTCCAAAGTTGTCTCCCTTTGTGATTTCTTAGTTGTTTCTACTTCCTTTTTTTAGATCCTGGATGGATTTGCTGAGACCCTTCACTTGTTTGTTTGTGTTTTCCTGTATTTCTTTAAGATATTTTTGCATTTCCTCTTTCAGGATTTCTGCCTGTTGACCCAAGTTGTACTGTATTTCTCTAAGTGATTTTTGTGTTTCCTCTTCATGGGCTTCCATCTGTTGATCCATATTCTCCTGCATTTCTTTAAGTGATTCTTGTGTTTCCTTTGTAAGGGCATCTACCCTTTGATTCATTTCTTTAAGCAATTTTTGTGTTGCCTCCCTATGGGCCTCCATCTGTTGACCCATATTCTTCTGCATTTCTTTAAGCGATATTCGTGTTTCCTTTGTATGGACTTCTACCCATTGATTCATGTTCTCCTGTATTTCTTTATGAGATTTATTTGTGTCCTTGAAATCCTCTAATAGCATCATGAGAAGTGATTTTAAATCCAGATCTTGTCTTTCGGGTGTGATGGGGTATCCAGGACTTGCTGCTGTTGGAGAGTTGGGTTCGGATGATGCCATATTGCTTTGATTTCTGTTAGTAACATTCCTATGTTTGCCTTTTGCCTTCTGGTTACCTCTGGTGTTAGTTGGTCCTGCTGTCACTGGCTGTTGGTTGAACCTCCTGTGAGCCTGCAAGGGTATTTCTGCACCCTCCCGCCCCCCCCCCCCGGATTACCGGGATTCCCCTGGCACTGTTTTCTGGGGCCTGCCCTGCTCCTGAGTGACTTTGAAGCCCTGATGTGCCTTTCCCCAAGTGATGTTATATTGGGGAATCCCTGCACAACCAAAGGCTCAGCGTAGTGGATTCCCGGAGCAGAGGTCTCCAAGGGGAGGCTGGTGCGCTCCCTCTCTGTGTGGGTACGCTCTCTCCCAGTGCGGGGGCGGTGGGGTGTCCCTCTGCCCGGCAGATGTCCCACAGCAGAGCTGGCGCATAGGTGACCACAGAACTGCCCAGCTCTTGGGCTCAGATGGAAGCCCAATAGGCTGTTTCCCAAACGATGTTATATTGGGGAGTCCCTGGGTACCTGTATGCTCCATAGGAACATTGTTATACCTACCATTTTATCTGTAAAATTTTCCATGAAATAGTCAGTTTTAACATGTTTTTCTATATATTTCCTGAATTTCATCAGAAATATTTTCCTTGTAGATATTCAATTTTATCAGAAAATGTTTATAATTCCACTTTCATACAATTTAGGAATATTTTTATGCCTACCATTTTATCTGTATAATTTTTCCATGAAATAGTCAATCTTAACGTGTTTTACTATATATTTCTTCAATTTTGTCAGAGATATTTTCCATGTAAATCTTCAATTTTATCAGAAAAATGTTTATAATTGCACTTTCAATCAACTTAGAAATATCTTCATGTCTACCATTTTATCTGTATAATTTTCCATAAAATAGTCAATTTTAATGTTTTTCTATATATTTTTTCAATTTTTATCTGAAATATTTTGCATGTAAATCTTCAATTTTATCAGAAAATGTTTATAATTCTATTTTCAATCAACTTAGGAATATTTTTATTTCTACCAATTTTTCTGTATAATTTTCCATGAAATAGTCAATTTTAACATGGTTTTCTATATATTTCTTGAATTTTATCAGAGATTATTTTCCTTGTAGATCATCAGTTTTATCAGAAAATGTTTATAATTCCATTTTCAGTCAACTTAGAAATATTTTTATGCCTACCATTTTTAATTTTCCATGATAATCTTCAATTTTAATGTTATTTCATATTTTTCTACAATTTTATTAGGAATATTTCCCATATAAATCTTCAGTTCTATCATTAAATATTTCTACTTCCTTTTTCAATTAATTTTGTAATGTTTTTATGTCTACCATTTTACTCTTTAATTTTCCATGAAAATTGTTAATCTTAATGTGTTTTTCTATATGCTTCTTCAATTTTGTCAGAAACATTTTCCATATAAATCTTTTATTTTATCATAAAATGTTTTTACTTCCTTTTTCATTAAAAAATGAAAAGAGAAGCTAGACTTTGCCAAAATTGAAAAAAAAAAAGACCTTTGTGGAATTGTGTTGGAATTTTGGCAGGGGTTTGCACTGAACCTATAGTTGCTTTGGTATGATGACCAATTTTACTATATTAAACGTACTGATTTATGACCTTGGAGATTTGTTCATCTGATATCTTCTTCAATTTCTTTCTTCAGTATCTTAATGTTTTTATCACACAAGGCTTTCACTTGTTTGGTGAGAGTTTTTCCTAGATACATCATATTTTGTGGTTATTGTTATGTGTGTTGTTTCTCTGATGCCTCTCTCAGTCCATTTAACATCTGTATATAAAAAGGCTACTGATTTTTCTGCATTACTTTGGTACCCTGCTATTTTGATGAAAGTGTTTACCAGCTGTAGTAATTTCCTGGTGAAAGTTTTAGGGTTACTTATGTATACTATTAAATATGCAAATAGAGATAATTGCAATTTGTTTTTCTTAATCACAGTCAGTTGTCTTATTTTCTAGCTGATTTCAAATTCTTTTTTTCTTTTTCTTTTTTTTATTTTCTAAGTTTTTTTTTATTTACATTCCCAATGATTTCCCCTTTCCCGGTTCCTCCCTCCCCGAAAGTCCCATAAGCCCTCTTCCCTCCCCCTGTTCCCCATTCAACCCCCTCTCGCTTCTCTGTCTTGGTATTCCCCTACATCCACTCTTTCCAGGACCAGGGGTCTTTCCTTCCATCTTCTTGGAAATCAATTGATACATGAATGTGTCTTGAGTATTCTGAGCTTCTGGGTTAATATCCCCTTATCAGTGACTGCATACCATGTGTGTTCTTTTGTGATTGGGTTACCTTGCTAAGGATGATATTTTCCATTTCTGACCATTTGCCTAAGAATTTCATGAATTCATTGTTTTTAATTGCAGAGTAGTATTAAAAACAGCACTCTGTTTTTTAATGCCTTCTCTGCCTAAGCTTGACTGTCCTGGAACTTGCTCTGTAGATTGACTTTGAACAAGAAGCTGTAAAGTTGAATAGATCTGCTTGCCTCTGTCTCCAGGGATTAAAGATATGTATGACCCTGCCTAGCCCAACGTTTTTCTTGGCTACTATTCATGCTGCCAAGGTTATAGACTAAGGTAAATACCCATTTCTGGTGGGAGTGCAAATTCATGCTGCCATTATGTCAATAAATGCGGTAGTTTCTCAAGAAGATGGGAATCCATCTATCTCAAATTTCAGCTATATCACTATTGGACATATATCCAAAATAATACAGTACAGTACAAAAGAGTATCCTTCAGTACAGAAACTTGTTCAACCATGTTCATTGTTGCTCTATTAATAATAAGTAGAAATTGATAATAACCTAGATGTCTCCCAACAATAGATTGGATAAAGAAAATGTGATATATTTATACTTAATGATTTCCGCTTATGTGCTTTTATGCCATTTCTGAATGTGTGAACTTCTTTGATTTTGTGTCTATGTTGTTTTTTACAGAACTATTCAGCAGTAACTCTGTAGATGAAGGCAGAACATTGACTTATTTATCTAGATGGGTCTTAGAAGGTGATTAAATGTGTGTTTGAATAGGTGAAGAAATATTTTGGAGAGAGAGAGAAAGGGGGGGAGAGGGTCCATCTTTTCTCTCCTCAAATCACAGATAATTATTACAAATTTAATTTACCACTTCAGAGGTATATTTCTTCCAACTTCTTTTCAGACAAATACTAATCCCTATTCTTATATCCCTTAATTCTTATAGGATCAATTGCTTTTGGAGTAAAGCATACCATAAACATTTATATAACAAATTTTATTGTAATGATATAAGGCATGAAGAAGCACCACTGTAGTCTGTTAAAAAATATGGAAGATATATATATATATATATATTACTCAGCCCATTCTACAATGAGATATTACTTGCCATAAAGTGAACTTACCTAAAGGTGCTTTACCAATTAACGTGTTCATCTGCTTTTGTTTTTGAGTTAAATTTTACCTGTGATAGCATACTGTATAATAAATGTCTCTTTTTTTGCTTGTTTTGTATGTGATTGACAGTTTTTTTTAGTTCACCATGCGCATAACGGGCATGAGCAAATAAACCAATGCCTATTGATAAGCTTTAATGACAAAGCTGAGAGTGTGAGCTAGGTAGCACCTAACATGGTAAGGCAGTGCAATCCAGGTTAAATTTAGAAGGCAGAAGGGAGGGGGGAGATTGTGAGAGAAGGAAAAAGAGGAGTAAAAAAAAAGAAAAGAGAAGAAAACACAGAAGGAAAAGAATAAAGGGATGTGTGAGAAGAGAGGAAGGAAGAAAGGAGAGGGGTGGGGAGAGATGGAAGAGGAAACAAAGCAGTAATACAGTGGCTGGTGTAAGGTGGTACTGCAGTAGCATTTAGGAATTTACACATCTTTCCCTTCAACCTCTCAGTACATGCATTGCCACCTTAACTTATAAAGGAGATGGAGCTGCTGGAATATTAAAATACTTTGGCATTGTGATTGAATTGTGTATCAATAGCATATGGACTAGATAGGTTAAAACATTACACACTCTAATATGTTATTCTTCCTGAAGTGCATGGCGTGTGTGATGTGGTGTGTGTGTGTATGTGTGAGTGTGTGTGTGTGTGTGTGTGTGCGTGCATGTCTTTCTGTCCAACTGACTGACGTTTAGATATGAAACCACAAACACAGAAGACATTGCCAATTCTGCAGTATGCATACCCTTCATTTTCAATGATGGCATGTAGCTCTGGGAGGCTGGAGATGATGATTTCCAGCTCATGGATGCTAAGTATTAGTGCAGATTGCTCTCTCATAGTACACAAACTGGGGACAAGGACAGCTCAGAACTTTGGAGCTTGGCATGATGAACTGGAACTTAGAGTGTCTCTGGAATGGGAGATAAAGGAAAGTTTCTTAAATGTACATATGCTTATGTAAATTTTATTATATTAAAATCATTATAGTATATACTATTGTTAATGTCTATTATTCTAAAAGGGGAAACTTGAGGCTCATAGTAAAGACAGTCCCAAATTTATGATAGCTCTTTTTGTTTTTTTTCAAATTTATTAGAATATACCCTCACAATAAATAATATAGTTAAGTATGAGTCAAGAAGTTTCCATGTCTATTAAATATCATAGATAAGACTCAAACATGTTGTATTTTGTCTCTAATGTTCTCACATTGTACACTGGGCCACTCTCTCTTTTCAAACCCCATGCTTATGGGGTGACACAATCTGTTCTTCCACTCACTGAGAAGAGCTGATGGCTGCTAGTAACAGAGTAAGAGGAGAGAAAGTGAGAATATTACTGGGCATGGTGGGTGCCTTGTAAATGTTATCAGTCCTTCAAAACTGCAATATCCTTGAACTTGCTCATAATTTCTCTCTCTTTGACTCTCTATATAACAGCAACTTGAGGGATAAGTTTTTGCATTCCACTGGTGGTAGAGTTTAGATGGATGTCCCTCAAAGCCCATATATTAAAAGCTCGATTGACAACATATGACACTATTGGAGAACCCTCATCCTTGTTTCTTCTCTCTTTGCTTTCTACCCACAATGAAGCAAGGGTTTACTCTCCTCTGCATTACCACCTTATTGTGCTGTCTTCCTACAGGATAGAAAATAATGGGTCAAAAGAGGATGGACTGAGACCTTCAACAGTGAACCCAAAAAAACACTTCCTTTCAAGGAATTTAGCTCTGCTATTTTGCTATATTAATGGAAGCTAGTATAGCTGACTAATACTATCACTTTCAACATTATTTCGAATCACCTTTTGTTCAGAGCCATAGAATTTTGGGCCTAGGGTGATATGTGAGCATTGAGTGACAGGATATATTTGACTAAATATGAACTCAGCAACATTACTAGAAAGATTATTCTATGTGATTGTTCCAAAGGCAATGGCACATAGAGTCATCTTCATGTCTAATAGGATGAGTGCAGTGTAGTCATGGAAATGGAGCCTTCTGTTCTTCTCCTTAAAGATATTTATAAGGAGGCGAGATCTCACCCTCGGAGAAGTTTTCTTCCTCTTGTTCCCATATAAGGCTATATGCACCCATCTATTTTGATAGACACATGACTAACAGAATATCAAAACCACAGAGATATTAATGACACTATGTTCATGAGAGTCTTTCACTGGGCAGCAGTGCAAACAGAATTTATTTTTGAATTTAAATGTACTTTATTTTTAGATAACCTATATGAGACATTTTTTCTTACAATAACAATAACAACTAAACAAAAAAAACCATGCCTCCACTTCAAATAAATCACAGTCAAAATAAAAGCTCAAGATGACATCAGTCCCATTTGTCCTAAGTTCTGGTGTTGTATGCTTGGTAAGCAGCAGCTAATTATGGTGACAGACGATAGATCCAATTTGTTAACATTTGTCCATCTCTAAGCTATCCTTAAAGAAAATCATGAATGGAGTCACACCATTAACACTAATCCAGGAGAGCAACCATACCATCTGGATTCATGTTTTCATCAATAAAAAACTGGTAGTTATTGAAATTAGCAAGGATGTGCTTAATTTGCTCCACAGCTTCAGTCATAAAAGGCTTTACTCTTTCTGGTTTCTGTTCTTCAAGTTTGTCTTTGAGTAATTTCATGTAGTCTTTAATGTGCTTTGTGTAGGCGTCTTTTGTGAAGCTGGTTTCTTTTAAGTGATGGTTCATGACAATGTCAACAATGGTGACTCTGCTTTCAGTACTTTCGCCCTCTGGACCTCCAGTGGAAGCATTTCTACCCTTGAGCGAGTCATACATTTCACCCTCTGTTCTACTGACCATCTTGCCCTTCACCTCCAGGCAAAGCCCATCTGCAATATCCCAGATCTTGTAGATGTTGGAGAACAGCTTGTCATGGCTAATGAATCCCAGTAGATGATCATGGTGGTGGCTGGGGACAGCAGCGCTACCCTAACAGCACAGAGTGAGTGCTATGCAGCCGATGTGGCACACAGGGAGAGGGGGGAGTGATCAGAGGGGAGTGGGAAGAATTGTTAATCAGATTTCTGTTACCATAAGAAAAATATTGAAGACAATTGATTTGTAAAGGAGAGATTATTCTGATGTAGAGTGGGGAGTTTGTAGCTTATGATCTATTGGCCTTTCTGCTTTGGACTTGTGACAATGCAGATCAAGAAAATGCTTAGGTCAGGATGCAAAAGAGAGAGACTGGATTCTTATTCTCCTCTTTAAGGAACACACCCAATGACCTAAGACCCTAGGGACCATCTCTTAACCACTAATAACCACTAATAGCCCCAAACTGGGGCAAATATACTAGGCTTTGGAAAGCATCTGGATACAAACTATAGCACTACATAACCATCTTGCCCTTTTAATACTACTTTTCTCTGTTGTAGAGAAGATTATTGTGTAACAACATAGACTTTCTTCACCAAATGTTCATGTTCATGATTTCCTGGAAAATGACCCACAGGAAGGGTGATCCATGAATATATCTTAAAAATACAACACTGAAAATGAATCTTGGATCTATATCCTGAGAAAAACTGAAAAATAGTTAAGAACCCATAGTTGAACTTTTTAAGTACCTTTCAGTATTAAGTACCTAAAGAATCTGGTCAAAACCCAGAAAAATTCATCATTCCATCTTCTTTGTTTCCAGTTGTGTTGGTGTTATGTATATATTGGGCACAGGAAGTTGGCTAGATTTCTAATATCAGACATGGTTTGATTCCTATTGAGTGGGTCTAGTGTTTAATTAGACAGCTGTTGCTTACCACTAATATATAAGTGCCACTTACTGCACTTTTATGAATATTTTGCTGTGTGATTGCTGTGGTTCATAAGTGTCATAGCTGGGTATTTTCTGGTACCATTAAAGCTAGTCACAGGTAACAGGTTTTCAGGTTAGATGCAGTTAGAATAATACAATTCCTGGGTCGCTAGTATCTGGTGTCTATAGCCATAACAACTTATCTTCAACCCATGAGAGGCTACCAAGGACAATTGCCACAGTTTATTTTGTTTTGGGAGTCACTGGGACTACCCTGACCAACCATTATAAAGGATATTCCTCATGATTCGTACTGGTTAATTTTTTTAAAGATTTATTTATTTATGTATGTGAGTACATTGTTGCTGTCTTCAGACACATCAGAAGAGGGCATCAGATCCCATTACAGATGGTTGTGAGCCACCATGTGGTTTCTGGGATTGAACACAGGACCTTTGGAAGAGCAATCAGTGCTCTTAACCACTGAGCCATCTCTCCAGTCCTACTGGTTAATCTATAATTCTTGGGGGAAGCATTGCCAGATATAGTGGTGTGTGTGTGTGTGTGTGTGTGTGTGTTTGTGAGAGAGAGAGACAGAGAGAGAGAGAGAAAGAGAGAGAGAGAGAGACAAACAGAGAGAGAGAGAGCGAGAGAGAGAGAAAGAGAGAGAGAGCGAGAGAGAGAGAGAGAGAGAGAGAGAGAGAGAGAGAGAGAAATGTATAACTTACAGCCACTCCTAAACATTTACATCAAGGATTCTAATTCAACATAATTTCATGGAGATAGATGCAAAGTTCTGCATCTCTAGTTTTGAGGAACATAGCACTAATTTTAATAATTGGTACTAGCCCACATTCTCAGAAACAACAACCCCCACTGCTACATCTTTGCCAAACTAGATAGCACTTGTCTAAGTAACAACCACTCTGACCATGTAAGACGAAATCTCAGTGTAATTTTCATTTGCATTTCTCACATAGCCAAAGACATTGAACTTTTGCATCACTGACTTCATCTTTTGCTAAGAAAATCATCACCAATAACAAAAGTCTCATAATCATAATTGTCAGATCATTACTTGGCCATTGAAGGTCACATAACCCTGCTTTGCAGTTTTAGAGCATTCATTCTTAAAGACAGTCATTCTGATCTGACACACAGATACTGTTGCTCACATAACATTCCCTTCAGGATTAGTTCCTTTCCCCTTGTCATCCATTGGTCCTGGACCCTTAAATATGGGACATTCTATTACTGATTGTCCCAGTTTGCTTTCTATTACTGTAACATAAACAAACAAACATAACAAAACAAACAAACAAAAAACCAAAAACAAGACCAAAAGCAACTTGGAGAGAAATGAGTTTATTTCATCTTCATCTTCCAGGTAACAAAAATCACTGAGGAATGTCAGGTCAGGAACTCAAGCAGATTGGAAACTTGAAGGCAGGAAATGAAGGTCAGGCATGAAAGAATGCTCCTTACTGACATCTTTTCCCTGGATTTCTCAGTATGTTTTCTTATATACTTCAGGATCACCTTACCAGGGATAGGGCTAACCACAGTGGACTGGATCCTTTCACATCAAACATCATTAAGAAAATGCTCCATATGCTTGCTTACAGGCTAATCTGATGCAGACACTCTCTTAACTGAGGTTTCCTCTCCTCAGGTAACTCCAGATGGCATGAAGCTAACAACAACAACAACAACAACACAACAAAAATCCAAAACTAATTAGAACTGTGGTTCTTAGTTATATATTCTTCAGGATTCTGTTTCTTTTTGCGTATAGAGCTATTTCTGTGGATGGAAAGCAAACAATGGGAACATCTAACAGAATGTTCCCTAAAGTGTATTATCTGCAAAAATCTAGACTCATCTTTTTTTTTTTCCTAAGGTTTTTATTTACATTCAAAATCATTTCCCCTTTCCCGTTTCCTCCCTCCCCAAAAGTCCCATAAGCTCCCTTCCCTCCCTCTTTTCCCCATTCAAACCCCTCTTGTTACTCTGTCCTGGCGTTCCCCTACATCCAGTCTTTCCAGGACCAGGGGTCTCTCCTTCCATCTTCTTGGAAATCTATTGATATGGGTATTGTGTCTAGGGTATTCCGAGATTTTGGATTAATATCCCCTTATCAGTGACTGCATACTATGTGTGTTCTTTTGTGTTGGGTTACCTCACTAAGGATGATATTTTCAAGTTCTCACCATTTGCCTAGGAATTTCGTGAATTCATTATTTTTAATTGCAGAGTAGTATTCCATTGTGTAAATATACCACATCTTCTGAATCCATTCCTCCGTTGAGGGACATCTGGGTTCTTTCCAGCTTCTGGCTATTATAAATAAGGCTGACTCATCTTTATTAAATAAACATTCATTTGTTTCAACTATCAAACAAGTGCAGTGATATATAGCGCTTTTATGATGTATCTATTCTCCATGAGATATTCACAGTTCACATACATACACATAGATATACACATTCATATAACACAGAGAGGCATTATCACATGTCTCCTCTGTACTGTGAGAAAAGATGTATATTCAGTGACCCTAAGTGGTAAGCTCAACTGGACTATCAGGCTATCAGCCTAGGTCCTGTCTCGGTCACCCCAATGACCCTATTCTTCATTGCCACCATCCACCTACCCTCAACTTCACATTGAGTGGATGACATTGTTTTGTTCTTTTCCAGACTTTAAGCAGTCACATGTACTTCAGAAATATGTGATTTAACATATCAGAAGGTACACAAGTTTTCAAATTATATTTTTCTCTGCAACTTTCCTCCTTATGTGACTCTATAAATGTATAAACAAGGCTCTTTGGAAGAGTTACAGACCATAGAAAACAGTTTTAAGAAGGACTTCATCCTAGAAATGTCAGGAAACATTAGCAGATGAAAATAATGTCATCTAAATATGCAGAATAGATTGCATATAAAACATACACACATGATATATATATGTATATATATACATATATAATGTATAAAATATATGACACATTCTTTTATAGTTATTTCTACTTTTATTATAACATGAACCTCATTTATCCCTAAAATCTGAAAAAAGTCCCCTGAAAGTTCTGAATGCCAAAATGATATCACAAACAGAAAATTTCACTGAAATTGATTTCATTCACACCATAATTGAATCTATTCTGTAAAATTACCTTCCACCATTCTGTATAAAGTAGGTACAAGCTATGTTTTGTGTTTGTGTGGATTCTAACTCCAAGGTATAGCATTATGTATATGTAAAAGTGCCAAATATCTGGAGAATATCTGAAACATCAGATACTGTTACATCAGATTTTAGATAACTCATATTCAACTTATAAGTTAAAAATTATTGCTCAGTTTCTAAAGATATCCTTTTCTCCCAGATAAGACTGAATCAAAATTTAGTTTGGTGTGCATGGAAAAATTAATTATATCTGTTAGGAAATAGAAACTACTCTAACATTTTTACTGATACTCTCTAAGGCAACATGTGCAGATTATGGTAAGAAAAGAAATGGAGCATAAAAGAAAATAGGGAGCATAGGACTTTCCATGTGGTGTGTGCTGCTATGGCAACAGAAAACATTTCTGTTAAGATTGCCCCAGCTGGGTACAATCAGAGCCAGAGCATCTAGGGGACAGCTAGGAAGACTGAGAATTAACGAAATCATAGGACTAATGGAGCTGGGTCATGGAAAGAAGGGGTGGGCTCTGGAGGCACTTACTACTAAGTACAGAAGCACAATGCATTTCATTGGCTGCCTTAAATTATTGATTGGGTAGGCTTCAGAGGCCCCCAAAAGTCTACATTTGTAATAAGGCCTGAAGTCTCTTCTTATGCTATTGGTAATTATCTTCTCCGTGAGGTTCCTGTCTCACATTGATAGAGACTGTTCTCCTGTTTTCCATATATTTCCTCTCTGGAAAAAATCTGTTCATAGTCCATGAAACTCATTTCTCACAAAATACACTTGATAATAATTGTAATATGATGGTATTATTTTAATCATGTTCTATGTCCACATTGTATTAAATTTCAGACTCAAAGGGATGCATGCAGACTACAAAGCCTATAGCCATGTCTACTAGTGGAAATAAATCTGAGAATCTAATACAAAGTACTTTGACATGAGATATAAAAAGGCAGACAAGAAAGTTTAAAACTTCAAAGTATAATCTTCCCCAGCTTTCCCTGGACTAAGGCAGAGGCAGGAGTGATAGACCCTCATGTTGCTTTTCTCAGCCAGGAGAAGAGAAGTATGACAAATGGGTCTGGATACTCACCTCTTTGAGGGAACTCTCTCTTCTGAACTTCTCAGCCTTCTGCTTCTTCATAGACTCCTGTGGTCTGTGGCCTAGGTCTGTGTCTGAGGCTCTCTTCCACATCTTCTAGTGCTCAATTATTTCCTCTGTTCACTGAGATGCTCATTGGAGCAGAAGTGTCACATGCACATGCACATGCATGCACACATGCATGCTTGTACACATCTGAAACAAGGATAGAGGAATGGTGGTCCATTGTTATACTGTCTGAGTGTGAGGAAGGTGGACCTGATGTTTGGGCACACCGTGTGAAGTTGTGCCTCTATATTCATTTATATATTCTCTATATTCTGTACTGGTAGAGAGCTAAATATTGACAGGATCTTGGTATCATTATTTCCATGGCCCATCACTGGTCTCATATTTTGTAAATATTCATTCTTTCTCACCTGCTTAAAGACAACTAGAATTGTATCTGATTGAATGTAATAAGGATCTGATGCCCATTATCTGGGCAGGAAGTAGAGGATGGAACTTCTGGACAGAGAGAGGGAGAAGAAATAAGACACAGGAAATTTGCCTGGGACATAGAGGCAAATGGATGGACCAGAGCAGAGAGGTAGAGCGGCCCATGTAGATGGATGTAGTGTCAGGATTAGTAGGGTTAAGTTTAGAGTATCAGGGAGACTGCCCAGCTTATGTATAAAAACTTCATTGTTAATATAAATCTATATATAATATAATAGGGACTTTGTGTCATTATTTATATTGCTGGTGGGTCTGAGCTATTCCTGCTTCAAACCAGAAGACAAAGTCACTTAAATTTTCTTCCCTGAGTCCTTATCTCTACTCAGGACTTCTGTCATGCTGTAGCGAAATGATAGAGAAGTCAATGATTTTGAGGATGGTGACCTTCGGTGGGAGTCAGTGGGTCAGGTCGATAGCTGTATGTTGTGTTACTGATAGGTTTGTATTGCTTCCCCACTGGTTTCACAACAGAGTCCCCTAAGTAACTTATAACGCATCAGTGAGCCCTCTATTTCCCTTCTCATGTAATTATTTGTGGTTGGCGGGGTCATTTTTTGATGGAGTGTAGCTTCACAGATGATTCCTAGATTAGCTGGAAGCTCTGACTAATTCTTGAGGCCCGGCCCCTGGATCAGCAGCTGTGCAATCACTTGGTAAGTTGGTATAAATACAAATGCTGGTGCCCACCGAAACCACAATCTCTGATGCAGAACTAGCCTTCCTCTGTTTCTCAACGTCATCATGTGATTCTGCTGTGGGATTTTGAGAATGACTGCTGTAGATAACTGAAAGGCCTGGTGGAGAAAGAACAATGTGAAGCCCAAAGAGACGGAGCAAAGCAAAAGAGCCCTCTGAACAAAGAGTAACTTATCTAATTAAAAGAAATCTGCTCATTTTATGTGTATGGGAGTTTTGCCTGAATGTAGGTCTATGTACCATGTACGTGTCTGGTTCCCACAAAGGCCAGAAGAGGGTCCCGGATCCCCTGGGACTTGAGGTACAGACTGTTGTGGGCCATCATAGGGGTGCTGGGAATCAAATTTAGGTCCCCTAGAAGAGCAGACAATGTTCTTAAGTGCTGAGCCATCTCTCCAACCAGAGAAAAATTTTAGTTTTAACACTAACATTTCCTGCCTGCTTCATATAGAAGCATGGTACATGCAACTTTTTTATTGTCTACAGTGACATTGCCTGTACACTTTTGAATGGACAGACAGTGGAATGAGTGGACAGGAGAGATGTATGGCCACCTTAGCCAGTTGGATATACCTGTAAGGTAGGTACAGTTACAGTTTTGTTGAGCTGAAGGAAGCATCTTCTACCTATTCCATAATGCTGCCATTCTCTCTAGGGGATGGAAATCTAAAGCCACTCAAAGATCAGGGTCAGAGTTGAAACCTCTTAAAATCGTGGACCTACTTGTCTGAGGTGCTTCCTAGAGAATTTGAGTTAAACAGTGAAGATTACTGCAACTAAGAAAAGTATCATGTAGGTGAGAAAAGGGAAGGCAGATGTGAGTAGAGCATATATATAGATAGTATCAGTTCAAGGAGAGTGGCAGCCGGGAATCCATCCTTCTCTGTTGCAGTCTGCTTAGGACCTTGTGAACCACAGGAAACCAGGCCCTGATTAATGGAGTCACAGGTAACCAGTGTGAACCTCGAACTCTCAACATGACACATACCAAGTCTCACAGGCCACAGGCACCTTAGCTTTCCCTTCTAACCCTCTCCCCTAGCTCTCAAGCCAATGTAGCTTCCAAAGCTATAGCATGATATTTTTCGATTTATTCTCTAGAAAAAGGAGAAGATCTTACTCGGAAAGTAAGCTTTCCAGCAGGGGAATGAAATTGGGTTCAACCTGGGTATAAATAGATGCATATTTAACTTGCCCACTGAAGGTCTACAGTAATCCCCTTACCTAGCTGTGCTTTGCAAAACTGGTCAGAACTAATGTGTGTAGTGTGGCTACTGTTTCCCTAAAATGAAGCAGAATGTCAGTGCTTTCGGTCAAATAATGAAACATAGCTTCTGCTTGGCCAGGCAGCTTAGAAAAACTGTTTACTGGACCTTTCAAATGTCAGTAGGCACTCCCATGCTTCCCACAGTGTGAGCAAGAATGTGATAGGAAGCTTTCTGCTTAGGAAGCAGGGATGTGAGCTACTAAAATCAGAACTAAAAGCTTGTGTAGCTTTCTCCACTTCAGACACATTTCTCTATGGTGAGCACAGTCTTTTCAGGCCACCGATAGCTCCCCTTGGTAGCAGGTCGGCATTTTTGAGACTGAGGAGAGATGTGAAGCAGGCCAGCAGTTACTAGGGATGAGTGTGAAAGGAAAGAGCTGAGATATATTCCGGCTGTTGTTATGGTAGCCATGGAGCCAGGCTCTTCACTTTCATCATCTCGAACCTTATGGCAGCTTTGACAGGTAAGTGCAGTTGTCTCTATGTAAGAAAGCAAGAGATCACCATGTTCTTCATGTATTTAACTTGCCAAGGCCACTCATTTGCATCAAAGGCTCATAGTTCAGGTCGAGGCCACTCATTTGTATTGAAGGCTCATATAGCTGAATTCATTCCCAGATACATCTGAAGGCTCCAGCTAACTGAAGAATCCTGGGAAACACAAAAGAGGAGGAGACAGACTCCTCTTATTGCCCATCCTTTATGGCTTACCTGTGTGATATACCTCTTTAGATTCACTGGGGTCTGGAGGCCTCGTGTGAACTGAATATTGCTAGCTAGGCCACAGTTTCAATTACATGCTTTTAAATATCTGTGTTCACAAACCAACAGCCTTTGTGAGCTTTTAAGTCCCCAAAGCAACTTCTAATTAGGTGTTCATAGACAATATCTTGGAATCTGTATCTAATTTACAGCTGACAGAATCAACTGTCAATGAAGATGGAAAAGGGCATCCTCTTGATAATGCCTCCCTCAGGAAGATGTAGTGCAGATTCGTTTCAGCATGAATCACCTACCTCGTCTCCTTTCGAACTCAGGACAGGTAAGGTGCAATTTGTACCAGAGAAGGCTTAGTGAAAAGTTCGTTTCTTCCTATCCCAGCCTTCATTCTAACACAGGGACACTGTGAAGTTTAGGATTGCAGTTTATTCAGAGGCATAGCAAGAAGATAATATGGTTCTTATATTCATGTGCGTTTCCAGTAGAAAACGGAAAGTCCTATGGAGTCTGTAGTTCTTAGTGAGCCCAGGCTATTCCTCATGGCAGACAACAGGACAGATGCACTCAAAACACATGCTTCTGAAGACTGAATTAATACTTGTAACAAGGATTATTTGCAAATGGATCACCCAAAGATAGATAGCTCCTCAACCACTTAAAATGAATTTGAGACGAAAAGGTCGTCTTCTTCTTGAAGAGAGTCAGGAATCTGACAGGTTTTTTACAACCCTGAATATTAGAGTGGAGTTTCCATCTGCATGACATTTATTCCTTCTGTACAGGTCAGCTACAAGAGCATGGACCCATTATACAATGATGGTAGAGCAGCACATCTTTTGAGACCTGCCTCTTGTCTCTGCACTCATTGAAGTCGTACTGATAAATTGGAAATGTACCACAATTCAAATCAAAGCTACCCTTACATGGAAACATTGTTCTTTATGGCTGTAGATCTAGGACTAGACAGCAAGCAAGTTGCCCAGCATATATGAGGCTGACCGGCTACATTATCCATACTGAGGTATGTATGTGTAAAAGTATAGTGGTATGGAAATATAGAAGCTTTTCAGACACTTTCAGAAAAAGGTATGAAAGACTTGCTGTTAAAATTCTGACAATGGAACCAGAGTGTAGGCAAATCAGCTGAGCTTCATTTGTTCATTACTAATAACTTTTGTGAGTGGTTGGGGCTGAAAGGCAGACATGGGATTTAAAATCCACTGCTTATCTTCATGACTATTTTTAATTTTGTACGATGTGACACCAATGCAAAAGGAAATTGAGAACATTCTAATTTTGTAGTAACTTGTTTAACTGGTTGTTGCACAGTAGGAAGTAGGGGAGGCCGAGGACTGGAAGGAATTGGTGCTAGGTCCTTAAAGTGTAGCTTGGGTTGCAAGGAAGCACACTAAAATGTCTACTGTCTCTCTGAGGCTGAGGGTATAATTGAGGGTAATCATGACCAGAATTGGCTTAGAAATTTTGAACACTGTTTTAAAACAATTGATCTGGGATAGTCAAGAGCTTTTATCAAGCCTGATTTTCACATAATCTGGAAGCTAGATATTTTTCCCAGAGATATTTTAAGAGAACTCTATGCATCTATTCTCATAGGATATTAGTGATAGGATGAAATGATGCAAATTTGGAATAACGTAGAAAAGGAAGAAAATGTAAGATTCAGCATGAATTAAGAACACTGTAGAATCAGCTGATGACAACGAGAGTGGATTGTTTCAGTGAAAAAGCACTGAAATAGAACTGTGGATTTTTTCTTTACAGAATAGTTATTATTTTTCATTTATTCTCTCTAGCAGAGCAAACTACATTTCTATACTCTTTCCACTTGATACTTCCAAAACCTACTTAACACTTGTAATGGAAATTGATCAATCAGATGGCAGAGTATACAAATGTTGCTTTTCTAAAGTGGCTAAGGCAGCATTTTGGGGTCATACATTCTTCCAAAACCTTTCCTTTTGCTCCTTAAGACTAAGAACTGATGTGCCTGAGTAGGCTTGAGACCAAGAAATGTCCTCCAAGGTTGGGTTACAGGAGGGTCTGGGTTTCACCTGTTTTATATTCTTGCTCTATCTGTCTCTGTCTCCATTTTATATCAGTCTCTCCTCCCTCACTCTGCATGTGTGTTAGCACATGTGCCCGTGTACATGTGGTATCTTCCTCTTTTTTGATGTTTTTCTGTGTGTCTACCTGTGATTCTCTGGCTCTCTTTGGATATTCAACCCGGGAAGCTGACTACCCCGTTGTGATTTATTTGAGGACCCTCAGGCCACAGGAGAGACCATAAATAGGTGTTCCCAGTAACAGCCTTGGCTGGCTTAATTAGCAATAGTTGTAATAAGCACGGGGATATGAATGAGGAGAAGGTCCATCTCATCCTTCAATCGTCCTAGGATCACCAAATGGATCAGGAAGTCATTATCACTTCAGTTTAGCTCAGAATGCTGATTCATAGTCAGAACCAATGTTGTTGATTTGACTGGGCCACAGAAAACTGACTGCAGTGTGTGCGGCCAGGGCTGGAGAGGGAATAGGGCACTGTAGAAGGGTCTAGAAAAGCACTGTAAAACTGCCCCTTTTTTTCTTCTGGAGGACTATGGAAACCACAAAGTCCCATTGTGCACAGGGGCTGGGGGCAGCTGCACTGATGTATGGTGAGCATCTATGGGTTTAAGTGGCTTCATTCATCATATAAAGTATTCTGTGACTATACTTTATAGAAGGCCTCAATTGCAGCACTTTAAAGCACTGCAGAAGAATATAAAGCCATAGATAATTTTAATTGTCTTTGTTTACTTGCAGTAAGTCAGGCTACCGAGTATGATCCCTAGCCCTTAATCATTTTCAAACACTTACATAGCATACATATGAGGACTCTTTCCAGACCGGCTCAAGGTTCTCCCTCAGGCTTCTCCCTCTCCTGTCCTATGCAGTGACTCATATTTTTCACACACATTTTTTACTTTTCATGGTAGTTCAGAATCTTAAGAGCAGGAGTTCACTCCTGGCCACTCTCCAGGCCACTACTCCTGGGTTCATGCTTCTCACAGAACAGGCAGAAGTGAAAGCAACAAGGCAGGGTCATGTTCAGCTGGGAGCCTGTCTTTATGGAGTTTCGCCTGTAGGTGGCAGTGCAGCTCTGTCGTGCTCCCTGCTGGTAACTCCTGCTTGGACCCAAAAAGGGATCTAATAGATATTCCCCCCTGAAATCTTTATGATTTTCCCACCTTCCCAGAGTCAGGGCTGATTTTGATCTCTCAGTATTAGAGCTCTGCCAGACACAACAGGAGTTTTGGGTGTGGGAGAAGCAGGCACAGCCTGTATGAACAAGGGCAGGGAAGAGAATTGTGATGTAGAATGTGATGCTGAATGAGAGAGAAGAGTGCTGGTTGGGAAGGCCGAGGTGCTGTTACTTCCCTAGTCTGTGCTTCATCAAGGAACTGAAACAAAAGCCAGGGTGGAGTTAGTGAACCTGAGCTCACTCTTAACTGCCCAGTTCTGTTCTAGCTGAGTCAGTAGTGGTCACGGTAGATCCAACTTTAATAATTACATCAAGGAGCCCAACAAAGGAACTAGCCTGGGAGACCAGAAGGTGCAGCCAGGTGCAAACCATCTTCTGTAGTATGACTGTGACTCTAAGGAGTCAGGGACCAAGTCAGCCTCCTCTCAGGGGGAGTGTCTCTCTGTTCTGGGATAGGGGTGGAGTTTGGTAGGTGTTCCAAGAGAGTGACAGTCCACATCAAGATCTAGCCACATTGTGTACACAGACTCTTGCCCCTGGCAGTACATTTTTTTCTGGGCAACAACTTTCCCATAAGGACTTTGAAAATCAAACATCTTCTTGACCTAGTGAAAACTACACTTGCCTTGACTTTAAAGGCACAGTATTTTTCTTGAAATTAGGCAGGGCAAGGAAAAAAACAGAAAAATAACTGAATTGTAACATGAGTAACCTGAAAAAGCTTATGATGTGTGATTTACTAGAAGGATCCTTCTGACCTAGTGTGGGGGTCCAGGCTGCAGGTGACTCAGGCAACACTTTTCTAACATTTGCATACACACATTTAGGGTGTGGCCTTTGCTCCTACATATGGTCTTCTTTTTGAAATTACCACTTGTAGGGAAAGTGTCCTTCCATTCTGCCTTTAGAAGGGTTACCAGAAAGCAAAAAAGAAACAACTGTTGGACAGGAGCAACCAATTTAAATTCCTTCTTAAGTAATAGTAAATATTCTAGGAGCCTCATGCACACTTATGTTTGCTGAGAACAACTAGGGAGTGGCCAGCTCTAGGTGGTTGAAAGGCCTTTGTGGTTTGCGTGATCACTGAATTGGTTAGGTTGAACATATTGGTTATACGCAGAAGCTCTGCTTAGGCATCTTTGAGTCATACTAAGTCCTCGTGGGAGGCTATTACCAAGTGCTAATGCATCTGTCCTGGCATCAACTCCCACAGCATGAGCTGACAAATGGCCACATCACCTTCTCTTTCCCTCCCTCTCACTAAAGGCTGCTAGGAAGTACGAGGCTCGCAGTATGCTGCTTGTTATTTTCTTTGTCTATCTTGGTAGCTAACCATTTATTTTCTTTTCTTAGACCCTTTGGATTTTTCAGAGAGCACAGCCCTCCCCTGATGTCCAGACATATTGTAAGCCAGTGATTTCTGCACTGGCACGGTTAGGCTCTCAGTCTGTTAGCTACAGTTGCTAAGCTGCTTCCAGCTTCATGTCGCAAAGAACTCTGTGAAAGTCTCAGTAAATAGTATTAAGTCCCAAATGGATGATGACAATGAAATAGGCTTTAAGTTGGTGATAATGGGGTGATATATTTATTGTGTTGTGTGAGGACCAGGACCAAGAACTGGAACACGAGATGGGTCATGGGCAATTGGTATTATGCAAACACTGTATGAGATAGGAAATGGACTTTTGCTTCTTCTAAGAGTCATGATGAAAGGGTGGTGGGATTTGATACCATCCTGTAGAGGCAGGACAGTAGCCTATGGTACAGTGGTATTGGGCTCTACCTTCTTCCAGTTTTCTTCATATGCTCTTGTTTTTGTCATAAAGACTACCATGGAAATCAGAAGAAAGTTCTGGGGACCAGAGGCAATGTTGGGGATTTCTAAGCTTGCCCAGTAGAGATTCACAGGCCTGTTTTATCTTCCTCAGTGTGGAATGTGTTGAGCTATTTTAAAAACTCATTAAGTATTGATAATTTAAAAAGTATTTCAGTTGGGTATAGAAAGAAAGCTTTGTCATATTTTTTTTGGATGGACTTGGTGAGCGTTTTAGAATGGTCAGAGAACTATACACAAAGAACCACCCAGAATGCATGGGACTGACTGATAGGAGAGAGCTTCATCAAGCCTTGGTAATTAGAAGGAAATGAATTACTGATTGAGATAATTAGTGTTAATTGTCAGCTTATCAGAATCTATAATCACTGGGGAAATGGGCTTCTGAGTATGGCTGCAGAGGGATTATTTTGATTTATAGGTTTGGGAAGGCCAATCTTGACTATGGGTAGAACTGTTCTGTAGACCTGGGATCCTTAACTATTTAGATGAATGAAAGAAGCAAGCTGAGCAACAATGTGCATTTATACCTCTGTTTCTTATGGTGGACATGATGTAACAGCTGCTTCAAGTTTCCACTCTCTTGACTTTCCTATCTTAGTGAACTATACCTAAAACTGTGAGCTAAAGTCTTCCTTCTGTAAGGTACTTTTATCAGGGGACTTTATCCCAATAGGAAAGGAAACTAAGACATATCCTTTTTCTTTTTACCTATAACTGAGTAACTGGATCTGTTACATGTCTTCTGTAGCTCAGTTTGCATGATGGCCTGTTCTCAGATGTAAAATGGGGTTGGGTATGAGAACAATGTGGGCTCCTGGGGAAATTACCCCTTGGTATGGGAGATGTATTTTTGAGGGTTAGGTGTATGCATGCAAAAAAAAAATGTTCCTTTTGGCCCTAAGTTCTAAGACCAAGGCATCTTCCTCGTCAATACCAAGGCATCTTCGTCATTAATTATCAACCATGACTTTTAGATATATGATTTCTGATAGACAATGAGGTAGAAATATAATTGTAGGTTGCATAATGATATTTTAGTTGAACTGGATTGCCCATTTGATAGTGGACATATCATCTATCCTATATACAGAGCAGAGTAGTCATACAGCTTTATGTGTGTATACTTAATTGGATTTTTACAAAGGGGAAGTTACCTAACAATGCATTTCCTAAAATCTGTCTACAAACATTAATGACACATGATAATAATAGTTAAAAATCTCATATTATCGTATGTATGGCTGGAGTAATGCTCTGAGATCAGAATATATGGAGTTTCCTTTCAATTCTATGGTTCTTTCTTACCACCTGGTTGAAGCTTTCACTGCTGAGGTCCCCCCTTCATGATACAGTCTTTAGAATTATACAACTACTTATATACTTAAAAAATGCCCCAGGAACTGTGAGATCATTGTACGTTACCTATGTTCCACTAAGTTTGCCTGTTTTCATGTATCAATGATGATCTTGGTACCTACTCCTGGAACATGGACTATCCTTGGTCATATCTGAATCTCATTTTGTCTTGAGTGTAAATATGTTCTATAGTGGTCCTGTTTCTGGTCCAAAGGATAATACAGCTCAAATTGAGATGGGAGAGTAATCATGTTTGCCAAGTTGATTGGATGACGTGAATCTGGGTGTAACCTTAGGGGAATTTGTTGTCTTCTCTAATCCTCACTTTTTTCCTAATAAAATATGATAGCAATAGCCTCCTTACACTGTTATTAAGTAAGTCTGTAAATTGGGAACACTGGGGACTCTGTTCAATGATTGGTCTACAGTTGCAAAGTCACAAATATGACCTGTCATCCTTCTAATCCATTTGCCTCACATGTCTAAAGGCTGGGTTCTCCTGTAATCCAGTCTATAAGGCTGCAGAGCTGGGGGAATAGTCAATGTTCAGTCTACAAAACTGGAAGTCTGAGTAGAGAAGGAATTGGTCATGCAACTAGTAAAGGACACTTCTGCATGCATCATGATGGTGTGTCCAGAAACGGTGATGTGTGGGTTAGTTAACTGGGTGAGGCTCCCCCAGTGTGGTTGGAGCAATCCAATAGGATAGGACAAAACCTGAAAGAAAGGTTATATGCACACAGTAGACATTTCTTTGCTATTCTTTAAAATATTTTTCTGTTGTCATTGCCTGTGGATATCAGACTCTAGATTCTTTAATCTTTGAACTGGAACTAGGGCTTTTTAAATTATCAGGTCCTTTTCTTCTGAGAATTCCAGTTCTTAGGACTGAACATTGACTATTTCCCCAGCTCTTCAGCCTGTACACAGCTATGGTGGGACAATTCATCCTTTAGTCATGTGAGATAATCTAAAAAAAAAATCCTCATTTTACAGTCATCTGTATTCTAAGTTTGTGTAATCTGTTCTTAAGACTCCAACATCATTTCTTCTACATAATGTTTACACATTGGCCTCTCCTCTTCTTTTGGAGGTCATACAAAAATCAGAGAAAATGTGGCTGAAAAAGAATCAGTTATTTTATCTCATTTGTGATTTCTGTCACAGGCAGGCAATTGTTCAAACAACTCAAGCTTCTTGATGGAACTCCTATGGATTTCTGTACATAAACTTCCAATTACAAATCTTCTTGCCTCTTACAACACTTGTGTTTTAGATTCAGGAAGACACTGACTGTACCTCTTTATGTCCATGGCTTAGAAAGTGACTTTCAGAGTCTTTTTGCAAAATCACAGTGCACTCTTAAAGGACACAGTTATTGTGACCTCACAGATAATTAATAAACAGTTGATACTGTTTAATCAGCTCCTTGAAGTCAGCCATAGTGGAGTTCCCTGAAACTCTGTTTTTTCTATCTCTCAGCACAAATTCTGTGATTCTTCACAGGTAGCCCAGATGGAGCTCCTCTTACTATTATTTCGCTGAACTTGTCTCGGCTTGTCCGTGTATCACCATGGAAATGTGGAATATCAAAGTGAACAGAAAGATAGCCCAGGGAGTGCCTGATATGTCTTGAAGTTTCATGTAAGCTGTCTTTCACTGCTATGCCATTGTGGTAAAGCAGTAAATTATGATATTACCACCTAACACTTCACATCTACTATAAAGAAGGAAAGACACAAACTGAGAAATTGTACAACAGGAATCTACAATGTGAGAAATGGTGGTGTTGAGAGCATGGTGGGAGGCAAACGGGTGTTAGAACAGCCCCACACATTCTTTTCTGATAGGACTATGGGAATTTAGGTTTGTCAGTTCCTAACTGTGGGCTAATCATTGAAATTAGTCCTTGGTGCCTTTAGTTTACAGAGTTTTTTAACCATAGTGTTAATGGGTTATGGTTATCTAATTTTTTCCAGAAGGAAGAGAAGCTTAGAGGAGAGAATGAATTCTCCTAACATTAGAGTTAAGATTCACACTATGTTGCTATGAAACAAGTTCTTTTGGGGGTATAGGAAATGTAGCTTAGTAGTGGAGAAGTTACGTAAAAGCTTCAAACCTCTACAGCTTTGAAAGGCTCCACAAAGTTATGTTTGGTTGGTGGAGTGTTTGGAATAAGTTAGAAGAGACAGTGAGAAATTTACAATGTTTGGGTCATCTTTATCACCCCTAGATTCTTCAGCATTCCAATGACATCTTCCTACTTCCATCTTTAGAAAGTTATGCTGAGCATCTTCTTGCAGGGAGAAAAGAGCCTCTATTCTTCCTCTAGAGCAATGGATCCTGGAGGCTGTTTCTCAAAATGGACTTCTGGTTTTCCCTTGATTATTTTACACTGCCTTTCTCATCCCCTTTCTGCAACTGCACTTCCATAATGGGTCATTTCTCTCCACTTGAACTCAGCTAAAAGATTATCAGGGAGTAAGGTGTATAGAATATCTTCTGCTGAAGAGACTTCTTGCACTGGAAGTGATGCAGGAGTTCTATTATCACAAAATGACAAAACACATTGCTAGAGACAGGCCACTGTCAGAGGCCTGTCAGCAACTTGCTTCTGACAATTCTTCCTAGCTGTGTTTTCTCTTTCAAACCATGTCTCCATTTCTTTTCCATAAAAGAACTTTTCTTGTCTCCATTTTTATGATTACCACACAGATGCATATATACATATGCTTTTTTAAAAGACGAGTTCACTAAGAATAAGTAAGCAAGTATACGTCTCACAGATCAAAGTGGTACATATGTGAACTTCTGTCAGTTTCGTATACTTTAGCCTTTTTAATTCTTTATGAATATTTATTGCCTTTATTGCAAGGAGGAAAGAAAAGGAAGTGTTATTTTTACGTTCAAAAGGACTCATGTAAAAGAGTTCTTGTTTTGAGGGCACCTAAGCCTGGAATTGTCTCTTACTTTGCTGTTCACTGCTAGCTTTTCCTGCTTCAAAGCATCCCACAATTCAATCTTCTTTCTTTTAATGTTTGAGGAGAGTAATCTGGCAGGAGGCCTGATAAAAGATTTTAAAATGGACTCTTCATATGTGAAACTTGACATAGTCCTGGAATAAAATCATGACTGTGTAGTTAGTAATTGCTCCTGACTTCAGGAAAGGGGAGACTTCCCCACTCAGAGAGATGAAGGGCTCCACAATTGTGAAACCTGTTTCAGTAACTGATTAGTGTTTAGAACGGTGGGATTCGTCTATCTTCCTTTTAAACTAGTTAACTCCTGTGAAGGTTCATGATCCATGATTCTATGCTCACTAGATTATAGCGGTGCCTGATTTCTTTGTTTTTCTTTTTAAGATCTGATGTACATATTGCATGATAAAGCTACCCTTCTTGGACTTCAACCCACTCCAAGCTATCCCTGCACTTGTACCAAGCTCCTGACTGACCTGGAGGAGGCCTTTGAGATCCATTTGTAGCAGCTGAAACAGCCCTTTATGGATGTTGGCTGTGCAATCTTGTGTCCAGCAAGCACTTGTTCTGTGGCTCTCTCTGCTCTTTCTGTAGATAGCTCCTACTGTTCTTCCAAGGAGGCTTGGTTTAATTGCTTCATCTCAGGACTGTAAAGGCAACACCAGTGAACTGGGAAAATTCCAGAAGAGGCAAAGAACTAGAATTCAAATTTAACATAATTATCAATTAACAAGTGAATCCAACCTTCCACACCCTTAAGATTCCCATCTTTAGCATAATTTCCTAGTTATTATGAAAAGTACACAGCACATTAGTTACAGTAGAATGAAGCAGGCAGGGTTTCTTGATATTAAATCAGCTTTCATGAATGATTTTTCTTCATTAATTAATTTATTTACTTTACATCCCAATCCCAGTTTCCCCTCCCTACTCTTCTCCCAGTCCCTCCCTCTCAATTCACCTCTCCCCACCACTTCCCCTTCCTTTTCTCTTCAGAGAAGGGGAGGTCTTCTATGGAATATCAACCAAGTTTGGCATATCATGTTGCAGTAGGACTAGGCATATCTTCTATTTAGGCTAGACAAGGTAGCCCAGTTAGGGAAAAGATATCCAAAGGCAGGCAGCAGAGTCAGAGACAGCCTGTGTTCCAGTTGTTGGAGTTCCCACATGAAGAACAAACTGCACATCTGTTACATGTGTGTAAGGATCCTAGGTCCATCATATGAATGCTCTTTGGTGGTTCAGTTTTTGTGAGTCTCTATGGATCCAATTTAGTTGAGCTTGTAAGTTTTCTTGTGGGCAGGGAGTATGGCAGCTTTCAGAGTAAGCATGGCGATGGGGGAGCTGAGAGTTCTACATCTTGATCTGAAGGTCTCTAGAAAACTATTTCTTCCTCACTGTGCATAGCTTAAAAACCCACCCACACATTGACATACTTCCTCCAACAAGGCCACACCTTCTAATAATACCATAATACTACTCCCTATGGGAAAAGCTTATTCAAACCACCACAACAAGTATAGAAGAATATCATTAAACATGTCAGGGGTTGGCTCTCTCTCATTGGATGGTCTCAATTTAGAGCAGTCATTGTTGGCCACTATTTCAATTTCTGCTCCCTTTTTATCTCTGCACATCTTGTAGGCAGGACAAGATGTGGGTCTAAGGTTTTGTAGCTGAGTTGGTGATCCTATCCATCCTTTCTATTCTCATTCCCAACCCTTCCCCACCTAGTCCCTTCCCTCCATACACCCACAATATCTAATCTATTTCCCATTCTCAGTGATATTCAAGCACATCCCCCATTTGTCCTTGTTATGTAGTTTTGTTGAGGCTGTGAATTACAGCACATTAATCCTGTACTTTATGGTTAATATCCACTTACAAGTAAGTGATTATATACCATACATGTTTGTGTCTGTGTTACTTCACTCAAGATGATATTTTCTAATTCCATCCATTGAACTCTCAATTTTTTCTATTTTTGGCATATCTTTTATAGATTGCCTTGTGAGTGTTATAAGACACATAGTCTTGAATCTTGTTTTCTAGCTTCTGCCTCTACCATCCTACTCAGGATCCATAAGTACCAGATTGCTGTTGTGACATTTATTGCTCTTCAAGTTTGACCATGGGGTGCTATAAGACTAAAGGAAGTCCTGAGACCTGTTGTACTGGGGCTTAGTAGTAAAGGGATTTGGCCTTTATTTCCTATTTAAGATTAAATGTAGTAAGAAGTACCATTGATTTTTGTGAAGGAAAAAAATTAATTATTAGGATAAGAAGAAAAATAGAATTGCATACATCTTTTAGCCAGTAAATTATCTCCCTGCAGGGAAAGCCACATGAAAAGTCTTATCCTGGTTAGAAAGGATCACAGTGATAACCACATTATTTCTTAATGTACTAGCTGATACATTAGTTAATTTTGTCAGAAATCATTACAAGAAATGTCTTCTTTATGAAACCAGGCAGGTTTTCATACAATGCTTTTTATTGCTTGCTTTCTCTTAATCATACAAAAGTCTTAAACTATTTTCTTATTCAAATATAAAGTGTAGTATGAGGAGTGTTTACAGTATAATGACATGAGTTATTTAATTTTTTAGTCTATTTTGCTTATTGATAGCAGTGAAGTTTTAAAAACTATGCTCAAAGTAGTTATGGTTTTGTCCTAGGATGTCATCCTCATAATTTAGGACAAGGTTTCCTAGCATCATTGATACAGTGTCTTTCCAAGGGAATTGACATGGACAAAAATCAAGGTATTTACAATTATGAATCTTGAAGATTATTTGGAATACCCACAATTATTCTTCTTGCCACATTTCAGGTCATCATTCCCTGAATCTAGTGCATAGGATACAACAACAGAGAGATGAATATGGATTGGTTCAGTTTTTTTCACTCAGAACGGTTCAGTTTGATTCCATTCATAGGTCAAGCAGTGTATTATTGATATGAGACTAGGAAAGAGTCTTAGAGATCTTTAAAATCCTCCACCTCTACCCATCCTCACTTACCATGTGCATTTTTGCTTGCAGCAGAGAACACTTGGGGATAGTGGACTGAGGAATAGAGACTTTCCAGAAATTCATGTAACTCAATCCCCACTATTGTTCCCCACTGATAGTCTGCATTGCTTTCAAGTCTCCCTCTGGCATATGTAGCTTCCCCAAATCTTATTTTTATTCTCTTTACAAATATTTGTAGCAAAAGATCAATATGAGAATGCCATGTGAACACAAATAATCATTTTGAGCATCAAAAAGGATGTTTTCAACATGGGTTTAAGATAGCAAAAATAAGTTTTATTGATGTTCTTTCATTGACATTCTTTCTGTGTTCCATTAATAGTGAAGATTGCTTCCATTGAAGCTATTCCAGGTGTTTCTGAATGTTCCAGACATTAAACTTATACCTGTAAAAGTCTAGATGTCTCTTGTCTTAAACATGATTTCTTCCATGGATCTTGTGCCCCAGCAACTCCACACAGATCAGGAGATATTTTTTAGAAACTTATTTTTGCTGAAATGTATGCCAAAGCCTCAGAGATGTCACTACTGAAGGGTAGAAGAAATCCAGAGGATGACAGAAAATTGTCATTGTCAGAGTCATTGCCAGAGTTGTGAAACCTGAATCCATCATTAAGTTTTTCCATCCTTGTTGACAGTCATTCAATGATGTACTGGCTGGCTTTGTGTGTCAACTTGACACAGTCTGGAGTTATCACAGAGAAAGTAACTTCAGTTTAGGAAAAGCCTCCATGAGATCCTGCTGAAAGGCATTTTCTCAATTAGTGATCAAGGGGAGAGGGCCCATTGTGGGTGGTGCCATCCCTGGTCTGGTAGTCTTGGGTTCTATAAGAAAGCAAGTTGAGCAAGCCAGGGGAAGCAAGTCAGTAAGAAACATCCCTCCATGGCCTCTGTATCAGGTCCTGCTTCCTGACCTGCTTGAGTTCCAGTCCTGACTTCCATTGGTGATGAACAGCAGTGTGAAAGTGTAAGCTGAATAAACCCTTTCCTCCCAACTTGCTTCTTGATCATGTTGTTTTGTGCAGGAATAGAAACCCTGACTAAGATAAATGATGACTATGTATGTGTGCCAGTTCTGTCAACACATCCATATAATCTACTTTCCCTTTACATAGGTTAGTGTGTAAGAAGAAAACTGTACCAGTATAGCAAGTAGGCACTCTGGTGTCAGTATCCTCTGGGAATGACAAAAGAGGATATCTAATTTAAGAGTAAAATATTGTCATACTAAAACTTGTATGATGAATAGGGATTGGGAGGTAAAGATCACAAGGTAGGGCATATACTATGCCCACATACCCTGAATATTAAGGATCCCTGTGATAGCAGAAGGGATTGAATAGTTGTTCAGCCCCAAAAGATTGTCATAGAATAAACAGAGGTGAGTGTTTTGAACTAGATCGCAAGGCCAGTCTTACATGATAAAACTCAGTAATTACAGTATTATTGGAAATACAAAGGTACTTTGAGAATCACCAGGGTCACTAAACCAGCACAATCTGTGACTATATCACAAACATTTTTTGTTTTACCCACAGATAAATGGATAAAGACCATCACAGAAAACCATAACCAACCAAAATGCAGAGTGTAGTTCAAAGGTATATATCTACAATACTCCTGAATTTAGGGCTCAGGGAATATTGAGGCAGAGGGAGTAGAAAGATCTTCAGAGTCAGAGGATCAGGAGTTTGCTGTGAGACTGTGTCTCCTAGTAAAAAGTCAGAAGTTATACTCATGAAATTTCACTGATATGACTGTCTAAGAAGCACTGGAACAAAGATAATAGCAACAGACTCACCAAAGTAGATGGGAGAAAGTCAATGAGGACTCAACTATACACAAAGAATAACAGAAACTAAGGAATGCTGAGATTAGGAGAAATAGTCTTCTCCAGGAAGAACACATCAGTTGATTATCTAATACCAAGTGGTCAGCACAAAAAACATACATGCAAATGACATTATACAGATTGAGTAGGTTACATTTAGAAAATAAAATGAATGTGACAACAACAAATGAAGAACAGACTATGGATTTGAAAGAGAGAAAGGAGGGGTGTATGGGAGATGGGAGAGCTTGTAGGAAGAAAAGGAAAGGGTGAGCTGATATAATTATAGACTCAAAAATTAAAAAAATTAAAACATCATCCCATATTACTGACTAGGAAAATTTGCTGTGTGTAGAGCAGAAAAGTATAAACAAAATTATATAAAGTAAACAATATTTTGTAAAAATAAAAGTGTTTTAATAGGAAATCATTATTCACAGAAAAATTAATCAGGATGACTCATTACAGAAAATAATTTCATGGTGAAAATGAGCTGTAACATCTTACATCAGTGAGGATTGTGCTGAACAATAAAAGGAAAATAATATAATACATACTCTATTTTTCCTTCTAGAATTCTGAAGATGCTGATAATATTCGCTGTGTCCTTGGTCTGAGGATTGGCCTCTTTATTTCTCATTAAGAATTCTTTCTGCTGTGGTGCATGCAACAGAGAGAACACCTCTTTATATGAATCATAAGTGGTCCTTTTGCTCTTACAGCATAACCAGATAGGTAGTGTGTATCAAGATTATTAGCATGAAGATTATTTGATGTCCTTGTTAAGGATGCAAATTGCTGGACCCCAATACAACTTACTGAATATAAGTGGCTGAGTTCTTAGAGTCTTTAACTCAGTAAATTCCTGAATGCTCCATAGGGCTACACATTATTGGAAATGTTTATTGAGGCTTCAAGTTGCATATTTATATGGAAATATAGGGCAAGAAGAAAAAACAGGTCATGATAGCACCAGTGTTATGGGTTATCATGGAGTATTTCTGAGTTAATTGATGAGAAAGGCATTATTTGTAAGGCATAAGCTCTGTCAATTGCAAGGCCACAAGGAACTTAGGCAATAATATAATCCAGTTTTCTCAATTAAATTATAATTTCATTGAACCTAACTTAAAAAATATTATCAGTACTTTACTATGTGGAAAGAGGAGGCTGATTTATATTTGGGGCAAGTAAATTATCACGTGAGAGGTGGCTCTCTATTTATCTCTGAGCAATGGTAAAATAGTCCAGTGCTATTTCAAAGTCTTCAGAAAATTGTGCAGAATTGTGTAAAGAAATTTCAGAATCAAAGTTAATCATTTAAGTACCCAGGAAGTATAATGGTTGGCCTTCTGGCCAGTTGTAATTCAGCGCCTACAACTGTGCCAATTATAGTTATACAGTAAGATGGGGATAGGTTAATATATTTGAATTTCTTTTTTTAGTGCTGGTAACAAGACCTACATAGGGCCTTATGTATATAGAGGAGTGTTGTTCCTTGAGATACACACAAGCCATGCTATGTTGCTATGCAGTCTCCAAAAATCAAATTACATAATGTCTCTGGGAGATGACAATGGGTTAGACCATGGTTATGTTTCCCACAGGTGATGAACACATCTGACATGCACACTTCCTTGTTCTGGATTTGGAGAACTTGTGTCTTTATAGTGTACAGGTAAAATGGAAATTTTCTTCAGGAGTAGACTCATACTCTTTTGGGAAGCACAAGTCCAAGACTTGTATCAAATGAGGAATAGTTAGTGATTAGAGGTTCCAGGGAAAGAAAGAGATGGCAGTGTGAGTGTGGAAAATTCCAGAGAGAGGGAGAAGAGGCATTTAGAGAGGAGAGGAGACTGGACAGAGACCACTATAGCATATGGCCTAGTACTTGTTATATGTCTTCATAGAGGACCCAAGCATCACAAATAATATTCACCATGCACTGTATACACATATGCACATGCAACACACACTCTTCTGAGAAATTTTACATTCAGTGCTTGTTTTAGTTCTTCCAAAAGTCTGGTATTTTATATTGTGCTCACACCCCCATTTCATTGAAAAGACAAATGCAGCTAAATATGTATCCTCATTCATTCATGGATACCCCAGCTGTCTGTGAAGCACTTTGGACTTGGATGTGCCTCCTTGGCGATCCCTAAATTATAGCCATTTGGTCAGACCCCAGGCCCTGATACACATGCCATTACTTTTTACCGTCAGAACTTTCTGTCTAAAAAGCAACTGTGATATTTCCTCAAAGCTACTCTAAAGGCATAGCAGGAGGAGCATGTGGTGGGTTGGGGGTGCATTTTATGCAGGATTAGATTGTATCTCTTAGAGATCAGACATCTGAGCACCACATTTTCAGGATTTCATGTCATCTTACATCAAGTTGTGCTTATGAGCATACATTTTTAGAAACTTGGTGAATTTATTAATGAGTTACTTGATATTGAAGCTTTGAATTATACATGAATTATTTTTTGGAAATAGACAAAATACTTAAATATCAAATTTATTATCAGACTTATAACCCTTTCCTGGAGTTTTTTTTTCTTTCTTTCTCTCTTTCCCTCTTTCTATTTTAGAGAGGCAGAGCTGACTTAAAATGTCACATACCCATAGGCAGCTACACAGTTCAGGTGGAGAAAGGCACAGGAATGAATGTGACATTCATTAGTTATTGTCCCCAGGTAAAGCATTTTATTCTAGAGAGCTATTGTTAAAAGTTGACAGATGTCTCTGTCCTCCAAGCTATTTACTCAAAACATTAATCACTGGTCTCAGTCTCTAGACTTGCAAACAACAGTGTAGAAATATAAGTTTAAATCTTAATTACATGTCTTGGTTAGGAGTTCTAGTAACAGAATGTGTACTGTGTTTGTAAGGTGTTTTCTCAAAGGGAAATGGAATTATATAAAATTGTAAGCTCCAATCTCATCTTTTGTGTGTTGTTTTATAACTGCAACTCATTGTCACATAAATATTTAGAAACTAGATTAATGTAGAATTTCTAAAGTACATTGTATAATTAAGTTTTTAATTTTTTGTGAGAATTTCACACGTGTGTACAGCATAATTATATCATCCACACTCTTCTTATTCCACCTTTTGACTCCTTCCATGTACCCCACTTCACTCCCTGTAGAAGTAATTTGCTGTCATACCCTTTATGCTATAAAGTATTGTATCTGATACACAGAATTTCACAGTGTAACTATTTCTTTTGTGTATGTAGGATATATTAGTGATTTGTATGATCTCCAAAACTGAAGTTTGCTTTTATCATTTTATGAGTTCCAAAGTACAGAGAGATGAACATTGGCTCAAGTCTCTATGCCAATAACTTGGTATAGATAACTTCAGAATTGAGATCAAGTTGTTGACTCTTATCTAGAGTTTACACTCTGCAGAAAGCCTCGGGCCTCCATATTTTAGGTACTTTGTAGGGATGATTAGGTTTATCTGGCAGGTTAGAAAATGAGGAGGTGATTTTGCAGCAAGGGACCAGGCAGCTCCAAAGCCTTCTGTGCTTAGTCCTCCAGGAGAGAGTGATCTCCCAGCAGCGATTTCACTTCTGAGCCCAGAGATAAGATCTCCACCTTCTCTCTGGAGTGGTACAGCTAGGAGCACACTGGTCATATGATCAGTGGAGCAGCAGGGACAGAAGTCTTCCCTTCCCACCGCCATTTGCTTCAGAGAGCCAGATAGCACAACAGCCTTCTGTGCTTAGCCTGCCAGAAGAGAATGATCTCCCAGCAGCGATTTCACTTCTGAGCCCAGAGGTAAGATCTCCACCTTCTCTCTGGAGGGGTACAGCTAGGAGCACACAGGGCATATGATCAGTGGAGCATCTGGGACAAGAGTCTTCCCTTCCAGCTGCCATCTGCAGCAGGGAACCTGGCAGCTCCAAAGCCTTTGTGCTTAGACCACCAGGAGAGAACGATCTCCCAGCAGAAATTTCACTTCTGAGCCTAGAAGTGAGATCTTCACCTTCTCTCTAGTGGGGTACAGCTAGGAGCACACAAAGCATATGATCATTGGAGCAGCTGGGACAGGAGTCTTCCCTTCCAGACTCCATTTGCAGCAGGGAACCAGACAGCTCCACAGCCTTCTGTGCACAGACCCTGCCAGAAGAGAGTTTGTCTTCCAGAAGTAGAGACATAGGTTTACAGGCCCATAGGAGGGGCAAGCTCCAGCCTGTGACAACAAGACCAACTAACACCAGAGATAACCAGATGGTGAAAGGTAAGCGCAAGAACCCTACCAACAGAAACCAAGGCTACTTGGCAACACCAGAGCCCAGTTCTCTTACCACAGCAAATCCCGGATACCCCAACACACTGGAAAAGCAAGAGTTAAATTTAAAGTCTCTTCTCATGATGCTGTTAGAGGACATCAAGAAGGACATAAATAACTCCCTGAATGAAATACAGGAGGGCATGGGTGAACAGGTAAAGGCCCTTAAAGAGGAAACACAAAAATTCCTGAAAGAAATACAGGGGAGCATGGGTGAAAGGTAGAGGCCCTTAAAGAGGAAACACAAAAATCCCTGAAAGAATTACAGGAGAACACAAACAAACAAGTGAAGGAACTGAACAAAACCATCCAGGATCTAAAAATGGAAATAGAAACAATAAAGAAATCACAAATGAGACATCTCTGGAGATAGAAAATCTTGGAAAGAATTCAGGAGTCATAGATGCAAGCATCAACAACAGAATACAATAGATAGAAGAAAGAATCTCAGGGGCTGAAGATACCATAGAAAACATTGACTCAACAGTTAAAGAAAATGAAAAATGCAAAAAGCTCCTGAGCCAAAACATCCAGAAAATCCAGGACACAATGAGAAGACCAAACCTAAGGATTATAGGCATAGAAGAGAGTGAAGATTTCCAACTTAAAGGGCCAGTAAATATCTTCAACAAAATTATAGAAGAAAACTTCCCCAACCTAAAGAAAGAGATATCCATGAACATACAAGAAGCATACAGAACTCCAAACAGACTGGACCAAACCACAAAGTCCTCCTGGCACATAATAATCAAAACACCAAATGCACTAAACAAAGAAAGAATATTAAAAGCAGTAAGAGAAAAAGGTCAAGTAGCCTATAAAGGCAGGCCTATCAGAATTACACCAGACTTCTCACCTGAGACGATGAAAGCCAGAAGATCCTAGGCAGCTCTCATACAGACTCTAAGAGAACACAAATGCCAGCCAAAACTACTATACCCAGCAAAACTCTCAATTACCATAGATGGAGAAACCAAGATATTCCATGATAAAACCAAATTTACACAATATCTTTCCACAAATCCAGCCCTACAAAGGATAATAGATGGAAAATGCCAACACGAGGATGGAAACTACACCCTAGAAAAAGCAAGAAAGTAATCGTTTTCCAACAAACCCAAAAGAAAGTAACCACACAAACATAAAAAGAATATTATAAATAACAGGAAGCAACAATCACTATTCCTTAATATCTTATAATGTCAATAGACTCAATTCCCCAACAAAAATCAAAGTCTAAGAGATTTTTTTCATGTGGATCTTCGATTTTATCAGAAAATATTTGTGACTCCTCTTTCAATTTAGTAATTTTTTTGTGTCTACCATTTTATCGGTATAATTGTACATGATAATCTTCAATTTTAACATTTTTCTGTATTTTTCTTCAATTTTGTCAGAAGTATTTTCCATGTGGATCTTCAGTTTTATCAGAAAATATTTATAATTTTACTTTCAATCAACTTAGAAACATTTTTATACCTTTCATTTTATCTGTATAATTTTCCATGTAATAGTTTTAACATGTTTTTCTATATATTTCTTGAATTTTTTCAGGAATATTTTCCTTGTAGATCTTCAATTTTATCAGAAAGTGTTTATAACTCCACTTTCAAAAAACTTAGGAATATTTTTATGTCTACCATTTTATCTGTATAATTTTTCCAAGAAATACTCAATCTTAATGTGTTTTTTATATATTTCTTCAATTTTATCAGAGATATTTTCCATGTAAATCTTCAATTTTATCAGAAAATATTTATAATTTCACTTTCAATCAACTTAGAAATATTTTTATGCCAACCATTTTATCTGTATAATTTTTCCATGATTATCTTCAATTTTAATGTTTTTCCATATATTATTTTCAATTTTATCAGAAATATTTTCCATGTAAATCTTCAATTTTATCAGAAAATATTTATAATTCTACTTTCAATCAACTTAGGAATATTTTAATTCCTACCAATTTATCTGTATAAATATCTTCAATTTTATCAGAGATATTTTCCATGTAAATCTATCAGAAAATGTTTTTGTTTCTCCTTTCAATCAATTTAGGAATATTTTTATGCCTACCATTTTACCTGTATAATTTTTCATGAAATAGTCAGTTTTAATGTGTTTTTCTATATATTTCTTGAGTTTTATCAGAAATAGTTTCCTCTTAGATTTTCAATTTTATCAGAAAATGTTTATAATTCCACTTTCAATCAACTTAGTTATATCTTTATGCCTACCATTTTATCTGTATAATTTTTCCATGAAATAGTCAATCTTAGCATGTTTTTTGATATATTACTTCAATTTTATGAGAGATATTTTCCATGTATATTTACACAATGGAAAACTACTCAGCAATTAAAAACAATGAATTCATGAAATTCTTAGGCAAATGGGGAACAGGGGGAGGGAAGAGGGCTTATGGGACTTTCAGGGAGGTGGGGACCAGGAAACGGGAAATCATTTGGAATGTAAGTAAAGAATATAGAAAATAAAAATAATAATAAAAAAAGAAAAAAGTAAAAAAATGAAAAAAAACGACAACAACAACAAAAATAAAGAAAATGAGGAGGTATATTTTAGTTTACATAACACCTTTAATTTTATAACAATTTTAGTTTTACAGTAAAGAAAAAAATAGTAAAAGACTTCAATTATAGAAAGCACCAGGGAGACTCTTACCTGGTTGACTCCAGTGAAGACAGCAAATTCTAACCCATCCTAGAGGACCTGCTGCACTCAGAGTAGTTAGTAAGAACCCCTTCCCCCTCCGGAGCCCCAGAACTGCTGCTGGGAGCCAATGGACTCGGGATGTAACACCCATCAAACTCCCACCATCCCAAATACCACTCCCCTTCTGCTTCTTCTGTCTGCTCCTTTCTTCTGAGGCAGACTCCTAACTTGTCTGCTCCCATAAAGACACCATGTTCTGACCCATCCTAGAGGTCCCTCTGCACTCAGAGCAGTATAGGACCCATTGCAGTCATAAGAGTTGAGGACCTGCTATACTCAGAGAAGTTGAGGACCCAATGCATTCAGCACAGTTGAGGATCAGTTGCACTCAGAGCAGTTGGACAACAGCTTGACTACTCCACTGAAGACCCAACAGTCTGAAGGCCTCCCAGGAAATCAACTGCAACCAGGGCAACAGATCAGCAACTTCTCTTCCCCTATGAAGAGACCACAATTGTAAGGCACCATAGGTGGTCAGCTACAGCCAAGGCTGCAGAACTACCAGGAAAACAGAGGCAAACTCCAGACAGTCACACAGATCAACAAATACCAGGGATATCCAGATGGCAAAAGGCAAGCACCAGACCATAAGCAACAGAAGCCACTATACATGGGTCTCATCAGAACCAAATTCTCCCACTACAGCAAGCCCTGAATACAACAACACACCTGAAAATCAGGAATCTGTCCTAAAATCCTATCTCATGAAGATAATAGGGTGCTTTAAGGAGGATATCAACAACTCACTGAAAAAAATACAGGAAAACACAGGTAAATAGGTGAAAGAATCGAATAAAGAGATCCAAGATCTAAAAGTGTAAGTAGAAACAATGAAGAAAACACAAATGGAAGCAAACCTGGAAATGGAAAACATAGGAAAGAGGTCAGGAATTACAAATGTAAGTATCACCAACAGAATACAAGGGATAGAAGAAAGAATCTCAGGTGCAGAAGATACCATAGAAGAGATTGACACAACTGTCAAAGAAAATTCAAAACATGAAAAGCTCCTAATCCAAAGCATCCAGGAAATTCAGGACACAATGAAAAGACCAAATCTAAGAATAATCGGAATAGAGGAAAATGAAGATTCCCTGCTTAAGGGACCTGAAAATGTCTTCAACAAAATCACAGAAGAAAACTTCCCCAACCTAAAGAAAGAGATGGCCAAAGGTACAAGAAGTCTATAAAACACCAAATAAATGTGACCAGAAAAGAAAATCATATCATCACATAAAAATCAAAACACTAAACCCACAGAACAAAGAAACAATATTAAAAGCTTCAAGGCCAAGTAACATACAAAGCTAGACCTATCAGAATTACACCAGACTTCTCAATAGAGACTATGAAAGCCAGAATATCCTAGTTAGAGGTCATGCAGACTCTAAGAGAACACAAATGCCAGCCCAGGCTTCTATATACAGCAAAACTCTTAATCAATATAGACGGAGAAATCAAAATATTCCAGGACAAAACCAATTTCAAACAGTATCTATCTACCAAGAGAGCCCTAGAGAGGATCCTCGAAGGAAAACTCCAACTCAGGGAAGGTACCTGCACCAAAGAAAGAACAAGATATTAAGCATCTCACAACAAAGCCAAAAGGAGAGAACCACAAGCACATAAAGCCACCTACAGAAACAAATGTATCAGGAACCAACAGTCATCTCTCTTTAACAGCTCTCTATATTAATGGACTCAACTTACCTTTAAAAAGACATAAGCTAACAGACTGTATACGCAAGCAAGACCCAGCATTTTGCTGCATACAAGAAACACACTTCAATAACAAAGACTAACACTATCTCAATGGAAAAGAATGGAAAAAGGTCTTCCAAGTAAATGGTCCCAGGAAACAAGCAGAAGTTGCCATCCTAATATTCAATAAAATAGACTTTCAAAAAAAAGTTAACAAGTGTGATGAAGAAGGACATTTCTTATTCATCAAGGGGAAAATCCACCAAGAGAAAGTCTCAGTTCTGATCATCTATGCCCCAAATTCAAGAGTACCAACATTCATAAAAGAAACTTTACTGAAGCTCAAAACACATATTGAACCCCACACAATAATAGTGGCTACTTCAACACCCCACTCTCACCAATGAACATGTCATTGAAACAGAAACTAAACAGAGACACAGTAAAACTAAGAGTGGTTATGAACCAATTTGATCTAACAGATCTACAGAACATTTCACCCTAAAACAAAAGAATACACCTTCTTCTCAGTACCTCATGGTATCTTCTCCAAAATCTACTATATAGTTGGTCAAAAGACAACCCTTGACCGATATAAGAAGATTGAAATAATACCACACATCCTATTAGATCACCATGGCCTAATGCTGGTCTTCAATAATAGCAAAAATTGCAGAAAGCTGACATACATGTGGAAAGTGATCAATTCTTTACTCAATTTGGTTAGGGAAGAAATAAAGAAAGAAATTAAAAATTTTCTGAAATTTAATGAAAATATTGACACATCATATCCAAATTAATGGGACACAATGAAAGCAGTACTAAGAGGAAAGTTCATTGCACTAAGTGCCCTGGTAAAGAAACCGGAGAGATCTTACAATAAAAATTTAACAGCACACCCGAGAGCTCTAAAAAAAAAAAAAAAGAAGCAAACTCACCCAAGAGAAGTAGAAGGCAGGAAATAGTCAAACTCAGGGCTGAAATCAACCAAATAGAAATACAGAAAACAATATAATCAACAAAAGCAGAATCTAGTTCTTTTAGAGATCAACAAGATAGATAAACTCCTAGCCAAACTAACTGAAGGGCTGAGAAGCAGTATCCAAATTAACAAAATCAGAAATGGAAAGGGAGAGATAACAACAGAAATGGAGGAAATTAAAAAAAAATCATCATATTTTTCTATAAAAGACTATACTGAAGAAATTTGGAAAATCTAGATGAAATGAATGGAATTCTAGACAGATATCACATACCAAGGTTAAATCAAGAGCAGGTAAATTATCTAATCAGGTCCACATCACAAAGGAAATATAAGTCGTTAAAAACCTCTCAATCTAAAACAGCCCAGGGATAGATGGATTTAGTGCAGAATTTTACCAGACCTTCAAAGAAAATCTGATACCAATTTTCCTCAAACTATTCCGTAAAATAGAAAGAGAAGGAACACTACCTAACTCATTCTATGAAGCCACAATTACTCTGATACCTAAATCACAGGAGGAACCAACCACAAAAGAGAACTTCATGACAATCACAGTTATGAATATCAATGCAAAAATACTCAATCAAATTCTTGCAAACCAAATCCAAGAACACATCAAAACCATCATTCACCAAGATAAAGTAGGCTTCATTGCAGGGATGTAAGGTTGGTTTAATATCAGAAAATTCATTAACATAATTCACTATATAAACAAACTCAAGGTAGAAGTTCACTTGATCATCTTCTTAGATGCAGAAAAAGCCTTTGACAAAATACAACACCCCTTCATGTCAAAAGTGTTGGAGAGACCAGGAATTTAGGGCCCATACTTAAACATAATAAAAGCAATTTACTTCAAATGAACAGTCAATATCAAATTAAATTGAGAGATACTTGAAGCAATACAACTGAAATCAGGGACAAGACAAGGATGCCCACTGTCTCCATAGCTGTTAAAATAGTCAACAAAAAGAGAACAAGGGAAAACAAATTGGTAAAGGAGAAATGAAGGTATCACTATTTGCAGATGATATAGTGATACCCATAAGCGATCCCAAAAATTCTACCAGAGAACTTCTCCTGCTGATTAACAACTTCAGCAAAGTGACCTAATATAAAATTAACTCAAATAAATCAGTAGCTTTCCTTTATACAAATAGTAAGCAGGCTGAGAAGGAAATTAGGGAAACAACTCCCTTCACAATAGCCAGCACATATCTTGGTGTAATGCTAATCAAACAAGTGAAAGGCCTGTATGACAATAACTTCAAGTCTCTCAGGAAAGTAATCAAAGATCTCAGAAAATAGAGATCTCCCATGCTCATGGATTGGCAGAATTAACATAGTAAAAATATCCATCCTACCAAAGGCAGTCTAGAGATTCAATGCAATTCCCATCAAAATCCCAACACAATTCTTCGATGGCATGGAAAGAGCAATCCTCAAATTCATCTGGAAAGGCAAAAAAAAAAAAAACCAGAATAGTGAAAACAATTCTTAATAATAAAAGCATGGCTGGGGGAATCACCATTGCGGACATCAAGCTTCACTACAGAGCAATAGTGATAAAAGCTGCATGGTATTTGTACAGAGACAGACATGTTGATCGATGGAATAGAATTGAAGACCCAGAAATAAAACCACACACTTATGGACATTTGATCTTGACAAAGAAGCCAAAAATATACAATGGATAAAATAAAGTATCTTCAATAAATGATGCTGGTCTAACTAGCTGTCTGTTATGTAGAAAAATGAAAATAGACCCATATTTGTCACTTTGTACAAAGCTCAAGTCCAAGTGCATCAATGACCTCAATATAAAACCGGATACACTGAATCTAATAGAAGAGAAAGTGGGAAAGAGCCTTAAACTCATTGTCACAGGGGGAATTTTCCTAAACAGAATTCAAATGGCTCATGCGCTAAGCTCAAGAATTGATAAATGAAACCTCATGAACCTGGAAATCTTCTGTAAGGCAAAGGACATCGTCAATAAGACAAATCTTCAACCTACAGTTTGGGAAAAATATCTTCACTAACCCCACACCTGATAGAGGGCTAATACCCAATATATATATAATATACCATATATATATTAAATACCATATATATATATATATATATATGGTATTTAATATATATATAAATACCATATATATATATGGTATTTAAATATATATATATATATTTAAATTTTTTATTATTATTATTTTTGTTTTCTATATTCTTTATTTACATTCCAACTGATTTCCCCTTTCCCTGTCCCCCCTTCCCCAAAAGTCCCATAAGCCCTCTACCCTCCCACTGTTCCCCATTTACCTAAGAATTCCATGAATTCATTGTTTATAATCGCTGAGTAGTATTCCATTGTGTAAATATACATGGAAAACATCTCTGATAAAATTGAAGAAATATATAGAAAAACACGCTAAGATTGACTATTTCATGGAAAAATTATACAGATAAAATGGTAGGCATAAAAATTTTCCTAAGTTGATTGAAAGTGGAATTATAAATACTTTTTGATAAAATTGAAAATCTACAAGGAAAATATTTCTGATAAAACTCAAGAAATATATAAAAAAACACATTGAAACTAACTATTTCATGAAAAATTATACAGATAAGATGGTAGGTATAAAAATATTCCTAAATTGATTGAAAGTAGAAGTAAAAACATTTTCTGATAAAATTGAAGTTACATGGAAAATATCTATGATAAAATTGAAGAAATTTATACAGATAAATTGGTAGGAATTAAAACATTCCTAAGTTGATTGAAAGTAGAATTGTAAACATTTTCTGATAAAATTGAAGATTTACATGGAGAATATTTCTGATAAAATTGAAAATAATATATGGAAAAACATTAAAATTGAAGATTATCATGGAAAATTAAACAGATAAAATGGTTGGCATAAAAATATTTCTAAGTTGATTGAAAGTGAAATTATGAACATTTTCTGATAAAATTGAAGATTTACATGGAAAATATCTGATAAAATTGAAGAAATCTATAAAAAACGCATTAAGGTTGAATATTTCATGGAAGAACTTAAGAAGCTAATCACAAAGTACCAAACAACCCAATCAAAAATTGGAGTATAGAACTAAACAGAGATTTCACAACTGAGGAATATTGAATGGCTGAGAAACACCTAAAGAAATGTTCAAAGTCCTTAGTGATCAGAGAAATGCAAATCAAAATGACCCTGATAGTGTAAATGGTGTAAATGACTTCCACCAATCAGAACGGCTAAGATCAAAACTCAGGTAACAACACATGTTGGAAAGGATGAGGAGAAAGAGGAACACTCCTCCATTGCTGGTGGGATTTCAAACTGGTACAACCACTCTGGAAATCAATCTGGAAGTCCCTCAGAAAATAGGAAATAGATCTACCTGAAGACTTACTTATACCACTCTTGGGCATATACCCAAAAGATGCCCCATCATGTCACAGGTTCCACTGTGTTCATAGAGGCTGTATTTGTGATAGACAGAAGCTGGAAACAATGTAGATGTCCCACGGCAGAAGAATGGATACAGAAAATGTGGTTCTTTTACACAATGGAATACTATTCAGCTATTGAGAACAAGGACATCCTGAGTTTTGCAGGCAAGTGGATGGATCAAGACAATATCATCCTGAGGGAGGTAACTCAGACCCAAAAGGACATGCTTGATATGTACTCACTAATAAGTCAATATTAACAAGAAAAAAAGTACAGAATATGCAAGATACAGTCCACTCAAAAGATTCATCAAGCTGAAGGGCCCAAGTGAGGATGCCTCAGTTCCACTTGGGAGGGAGAAAAAAGCAGTAACAAGTGGGAAGTGAGGGATAGACCTGGGAGGGAAGTTGGATGGGGTGGGAGAGTCTGAGGATGAAGGAAACCTGATCTGGTAATGTGTGGGGGAAAAGGACTGAAGTCCTGAGGGCCAGCAGAAAGAATGGAAACAGGCAACCTTGGAAGACAGGAGGTTCAGGGGACCTTATAGGATGCACCAGAGACCTGGGAGGTGAGAGACTCTCATGACTCAAAGGGAGGGACCTTAAATGAAATGCTCAACATTAGGGAGAGGAACTTATAGAGCCCACCTCCAGCAGGAAGACAGGGCATCAAATGAGGGAGTGAGGGGTCATCCTACAGTCACAACTCTGACCTATAAGTGTTCCTGTGTGAAAGAATTACAAGGACGGAAATGGAGAGGAGCCTGAGGAAAAGAAGGTCCAGGGGAAGCTCAAGGGGAGATCCCAAGGTCTGACACTGTTACTGAGGCTATGGAGTGCTTACAAAAAGGGACATAGCATGACTGGACTCCTGAAGACCCAACAAGCAGCTGAAGGAGTCAGATGCAGATATTTGCACCCAAGCAATGGATGGAAGTGGCTGACCCCTGTTGTTGAATTAGGGGAGGCTGAAAGAAGCTGAGGAGAAGGGCGACCCTGTAGCAGGACCAGCAGTCTCAATTCATCTGGACCCCTGAGATCTCTCAAACACTGGACCACCAAACAGGCAGCATTCGCCAGCTGATATGAGGCCCCAAACACACATAGAATAGAAGACTGCTGGGTCTGTGTTCATTCAGAGATGATGCACCTAACCCTCAAGAAACTGGAGGCCCCAGGGAGTTTCGAGGTTTGGTGCTGTGGGGGTGGGGACATCCACATGGGGACAGAGGGGTGAGTAGGAAGCATTGGATGTGGAACAGTCGGAGGGTGGACAGGGTGGGAATAAAATATGGAGTGTAAAATAAATAAATAAAGCACCAGAAAGCATTCCACATTCTGAAAGTGAAGATGAAGGAAATGAAAGAAACGCTGTAAAGAAGGTAAATATGGGTGAGGGAATGCCTTATACCTTTTATGGACTAGCAAGCATATAGAGAAGACAATGAGATCTCACCCTGATATATCAAAGAATTAGCAGCATATACCCAAGGAAATGCATAAATGGGAACTAGGTATTTGCCTGTAGAGATACCTCTCAGAGCCCATTTAGGATACTGTGGCTCAGAAGGTGAGATTCAATATACCAAACAAGCAGCATATTCCCTGGGGAGAGAAATATGACAAGCCAGACAGACTCCACTGACTTGGAGAAAGGCTACTTGAAGGGTCTGTTCATATGGGGAAGTGCCTGAGGACATCAATTTTGGCATTGCTGAAGTTGTTGACTACCCAGAAAATCCAATGATACCTAGTATTATGAGTGTCTCCCTGCTGACAAACTTAAATATATCCTATGAAGAAAAATACTGTTTGAAGTGCTATAGATAAAAGACCTCAAACATTCAACACGATTTTGAGTCATGCTATTTTTTGCCATTTTGCTTGAAAGTATCGTTCTGCCTCAATAGTTTATATCTCTGTGCTAGGAAAACAAGTTTCATAAAAATTGTAACTGAATATATAAATAGGACAATCTTACACAGGCGATGAAATATGTCTTAAAAGAGAGAAAATTTTAAAATATTGAGTTCTGATGTAAAAGGTGGGAGTCCAAGGACAATGTTTTTAGGGCAAAAATGCTCATAGATACAGGGATGTAAAAGAATTCATCATTTTCTACTGTTCAAAGATGTCCATGGTTTTGATTGGATTTAACTCCATTCTCAAGTTGGTTGAATTTATTACCAATTGTATTTTTTTCCTCTAGAGCAAAATGTCTACTGTTTCTTCATTATCAAGACTTCAGGGTCATACCTAAGACATCATACCTAAGGCTCCCTAAGCCAGTACATGCTCCCTCCCAGAACTTGTTTTAGAATATGAACTAGGAAAGAACGTATAATGGTGTTCTGGACCTTTTACTATTACAATAGAAGCGGTTGGCAGGAAATTAAACAGAGAATAATTTATATTCATGGTAATAAGTCATGCTTCCTTTTATACACTTAGGTTATGGAACATATCAAATCTTAAGGCAACTGTTAGGTCATTTGAAACAACAGGAAGAAAATGGAACTATATAAGTATAGCCTGTGGCTAAGCTTAATGAAGCCAGGCAACACAGTTCAATGAGCTGTTTAGGGAATTGGATCCTTGAGATTTCTGAGTACTAGATTATAAGATACATGAGCCAGTGTAAGGTTAGGTTTGTAATGGACAAGATTTTTTAAAGGTCTTTTTCATAGAAGGGATAACTAGAGTAGGGACTGTTGGCATGCGAAGGGTGTGGCCCTGTAAGGCCAGCTGTTAAGTGGTCATTGTGTAGGACATACTATTTTCCTAGAGTCTTGTCCTATAGTCAGGCTTCCCTGGCAGAACTACGCAGAAACAGGGACGGCTGTTCTGGATGGTCTTTGAAGGCTTCTGAAAAAGACAACGTGGCCCTTACCTACTAGTTTAAGTGCCCACACATCACTGGAGCCTCTTAAAAATCCTTGGATGTAGCACATTTCATGCTGGAGGAAACAGTTGCAGAGGAGTTAAAATACTGGCAGCCTTGGGCACCTCCGAGCACTATTCTTTCCGTTTTACCTGTAATACCCTCATGCATCTGGCTGGTAGAGGGCAGTTCCTATCTTGTATGCCTGACAGCCAAAGATTCTACAACACTTCCTCTGATCATCCTGTTGAAGTTCCACTGTCACTGGATAAAGTGCCGTAAACAATACTCTGAAAGCTACTACTGCTGGTGGATGTCATCTTACCCACTGGATGCCTTTCTATTTTATTACCTCTGATTTTCACCAATCTTGGTTTCATTGGATACTTTGTACAAAAATGGTGTTAGGACTTGAATGTACAAATGTTAAGACAGTTGTTAGGCAAAGGGGAGAGAAAGGAGAACTGAGCAAAGAAGTTTCAATATTTTCCTGAGACCCTAGTCAATTTGCTTGTCTTTGTTGATCTTTAATACTTCACGTCACAATGGGTACAAGATACCTCTTTGAGATTTGCTATAAGAATTCATTTTCATGTATTTAAAGCTTCCAGTCTAATGCTAGAATGTCACAGACACATTTTACATGGAAAATTACACTCATTTTTAAAATCCCATGAATAACAGTTTAGGTTGAGAGCTACCATGAAAAACTGATCAAGGATGCCTGCTCTAAGAAGGCCATTTAAGTGTCTACATGTGGTTCCATGTCAGAATAACTTGGATCTGCACTTTACCCATCACTGAAATGACACCTTTGTGTTTCATTATTCTTGGAGGTATCACTCCATTAGAGAAAATACACAATTATGAGAGTCTGAAAAATATAGACAAAGCAAATACAAAAACAGTTCTCAAAAGGTCAGAGGACAACCATAAAGTGTCCCAAAGAGAAGCCACCTGATATTCCATGTTAAAGAAAGCATCTGTCAGAATATGCAGCAGATGTGTACTTTGAGCTTTAGTAAAGTTTCTTTTACGAATGAGGGTGCCCTTGCATTTGGAGCAGGGAGATTGAGAATTGAGAGTTCTTCTTGGTGGATTTTTCCTTTGATCAGTATGTAGTGACCTTCTGTGTCTTTTTTGATGACTTTAGGTTGAAAGTCAATTTTATCTGATATTAGGATGGCTACCCCAGCTCGTTTCCTGGGCCCATTTGCTTGTAAAATTGTTTTCCAGCCTTTTATTGTGAGGTAGTGTTTGTCTTTGACACTGAGGTGCGTTTCCTGCACACAGCAAAATGCTGGGTCCTGTTTACATATCCAGTCTGTTAGTCTATGTCTTTTAATTGGGGAATTGAGACCATTGATATTAAGAGATATTAAGGAATAGTGATTATTGCCACCTGCTATTCTTGACGCTATCTTTATGATTGAGTGGTTATCTACTTTTGGGTTTGAAGCAAGAAGGTTACTATCTCATTTTTTCCACGGTGTTGTTTCTCTCCCTGTATTGGTGGTTTCCACCTATTATCCTTTGTAGGGCTGGGTTTGTGGAAATATATTGTGTAAATTTGGTTTTATCATGGAATATCTTGGTCTCTCTATCTATGGTGATTGAGAGTTTTGCTGGGTTTAGTAGTCTAGGCTGGCATTTGTGTTCTCTTAAAGCACACATCACACCTCACAAAATAATAGTGGGTGACTTCAATACCTCGCTCTATGAAATGGATCGTTGAGGAAAGCAGAAATTAAACAGGGACACAGTGAATCTAATTGAAGCCTTGGGCCAAATAGAACTAACATATATATATATATATATATATATATATATATATATATATAACATTTCATCCTAAAGCAAATGAACACACCTTCTTCTCAGCACCTCATGGTACCTTCTCCAAAATCGACCATATAATTGGTCACAAAACAGACTTCAACAGATATGAGAAGATCGAACTAATCCCATGCCTCCTATCAGATCACTATGGAATAAGGGTGGTCTTCAATGGCAACAAAAACAACAGAAAGCCCACATACACATGGAGGCTGAACAATGCTCTACTCAATGATAACTTGGTCAAGGAGGAAATAAAGAAAGAAATCAAAGACTTTTGAAAATTTAATGATAATGAAGGCACAACATACCCTAATTTATGGGACACAATGAAAGCGGTGCTAAGAGGAAAATTCATAGCCATGAGTGCCGCCAAAAAGAAACGGGGGAGAGCATACACTAGCAGCTTAATGGCACACCTGAAAGCCCTGGAACAAAAGGAAGGAAATGCACCCAAGAGGAGTAGAAGGCAGGAAATCATCAAACTCAGGGCTGAAATCATTCGAGTAGAAACAAATAAAACCATACAAAGAATCAACAAAACTAGGAGTTGGTTCTTTGAGAAAATCAACAAGATAGATAAGCCCTTAACCAGACTAACCAGAGGGCACAGAGACAGTATCCAAATTAACAAAATCAGAAACGAAAAGGGAGAGATAACAACAGAAACTGAGGAAATTCAAAAAATCTTCAGATCCTACTACAAAAGCCTGTATTCAACACAACCAGAAAATCTGGAGGAAATGCACAATTTCCTTGACAGATACCAAATACCAAAATTAAATCAGGATCAAATAGACCACCTAAACCATCCTATAATCCCTGAAGAAATAGAAGCCGTCATTGGAAGTCTTCCAACCAAAAAAAGCACAGGTCCAGATGGTTTTAGTGCAGAATTCTATCAGACCTTCAAAGAAGACCTAACACCAATACTCTTCAAACTATTCCACAAAATAGAAACAGAAGGAACACTACCCAACTTGTTCTATGAAGTCACAATTACTCTAATACCAAAAGCACACAAAGATCCAGCAAAGAAAGAGAATCTCAGGCCAATCTCTCTTATGAATATCGATGCAAAAATACTCAATAAAATTATTGCCACCTGGATCCAAGAACACATCAAAAGGATCATTCACCATGATCAAGTAGGCTTCATCCCAGGGATGTAGGGATGGTTCAATATAAGGAAGTCCATCAATGTAATTCACTACATAAATATTCTCAAAGAAATAAACCACATGGGCATTTCATTAGATGCTGAGAAAGTATTTGACAAAATTCAGCATCCTTTCATGTTAAAGATCTTGGAAAGATCAGGAATTCGAGGCCCTTATTTAAACATAGTAAAAGCAATTTACAGCAAACCAGTAGCTAACATCAATCTTAATGGAGAGAAACTTGAATCAATCCCACAAAAATCAGGGAATAGACAAGGTTGCCCTCTTTCTCCATATCTTTTCAATATAGTACTTGAAGATCTAGCTACAGCAATTAGACAGCAAAAGGACGTCAAAGGGATATAAATTGGAAAGGAAGAAGTCAAACTATCACTATTTGCAGAAGATATGATAGTATACTTAAGCGACCCAAAGAACTCCACCAGAGAACTCCTACAGCTGATAAACAACTTCAGCAAAGTGGCCGGATATAAAATCAACTCAATCAAGTCAGTACCCTTCCTATACTCAAAGGATAAGCAGGCTGAGAAAGAAATAAGAGAAATGATACCCTTCACGATAGCTACAAACAATATAAAGTATTTTGGTGTGACTCTAACCAAACAAGTGAAAGATTTGTATGACAAGGATTTTAGTCTCTGAAGAAAGAACTTGAAGAAGACCTCAGAAGATGGAAAAATCTTCTGTGCTTATGGATTGGCAGGATTAATATAGTAAAAATGACCATCTTGCCAAAAGCAATATACAGATTCAATGCAATCCCCATCAAAATCCCAACTCAATTCTTCATAGAGTTAGAAAGAGCAATTCAAAAATTCATCTGGAATAACAGAAAACCCAGGATAGCTAAAACTATTTTCAAGAGTAAAATAACTTCTGGGGGAATCAATATCCCGGACCTCAAGCTGTACTACAGAGCAATAGTGTTAAAAACTGCATGGTATTGGTACAGTGACAGGCATGTAGATCAATGGAACAGAATTGAAGACCCAGAAATGAATCCACACTCCTATGGTCACTTGATCTTTGACAAAGGAGCTAAAACCATCCAGTGGAAAAAAGATAACCTTTTCAACAAATGGTGCTGGCTCAACTGGAGGTCAACATAGAGAAGAATGCAAATTGACCCATTCTTTTTTTTTTTTTTTAATTTAATTTAATTTTATTTTTTTAATTTACATTCCAAATCACTTCCCCTTTCGGGGAGGGAGGAAACGGGAAATTGACCCATTCTTATCTCCTTGCACTAAGCTCAATTCCAAGTGGATCAAGGACCTCTACATAAAACCAGATACACTGAAACTAATAGAAGGGAAACTAGGGAAGAACCTTGAACATATGGGCACAGGGGAGAATTTTCTGAACACAACTCCAATAGCTTATGTTCTAAGATCAAGAATTGACAAATGGGCCCTCATTAAATTACAAATTTTCTGCAAGGCAAAAGACACTGTCAAAAAGACAAAGCAGCAACCAACTAACTGGGAAATGATCTTTACCAACCCTACATCCAACAGAGGTCTAATATCCAATATATACAAAGAACTCAAGAATTTAGACTCCAGAGAGCCAAGTAACCCTATTAAAAATGGGGTACAGAGGTAAACAAAGAGTTCTCACCTGAAGAATATCTAATGGCTGAGAAGCACCTAAAGAGATGTTCATCATCCTTAGTCATTAGGGAAATGCAAATCAAAACAACCCTGAGATTCCATCTCACACCAGTCAGAATGACTAAAATCAAAAACACAGGAGACAGCAGTTGTTGTCGAGGATGTGGAGAAAGAGGAACACTCCTCCACTGCTGGTGGGATTGCAAGCTGGTACAACCACTCTGGAAAGCAGACTGGCGGTTCCTCAGAAAACTGGGCATGAGACTCCCAGAGCATCTGGCTATACCACTCCTGGGCATACACCCAGAGGCTTTCCCTTCATGCAATAAGGACACATGCTCCACTATGTTCATAACAGCCTTATTTATAATAGCCAGAAGCTGGAAAGAACCCAGATGTCCCTTAACGGAGAAATGGATTCAGAAGATGTGGTATTTTTACATAATGGAATACTACTCTGCAATTTAAAACAATGAATTCATGAAATTCCTAGGCAAATGGTCAGAACTTGAAAATATCATCCTTAGTGAGGTATCCCAATCACAAAAGAACACACATGGTATGCAGTCACTGATAAGGGGATATAAACCAGAATCTCGGAATACCCTAGACACAATTCGCATATCGATAGATTTCCAAGAAGATGGAAGGAGAGACCCCTGGTCCTGGACAAACCAGATGTAGGGGAATTCCAGGACAGAGAAGCGAGAGGGGGTTGAATGGGGAAAAGAGGGAGGGAAGGGGGCTTATGGGACTTTGGGGAGGGAGGAAACGGGAAAGGGGAAGTGATTTGGAATGTAAATAAAAAAACTTAGAAAATAAATAAATAAATAGATAAATAAATAAATAAAAAGAATATGCAGCAGAAGGAAAGCTCCTGAATCCTCCTTCCCCTGTTCTCTGATTTTAGTTGGTGAGTAGATGTTCATATTCTTTCTTAAATTTATAAAACAACAGTACTTCTAAGAAGATACTATATGTGAGGACATTTTTAGGTCCATGGAGTCAATAGCCACAGGCTGACTGCTTTAACAACGTAACATAGGCTGGTAGAACAGAGACCTGTCTCTCTATATTTATCCATCCATCCATCTATCTATCTATCTATCTATCTATCTATCTATCTATCTATCTATCTATCTATCTATCTATCATATCTTTCTATCATCTATCATATCTTTCTCTCATCTATCTATCTATCTATCTATCTATCTATCTATCTATCATCTATCAAATCTATGTATTATCTATCTGTCTGTTTATCTATCTCAGTTCTGAAGGCTGGAAGTCAAAAGTCAAGGCAAGCTCAGGATAGGTTCCTCCTCAGGCTTTGAAGAACTTGTTTCTTGGCTCCCCAAGTCTAGTGGGACTTTCTGGTAATTAATAGTGCTCCCTGCCCTGTAGCAGCATCTCCTCAACCCTCCCAAACCCAACTACATGTTCATATAATGCCCTTCCTCTATGTTTCATTCTATAAGTACATTTCTTTGGCATCCTGGATTATGGATTCACTGTGGTCCATTGGGACTGTACCTTCATTAATTACATCTGCGTTGACCATATTTTCAAATGAGGTCACAGTTGAGATATCAGGCATTAGGAATTTGTTATATGAATTTTTAGAAAGGTTGGAGGATAGTTAGCCATTTAACCCATAACAATTACTTACACTGGGAGTTATAGTAAGATCATTAAATATCATAAAGAAAAATGATACAATGTTTGTCTCTTAGCCAAATTGGTATGTTTCTAACTTAAGCATGATCTTGAATCAACTGGTGTTTTCCTTACAATGTAAGTTCTCGCCCAATACTCTGAGTGGACCCTGGGAGTCTGTACTGCTAATAAGCTTCAGGAAAAGACCAAGATGTGGACATTCTGAGCAAGAAAGGCCTCTATTCTCTCAACAACTGTTGGTCTGCATAGGTCTGTGTAATGGGTGGCAGCTGGCAGGGAATCCTTTTCCCAGCTGGAGTGAAAGGTCTTGATGGGCTCTGGCATGGCCAAAACAACCGAAGATTTACAGCACTCTGGATGGAAGCTGGAGCAAGGCAGGCTTCCAGACCACCCCCACTGCCACTGCTGCTTCGGAGTTGGTGACAGGAGGCTAGATGCACCAGGCATCTATGGGCCATGGCCAGAGTGGCCACTGAGTAGAAAGTGGCTGCAGTCAAGTACACACATTCAGTTTGTTGGGCTGGATTGAGGTCCAGAGATGACAGCTTCAGGAGAGAAAACTCTTCCATGGAGTGTCACAGACCAATAAGACAGACACTCTCAGGAAATCTTTGGTGAAATAACTGTACTTTATTTCTTGTGGATAGGCATTGTAAACATTTTGGGGTGGGATCTAGAGGGAAATGCTTTCTATTGGTTCAGTCAGAGATGTTAGAGATACTCCATCTGCATGTGGAAGGACTTGATGTGCTGTCCCTCCCGGTGTCATGGTCATCTGTTCCAGGACAGGAACCTGGGCTGGAATAGATTTAAATGCCAACCATTCTCAATTATGAGAATTGCTGAGGTTCCTGAATCTGCTTGACTTTACCATCTGTCTGTTGGCATGATCCACTGCCCTACAAATAACATTTATGAAATGGGGAGAAAGATTTGTGAAAGTTATTTGAAGTATAATGGCAGGGGAAAGATAATGTAGCTCATGTGCCTGCTCAGGTTTAGGGTAGACAGGATTCTGTGTGGCCCTTCATATTCTAGTTATAGAGAAATAAATACTGGTTGATGCCATGTCCAACCAAAGCAGGTACACAGCTGTAGGCACATATGCTAATGATCACTAATAAGCCCACTCATGGCCTTAGTTCTTTGCCTATATCCCATAACATCACGAGCAACGCAGATGGTAGCAGACTGGGCTGCTGTTTCTAATTAGTGTCGTTAGTTCATCTTGATGAGTTTGCAGACAGTTCAGAGCTATAAAGGACTGCAAGTCAACAGAGGCCAGCCCTCCCTTCCTGGTGGGCTTCTGGGTTTTGGGATATAACAATCAGGATTGGCCCCATGCTATTATGATCAGCATGGCTTCTTCATCAGGGAGCAGAGGCAGAATGTCTGCTTCAATTTCACTGAAAATGGAGACTGAATTTTAATCCATGAAAACTAAAGAAGTCAGTAAGATTGAAGGGCACAGCCTTGGCTCTGGGGTGCTTATCCAGTGGTGATTCTGACTGCTGGCTTGAGCACCTGTGAGCAGGACTTGGGCTCCATTTCTTTGTAGTTTTCTTGTAACTATCAACTAGAGATAGAGTGTCTCTATTCGAAATCCGTGATGGTAAAGGATGGTCATCATGACCACCAAAATGTAGTAGAAAGTGATGATGTTTAGCATTCTCTGATGACTTTTAAAAGAGGAATCCATGATATGAATTGTAGTAGAGTCTGTGGCGTCTGGTTTTACAGCACCTCTGTTTATTTAGCTTTTTTCCACACTAGCACAAAAGCAATGGATCTCAGGCAGGATGGGTCAGCTTCTCTCCTTAGGGCATATGTGATAATCGCTGAAAACAGCTGTTGGTAGTTTGGCACAAATGGAGTGGTATTACTACCACCCAGTAGACGAAAGCTAAATCAATGTAAATGCATAGATCAGACACCAAATTAGTTGCTTTTTTCTGTATGATCCAATACATGCCAAGAAGCAAACTTAGGGAGGCAGGACTTATTTCGGTTTACATTTTCAAGGGGTGTAGTCAGTCATACTGGGGCCAACATGGTGACAAGAACATTTTGATGGAGCTGATCATACTGCATCATCTTCAGTAAAGAAGCTAAGAAAATTTTGGAAGTAGGGCTAGGTAATAAAACTACAAGGGCCGTCTTCGCTCATTCACCTCTCCAGTGAGGCTCCACCTCCAAAAAGTGCAACAGACCTAGTAACAGTTTTCTGGCTTAAAATCTCAATAGTGCCACAGTGGAGAAAATGTCTAAATTTATCAAAAGACAGAATTATCTAATTTCTTGAAATGAATAGGAGACACATCAATAAACCTAAGGAATTATTCTGTTCAAGTTTATCTATATAAATATACTTTTTAGTCTATCTGTAACCTTGTGACTGCAAACATATGTTTTATGCCCTTCAAAAATGAGTAAAATAATCAAATATGTATTATATAACAAAGGACTTTTATTAGTTGCAAACAAAATAATGGATAAATTAAATTTTTAAGCAGGGTGGCAATTACTAATAGATATTTAAGATATAGATCTTAAACACAAGGATTAATAAAAAGGAACACTCAGGAGAGAAGTAAGAACCTCCTAAGAGAACAGGTATGGAATTCTTAAAGAGATAAAAGTATAGTTATAGTACTATAACTATTTGCATTTTTGGGCTTCTGAAAATATATCTGGAAGGGTGACTTAGGGACTTAAGAAGATCATATGGTGGTTCTTGTACGCTGGCTAGGATTACTAGAACCAGGGCAGTAGTCTTCAGAGTGTTATAAAATGTTATAGTTTGTAAGCATCCAGACTATCTTAACTATAGAATCAGTTTGGGATTTTAGATGAGCACCTCTAATGTCATATCTTATCATTCTTATAAATGTAAGGAGAAACAGATTTTCTAAATCAGGAATTTCTAAATCTAAGGATGATAACAGAAGCTTCCTAGGCTTTTTGACATCCTCATCAATGATGGCTACAAAGATGTGTTTTGAAAAGCATCCTTTTTTATTTTTTAATTAACATATATTTCCCATATTGTTAAGTCAACCAACATCCCTCTCCTATTGGAGGTGATTCAATTCTCATCTGTGTTATCTGAGTAAGCCTTTTATGGAGGAATTTTGGGAAGTCTAAGTCTTCAAGGACCATCATCTCTAGATCAGAGAGCCATACCCCTTTTGGAATACAATATAACATCTCATACAGTGATTTACCTTGTGCAGTGGGATAATGCTCTGTATTTTAGAACTCCAATTGGGACAGTTCTTCCCAGTTCCCTGGTTTCCCAAAGCTGTAGTAAGTTTTAGCCCATTTAGAATTAGAATGAGCAGAATTTGCTTCTAGTTATGTTGAAGACAAACTGATCAGACCTTCAAAAACAACTTGAGATACTGCATCCTTTATATTCTGTGTTTGTTGTGATGGTTGGAAGAGAACTTGTATGAAGTAGGAAATATGGCCTTTCTATGACCTGGACATTGTGTTGGTAGCTTCCCCCAGATACTGAGATCAAATTAGTAACCTGCAAAATGACATAGACATTTGGATTGATCTCCAAGAAGACAGAATTTTTAACACTGGAAACCACTGTTATGGAACAACTCTTGAAGAGAATTTGAAAAATTGTAGCATCTCTTAGGAGAAATAAATTGAACTAAAAAGCCAGCAAACATCAATACTGGTTTGTATGGTTCTTAAAACCACATAGGATATTTTGTATAGTGATCAATTTCAAAGAAATTCATATCTAGCTATGGATTAAAACAAAAGGGAAAACAGGGAATTGGGAGATGGTTCAGCAGTTAGGCGTACCTGTTCATTCATGCAGAAGACAGGAGTTCACCCAGGTTAGGCAGTTCATAACCACTTGTAACAACACTCCAGGGAGATCTAATGCTTCTGACTTCTGTACTCACCTGTGCATATACCCTCATATGAATAACTAAATATAAAACAAAATTTTAAAGGACCCAACAAAAAGACTGAGTACTTAATAAACTAAATGTATTGTTTGCTTTTCTAGAATGAGCTCACCTCATACTCAACCCTCATTGTTTCTTGCTCCACCCTGTCCAGTTTCCATCCCAGCAGGGCATCCTGATGTAGCAGTTGCAATTGCAAGTGTGAGATGAGCTCTGTGTGATGTTCCTTGTGAGAGGGGTATCCTAAGCTATTACTTGATTCTTCCACATGAAAGATGCAGTCTGAGTGGACTGAAAAGAAAAGGGATATTATTACCATCCAAGGAAGGCTAAGCCATTATCAAAGTATGATGGGGTTACAGTGGGACATGTTTGTATATGGCGAGTAAAATTGGGTAGAGAAAGAATAATTTCTAAATTTAATTTTAATGAATTGTACACACAAGTACTATATTTACATCATATTTTGCCTCCTACTTCCATCTCTTTTCATGTTTCCCTACTCACTCTCAAATTCATGACATCTTTTATAATAATTTTGATACACATATTTACACATATTTATCCCACTGAGTCCATTCAATATTGTAGTTACATGCATGCTTTTAGGGATGACAACTTGAGATTGGAAAACCTGTCAAGGACCTCATCCCTGGAGAAGGTAGATTCTCTTCTTAGCAGCCGTTGATTGCCTGTAGCTTTTCATATGGAGACGAAGCTTTGTCAAATTCCCCTTATTTGATTTGCTATGTCAACTGGCAATAATTTTAGTGAGAATCCAACTGCAAAATAAGGTAAGTTATTTCAGGAAAACTAAATCCCATGAAATAAATCTAAAGTATGCTACTGTGAAATTTAATTGTTTCTTCCTTCTGACCCCACTTGTGGTCTTAAATTGTCAGGCACCATTATTGTTTATCACAGAGAAATGCAGAGAAATCAGATGTGAGTTGTGGCTTGGCTTCACCAGAGAGGCATGACATTTGCTCTGACATCTTAATTCAAAAAGGTTGGGGTGACACTGGATGTGTCTTTTTCTCTGGGCATGTAAGTGGCTATATCAAGATTTACTTAGGCAATAAGCTAAATTTATTTTCTAAATTTGGGGACATGTCTTATTTTTTTCCCTAAGATGTTATGAGAATTTCCAAGTAGCCTCATTGTTCAAGGACCAGATGAAAGCAGCAGTTTGCCAGAATTTGAATTTTCCTTCACAGCAGCCAGCAGGCAGGCATGTGCTACAGCCTTTTGTGACTGCAAAGACATTTTTAAAATAGAATGAGAATGTTTTCAAGGCAGCATTAGGAGAAAAAAATCAGAGCTAAAAGTGACCTAAACATCTTGTGAATAATTCTTTCTTTTTACGTTCAGTGATTGGCATTTGGCGGTGGTGACATTCTCGGGAATTAATGATTCACCAGAAGAATTGAAAGCAGACCTATCCTCCCATGCTATCTCTGAGAACTCCTGAATATTCCTTAAAAGATTTTCCCCATAATCTGAAAGATAAGATGACAGAGATAGACTTTCAGGTTTTCTTTCCTGCCTGCTGGTAAGTAGGGGAATGTATGTGAGAGTTGATATCCAGAAGCACTTGATTCATGTTTTTATTTGAATCCTTTTCAAGAGCTCAATTAATAGTCTGCTAAATCTGAACTTGCTCCATTACATTTCCTGGACCATTGCTAAACACTTACGGAGTTTCAATTATTTTTTATAGGAAAACCTGAATAATATAAGTATTGACTCACTTAGATTTAAATTTTGGTTATTGGAAATAGTAAGGCATCCAGGCACTTTCAATTTTGCTTGTGAGTGGCTGCTGAATCATCATGAGATGGCTTTTTAAAGATATCCTATAAAAAGATTCTAGCACTGTTATACGAGGTAGCACTAAAAGTCATACTATGCCGTAATTGTGAGTGAAACAATTTAAATCTCTTTCAATGTGGGCCTCATAAAGGGAAGAGAAAATCAAGACTCGTGTTCTTGATCCTTTGACCTTGAACAATCCCTACTCCTTGTTTCAGAACCCAAGATTCTTTGAGACAGAAGTCCATAGAATTTGCAGAACTGGTTGGATGCAGCACCCTGTCATGATGTCAGTCAGACTCTCACAGAGGTGAAGCCTGTACAAAATACTGACTGACAGCTAAAACTCCTGTAGGAGCCAGCCTGGCCATCCTTGCTGCTGCCTGTTATCTGAATTGCAGCAGCTGTTCAGCAGGCGAATCTATCCTCAGGACCCGATGTCTTGTGTAGCATAGAGGAAGAATGTTTTGCAGTTCTAAATTGGAGTAGCCTCTTATATGTTCAGATTTGGCCTTCAAAGATGATTAATGACCACCATAAGATACCTAAACTTTCAAGTCACTCTATCCCCACATCGCTGTTTTTTTTTTTTACCACTTCTAAAATATCCCAATAATCTCTGATAGAATGTACTGTTCAACAATATCCATCACTATAGAAATCTTTTTCCAAAGAAATTATGCATTTATCTTAAATACAAATATATTCTTAGCTTACAAGAATTATTATTGCATTTAAAGCCGTGGTTATGAAATAACGCCTCCGTGGGAATCAGACAGTCTAGGCTCTGGTCTGCCCTGAAGAGGAAAGCTGGGTACAGAGTGCTTTGATAAACAGGCCTTTTCCTTCTCAGATTGCCTCTCTCTCAAGGCTGCACACACATTATTTCTCAGAAGATGGAGCCAGAGATATTTCAAAAGGACAGCAGAGTTTATGAGAAAAGCCAGGGAGATAAACTCCTATCTTTTCTGGGTAGAACTGATAAGCCATGTTTGTCTGCTTCCCATTCTGGAGTAGGACATCTGCAGCTCATTAACTATCTGAAGCTATCATTCACATCAATTAATTGAAAGAATTAAAGTACATCTTAAAGATAAAAATACATCAACTTTGTCCCCCGTTTTCTTGTGAACCAGCATCATATGGAGTTGCATGCAAATACAAAGATACATGACTTTGTTTAAATCTTTTGTCTTGATGGTAACATCATTCCTTTATTTCCCAGTGTTTTATTGAGAGTGAAAAATGTGAGTTCTTGCCACTCCCATTCTTCCTTCTATCCCCTTCTCTGTCTCTGCCTGTCTCTGTGTTTCTTCCTAGATTGCTTCCTCCAATTCCCTCAGAACTGATGTCAATCATATTGTTGTCATAATCACTTTAAAGATTATGTTAGGACTTCTGCAAGTGTCTTTTTTTATTATTTATTTTATTTTATTTTTTTAATTTACATTCCAAATCATTTCCCCTTTCCCGTTTCCTCCCTCCCCAAAAGTCCCATAAGCCCCCTTCCCTCCCTCTTTTCTCCATTCAACCCCCTCTTGCTTCTCTGTCCTGGCGTTCCCCTACATCCAGTCTTTCCAGGACCAGGGGTCTCTCCTTCCATCTTTTTAGAAATCTATTGATATGCGGATTGTGTCTAGGGTATTCCGAGATTCTGGGTCAATATCCCCTTATCAGTGACTGCATACCATGTGTGTTCTTTTGTGATTGGGTTACCTCATTAAGGATGATATTTTCAAGTTCTCACCATTTGCCTAGGAATTTCGTGAATTCATTGTTTTTAATTGCAGAGTAGTATTCCATTGTGTAGATATACCACATCTTCTGAATCCATTCCTCCGTTGAGGGACATCTGGGTTCTTTCCAGCTTCTGGCTGTTATAAATAAGGCTGCTATGAACATAGTGGAGCATGTGTCCTTATTGCATGCAGGTAAAGCCTCTGGGTATATGCCCAGGAGTGGTATAGCCGGATCCTCCGGGAGTGTCATGCCCAGTTTTCTGAGGAACCGCCAGACTGCTTTCCAGAGTGGTTGTACCAGCTTGCAATTCCACCAGCAGTGGAGGAGTGTTCCTCTTTCTCCACATCCTCGCCAACAACTGCTGTCTCCTGTGTTTTTGATCTTAGCCATCCTGACTGGTGTGAGATGGAATCTCAGGGTTGTTTTGATTTGCATTTCCATAATGACTAAGGATGATGAACATCTCTTTAGGTGCTTCTCAGCCATTAGATATTCTTCAGGTGAGAACTCTTTGTTTAGCTCTGTACCCCATTTTTTAATAGGGTTACTTGCCTCTCTGGAGTTCAAAAGGATTTACAAACAGGAACAGACAGGGAATGATATTTTGGAAAATCTGTTGATCTTGTTTATGATCATGTATACATAAGCATGCATGTATTATAGATCACATCTTATGTGCCATATGACATTTTCACTCTATGTATAGATTTCATTTCTGTAAAGCAGACATCAAATCAAAGCTTTCAGACAATGACCCTCCAAACAGAAATGTTATTCTCCCTTTGGCTGTCTGGCCACTGAGTTAGCCACGGAGCTTGGGCAAACTTAGGAGCACAGCAGGTCTTTCTTGCCTAGAGCCTCAGTACAGAGTTTGGTTAAATAACAGAGGCTTTGAAACCCACTTGGAGGTTGCTTAAATTTTCTAACTGCTTTAGAGAAGGCAGTTCTGGGGTTTAGCTACATGTTCTAATAGCAGACAGCAAATCTCCTTCTGAATGTACCAGTTGCAACTACTTACTATCTCTTTCACAAATTACATTCACTAATTAAGAAAGTACAGTATTCCGAGGTCTTAGCCCTGGTGGATTACTAGTTGGAATCTTACAGACACAGAATCGCCTACTCTGGTTTGTCAGATTTGTCAATGTGAATTTTCTTGAGATAGTATTAAAAGGTAAAATTCCCAGGTCATTAGTGCAAAAGTCCTTATTGCTTAGTGCCTTAAGATAAAAATTCAGGTGATAGCAGATGCTGGTGAGGATGTGGAGAAAGAGGAAAACTCTTCCATTTTTGGTGGGATTGCAAGCTGGTACAAGCACTGTGGAAACCAGTCTGTGGATTCCTCAGAGAATTGGACGTAGGATCCAGATATACTACTCCTGTGCATATACCCAAAAGATGCTCCAACATATAACAAGGATACATGCTCCACTATGTTCATAGCAATCTTATTTATAATAGTCAGAAGCTGGAAAGAACCCAGATGTCCTTCATTAGAGGAAAAGATACAGAAAATGTGGTAAATTTACACTATGGAGTACTACTCAGCTATTAAAAACAATGAATACATGAAATTCTTGGGCAAATGGATGGAATTAGAAAATATCATCCTGAGTGAGGTAACTCAACCACAAAAGAACACACATAGTATGCACTCATTGATAAGTGGATATTCGCCCCAAATCTTGGAAAACCCAAGATATAATTCACAAACCACATGAAGCTCAAGAAGAAGGAGGAGCAAAGTGTGGGTGCTTTGGTCCTTCTTAGAAGGGGGAACAAAATACTCACAGGAGGAAATACAAAGTGTGGAGTGGAGACCGAAGGAAAGGCCACCTAGGGATCCATCCCATGTACAGACACCAAACCCAGACACTATTGTGGATGCCAAGAAGTGCTTGCTGGAAGGAGCCTGATATTGCTGTCTCCTGAGAAACTCTGCCAGAGCCTGACAAATACAGAAGTAGGCACTCACAGCCGATCATTGGACTGAGCACAGGGTCCCCAATGGAGGAGTTAGAAAGGACTGAAAGAGCTAAAGAGGTTTGAAACCCATAAGAAGAACAATAATATTAACTAACCAGTACCCCCAGAGCTGCCAGGACCTAAACCACCAACCAAAGAGTACACATGGAGGGACCCATTGCTCTAGCCACATATGTTGAAGAGGATGGCCTTGTTGGGCATCAGTGGGACGAGAGGCCCTTGGTCCAGCGAAGGCTTGATGCCCCAGTATAGGAGAATGCCAGGATGGGGTGAGGGGACCGGGTAGGAGGGTGAGCGAGTACCCCAATAGAAGTAGGGGAAGGGAAGATGCAATAGGGGTTTTCCAGAGGGGAAACTGGGAATGGGAATAACATTTCAAATGTAAATAAATAAAATATACAATAAAAAAAGAAATAAGAAAATAATTAAGAGTCATAACATGCTAAAGAAAAGGAATATAACTGCTAGGCATGGTGGCACATGCCCTTAATTCCAACACTGGAGAAGCAGAAGCAGGCAACAGACATCTGTGCATTCAAGACTAGCTTCGTCTATATAGTGATATACTAAATTTCAGGACAGCTAGGAAGATATGCATATTTAATCTCTTATTTGTTAGATTAAAAATTCATCCCAAAATTATTCATTGGATACTAACTGTGATCTAGTTACTTTTTAGGGCCTTTCTTTGAGATACAAGGAAAAATACCTTGGTAAAAGGTGTGAAAAGTACACCAAAGTCTGTGAAGTCCATCTGATTGTTAGCATTCTATATAACCACCGAAATGAGAACATTTCCATAAACTCATGTGTATTTATGTATTAAAACAGAAGCCTCAGAAACATGAAGGACCAAAAAGGTCAATATGTACAATTATATACAAAGAAATTTGAAGTGGATCAATTGGTAGGAATATAAAGCTTACTCAGAAGAGTAGGGTGAGTGGAGGAGCACCCTCATAGAAGCAGGGGGGAGGGGGAAGGGATAGGGGGGCTGTGGAGGGGAAACCAGGAAGAAAGATAACATTTGAAATGTAAATAAATAAAATAACCAATAAAAAAAAAAAGAAATCAACCAGAAACAGAAAACATGAAGGGACTGATAACAATCAAGGAGACTAGAGTACTAATAGGAACCTTTTTACAAATGAATGCCTGGACTAGATGACTTCACAGCTAAATTCTAACAAATGCTCACAGAAATTTAATGTGAACTTTTAAATTTTTTAATATAGTAGAATATCATAAGACTAGCATCAGTGGCCTTGATCTCTACTATACACACATGTCAGAAGTCTTCAATGAACCACACTGGACCCAGTAGTACATTAAGAAGTGTGTCTACCATGGATTAGTTGGTTTATCCAAGGGATTTACTTCTTGATTTTTATATATGGAAAATAAACAAATCACATGATCGCTTTGACAGATGCAAAAAGGAATTTAAGAAAGACCAACATTCATTTATAGATGTTGAAATATAGATTTTTATATTTCAAAAATTATAGAAATATTTATTAATTGAAAGAACAGTCATTAGCTAATGAAAAAAAAAAGTCCACAACTAATATAACCAATGGGGAGATGGGGAGGAACTAAAACTTTCTTACTAAGGTCTTGTACAATGAAGGGTGTTCATTTTCTCTCTAATTCTACTTAATCCAATATTAAAAGTGCCAACAGGAGCAACTGATATACAAAATTATTCAAAATGGAAATGAAGCAGAAGGAAATATCTGTTTGCAGATGCTAGGACCCTATACAGAGAAAAACCAAACATTCTTTTTAAGATTATACTACAAAACTACCACAGTTTTAATGACATAGCCTTGGCAATAGCATTAGAACAATAGCAATAGAACAGAATAGTAAGCCAGAAATAAACCCAAGCAGACCTGGCTAATCAATTTTGATGAGGCCTACATTCTTTGGTAAACAGAAAAGTGAAGGTAGTGATAAAGAAGGGACTAAGGAGGTGGTAATTAACAAATCTGTTCCCTCTTATCTGTGGTTTCACATCCCCAGATTAATCATACTTTGGAAATATTAAATGGAAACTTTTAGTAATAATACTGTACAAAATTCTGAATAATGTGAGGAAATCTTTCACCATTCCATTTTATGATGTAGGATGTCGCTTGTTGCTCTGCTCAGTGAACAAGCATAGTATATATTACCTACATGTTAGTCAACTATTGACCTTCGTGGTTACCAACGCCATCATAGTGTGGAGCCTAAACAACCCTAGTTTTAATAAATTCCACTATCCTAAACTGAGAATAGAAATGCTGGTAAACATGATGTGCCAGAGAGAAGCCACAGGAACTATGGTTGGAACTAATCCCGTATCTGAGAAATTCTAAAGAAAGAAAAAACAGTTATTTACTAGTTTTTGAAAGTTGTTTGTGTAATAGACTCTGGTTGCTCTTGTGTTCCATTTTCTTACACATATATAATACATTCTCATTACTCTTAGCCTTCCTTCCTTATAAAGATGATCATGAAAAAAAAAAGATGATCATGTGATTTATTGGTTTTTCTTATACAGCTGACAGAGACAGCTCCCTCTGCCCTCCTTCTCATCTTCACCAGAAGTCACTTTTCCAGATTCATGGCTTTTTATTTTGGTTTGGGATTCACTGATTTTAACCAGGGTCATTCTGTGTGACCCTTGGTTGAGCTACTTGGTGGAGTTATTTCACCTTGTGGTGAGAACTAAAATCAATGACTTTCACCCAAATCCATCCATAGGCAAAAGACTACTACAAGTTTTGCTGTTGTACTTCATTCTATAAAAGGCATGAGCGGAGTTACATGACTTGGTATCATCTCTTTGTAGTCTTCTTGTCCACAGACAAGACGAAACAACTGTAATTTTATTGATATGGTTGGAATAGATACTATTGTTGCATGGATGGCACTTTGCTTTCTCTCAAAATGTTGGAGTTGGTTGAGTATGACAGTGGACTTTGCCTTGCTAGGTGAGTGTAAATATCTATTTGTGGTTAGTCCTATGTTGGTTAGGTCAGGTTCACATTGGGAATGGACAAGTTTGACACAGACCTTACTCTGTAGCCTAGGTAGCCTGTGTAGCCTAGCTTGACCTTGAAGTCATGGAAATTATTCTACATCAGCTACCAAAAGCTGTGATTACTGATATAAACCACCATAGTTGGCCCAAGCATGAGAAAGTTTGACATAGATGAGATGCATTAAGATGTATAGAGAAACTATACCTGGGATACCATAGGGTTGGGGACCCATGTCTGCTCAGCCACTGGGCATGGCTTCTTAGGGAGGCAGAATGCAGGGAGTCTGACTGTGTTTATCCCTCACCTCTGCAGAGGCACCGCCCAGGGGGCAGGAAAGCATTGTCTTAGGTGTGGGAAAGGCAGAGCCTGAAGAGGCCTGCAATGAGGCCAAGTTGTGGGGTTCTTAGACTCTTGGATATCTGGGCACAACTGGGAGTCTCAGAAGAGCAAAGAATAAAGTGTGGGAAGGGCATGGGCTGGGAACAACATCTAGCCTAGGGCTGGAGTGGGCAGAAGGGGAGATCTGGCTTGTCTCATTGGGGTGATTGTCCTTAGTCTGACAGAGGCAGGCTTGGTGACAGTTGTGGCTAGAAGCACAGAGAGGCCTTCTAGGGGTGGTTAGGCTGTGACTCTGTAAGTGAAGGTTCCCCATGGCAAATCTTAATGAAAAGAGACAGTCCATGGTTCTAAACAATTTATTGTCATGTCAAAAAATGGATGTGTGAAACCATATCCCCCTTCTCAGGATGGGGTGAAATTAAATACCTTTTGCAGGGAAGAAAGTCTGGGATGGAAACTTATTGACTAAGCCCTCTGAGCCTCTAAGTACCTCATTAGTATGGAGAACTCTGTTTTGGGCCTACATGTCTGTGGCCACTTTTCCTACTGTCTTGGTCTTATATGTTAAGGATGTGTCATCTACATGCAGAAGGGCTTGAGGGAGTTGCTCTTATGTGACTGATGGCCAGAAATCTCTCTGGGGGGCTGTGGTTACATAACAGGGGCGGTCCTGGGAGCAGGCAAAGCTCCTATTGTCCCTTCAGTATCTCTGGGGCTTCAAGCCTTAGCTTGACCTTACCAGGCTTCCTCTTATCGTCCACTGACCAGCAGGATACCACCCCTCACATCACATGAACAGTCATAGTCAATAAACTGCAATTTTAGGGCACTTTCCTGTGGAAATTCTGAAATTCTCATTTCCCCAACATAGGGGAGACTCTCACTGAGTCAGCATGTTCTTCTCATCTTTGAGCTTTGTATGCGTCAGTATGTGGGTTGAGGCAGTATTGAAATTGTCTGTTTAACTAACATGGGAAATCATTCTCTTTTGGTGGGAGTATAGGAACTCCAAAGCACATTAGGAAATTTAGATTACAAAAGTGTAGTATGTAGTGAAGATATCTAATTATAGTTAAAATTTTAAAAACCCAAGAGAAAGGCCAGAGAGAGTGTGAGCCAGAAGAGAGGGAGGCATGCATTTTTCACCTAATGCAGTTTGCTTTATAAGCTCAGTTTGAACGTTTACTTCTGTGTCTGTCTGCTTTTTATTGCCTGTCTCTTTCTAGCTCCAGCTTTAAGTCCTCTTAGCCTCTCAGATGTAGGTGTGTGGGAATGTTTGCTTTCATTGCTCAGGCGTGTGCAGATCCATTTAGTGTCTTCATCTGCAACTTGTCTTTGCTGGCTTCTCTGCTCTGCTCTCAGCTGGTTGTGCCCTGAGAAGGAGATCTTTAATTTCACACCTCCCGGGAATCTTTGTACAGAAACTTTTGCATATGTGTTTTTTCTCTTTGGGTTTGAATTTTCTGGTCTACAATTTGAGTCTAAGTCAACTGTGAGCAATGCCGCCTCTAGAACAGAGGAATACATTTAAATGTAAGCCGCAAGTCTCAGAATGAAGGTGAGCACAGCTATAAAGCAAATGTTTGGCGCAGGGAGGAGATCGGGCAAATTGGAGCTTATACAGCTATATTTGCCTTTGACAGAGATGGATCCAATTTGTTAGCTCACCATTTACTTTGGTTCTTTTAGAGCCAACTTGCATTAGTCACTGCAGAGTTCCTGTGTGAGGGTTTCCCCAGTTCCTACCACGTTAGATAAGACTAAGACAGTTTTAAGATTTGGAACTTCAGACCTACGAGAAGTATATTACCCAAGGCCTCCTGCAGTTTGAAGCACCTAATTCCTGATTTCACACAGGAGTCCGGTTAAGGTCTAGAAACTGGACTTCACCTGGAATTCCAGCTGTGGTCTCTGAGGCGCTTTGCACTCCTAGGCAGCTCTCTCTACCAATGCTATCCTCTGCTATGGGTAGGAGTTAGCATGTATTCCGCCTGGAGCTGTTCTGAAACAGAAGGCAGCTGTCTGTCAGGAACAATGCCCAGTACTCAGAAGACAAAATGCGTGTGATATTCCATATGACAGAAAGAGACAGTTGAGGAAGACAGTGAGAACCCAGTTCTGTTGGGAAAAAAATTCCTTGGGATTCATTTCCAGTATTTCTTGGTACTTCGAACCTAAAATGCAAGGGTTGACTGGAGCTGGTTTACATTTAGAGGAAATAAGCCACTGTGGAGGGTTCTATGGCTTTGCAGTGCCACTAGACACTTTAATTTTGCAATAGCTTTTAATTATACCTTACTTTTTTACCTTGGAGTTGGACATCATGCTTAAATACCAATTTTCTTCAGGACAGGAAACTCTACCTTTCATATATTTAAATATCCAACATGAGTCTTTTTGACTAAGTCTCTAAGCTTTTTGACTTGTCATTGAATTCGTCTTTAATTCCCAGAAACTTTGGAAGAAAGAAAAGGAATGTCAGGAATAGAGAGCTGTGCTAAGCATTCTAGGGGAATTCACTGTGGTGATCACTTGCCAATCTAGAAAAATTGATTCTGGCAACCTTGCTTGTAGGAAAGGGATTCATTATTGTCTTTTTTCTTGTTTCTTAGTCACATTCTTAACTGCATAAGTGACGCTTCTCTTAGCGACAGTTAAAAATGTGGGTTTTATAAGACTTAGTAATTTCCCCACTGACAGATTTCAGGCCATACATGAGCTCCTGTATTTTTGCTTAAATGTGTCTTATGCCCTTACTGCTAGTATTTTCAGTTGTGAGAAAAGGAGGCATTCTGTCAATAAAGATTCATTTTGGAGATTGTAAAAGCTTTGAGAACATTAGGTACTAAATTGGTTTGTTTTCTCTGTGTATGTCTCTGAGCAGTTGCAGTGCTCTGGCTCGTACAGGTCCACAAGGTGTGCACTATTATGTTGAGGCTTCAGGACTGTGGGCACGATCTTGACTTTTTGGAATTACAAAGCTGGAATCAAGCCTTCAGACCAGTGGTTTTCATCCTTCCTAACACTGCAGCCTTTTAATACAGTTCCTCATGTTGTGATGCCCCCCTACTCCCAACTATAGAATTATTTCCATTGCTATTTCATAAGTATAACTTTACATTTGTTATGAATTGTAATGAAAATATATAATATACAGGATGGTCTTAGGTCGCCCCCAAAGGAATTTTGAGTCACAGCATGAGAACCACTGCTTTTGACTTCCAGAGGTGTAGATTCCTCTTGTGCTCATTGACAACTGCACTGCAGTGTCATAAGTTATGACCAAGTCTCACTTTGTTACTCCTCATATTCACTGAGAGCTTGAGTATGACAATTTCTAAACAACTGTATTTTAATTTTTGGAAATCACAGATTGTCTCAGCTGTGTAATTTGGAAAAGGAACACTGAACTTGAATTGGCCTTGCCCTTCACCTCAGTGGTATCCTGCCATTTCACTAAACACCAGTATTTTATAGATCCCTTGCCTGTATTTTTTATGTAGTGGTAATAATCAGTCCAATAAATTTCTAGTTTATAAAATTTTTGATAATGCTCTATTAAACACATTTTCCTTTATATGGCACTGTATTTAGAATAATCTTTTTTAGTTCTACTAAGCAACTATCATTGATTTGCTTAACTACTCTTTTATTTTTTTTGACATTTGTGGGTTTTGACTAATATATACAATACTTAAATTAGGATATTGTCTGTGTCATTGTTCTACATAATACGAGGCTCTTCTGAGAGGTGAAATGAATTATTCAAAGGTATGAATAATTTTGTTTTCTGGATATAAACTGACAGTGAATCATAGCAATTTTAATCAATTTAAAAGAGTATCTACCTTCCATCTCATTGTATATAATTAGTTCTGTGTTTATTTTATTTTTCTGTAGATCTCTTTTTGTATGAGAATGCATAAAAGAAGGGTGACAAAGTGTTAAAGTCCATTATCATATTGTTTACATGAACACTTGAATTCACTTGGTTTTTCTTTCTTTCTTTTTTAAATCAGGATTAAATTAGCCAGTTTCTGTTTATGTCCAAACTTCTAAGCATTCTGCACCTACCATCTAACTCAGATTTGCACTTGGGTATTTCATAAGCATCTTAAACAGCTCCAGCCAATTTCAGAACACTTTCCCTAAACTGCTCCACTCAGTGCCATGTTACTTCAAACCAACTCCACGTGCTCATCTTAAGTTCCCTGGAGTCAGCAGACAGTTTTTACTATAATTCCTCTAAACGTGAGTCCTCGGCAAATTGAATCTGCCTCACTATGAAAATACATTCAGAACTGGCACCTGCCTACAGATTGCTCTAATGCCACCTGTTCCACATAACTGCCATCATCTGTCTGGATTCCTGGTTTCTTTTCCTCTATCATTATTTCCCCAAAAAAGTGCCAAAAAATCACCTTCCAGTACAATCCTGCTATGAGGCAGACTGGGTCATGATATCCACAAGCTTGAGAACCTCTAATAAATATTTATTTTATTTAGAAAACAAATGAAAGACCAAGCCTTAGAAACCTCTCCTCCTAATGTTCTGTTTCTGACCTCTTGGTGGCCTCCTGCTTCCTAATTCTCACACATCTGGGGGCAGTTTTTATATCCAGATGATGTAAAATAATGTGGAATACTCTTCTTTTACTAATTTCTGAATTCATCTTTCATTGGAAGCTTTGGTAAATTCACTCACAAAACTGTTTGACTTAATATTTTAGTTTTTAGGCTATGAAAATCTTTAAAATTTTATGTAGTTGTAAGATTATTCAGGTTATCTGTTTCATTCTCTATAATTTAGATTTCTATGTTATAAAGTCTAAGAATTTGCTTCATCTAAGTTTTCTTATTTCTTGTTAGGAAAGTGTTTACAATCAATTCACAGGTGCCATGGTTGCTCCTCTGAGCAGTGGTTCACTGGAAGCAATAATAGCAAACCTTCCCTTATGGTCCTGTTCACAAGCATAACATCTAGTCCATCAAAGCACAAAATATAGCCTGAGCAACAGAATATACAAAGAAACAGAGGCAGGAAGGTTGGGTGCGTGCTTCCAGGCATGCCTTCCCCATCAGACTTGTAAACTGTCTCCAGCCACAAATCACAGACATAGTATGAGACATCTTCACTGGAAGCCCTCTGGAATCTAACAGCCTAGGTTATTAGACAGACTGGAGCGACTGCATGACTAGTTATGATATTGACCCCAGACAGGTACATAACATGGATCATTGTGATTGGTTCTTTTAATGCTATCAGCAGTAAAATACAACCTGACCCCCTGGCTTTGGGATTCCTAATAGTATCTTAGTTGCTGAATTCCATAACATTGCAAGATTTAAGTTCTCAGAATTTCACCAAGCTTGTATCAGGATTCCAGGTGTTTGCAGAGATAAGCAAAAATTCAGAAAAGCAGATGTGTTGTTTCCTTCTTCCTCATATCTTCAGCAATGCAGCCTTAGTTGTTTATTCCATTCATAATTCTGTTTATTTGTGCTACCAAGTTCTACTTAGTCATGATTGCTAGTACTTCAACTACAAAAATATTTGTTTTCACTGATACCTCACATATATTCTATAATATTAGATAACTTATACCATGCCATCAAAACTGTATTGTAAAATGTAAACTTACGTAGCATAAATTATGTATTTGACATTATTATCAAATTTATATATTGTTCATGTTTGGTGTTATTATAAAATACCCTATTCTAATGTATAAAATTCCACGTATTAAGTTTCACTCTTATTTTTTCTTCTATTAAATACTCTAAGGCTATTTGATTTACATTCTGATGATGTCCGTATTTGTAGAACTATTGCATGTGTGTTTGAAGATGATGTTTTCATTAACTTCTGGATAAATAACTGTCATAAATATATGTTAGAGAAAGTTGTTAATGTTTTCTAGTCTTTCATAGCACTGTTTCTTTTCTGTTAGTTTGCTTGCTTGATTTATGAAATACTATAAAAAAAAAAAAGGGTTTTGGAATTTTTCCTCCTAGGTCAGTTTGTCAATTCCTTCTTGTAATTCTGTCATTTTTGTTGTATATTTTGCTGATATTATCAACCCATGCACAAACGTGCACAGACATCTCTCTAAGCACTCTGCGAGTTCTTTTTCATTATATATTGACACTTACATTTAGAAGTCTACTTTGTCTTAAATAATCTTTTGTTTGGTATGACTGTTATTGCAGGTGCATTCTTTTGGTTGTCTTTATTTAAATACTTCATCATTTTACCTTAAAATATATTTTTGGGGTACCACTTTTACAACTGCCTTTGGCAGTTTGATAACTCCTTTCTCTGGTTTTATTTTAATATTTCTTACCTACTTATGCAACTACCTTTAGGAAATTTACACAATGATGAACATTTTTGAAAATTTAATCACAAACATTTTATAGTCAATACTTCCAAAGTGTTCCACAAGGTATTTGTGTCTTCTGACTTCATTACAGCAGTGCAAATACATTTGCTTCTCTGTCTATTCACGCCTCATGACATGAACACTGTCCAGCTGTCTACACTTTGTAATTATAATTTTGGTGTTGTTACATACAGATTTCTGTACTGTTTTTTTAAATTACAGTTGTGGCAGCCTTAGGAGCCTTGCTTCTGGACATGAGTCTCTCCCTCCACCTGTAGATAAAAGCCTTTGTAAAAATTGTTGTGGTATTTGTTATTCACATTGTCCTTCATCCTGTTTACTGTAAAGCTTTTCAACAAAACTTTATAACACAATGTGCATGCTCTATAGCTATACTATGTTTATAAAGGATGGATGATATCAACCCAGGGTCTTTATTTGGTCAATTGGTTGAAAATGCTGTTAAAAACAGTTTTGATCTCTGGAGGGGTTAGAATTATTGGGTGTAACTGGTTATCTGATGTGTCCAACTGGAAAATCTGGTTCCATTTTGCTTGACTTACAGGTTTGTAGTCCATGAATGGTCTTCACTTTCTTTATCTATTTTTAAATTACTTTTCGTTTCATTACTTTCAATATTTTATTGTCTATTCCAGATATCAATCCCTTGCATTTGGAATAATATAAATATCCCCTACCAATCTGAAATTTTTTCTACAAAGTTTGTTGAATGGTGAGAAGCTTTAGTTATGTTATATGAATGTTCTGAAAACACGATCTATAGAATTTTTACATAACAAATTTCATGTGTTCTACATGTAAAATTAAATAATATAAAAATATAAGTCACATACTTTCCTATCAGGTTGTTAAAGAATGAATAGTAAATATGAAATTTTACATAGTTAATTCTATCATAATTTTGATCATGTGACATACTTCTGAGCATTTACATTTTCTTGTCTGTTCAGAAAAGCTTTCTGTAACAATGGTCTCTATTTTTGAAATGCACTTTAATAATCAAGTCTTTAATTTAGCTAGAGTTCACTTTTAAAGGTAATATTACATAAGGATCATTTTATTTTTCTCTGCTATAGAAATGTATTATCTGATGGTTGGGGAAAGGGCTTAATCTGTAATGAACTTGCTGCATAAGCAAGAGGACCTGAGTTTGATTCCCCCCAACACATGTAAAAGCCTGGTTTTTACTTGAAACTCAAGGTGATGGAGAAAGACAGTGTTGGTCTCACAGGAGAGAAAGCTTTTTCTAAACTGTAAACTCTAAACCCCAGTAAGAGAAACCATCTTAAGTAAGGTGGACAGTTCTTGAGGTAGGACAGCCAAACATGCATACTTTCAGACACACAGGAACTCACATGCCTGCATGTATCCACATAAATTTGCTTAATATTATCTTAAATCTTTCATCATTTCCCTATTAAAATATGGTAGCATATGTACCCAGTGTGAAGATGTTACACACATGTAAACACATCTGCATCTGGTTTCACCGGACTATGAGATTACTCCTTAGGGCCAATAATCCATCATTTTACTGAGACTGTAATGTTTTTACATGTGGTAGGGAATGCCTTTTTATGTTGGCATTGATTTTCAGTATTGCTTTAGTGTATCTGCATTAATATAATTTTATTTTAATTTTAGCTGTTTTCTCTGTATTTATTTCCTCTCTTTAAAATTAGAGTTATATTTTTATGTATTTCAAACAAATTTAGGTAATTCTACATATTACCCAGAGTATTTTTTTCTCCCTGATCCATTTCCCAATTTCATTTTGTGTTCTTGCAAGTCTGCTAATCACTCTCTTGAATTTCATCATAGTTTATGTGTTTCATATTTTAAAAAACCAATTTCTTATTGGCAGCTATTTAGATTGTTTCCAATTTTTCACTATTATAAATTATGCTGCAAAGAAAAGCATTGCACATGCATTTTTTAATCATCTGTGATTGATTCCTTAGGACAAATTGCTAGAAATAAAACTCCTTCATCAAAGCATGTGCTATTTTTGAAGTGTTCTCCTGTGCTGCCTAATTGCCCTCCAGGCAGTTTGCACTAAGTTATACTCTCATTGAAAGAATTTGAGAGTGCCCATTTCCTTTTCCTTGTAGTCTATGAAATAGAATAATTATTATTTCAATTGTTAGAAAAGCTTTTTACATATGTGGGAAAATAGCATAGGAGACTAGCAGAATTATTACTGGTAGGTATTGAATACTTTAAGAATATTTACTGGCCACTTTAAAATTTATGTGTTCAATCATTTCCTTTATACAGCTTCCTTCTGAATACTCAAATTTTTTCTAATTTACTTTTTCTTTTTGAGATTATAATTAAAACATTTTCTTTTGTATTTTTTCTCTCCATACCTTCTCAAATACTACTCCCTGATCTAAGGGGCACACACACACACACACACACACACACACAGACACACACAGACACACACACAGACACACACACAGACACACACACACACACACAGACACACACACACACACACACACACACACACACACACACACACACTGGCAGTTTGGTTGCTTGCAGTTCCACTCAGTGATATGAACCCATTGCTTCTTGTCATTATGAACTTTCAGAATTTCTGTCCCCTGTCCCGTGAACAGAAGTTTACACTTCTCTCTTCCCTGTTGAATTTTGATACTCTCTAGACATTATCTAATGCTGCTTTGAAGACAAAATTATGCTCACTGCAGAGATAGTATTACAGAATAAAAAGTTGCCTTGTCCCTAGGTTTGAGACATGAAGTAAGCAGCCCAGTAAAACAGGGTTTGGTCTCTGATGCTGCCTGAGGAGACAGGTAGATAAGAATGGCGGAGTAGGGATGCTTGGGTACAGAAGGGTAGGTGAAAGTAAGCATTCTTGAGTCTGAAGAGGCCAACGTGGAACAAAATGAGAAGCCAGAGTGTTGGTGGCTATGCCAATGAAAGTATCATCACAGGAAGGCCCAGTGTTGGTCATAGAAGATGTTCCATGGTGCTCTGGGAACTTGGTGAATTTGAAGCTGGGCCAGAGAAGGGGAGTTCATTCCTTGCAAGAAGATCTACTGAATGGCCTTGGATTATGAAAGCCAGACTATTGTTCCCCAATCATCATCTTCTGTCCTTTTCTTTCTGTTTCAGTTGTATGGATGGATGGCCTCTGTGGCTTGCTTATTCTGTTTGTGTGGTGAAGTTCTGTATGCTCACTTTCAGAAACTAAACATTTTTATCCCCCTCTTGATGTTTTAGGGTAATTTCTTTTATGTGTGCTCTACTTTCTTAATTCAGCTTCTGGGAATCTAATGCCATATTCCTTGTCCATAGTGCAGCTTTAAATTTTGCCAACTGTAACTTTTTATTTCTTTTTGATCTACCTCTCCCACAAATCGCTTCTCCTTTGTGATTATCTGATGTGCAAGTATATGATACTCTGCAGGAAGGTGCAGAGTCTGCGGTTTGGAATTTGTCATGTTTCCTTTTGTTTCTTTTAAGGAAAATCTATGTAGAATTCTGTATTGATTTTTCCAACATGTTCTTTTATTTCACTTCTAGCGATTTTAAATGTATATTTCTGGGAAAGAAAGTCTATGTTTTCAATAATTAAACCCAAAGGATTCTTCTCCAGATTGTTTTTTGATAGAGGAAGACTTAGATTTAATGTAAATGCTATTTTCTGCCCTAACTCTTCATTTTAGCAGGTCTCTTCTGTGTCTTGGGTACGGTCCCACAGAGCAAGAGAAGCATGCTGCCTATCCATTTCCACCTAAGTTGTCAGAATATCTTGTGATCCAAAGTGTGGCTGCCAGCTCCAGACCCACACCTGTGTCTCCCCATCGACTACTGTCAGAATTTCCTATGCATCAGAGGTATTGCATAATCCTTACTTGCAGCTCTACTAGTTGACACCTACAGAATTTTTCTATTTGAAGGAATTTTATTTTTATTTTTATTTTATTTATTTATTTATTTATTTTTGCCTCTGTCAGTTATTGCTTCATGCCATTTGCAGTCGGTATCTCTATTTTTATTCATACAATCTTTCTGTTGTTCAAGGAGGGACTATGCAGTTGTTTCTTTTATATTGTGTTATGTTAATGGTCAACCTGGGGAGTAGGAAATAGAATTATGGCTACTTTGCTATCTAATCTGGGAACATATTTTTTTTTATCATAGTCTATCTATTTGTTTGGGTTTATAAATTTCTATATAAGAATAGTAATAGAAAACCCATGTGTGTGAATGTGAGTTATTATACAGGCAAAATGACCAAGACTGTGGGGAATTTTAGATACTACTAGACTTACTACTATTTTGTGTGGCTGAGATAGCCTTTCCAGTCTTCTTTGGAGCCTTTATTGTGTTGTTTGGAGTGGTGCCTCCTTCTTGCATGATGCTTGTGCTTCTGAAGAACAGAAATAGATTTGGAAACTTACTTAAATTTAGAAGTAAGAGTAAAGTATGTGGAACCTTAGAAGAAAATCTGTATTCAGCGGTTTATATATAATGTCCGTTTCAGATTCTTTTGCTCTGTTGATACATGCACCACATATATTACTACAGATAATGATTTTCTTCATGTGAGAAACAAATATTGCTAAGTCCTGTAAGATCATGGAAAGGGTGGCATGACATGATTCCCACCTCTGGAACAGAGCCAGCAGGGTGTAGGTCTCCATGAGTGTTGACGGTTGCTGGATCTGAGGCTTATTTATATATAAAACTATATTTTTTACTTCTTGTTGCTCCTTCAAGAAACATTCTCTTTGTCTAGGTTATTGGGAGTGTTCTCTCTGTCAAGGTAAATGACTCCATGATAATCAGAAACAACATGATTCTGGGAGGTGAGGGAATGTCTAATGTCTCAGCAAAATGGTAGAATGATATAACCTTCAGGACATCCTCTAACACTGTGGGAAAGAACTCTGACAATATGAATTCAAAAAATATATAATTTCTCCACTATACCAAATATAAGGATGCTATATGAATTATATGAGGGGCTTCATGTACCTAAAAGAACAGAGGTAGCTGGATTAATGAGTCAGCTTGTCAGAAGATACAGAGACATGCAGACCCCTGAGTTCAAGGTCAGCCCAGGACAGAGCAAATTTAGGCCTAGGAATGGTGGAATGGGTGATCTTGGATTTGGTTCACGCCCAACTAGCTTGTTGTCTGTGCTTACAAAGGCAGATTGACCTCTGAATTCAATTGCAATTTTAGGAAAAATGTGTTTGCTGTCTTTTGCTAAGAGCTAAGGTGTGAAAGTAAGAAAAATGTTGATTGGTGAATGATTGATTTGATATATAAATAAAAGGGTGGGCTTTGGTCTGTGCGAGCTGAGCTGTCTGGTAATTTTCAGAAAGCTGTATGGGGAAGAATACAGGCGATCAGCTTGCAACCATGGTTTGAGTTCAAGTCCTCCTTTTTGCCACTCCTCGACACCCCTTCCTTAGAATCCCTATCCAAGTTGAGGCTGATCCTTGACAAAATATCCATCAAAACCTGTGATGGATGAAACATTCTTTTTATCATTTATTTATTTTCATAGTTCATTTTATTGATAGATAGTACCTTCAATTACTAACTACTATAATATAACTTAAATAATAAATTTCTTTCTATATCTAAGCTTATTCTATTTCATTTACCACTTCTGTTATTTGCCTTTTCATCTCTATAAAAATACTCAAGCCATTCACTTTATGGAGAAAATCTTTGTCTAGGCTCACAGTTCTCAAAGTTTAGAAATAAATAATAGGCAATACATCTGGTCCAAGGTTAACTCAGAGGCACTTGACCTAGATGCACAGATGTTGTCCTGGAGCTAGAAAGTGGCACTTGTAGTCAGTTCATTCTGGTAACTGAATGTACAAATAGTTGGAAATCATGCTTCTTTCAGTCTGCGGGATCACACCCAAGGTGTGCCCTATTACAATGAAGAGTCATAATATTATTTATTTATTTATTTATTTGGTATTTTCTTTATTTACATTTCAGATGTTATCCCCTTTCCTAGTTTCCCCTCTGAAAACCTCCTAACCCATTCTCCCTCCCCCTACTCACCAACCCACTTTCCCTGTCCTGGCATTCCCCTCTACTGGGGCATTGAACCTTCTCAGGACCAAGGGCCTCTCTGCCCTTTGATGTCCAACAAGGCCATCCTTGGCTACATATGCAGCTAGAGACATGGGTCCCTCCATGTGTACTCTTTGGTTGGTGGTTTAGTCCCTGGGAGCTCTGGGGGTACAGGTTGGTTCATATTGTTGTTCCTCCTATGGGGGTGCAAGCCCCTTCATCTCCTTGGGTCCTTTCTCTAGCTCCTCCGTTGAGGACCCTGTGCTCAGTTCAATGGTTGGCTGAGAACATCCCTATCTGTATTTCCCAGGCAGTGGCAGAGTCTCTCAGGAGACACCTATATCAGGTTATTGTCAGCAAGCACTTGTTGTCTTCCACAATAGTGTCTGGGTTTTGTAACAGTATATGGGATGGATTCCTAGATGGGGCAGTCTCTGGATGGTCTTTTGCTCAGTCTCTGTTCCACACTTAGTCTCTGTATATCCTCCAATGGGTATTTTGTTCCTCCTTCTAAGAAGGACCAGAGTATTCATACTTTGGTCTTCCTTCCTCTTGAGCTTTGTTAGGTTTGTGAATTGTATCTTGGGTATTCCATGCTTCTGGACTAATATCCACTCATCAGCAAGTGCATGGCATGTGTGTTCTTTTGTGATTGGGTTACCTTACTATTTCCATCCATTTGCTTAAGAATTTCATGAATTCATTGTTTTTAACAGCTGAGTAGTACTCCATTGTGCTAATGTACCAAATTTTCTGTATCCATTCCTCTGCTGAGGGACATCTGGGTTCTTTCCAGCTTTTAATTCTGAACATCTATGCTCCAAATGAAAGGGCACCCACATTCATGAAAGAAAGTTTACTAAAGTTCAAAGCACACATTGTACCTCACACAATAATTGTAGGAATCATAACATTTGCAATAAATCTAAGTCTTTCCTCTGTGATTTTGAGCTTTTGGGCTTGTAGCTAGTGTGACACATATTGATGGGAGGGAGTGTGGAGGAGGAAAAAGTGCCTTAAGCACCTTGAGCTGGAGACTAACCTTTAACTTATGGACAATTGAGGGATGTTTAACCAGAGCACCACTATAGGGCATAGGATTCTATGAATAAAATTAAGTCTGTATGGATTTAATAACAAGCAAAAATCAGGATTGTAGGTTACTGATGAGCTTTATGTTCTTTAAGTATAGGTTCAGACACAGTCTCCAGACTGGTTTTCTCTAGAATGACTACTGCTCAGGTGTTCTTCACTTTTGGTTTTTCTTGTAGTCACACTAGATGGAGAACTTGGTGAGTATAGAAAACTCATCTAGTCATGTGATGTCATGATGGGATGAATTACTGCTTAAGTATGTGTGATTGAGAATAAGGGCATCAGGATGTGGAATTTGTGCTTCAATTGTACGTGAAGGAGAAATCAAAATCATACTGAGTTCGAGAGTGAAATTACTCATTTAAGTCTTGTTAGAATGTATATATATATACATATATATATATATATATATTCCTGATGATATATATATATATATAATGATATATATATATATGTATATATATATATATATACATATATATATATATATATAATGCCCAGTGATATATACAGGTGGCATGTGCCTCTTGTTTTCCCATGAAACAGAATTGTTTAATAATTAAGGACTATGCAATCACAAGTTTCTCAGAAGCTCCATAGTTCCTTTTAGAAAGAGGACATGGCTTTATACTGCATTCTATTAGGAACTCAGGATCTTGCTTAAGGAAACTCTTCCACCAACAGCAATGTAACAAGTCAGAGCCTCACCCAGTAGTCTCGGGGTACCAGCTTTACCTGGTAAAATTGTGTAATTTCTCTCTACGTACTGCATGTGTTTTTGTTATCTACTACATAAACAACCTTTCCCAACTTCCCCACCGGGTGTCCTCAAGACTGTGCCAAGTAGTCATGTCAGGTGAAATCAATTAGTGCTAATTAGTAGACTTTCATTTTTTTTAACCCACCTTATCAGATCAGATGAGATGTTTAAAGGTCTGAGAACTGTGATTAGCAGCCCCTTGTCACGGAATCTCCTTTGTTCTGGAGAGTAAATGGTCTAATTAGGGAGCCAGCTTTGGCTGCCAGTTAGAGATGCTGCTAACCTTTTCCTTCCTGATGATTTTCCGCTTTCCTATTATTACACAGAAATCTACTCTCATTGGGTTCTATGAACTGTATGGGTAGTTTGTTGTGTCTGACTCTGTTTAAGGTTTTATTGTTTGCTAGGTGAAAGTGGTCAAGTAATTTTGGCCTTTTAATTTTTTTCCCATTGGTTAAAAATGATAGAAGAAGGAGTTTGTTCACTGTCAGAAATTGGAGAGCAGGGAGATTTTGGGCTGTAGAAAATGTTACTTAAAATGCCAACACATCAGGCTCTGGAGGAGATCCCAAGTCTACTCTGACTCAATAAATAAATACATGAGATTCAGAATGCATTCTATTTTCTCTCTGATGCATGTATTTAACAATGAAGTTTATTCACTGACTGATTATTTTTAAGCTTATAGTTGAAGGTCCATCTTGGAGGGAATTCAGGGCAGAGACTGACGCTAAGAGGATGACCCATAGTTTGTTCTACCTGTTTACTTTCTTGTACACCCAAGACCACCTACCAGGAGTAGCCAAAATTGACTGGGCTCTCTCATATCTATCATTAATTGAAAAAAAAATCCCAGAGAACAAAACAAAAGACCACCAACAAGTTAAAGCTCAAGACAAGACAAGCCTCAGCTGTCAATCCAAGGTCTCTCCCTGAAGGACCAGACAGAACTCCCCCACTTTTCCCCCAACACCAGACTAGATCCAGCCTGTGGGCCCCCACTCCGTTCTCATCTCTTCCATGGCTCCCAGTGGTGCCTGGGTGTCCAAGAGCCTGAGAACCAAACAGCCCCGGCTGTCCCATGATTCAGACGTGGTGGGTTAAATGTAAATAAATAAAAAGTACAAAGTTTCTGTAAGGTAAAGGACACTGTCAAAAGGACAAAGCAACCAGGCAGTGGTGGTGCACACCTTTAGTCCCAGCACTTGAGAGGCAGAGACAGGGGATTTCGGAGTTCGAGGCCAGCCTGTTCTACAGAGTAAGTTCCAGGACAGCTAGGGCTATACAGAAAAACCCTGTCTCAAAAAACCAAAAAAAAAAAAAAAAAAAAAAAAGGGACAAAGCGGCAGCCAACAAATTGGGAAAAGATCTTTACCAACCCGACATCGACAGAGGACTAATATCCAATATATAAAAAGAACACAAGAAGTTAGACTCCAGAGAGCCAAATGACCCTATTAAAAAATGGAGTACAGAGCTAAACAAAGAATTTTCACCTGAAGAATATCGAATGGCTGAGAAGCACCTAAAGAAACATTCAACATCCTTAGTCATTAGGGAAATGAAAATCAAAACAACCCTGAGATTTCACCTCACACCAGTCAGAATGGCTAAGATCAAAAACTCAGGAGACAGCAGGTGTTGGCGAGGATGTGGAGAAAGAGGAACACTCCTCCACTGCTGGTGGGATTGCAAGCTGGTACAACCACTCTGGAAAGCAGTCTGGCGGTTCCTCAGAAAACTTGGCATGACACTTCTGGAGGACCCTGTCATACCACTCCTGGGCATATACCCAGAGGCCTCCTTGGCATGCAATAAGGACACATGCTCCACTATGTTCATAGCAGCCTTATTTATAATAGCCAGAAGATGGAAAGAACCCAGATGTCCCTCAACGGAGGAATGGATTCAGAAAATGTGGTATATTTACACAATGGAATACTACTCTGCAATTAAAAACAATGAATTCACGAAATTCTTAGGCAAATGGTCAGAACTGGAAAATATCATCTTTAGTGAGGTAACCCAATCACAAAAGAACACACATGGTATGCAGTCACTGATTATTGGATATTAACCCAGAAGCTCGGAATACCTAAGACACAATTCACATATCAATTGATTTCCAAGAAGAAGGAAGGAGAGACCCCTGGTCCTGGAAAGACTAGATGTAGCAGTATAGGGAAATACTAGGACAGTGAAGCAGGAGGGGGTTGATTGGGGAACAAGCAGAGGGACCCCTGGTCCTGGAAAGACTGGATGTAGGGGAATACCAGGATAGAGAAGTGAGAAGGGGTTGAATGGGGAACAGGGGGAGGGAAGAGGGCTTATGGGACTTCTGGGGAGGGAGGAACCAGGAAAGGGGAAATCATTGGGAATGTAAATAAAAAAATATAGAAAATAAAAAAAATAAAGAAAAATAAAAAGAAGAAAAAAAAAGAATAGAAGACTTAAACAGCAGAAAGGTAATATATTATCTAAAACTGTTGTGTGTAATTTTAGAAAAGACGCATCCCCCTTTTTGGGCTCTATGTCCACATTTTCTGTTAGGCTTCAAGATTATCTGTCACTGGTCCCCTGAGCTCTGCCAACAACCAGTTGGCCATGTTTCCAAGGAGCTGCAATGATTGCTTCTCCAGCCCCTCATGGCTAGCTTCGCCAAGTCACCAATAACGGCCCTGGCTGCCCTCTTTCTTCTCTTGCCTACATTAGAGCCACAGATGGAAAACACCAGACAGTTATATTATTTGAAAACTAGCCAGATAACTCAATGACTGGGCAAAGAATTTCCTGCCCTAATGTTATCAACTAGCTCCCTCCATCCTCCTCGGTGCCTGCTTGATGGAGGTGGAGGTTGCAGACCCTAGGGTCCTCAAGACCTACATGTCTGCAGCTTTCTCCTTGCTCCAAAGCCTGGTCTGAATTTTTCTTTGTCTGTGTCCCTTCTCTTCCTCCTGGGACCCAGAAGTTCCACCTTTTCCCCTTTGCCCAGCAATTAGCTTTTGCCTTCTGTTTTGACACATTTAGAATCAATTAGGGAATCGACACCTCCCTCCTTCTATATAAAATTTCATGTGCTTCAATTTAACTAAAACAATAAACAGACTAAACATAAATAACTCAAATTTACTCATTTAAAGATAGTTAACAGAATGTATTAAACAAAGAAACAAACAAAAGAGCCATCTATATTTCTCATCTAGAAGATAAGATATATCTTATCTTCTATAAGTATGATGGCTTAAATAAACTGAATATAGGTTAGAGATAGCTATAACTAACAGAATAAAGAACATGGGAATATTGGTTTTATATAGAATAGATATTAGACCAGGGGAAATAATTAGGGATACATGTGCATTACATACTGAGAAAATATTTAATCCTCTCCAAAACACATAGCAACCTACTTCATGACTAATCATCAAAATACTAGAGGGCAAAGTGATAAGAGTTCGTGGTTGCGGTGGTTTGAATATGCTTGGTCCATAGAGACTGTTACTGTTATGGTGTGAGGCCTTGTTGAAGGAAGTATATCACTATTGTGATGGGCTTTAGAGGTCTTCTCCTATGCTTGAACTTCACCAGTTGTAGAAGAGAGATTCCTCCTAACTCCATGAGGATGCCAATCTTTCCTCATTGCCTTCAGGTCAAGATACAGAACTGTTATTTCCTTCTCCAGTACCATGTCTGCCTGTATGCTATGATGCTTCCATCTATGATAATGGACTAAACCTTTGAAACGGTAAACTAGTCTCAATTAGATGTTCTCCTTTAAAAGAGTTTCCTTAGTCATTATGTCTTATAATAGTCATGGAAACCCTAATTAAGTCATCAGTGAAGCAAATGAATTTGCTATTGCAGTTGTAGACTAAGTATCCTTCTCTTTGTAGACAAACAGCAGATAGTCAGAAATGACACAGTTAAACTAAATGGAAACACCAATCAATTGGATCTGATTGGTACTTAGCTAATCAAATACACACTTTTCTCAAGCTTCTGTGGATCATTTATAATGCATGGCTATATTCTGAGCCAGAAAACATACATAAACAAATATAAAAGATGAGAAATTATACAGAATATACTCACAGGCTCTAGAAGTTAAAAGCTAGACATGAATATGAAATAGATAAATGAACAAAATCTCCAAATCCTTGAAGAATACATTTCTAAATACATTTGGATGAAAGAAGAATTTTCACAGGAAAGTGAGGAATGTTTTGAACTAAATGAAGTTTCCATCTACCCAAATCTTCTGGATGCAGTGTGAATAGTGTAGAACAGGGATATTATAATGATTGCTGTACTTGTTTGGACAGAAGTCAAATCTTAAGTCACTAATTTAATACCACCTTTGAAAGATAGGATTCAATCCAAATTAAGGAGAAGGAAATAAAATATGAAGTCCATACAGAGATCAGAATAATTAAAGAAACAATATGACACAGAAAAGCCATAAAGACTGAAGTACCTTCTGTGAGGAATAAGACTGGTAAAATAAATAGCCATTTGACTGCTAACATCTGAACAGTGGCTCATAATTCTTTTGTTCATTCACCAACTCCTCTTCTCATTTGGAGTCACTTGCAGACTCATAAATGTGGGGGCTGGTTAGTGGGAAGGAGTTAACTAGCAGTGGGCCTTTGAGGGTTATAACAGCCCTGAGTTCCTCATTCTCATTATTTTCTTGTTTGCCAGAATGGAATATGAACCTCTGTTACAAGCTGTCATTGCCAAGAACTCCACCATATTCCCTGAAAGAAGATGGACTGTAACCTGAAGGTGAGTGTAGGTAAACTGTTCTTCCCATAAGGCATTCTGTCAGGTAATGATCAAAATGACATGGAAACAAGTAAGGGAATTACTGTCTGACTCCTCTGAGGCTAGCATTACTTTCATATCTAAATCAACAAAGACATTTCACACAAAAAAATAAAAAAACTCTATGTAGTACAGTATCTTTTACAAAAAAATAATGTAAAAGTCTTTTAAAAGTATTTCTATGTTTAATACAACAGTTTGTGTAAAGAAATGTATATTATGACCACATGGATTTTTTTCCATCTATACAACTCTGATTCATGGTTGGAAAATCAATGCTTATAGATTGGGGATTTTGTGGTTGGTTGGGTGTTCAGATTTCTTCATGTCTGCAAGATGTGCTGGGGAAATGGTGGCACAGAACTTGTGGGAGTGGCCAACCAATGTCTGGTTTAATTTGAGGCCCAGATCAGAAGAGGGTTCCTATGTCTTACACTGCCTGAATGGCCAGAAACCAGAGGCTGGATAGCCAGACACATGAAATATAACCATGTATCACTGGTGAAAAAAATCACTAAAATGATTATTAATGAGGTTCTGTTCTACTCAAAGATCAGTGTCTTTTTCATTCACCATCAGAGAGGCTTCCTACGGTAGTATATGTGAGCAGGTACAGATACCCACGGCCACACTTGTACAGACAGAGTCTAAATGGCAGATGAAGTGGAATTTTTCTAGTTGTGCCATGTGATGTAGACTCACATGATATTTTTCTGAAGCAAGATTCATGAGAGGGCACATGATATTGTGAGAGAGTTTAACTAGGACCCAACAGACAGTGATGGGGCACTTGCATTGCTAGCTTTGCAATGTTTTGTTGGTCTCTCATCTTTGCTGATCTTTACTTCATTAAGACAGGCACAGCAGAGAACTCCTGGCCTTTAGGCTGACATTGGTCCCTCCTGCTGACTTGTGCTGATTTGACCTGACTGATTCTTCTGGATATTGCAGCTGCTGATTCACAATTGGTGACACTTTCAAACTGCACTGTTGGGTATTTTGACACTTCTGAATTGGACTGCTGGTATTCTGACAAATGGAGATTGGAATCACCCCAAAGAACAGGGTGTTGCCCTGTTTATCATCTTTTTCCACCTGTCTTTGAATGGTGGGCTAGAAGGGGGTCAAAGTGTTTGAGAACTCTTATTAAAGCAGATTTTGAAAAATCTAAGCCTACATCAAGTCTCTATTGGATCCCATCCCTCAGAGCTCTGGGTATTTCATGAAAGTAAGGGAGGAAATATTGTAGGGGTCAGAGTGGGCGGAGGACACCAGGAGGATATGGCTTACTGAATTAACTAAGCAGGGCTCATATGGGGCTCAAAGAGACTAAACTTGCAAGCATGAAGCCTCCATGGGTCTGCACCAGGTCCTTTGAGTATATGTTATGGCTGCTAGCTTGTCGTTTTTGTGGGACTCTTACAAGTGGGAGGGGATGTGTCTAGACTCTTTTGCCTGCTTTTGGGATGTTTTTCCTCCTATGGTATTGCCTTGTACAACTCAGATTGAGGGCTTTTGCCTTGCCTTATTTTATCATGTTTTATAGTGGTTGGATGTTGTTCTCTTAGGAGCCTGCTCTTGTCTGAAAGCAAATGAGGGGGTTGTTCATTTGGGGGGAGAGAGACAATGGGAAGGAGTGGGTGAAGTGGGTGCACTATGGTTGAGATGTATGAAAGAATAATTTATTTTCAATAAAAATAAAATAAAGAGTTAAATATGAACCAAAAAGAAAGAAAGAAAAATCAATGATTGCCATACCACATACCAATCTCCCAGGAATGAAAACATGTACTACTTTTCAAAGTTTTTATTAGTCTTAGTCTTAGTGTGTGTGTGTGTGTGTGTGTGTGTGTGTGTGTGTGTGATGTGTGTGGTTTCTTGTGCATGACTTAAGGTCAGAAACAAGTTTATGGATTCAAGTATCTTGTATCTTTATTCAGGTTTCAGGGATTCAACTCCAGCTCTTGTGGTCAGAACCTATACTTGTTGAGCAACTTGCTAGCCCATGAAAAAACATATTTTAAGGGAGGTAAATGTGGGAAAGTATACTTCATAACATCCAGCTGCCATTCATAGAAAAAAAGAAATACAAAACTCTGAGACAAGTTGAATTGAGAGGATGATTCTTAACATGGAGCAGCTATAAATAGCATGAAACAAATGTCTTCCATATGCAGAGAAACACCATGATTCTACCCTAAGATTGAGAGTGATGCTTCAAGCTGTCACAACTCCCATATAACACTGTGCAAGAAATCTTATGTAATACAGTCAGAGATGGAAAGTCAGAAGAAGTAAACAGATTGATTAATAAGAAACAAAGCTAACTTCATTTGTAAATGACTGAATGTGGGACTTAAGAGAAAGTTAGCTAATTTTAAAAGTAAAGTTTGAGTACAATGTAATTGCTCATTTCAAAATATTAACAGACTTATACCCATCTAAAATATTTTGAAAATTTCATATGTTTGTGCACTACATTTGATTATATTCATCCCATATTCTCTATCTTTCCCCTCCCACTTCCTCTGAAGTCCTTAATCTTCCCAACATGTCCTCCTCCTTTTATGTCTGGCTACACCCTTGAAGAAAAGTACATACTCTTTTCAGAATCCCATTTCTGTCTTTATATAACACTAACATTTTTTTCCTGAATATTTCCTCAAAAATCATTAGGATGCTACTGTGTGTGTATGTGTGTGTTTATACATGTACATTTAATTTTATTTAAAAAAATGAAGAGGGTTGTCTAATTAATAGATATGAGCATTCAGGAACACATCCTCTCTGTAACACCTGACACTAGCAAAATGCTTAAAATTTGATAGTTAAATAATTTTGGCATTAGTTAAGTGTCAAATTTAGACTTTTAAAAGTGAACATAGCAGGAACCAATTTGAGTCTGTTTAAAGAGGAAAGGGAAGAGTTGTGTGGATCACAGAGGAAAACAACTGAACCACAAGAAGAAGAGTAAATGCATAATTGAAAGGCTCAGCACTCTAGCCACACTTCTTTGTGATGTCCACTTGATTCCTTGGCTCTGCAGACCTACTAATTATTTTCAGCTCATGTGTAGAATCAGTGATTCTTTCTTTCCTGGAAGTACTGGGCAAAGATAAATTACTTCTTTCATGAGTCTTGCCTATCAGATGGAATAGAAATGCCCACTGTACTGAAGAATAATGCCCAGCATACTTATTCATGAAGGAAATGCAATTAGAATGCTACTTCAGAGCCACTAAAAGGACTGAAAGTACACAAGCTAACAACAATTAAATTTGGTTGAGATGCACAACAATGGCAGCTTAAGCCCACTGTATTCTGCTGGTAAGAGTACAGCATTGCTTCAAAAAACAAAAACAAAAAAAAAACAAGAAAAAAAAACCAAAGAAATAAACAAAAAAACCCAGTGAGCTGCTTTGGTCAATAGCTTCATATAAACTTGACTCCAAAACTAGATAGTTTTGAGCAGAAAGTAGTTACAAATGTCTACATGGAGATTTCTTCAAGCACATTTATAGAATCATTTTTCTTTTGCATAATGAGTGCACAGTGTGAACAATGGATGCTCATGGATGAGCCTCTAGGAAGCTGGTTATTCACTTCATGGGTTATTGCTCAGCAGTAGAGAGAATGACTACTAACATATGCAGCACATTGACTCATCTAAGAAATGTGCTGAATGAAAAAGACTGAGGATAAAATAATCCCCAGCAGTTCATGTATATGAAGTTCTGAACATGTAAAGTTAATCTTTGATGATAAAAATCATATTGGTGCTTACAAAATCATGGTGCTGGTAGAAAAAAGACTGAAGACATTTTCCAAAGTGATCAAAGGTGTTATCTATTGACTGCAGCATAGCTGCTAGACAATCTACTTGTTCATTAAATTCATGTTCATGATTTATTCATTTTTAGTGGGTAAATTGAATTATGATAAACAATAAAATACCTTACCCATGCTGTTAAATTTTTCATCTTAAAATGCATATTTTAACAATAGCAATTTTATGTATTAAAGTTTACTAATATATATATATACATATATATATATATATATATCCTCCAATGTTAATATGACATTGATTTGGAGACTCTTAAAAATAACTGGTAGTGAAGAGATGGGAAAAAGGAAAAGAAATAATCAAGGGGAATAATGAAGTTGCTCTAAGAAGCATCACTTGCAACTTCTTTGAAGCAAGGGGGCTTCAGTAACGCTGCAATTTCATTGACTACAGGAGGCATGCTGATATAACTTCATTAATATTTTATGTATATATGAATATGCATTTGCAAGCATATTAATAGATATATGTATTCATCATATATCTTGGAGTTTTTGTGTGTGTGTGTATGTGTGTGGGGGGACTAAGCATGTGTGCTCATGCATGGGCACACACTGGTTGTATTTATTAATAAGTTATTAATACCTGCTTAATCAAGCATGTAGTCAATACATGCCAAAGACAGTAGTTTGGCATGTAAGAATGTGTGACTGATTTACAACTGAGCCTAAGAAATGTGTCAGAATAATTGCTTTATATGCACTGTAATGTTCATGGATATTTAACAATCATTTTTTGTGAACTTGGATTTGATTATCTCATGTAAAAATGATCATTTTGAAAAAGCATAGAACTTGTTTAGCTTGTGTGATGGTTTGTATATGCTTGTCCCAGGGAGTGGCACTATTAGAAGGTGTGGCCTTGTTGGAGGAAGTGTGTCACCGTAGAGTTGGGCTTAGAGATCTTCCTCTTAGATGCCTGAAGATGCCCAGTCTGTTCCTGGTTTCCTTTGGATAAAGGTGTAGAACCCTCAGCTCCTCCTGCACCATGCCTGCCTGGATGTTGCCATGCTTCTGCCTTGATGACAATGGACTAAACTTCTGAACCTGTAGGCCAGTCCCAAGTAAATGTCTTTTATAAAACTTGCATTGGTCATTGGTATCTGTTCATAGCAGTAAAACCCAAACTAATACAGAAGTTGGTACCAGGAGTGGGGTATTGCTGTGATAGGCCTGACCATGCTTTTGTTTGGAAGAATGTGGGTTTTGGAACTTTGGATTTGGAAAGTCATGGAATGCTTTAAGTGAGGCTTAGTGGGCCAGTCTAGTAGGAATATGGAAGACAGTGGTATTGAGGGTCATTTGAACTGTGTAGGCCTGATGACCTAAAATGTTTCAGTGGAGAACTTTCATATGTGGTTGAGAGACTGTTTTTGTGATGTTTTGGTGAAGAACATCGCTGCTTTTTGCCATTTTCTGAAGAGACTGCCTAAGGCTAAGGAAAAGATATGTATATTAATTGCATTGACAAAGGAAGTCTCAAAAAAGCCCAACAGAAACTTTGTTCTCTGGTTAAGTCTGATGAAAAGCATTATGAACAAATATAGCAATCTGAGAAAGGAAACATTCAAAATATATAGTTTGAGCATTAAAGGGACACCAGGAAGTGAAATGGAGCTGAATTCAAGGATATCAAACTGAATTAAGGAAGTAGTGACTTTGAGGCAAGATTCCTCCCAGCTAAATTTAGGTTCAGGCATGGTAGTACAAGCCTTTAATCCCAGGAGACAAAGATAAGCAGATCTCTGAGTTCAAGGCCAGTCTAGAACAGAGCAAATTCTAGGTGAAGAAAAACTTAAATCCACGTTTGGTGGATCACACCTTTAATCCCAGTGCTTAGGAGACAGGCATGCAGATCTCCGAATTCAAAGTCAGTCTATGGAGCAAGATCCAGGGCCGCCAAGCTTAAGCAGTGAAGGAGTTGGAATAAAGGAAGCTAGTGATAAGGTAATAGAACAAGGGGGGCAATGTTCCAGCTCCTGCAAACAGCAGAACTCAGCAGCTTAGGCCATTTGTCTCTAGCTTTATATTCAAGAGGAGAAGGAGACTATTGGGACAATTGATGCTAGTTAGCTGGAGCTAAGAAATTAGTGGTGATTAAGTAAAGACCAGCATCACTTAGGTGATATTTTCTGGGAAGTGTTTCCTGAGAGCACAAAGAAGCTGTGTTCCAGAGATAGCCAAGGTTGTACCTCATGCTGCAGCTGTACTTGGTAATGTGTAAGAATAATCCAGGTGGTACTGGTTTTGAAGGCATGAAGGCATCATGAAGAACAGCTGAGGTTTGGCACTGTGAGAGGCTATGGAAGGCCATTGGTGAAAATGCAGCCTCAGTTGTAGTTGACAGCGAAGGACTGAAGGGGTCATGCAAAGGAGTTGAAGCTTGATACTATGAAGACGGCCTATGAGAGGTTTTGGTGAAGCATAGTTGCAGTAGAAGATCCTAGCATATTGGAGATGCCAGCACCATGGGATGACCACCAAGAACAGCAGTGGCAGCGGAATGGATCAACTTGAACAGAGGGCAGAGCTGGAGAAGTGACACCAGCCCTTTGGAGATGCACAGAAGATCATGTGTGGAACTCAGACATTGGAACAAGAAGCTGAAGTTGACTTGGGGACCCCAAGATGTTAAAGATGCCAGAGACACAGGATGCCTGCCAAGAAAGCTGCTAACAGGGAGTGGAACCAGCCCAGGAGAAAGAACCTTGTTGCAGTCAACAAAGATGAAAAGCAAGTTGAAGATCTGAAGACTGCTTTGCCATCCGACATGGAGATGCAGAGTTTGGAGACTGCCCAACTGGTTTCCTCTCTTGCTTTTGGGATCACAGTTTAAGTGACTGGATGAATCTCAGAAGAGACTTTGAACTTTGGACTATTAACACTGTTGAGAATACTATAGACTGTAGGGACTTTTGAAGTTGGACTAAATGTATTTTGCATTATGCTATGTTTAGGTATGGCCCCCATGGACTTATATTTCAACAAGCCTCTGGGGACCAGAGAGTGGAATGTGATGGTTTGTATATGCTTGTCCCAGGGAGTGGCCTTGTTGGCCACTTGTAGAAGGTGTGGCCTTGTTGGAGGAAGTGTGTCACTGTAGGGTTGGGCTTAGAGATCTTCCTCTTAGATGCCAGAAGATGCCCAGTCTGTTCCTGGTTTCCTTTGGATAAAGGTGTAGAACCCTCAGCTCCTCCTGCACCATGCCTACCTGGATGTTGCCATGCTTTTGCCTTGATGACAATGGACTAAACCTCTGAACCTGAAAGTCAGTCCCAAGTAAATGTCTTTTACAAAACTTGCATTGGTCATTGGTGTCTGTTCACAGCAGTAAAACCCAAACTAATACAGCTTGGAATACAAATTTTTAGTACTATATTTTAATGTAGAAGTTTGAATAAATTCATATGAGATTTGAGTAAATCCTTCTCTGATTGTAAGATAACCTGCTTTTATAATGCATATGTAGATAAATGTTGAAAATAAATTGTAGAGATGTGCTGTACTGCTGAGAAATAATAAATAGTCAATAGTTAATTAACTAGAAAATAAGTTTGGCATGGTTTTATGAACTGAAAAGTTAAGCAACTGGATTTTGGGACCATGAATTAGAGAAAATTTATATGGTTCAAGTGCAATTCAATGGCCTTTGCCTGCTGTGGGTTAGTAATGATTCACAACAGAGCCCTGAGAAGATACTCTGACCCCAGGTCAGGGAATGAGCACTCTGGTCGCTGCTGAGGCAGATCCATCTCCTTCTAAGATCACCCATTTTATTGCAGAGTGAACAATAATATCCTGACAGAATAACCCCACTGCACTATCAGCTGCGTAGCCCCACTGGGGAGTCTGCCAACTAGGAGGAGGTCTTGTTCTGACAAGACAGAAATTCTCGTTCTGGGAGATCATTGAATCCTTTTTTTTTTTTAATTTAATTTTATTTTATTTTTTTAATTTACATTCCAAATCACTTCCCCTTTCCCGTTTCCTCCCTCCCCTTTATTGCTTCATGTAAATTTGCTTTACAAATCCTGCTGGAATTTCCTAGTGAAAAACTGAAAGTAAATGCCTGCTACAGAACAATAAAACGTAGAAGAAACGAAACTGATAACCTGTTTTTAAAGAAGCATATCAATAATAACACTAGCAATCACAATAGCTGGCAATTATGTAGCAATTACAGGGATCCTGAGAACAGTTTTAGCCTTCAGTTATGTAAAGTAACTTAATCAGAAGATCTGCTGAGAACAGGACAAATGTTTCCCTTAGTTTATAAAGTACACACCTGAGTTAAAAAGTTTAAAGGATGAGTCCAAAGTATGATAGGTGTTAAGGCCATGTTGGCTGTAGGTATGCTTTTTACACTATATTGTCCTGTACAAGTTCATGTTTAAACATTGTGCCAAAGAATTTCACAATGTTTTAAGTAAACTTACAGTTTTGTGTAAGATCACACTCATAGCTATGTTTAGCCACATATAGCCATGTGCACCCTACACAATTGTTCCACAACAAGTTCAGCTTATTTCTTCACACTATCTATCTGGAATTGGTTGTATTTTTACACATTAACACACCAACTGAAATATATATAATAGTACACTTTCAAACACATGGATTTCTGTACACACTGCACATACATATACATGTACATGCTTACAGGAGGCTTTAGAGTGTGGAAAGACCAATGAGTACCCACTGATTGGGATTAATGTCAAGGAGGCCTTGGATATTCTACTTAAACTTTCTGCATCTCAGTGTTTTCCATATGAAATTGAGTAATCTGTTTTCTTGGAGTTTTTAAGGAGTAGTAGCTGGAGGTAAATGGCATTTCAATAAACTAGTACTTTAATAAATATTATTAATATTTTACTAACCGTGACTGCTGACATTACACTTTATAAATGAGTTGCAGACAGGTAGCAACAGAAAACTGAAGAGCAGTCTCAAACAATAAGATCTGAGACTCCACTAAAGACAAGCCCAAGAAACTACAAGTATGGAGTCAAAGGAATGTGCAGAGTTATTTCTGCAGGAAAGATGAAAAACTGAACAATCCAGTGTCAAAAGAGTCACAGAGACCCATGGACCTACTTGCCACCTACATACCCGTCCTCCAGTGCACAGCACAGTCAGGCCATAGACATCCTCTTGCTACCATCCACACAGCACAAAATTGAGGATGCCAGCCTACAGCAAAAGCAACCACAGTATGCAAATATGTGATGGTCAGATAGGAGAGGAAGAGAAGTAGAGTAGCGTGAGCATCATGAAGAGAGATGGAACTGGAGACTGGAGGTTGGAGAGGAGTAGCCTGTTGTGAGTTACCAGCCCAACCAACTGGGACCATGGTAAAGTCTCAGGTTGAGCTGACACTGAATTCCATGGCTATGCAACTGCAGGGGTTGCTGTCAATGTCCATGGGTCATATTATTAATAAAGAACATGGGCATCTCCCTGGTTGGGCCAGTCTCTGGGAACCACACCGATTTCTGGGTGCTGTGTAGAACTGGCCCTGCCCCACACTGGATGTGGGATCTGGAGAACTGGCCCCATATCTCACTACTGGTACCAGTGGGGAGAGTAGGCCCTGAGCCACACCATGGCAGTACAGTGGAGCTGGCCCTGGTAGCAGGGGTGTGAGTGATTGGGCTCCGAGGGCATGAGAGTAGGAGAGCTGAACTTGCCTCTTTTGGAAGGCTGCATTTGTGGCCTAGCCAGGAGGAGTTCTGGAGAGCTCACCCTGGTGGGCAGATAAGGAAAAGCCAGAGCACTGATCAGCTCAGCTTCCAGCAAGACCCAGATTCAGAATTCTGAAATGGCCTAACCTAAGATCTATATCATCTGCAAAACATTGGGATGTGTGAAAGAATAAGTCCTGAAGATCCAAAGCTGAAAAATCTCCATGAAACAGAGAAACAGCCGCATAACCATGAAGAGTCCAGATGATGACCCAAGAAAACTCGAATCTTGCAAGTGAAGATGTGGACAGAGGGATATACTGTAGGACCTACTGTGATATACTACAGGTTGCATGATGAGAACAGAAAGAAGCAAATACACCCAAGAGGAGTAGATTTATTTATTATATGTATATGAATATGCTGTCACTGTCTTCAGGCTCACCAGAAGAGGGTACTCGATCCAATTACAGATGTTAATCAGCCACCATGTGGTTGCTGGGAATTGAACTCAGAACCTCTTGAAGAACAGTCGATGCTCCTATCTTCTGAGCCAGCCCTCTTCTGCATTTCTTTAAGGCAGTTATTTATGTCCTTCTTATAGTCCTCTATTATCATCATGAGATATGATTTTAAATCAGAGTCTTGCTTTTCTGGTGTGTTGTGATATCCTGGGCTTACTGTGATAGGAGAACTGGATTCTGCTGATACCAAGTAGCCATGGTTTCTGTTGCTCATGTTTTTGCCCTTGTCTCTTGTCTTCTTTTTATCTCTGGTGTTAGCTGGTTTTGCTGTCTTTTACTGTGGCTTGTCCTTTCTGCAAGCCTGTGTGTCAGTAATCCTGGGAGTCCAGCCTTCTCTTGGAGGAATTTGGGTATGGAGAGCTATGGTTTCTGCAGACAGAAACCGGAATGATCCTGTTCCTGGCCACTCCTTGGTTCCTGTTTCCTGAGGGCTCAGGGTGTGTCCCTCTGAGCAGAAGTGGTGGTCTTACCTGTGTTCACAGACTTGTCAGCACTCCTAGGAGATATGCTTTCTCCAGGTGGTATTGGGTATGAAGTCTATGGCACCGGATCAGCTCTGGGTGCTGTGGTACAGGATCAGCTTGCGATGCAGATCCAAATGATTTCTTAAAAGCCTTTTATAACTGGTTCCTTATTAAGTTCTTTCTTCCTTCAACTTCTTGAGACTATGTCTTTCTTCATTCTATTAAAATTATAAAAATTTTAATAGATCCAGCTCTCTATCCACCTCTTACCCACCTGTCACCTATCATCTATATCTATCCAACTGTCCATAATGTAGAATTGTCAATCAATCATCTCTTGGTAGTTTCCACTGTGGTATGGTTGTCTGGTGGTGGTTAGAGACTTTGCTTTCTCTTTTCCTTCTTCCTCTCTTGGTCTCTTCCTTCTGATTTACCTCCATTCATTTTCTTCCTCTACTTGGCCACCATAATCTTTTTCTACCTCTTGTCTTTTGATTTTTAGGTACTGGCACCATATTTGATAAACAGTGGACCTTAACATGCTCTTTGCTTTGGTTGCTTTAAATTGAATTAATCAGACTCTGAGTATAACTATTTAGCCTTTCATTGAGTACACCCGTGCTTGCCTGTCCAAGCTCTCACATTCTCTGCAGAAGACTATATGTGACACTTTTAACAGTGCAGTACAAAGGGAGTTTCCAAAGGAATAGTTGGGAAAATAGTTGGGTTAATTGGGAAACACCAGAGTGACATTGAGAGAAAAAAGAACATACATTAAGGCATCCAGGTGTTGAATAGTTGGTTGGAGATATGGAAAACTATTCAGTATTTTAGTCATGCTCTGTGCATGGCCAAGTGTTTAGAAAAGAAGCTAAGGAGGAAATATAGTGCTCTTCTTTTCTTGGAGTGACTGTAGGAACAAAAGTGATAAGCTTGGTGTATTTTAGTAAAGAACTTTGGTTGCAGAATGATGCTTCTAAATTTGTGGTGAAGAAAAATATGATGTTTTTGACTATAACAAAGAGTTTTGTGTGTGTGTGTGTGTATGTATGTGTGTGTGTGTGTGTGTGTGTGTGTGTGTGTGTGTGTGTGTGAGAGAGAGAGAGAGAGAGAGAGAGAGAGAGAGAGAGAGAGAGAGTATCCCATGTAATAGACCCTTTTACAAGAACTAGAGAGTTTTCATTCTTTATCTCACTTCTTCATATTCACTTTGGGTATTATTATGGTAACACAAATCTTAGATAGGTCTTAAGATTAGGTATGCTGAGCTATGTATTGTAACCAACTGTTTTATTTACATTTTCATCAAGATACAATTTCCTATTATTGTCCTGGAGATGAAATTTCAGTTACTTGAGTGAATTTGGCTATCTGAGCTTTCCCCAGGTTTAACCTCATCCTTTCAGCTATGGGTAGCTTTAAATTCTGAGTATTATATGGAATTCGAAATGCAAACATCATCACTTGGGGATATTGTCAGCTTCAGCTTAACTGAAGTCCTATCAGTCACTTTGGCTCTCATCAGCTCCTCTGAGAGATGGATTACATGGGTCACAGGACATTGTGACTTATGACAGGACCTGTATTTAAAAACCTTGTCAGTCTTTGCTTGTTTTGTTTTGTACTTTATCATTCCTTCTGTGAAAGCATTTCCCTGAAACCAGCTCTGGCTTATGACCTTGTGGCTGAGTCAGCATGGCTGCCGGGTATTGAGAAGCCTGCAGAACTAATGTCATTATTTCACAGGGACTCATTTTCACCCATGTGTTTTATTGCAGGAATGTGGCTTAACAAAATTGAAGAGGTAGCCAGAACTGTGGCAGAGGGATGTGGAAAGATTTGAGTGTGAATAGATGTTTAAATTTGTACTTTGGAATAGATATCATTTGGGAAAGAAGATCTACCTTGACCACAAAGCCAAAATTAATTGAATACTGGACTGTAAAAAATACACAAACATGCAATTTGGTCAGATAACCTTTTTCAAAATCTAAACGGAAGGCACACAACTGTGTAATTTCATAATTATGTAACTATGGTTACTTTTCCTACAGAACAATGCTGTTGAAGACTTTTTTGTTTTTAATAACATCAAGTAACAATTTATTGGGAAAAGTAATTAGAAAGTTTATTTGCATCCAGGAGTACATTGGCACCATTACTCCTATTATATTTCAGTGTAGGTAAGTCAAACTAGTATTAGGAAAAATACTATTTTAGATTGCTTATTATCACATTTCTCTTTTCTAAAACATAAATATAATACATTTTTATCACATCTACCCTATATTTCCTCCCTTACAATTTCTCTCCTACCACCTTCCCAACTAATATCTCTTTCCAAATTCATGAGCTCTGTTTTTAATCCCACTGAGTTCTCTTAGTATGCATGGATATAGAACAAAGGTGATTGTCTTTACCCCAGCAGCTTCAAAAAACAACCTGTCTTCAATTAGTGGTACAAATTGGCAATCCCTTCCCCCTTACATGCTAGAACTTTTGCTGCCTTGAACTTGAATGTATAGTCATGACTTCACTGAATTCATTTGCTATTGCTCTAGCACTATTACAGCTAGTGAGTAAAGATGAAGAGTCTAGTTTAGTGCTTGCTTAGTTTCTGTACATCTTCTTATGCCAGTGTGTGCTGTGTTTAGCAATGGAGTTTTATCATCAAATTCTGGAGGAAAAGCATTGCCAATGGCAATAGTCTATACTGTTTGGGGTAAGCCTATGGGACTCCATTATCCAACACTTAAAATGGAGGTTACCCACACCAAGTGATGGGATTTTCATTTGATAGTCAATGTTGCCTGGGCACGAATTGTTCTCTAGTATAGGGAAACTCCATGTTAATTCCTCTACACTACCCTATCATCTCTCAAATAACCAGGGTTTTCCTGGTACCTGGTAAGTGTTCTAATCTTTTGGCTTTGCTTTTGTCTATTATAATCCTGATCATTCTGAAATTTCAAAGTGATATTAAGGTTCATTTTATTGATGACTAAAGTTGAATATTAAAAAATATTTCTCAGTCTTTGTATTTCTTTTTAGAGAACTCCCTGTTTAATGCCATGCACATATTTTTAATTGAGTTATTTGTTTCCTTGGTATTTAGTTTTTGAGTCCTTTATACATTCTGAACACTAACCTGTGGGTTAAAATGGTGGCTTGAGTCTGGCCAGGGCTGGATGAGGCAGAAAAGGGTAATTGGACTGCATGCACCCCATGCTGTCTCTGGGCGGATGTCAGGCTGTGAGAAGCCTCAGAACCCTGCTCCTGGGGTGGAGAAGGCAGTCTGGGATCCTCAGGAACCAGCAGGGCTGGGTTCGTGGGTCTCCATGCCTAGTGGAGACCAGAGACTACAGCTTCTCAGTCTTGGGCATTACAGACACTGCTGGATGCCTCTGAAGAGCTGAGAATGGCTTGGGGACCTGAAGGGCTGGATATAGCCCAGCACTGAAGGGGAAAGAAGTAAAGGAGAGCTCCAGCTGGTTCCCACGGGAACAAAAGTTTGTTAGAAGGGAAGGTTCCTGCTGGAGACTAGAAGACCGGCTCCGTTGCTCCAGCATGGTGGGTCCAGATGAGAAGAGGCAGTCCATGGTTTTAAAGCATTTATTGTTGGCAGAGAGTCGTGATGATTGAAAAGTAGAGGCTGGCCATGGCCACCTGGAGAGAGGGGGAAGGGAAACAAGCTCAAGAGAGCAAGAGAGAAGCAAACAGGAAGCAGGGGTAAGAGCAAGAGAGGGATGAGGGGGCAAACAGCCTCTTTTATAGTGAGCCAAGCCTACCTGGCTGTTACCAGGTAACTGTGGGGTCAGAGTCCAAACAATAACAGGAGCTTGGGGTGTTGCCCTACAGTGACTGATAGTCACAGAATTATGGAGAGCTGAGGCCTCATGTCAGGAGCCCAGTGTTTGAGAGCATGGCAAACGGCCTTCCATTCCTTCCAGAATTATCTGGTGGTTCTCTGGGGTTTAAACCTAGCTCAATCAGAAAACAGGGTGCCTTTCATGGTTCCACACTAATGCTTTGTCAGATGTATAGCTTGTAAGGATTTCTTTCATTTGGCAGGCTGCCTCCTTATGAAATTGATAATGCCCATTGCTATACAGGAGCTTTTCCGTTTCATGAGGTCTTGTTTGTCAGTTGTTCTTAATGTTCATGTGGGTCCTGTCCAGAAGGACTTTTCCTGTGCAATTTAATTTACCATGCTTTGTATGTGTTTCACTCACCTTCTTCTAGTCCCATGTTCTCTGCATGGGAGAGTTTTAAGCACAATTCTTCATTAAATTGTGTTTTCAGTAGCTCATGTGCATCTCTTGCTTCCTCATGTGTCTAAATCTTGAAAAATATCGCAATATGTCTGTTAAATCTATTTCCCTTCTCCACCTATGGTTCCAATGTCTCCAAATTTAACTCTAAACATTGCAATATATTCCTGTTTGTCTTATTTTTACTCAAGTAGGTAATCCTTGAATTTACTCTCCACCTACGATTAAGGAACTCTCTTTCTACAACAGTATTCTGATTGCATCAATGTTTTGCTTAAAATGTTTTTCCTTGACATTTCTGGTCTTCTTAGCGCTGCCTCTACTGCCATTGTATGCATCTTCCACTAGCTAATGCACAGTTAGTTCAGCTCACCCTGGAGGACTCACTGATAGCATGCAGATAGTGCTTACATGCGTCTAGTCCTTCCTAGATGTAGCTTTGCTACATCTGATGAATATTCTACAACTGATAGATGGACCATACTGAATTTCCTCCACCTGGTCTGATGGGTACCACTTCTTTCCTTTGCTCATGCTCCCTTACTTTGAGTTATTTAACTGTACTTCTTTTATTTTCTTGTAATATATACAATGGCTTAAAAATAATAGCACCTACATGCTGACATTTCAATGATATGTGTTGAAATTTATCTTTTTCACCTCACCATGTTTGCCTCACAGTGAATCTTTTCCATCTCAGTTCAGTCTGTGAGAGAAAGCTTGTTGAGCAAATGATAATCTAAAATAGATAGTCATACAGTCTAGAAAAGAGATATGGTTATGGAACACACAGCAACACCTTTAAAAGTAGAAATCTTCAGGAGCTTGCTGCCTCCTATTTGCCCTCTCCACTGCCAAATGACAGTCACATATTTGAGATTTTATAGTCAAATGTTTGATACAGCATTAAGAAGTGAGAAATTCTCACCATTTACTTTGGGGGTAATAAATTTATATAAATCCAAAATTTTATTCAAATTTCAAGATGATATAAAAACTTTTAAATGAAAACCTAGAAAACCCTCTGGCAGCTGGTATGAGTTCCTTTATATCTATCTATCTATCTATCTATCTATCTATCTATCTATCTATCTATCTATCTATCTATCTATCTATCTGTGTGTGCATTTATATATACATACACATGTTTATATGAACACTTATATTTGTATATAAAATATACTCATTTCATTCTAAGAGACTGAAATCCTTTAAGCTCCATTCATCTAAACTATGGACTTTCTTTATTATAGAATATTCTTATCATTATTCCATTTTATAATGCCACAAATTTCTACCATACTTAATGTTAATTACTGGATAAATTTCTGCATATACCAATTGTTTCCAACTAGTTATTTTAGCAGTTGTTCTTTATCTCTGTCTCAGGAACCTGAAAATTACTTTTTATTGTAGAACATTTGTACTACCCCTTGCTCCTCATTTCTTCCATTATAGCTTTACAATGAGTAAGAAGGCCCTAGGAACAAAACACTTTTTCCTGCGACACTAAATTCCAACCAAAACACAGAAACACATTTGTTTCTGTCATCTGCCTTTGGTTCTAGGTTTTCCCTTACTTATAAATACTGGAGATCCATTAAATGTTCTACTCCCAGCCTAGAAATTCTGCCACTGCTTGTTTCCAAGTTGAATTTCACTCATTTGAAAGTTCCTAATTTCCTGAAAAGACAAAACATTACATTTTGTATAGTCTCAGTTATTACTTGAAGATGTAAAGATAGATTACTTTCAACTACATTTTCAAATGAATGCAAGTGTTTGAAATCATTGTTTTCTTAGCCTTCATGGTCTCAGAAGGCCTGCAACCAAGAAGTCATTTTTTTTCATGAAATTTCTGTAGAGTAGCACGGCTTGTATGTAATTTTGAAATGTGTGCTTTTCTATAAGTGAGGAAAAGCTATGTGTTCCTGTCTTAGGGTTTTACTGCTGTGAACAGACACCATTACCAAGGCAAGTCTTATAAGGACATATAATTGGGGCTGGCTTACAGGTTCAGAGGTTAAGTCCTTTATTATCAAGGCAGAAGCATGGCAACATCCAGTCAGACATGGTGCAGGAGGAGCTGAGTGTTCTATATCTGCATCTATAGGCTGCTAGCAGAATATTCACTTCCAGACAGCTAGGACTAGGGTATTAAAGCCTATACCCACAATGACACACCTACTCCAACAAGGCCATACCTCCTAATAGTTATACTCCTAATAATATGCCAGTTCCCGGCCCAAGCATATACAAACCATCACAATTCCTATTTCAGCAGAACTTTTTAAATATGTCTTAATAATTTTTAAATTTTTAAGCAAATATCATCTTCAAATCATAAATTTAGGAAACTAATGCTGTGATCACACAGAATCAAAGTGAGACCATACTCAGAACATAAATTGAAGTATCAAATAACATTTCCCACAAAACACTTGTATCATCTTCTTCCTCCACACTATGGAGGCAGAAGCAGGAGGATCTCTGTAAGTTCAAGGCTAGCCAGGACTGTGTGTTCCAGGATAGCAGGAGCTGTTACACAGAGAGACAGTCTTGAAATAATATGGACTTATGGACTTTAAATATTTGAATATAGACTATTAAAATAACTGAAAACATTGACTTACAAAAATATAAGATTACAGGCCTATAGTTTTAGGTTCAAGTGTTTTAGAGTTCTGGAACAGAAGTCAGGGTGGTGGTACATACCTCTACCATTGGCATTTTCGAGGCAAAGGCTAAAGGGTTACAAGTTAAAAACCTTGCTGGAATATGAGCTATAACTTCATTACGGAGATGTTACTGGGGTAAAGGGCTGTGCTGTCCTTTTTGGGAGATGTGGAAATTTTCAGCATTCTCACACAGAAAAAGGGTGGTTCTATCACACAGTGAACTCTTTATACTCAAAGTCTGTCTTAGGCTAGGTTTTTTTTTTTTATGTGAGGCTTTTTGTTCCTTTAGCTTTTGCTGTAAATGTTCCTATTCCATGGTTCTTCTTTCTAGAATGCTGTGCTAACATCTATAATGTACTCTGACTCTATGATCACTAACATCATCTGACAATTCTTACTCTCATGAGATAATCCTTGCTTTATGGTCATTGCTTCCCTAATCTGTTGACATCTGAACTGATCCTGGTATTCTGGGAGTGCCTTATTCAGTCACTTACTTTACTCCATGGGTTGACTTGCAAGAATATTTTGCTGCTGCTCCACAGTAAGTTTGGGATAAGATAAGACATTGTTCTCTTACCATAATGTTCAATGACAAATGGTGTCCAAGTATTGCACCACCAATAGTCATTGTTGACTATGAGAGAGACATACAGTGTAGCTCTGAAACCTAGGAATCAAATGTTTATTCTCTTAGGAAAGGAAATAAGTTCTTCAACAACAACTTCAATCAGTGTAAGCTCATAATATATGAAGCAAAGTTTATACTAATCTAATGGAGTTGGGTGTTCTCAGCAAGTGAACATTAATTGCCAAAATTTTTCAGGAAATCAATGTTTTCTAAGGACACATGCCCTATATTACTGAATTTTACTGAATTGTACTCACAAATATATATATATATATCAGTTAAAAATTATTTTCCCTGTTTCTTTTCTATTAGTTTCAGTGTGTCTGGTTTTATGTGGAGGTCCTTGATCCACTTGGACTTGAGCTTTGTACAGGGAGATAAGAATGGATCGATTTGCATTCTTCTGCATGCTAGCACCTGTTGAACCAGCACCATTTGTTGAAAAGGTGCCTCTTTTTTTACACTGGATGGTTGTAGCTCCTTTGTGAAAGATCAAGTAACCATAGGTGTGTGGACTCAATTTTGGGTCTTCAATTCTATTCCGTTGATCTACCTACCTGTCAGTGTGACAACACCATACAGTTTTTAACGCTATTGCTCTGTAGTACAGCTTGAAGTCCAGGATACTGATTCCCCCAGGAGTTCTTTTACTCTTGAGAATAGTTTTAGCTATCCTGGGTTTTTGGTCATTCCAGATGAATTTGAGAATTGCTCTTTCGAACTTTATGAAGAATTGAGTTGGGATTTTGATAGGGATTGCATTGAATCTGTATATTGCTTTTGGCAAGATGGCCATTTTTACTATATTAATCCCGCCAATCCATGAGCATGGGAGATCTTTCCATCTTCTGAGTTCTTCTTCTATCTCTTTCTTCAGAGACTTGAAGACCTTGTCATACAGATCTTTCACTTGTTTGGTTAGAGTCACAGGAAGATACTTTATATTGTTTGTGTCTATTGTGAAGGGCGTCATTTCCTTAATTTCTTTCTCAGCCTGTTTATCCTTTGAGTATAGGAAGGCTTCTAATTTACTTGAGTTAATTTTATATCCGGCCACTTTGCTGAAATTGTTTATCAGCTGTAGGAGTTCTATGGTGGAGTTTTTTGGGTAACTTAATTATACTATCATATCATCTACAAATAGTGATGATACTACTGGAGGATCCAGTTATATCATTCCTGGGCATATACACAGAGGATTCCCCAGCATGTAATTCCCCATATGCTCCACTATGTTCATAGCAGCCCTATTTATAATAGTCAGAAGCTAGAAAGAACCTAGATGTCCCTCAACAGAGGAATGGGTACAGAAAATGTGGTATATTTACACAATGGAATACTACTCAGCTATTAAAAACAATGAATTCTTGAAATTCTTAGGCAAATGGTCAGAACTGGAAAATATCATCCTAAGTGAGGTAACCCAATCACAAAAGAACACACATGGTATGCACTCACTGATAAGTGGACATTAGCCCAGAAGCTTGGAATATCCAAGACACAATTTACATATCAAATGATGCCCAAGAAGAAGGAAGAACAAAGTATGGATACTTGGATCCTTCTTAGAAGGGCAAACAAAATTCCCACAGAAGGAGATACAGAGACAAAGTGTGGAGTAGAGGCTAAGGGAAAGACCATCCAGTGACTACCCCATCTAGTGATCCATCCCATATACAGTTACAAAATCCAGATACTATTATCGATGCCCACAAGTATTTGCTGACTGGAGCCAGATATAGCTGTCACATTGGAGGCTCTGCGAGTGCCTGACAAATACAGAGGGGCCACTCTTAGCCAGCCATTGAACTGAACATAGGATTCCCCAATGGGGGAGCTAGAGAAAGAACCCAAGGAGCTGAAGCGGTTTGCAGCACCATAGGAGGAACAATGATATGAGCCACCCAGTACTCCCAGAGCTCCCAGGTATAAAAATATCAACCAGATAGTAAACATGGTGTTAGACATGGCTCCAGATGCATAGGCAGCAGAGGATGGACTTGTTGGACATCAAAGGGAGGAGAGGCCACTGGTCCTGGAAAGGCTTGATGTGTCAGTGTAGAGGAATACCAGGACAGGGAAGCAGGAGGAGGTTGTTTGGGGAACAAGGCGAGGGGAGATGGCTTATGGGACTTCAGGGGAGAGGGAACCAGGAAAAGGGAAATCATTTGAAATGTAAATAATGAATATATCTAATAAAAAATACATAAAAATTAAAAAAAATAAACAGTATAGAGTAAATTAATCACTAGGAGAAAATACAAAAAAATTATTTTCTTTTTAAAATTGATATTATAAGGCTTGCCCTTTTAGTCTTCCTGTCTAAAAGTGTCATAACTTGAAAATTAATAGCACTAAAGGTAATACTTACAGCTGGACATGGTGGCTCATCCTTATAATCCAAGCACTATGGATACTAAGTTAGTAGTATCACCAAAATTATGAGCTCTACCTTGCTCACAATATTAAAATCTGCTTTTAAAAGATCAATTATGATAACTTCTACAAAATTATTGATATTATTCATGTAAGCATGAAGGTTTCATTCAAATGAATACATAAGGAAAGCTTTAGTGAAGGATTTTTGCTCCTGGAATGACATGGGTCTTTGACTTCAGGGTGACCTTGAATAAATCACTGATTTCCTCTAGAATTAGTTCTTCAACATTCTAGTCATTATGTGCTCATGATTTCATTTAAAATCTGTCTGTCTGTCTGTCTGTCTGTCTGTCTTTGCATGCTCTTTTAACCCAATGCATTTCTGACCATGAGATACTCTTTATCAACCCTGGTGGCTAGAATATGTTTTCATAGAATTAGCCTCATAACTTATAGCTCTGTTGTTTGCTGGCCCAAGTCAAGTGGTTATCTAATCAGTATTATGTTGGGGTTTTTAGTTGGTTTGATTATAGTGTCCTTAATGATTTCTCATTATATGTTGGTGTGTGTGTGTGTGTGTGTGTATATGTGTGTGTGTCTACAAATAGCAACCACTGGATAATTTCCTATGAAAGTGTCCCTTAAGCTCATTGAATATATCAATTTCACATCCTTGCCTGTGTGTTCCTCTTCTTTCTTGTCATTAATGTGGTTGCTTTTGAAATGATTTTTCAGAACACTATCTGCAGCTATCTACCTCTCTTCTGCATCATCTGTCACATTGTTCATGATCTCTTGTTACTTGTCTCCCACTGGAATTTATGGAGGGTACAAGATTCCGTCACTGAGGTAACATTTTCCTTCATACAGTCACTCAGGATTCGTTAATTTCTTCTTTATCTTGTGTTCCTGCTGATGATCCATCTTTCTAAAATATTTTTTACTTTAAATCTTCTCTACTGTTATTTATAAGTAAAATGATTTTGTGGTAAAATGCACTTAACTTATAATCTACCACCTTCTCCATTTTTGATGTGTGGGTCCTTAGTATTACGTTTTTTCATTCTATATTATTCTATCTTCACAATTCTTATCATTTTAAAACTTAAATTCTGTCTTCAGTAAATAATTATTTCTTCCTTCCTCTGCTATGGACCAAACCATTGTGCTTCTTGTTCCTGTGAATCTGAGTATTTTAGGCTACTCTAGTGTGGTTATATAATACTTAGCTTTCACTGTTAGCTTACTTCACCTACATGATGTTTCAAAGGTCTTCCGTGTTATAGCATGAATGTGTGTTCTTCAGTGTTCAGGTGTTGTCAATGTGCTAATATTCAGAAATGGGGTATTCAGTAGATGATTAGCCATAGAAGGCTGCTGTCTTGTGAGTAGGATGATTCCCCCACTGAAGTGCTTGGTAGGCAGAATTCATGCCCTGCTTTGCCCTTCTGCCTTTTATTGTCTAGGGTAAGCCATTTCCCCCTTAGAGAATGCTGCTATCAAAGTCCACCTTAGTATCAACAAACACTCCTCTGCACTAAACCTGCTCTCATTTGCATTTTTCAGCTTCCAGTCTCTCAATAAATATATTTGTCTTCTGAAGTGGAAATTTCTGGATTCTTTAATAAGTCATGTATGTCATGTGACATTTTTATAGGTTTGTTGTGAGAGTGAAACCGCCTGCGGCTTCATATGAACTCGAGATCTCTGGACGGAGAGCTGGGGCTAGAAAACAACAGAGTGACAAGAGAAACACCATTTGTTGAAAAGGCTATCTTTTTTCCACTGGATGGTTTTAGCTCCTTTGTCAAAGATCAAGTGACCATAGGAGTGTGGATTCATTTCTGGGTCTTCAATTCTGTTCCATTGATCTACGTGTCTGTCACTGTACCAATACCATGCAGTTTTTAACACTATTGCTCTGTAGTACAGCTTGAGGTCCGGGATACTGATTCCCCCAGAGGTTCTTTTACTCTTGAGAATAGTTTTAGCTATTCTGGGTTTTCTGTTATTCCAGATGAATTTTTGAATTGCTCTTTCTAACTCTATGAAGAATTGAGTTGGGATTTTGATGGGGATTGCATTGAATCTGTGTATTACTTTTGGTAAGATGCTCATTTTTACTATATTAATCCTGCCAATCCATGAGCATGGCAGATTTTTCCATCTTCTGAGGTCTTCTTCAATTTCTCTCTTCAGAGACTTGAAGTTCTTGTCATACAGATCTTTCACTTGTTTGGTTAGAGTCACGCCAAGATACTTAATATGGTTTGTGGCTATTGTAAAGGGTATTATTTCTCTTACTTCTTTCTCAGCCTGCTTATCCTTTGAGTATAGGAAGGCTTCTGACTTGCTTGAGTTGATTTTATATCCAGCCACTTTGCTGAAGTCGTTTATCAGCTGTAGGAGTTCTCTGGTGGAGTTCTTTGGGTCGCTTAAGTATACTATCATATCGTCTGCAAATAGTGATAGTTTGACTTCTTCCTTTCCAATTTGTATCCCTTTGACCTCTTTTTGTTGTCTAATTGCTCTAGCTAGAACTTCAAGTACTATATTGAAGAGATATGGAGAGAGAGGGCAGCCTTGTCTAGTCCCTGATTTTAGTGGGATTGCTTGAAGTTTCTCTCCATTTAAATTGATGCTGGCTACCGGTTTGCTGTAAATTGCTTTTACTATGTTTAGATATGGGCCTTGAATTCCTGATCTTTCCAAGACCTTTAGCATGAAAAGATGCAGACCTTTAGCATGAAAGGATAGCAGCCTTATTTATAATAGCCAGAAGCTGGAAAGAACCCAGATGTCCCTCAACGGAGGAATGGATTCAGAAGATGTGGTATATCTACACAATGGAATACTACTCTGCAATTAAAAACAATGAATTCACGAAATTCCTAGGCAAATGGTCAGATCTTGAAAATATCATCCTTAGTGAGGTAACCCAATCACAAAAGAACACACATGGTATGCAGTCACTGATAAGGGGATATTGACCCAGAATCTCGGAATACCCTAGACACAATCCGCATATCAATAGATTTCTAAGAAGATGGAAGGAGAGACCCCTGGTCCTGGAAAGACTGGATGTAGGGGAACGCCAGGACAGAGTAACGAGAGGGGGTTGAATGGAGAAAAGAGGGAGGGAAGGGGGCTTATGGGACTTTCGGGGAGGGAGGAAACGGGAAAGGGGAAGTGATTTGGAATGTAAATTAAAAAAAAAAAAAGAGAAACACATGGAGCCAAGGCTATGTTTCCTACTCAAGGCTCCAACTTTTTCAAATATAGGCAGGAGAAAAAACCCTTCCCCCCAGAAACTGGAACCAGGTCTGCAGATCTGGTCTGGCTGTTCTCTAGGCCTTGGCTTGGGCAGCTGGGTGGGTCACCTGCTTAATTCAAGAATTCGTAGACCTGGAGGAACAAAGAACTTCCTTCACTCCACCCTAGGTGGAGCAGGATTATGACTAGCTCAGGAATTTCAGCTCACAGGCTGGGAGAACTTCACCTTGGTCAATGTCAAGTTTCTGCCAGGCGACAATACACCCCAATATGGCTCTCTACGTGTGAGGGCATATGATGTTTTGCTGAAAACAGATACTTGAGAGGGTGAATGATGTTTAGAAAGAATATAAACAGAATCCCATAAATACTGAGAAGGACGCTTTTGCATTACTATGTCATATAACATTTCACTGGTCTTCATTTCATGGAGAGAAACACCAAAGAACTTCTCATGGTTTTCTGTCTTATTTTGGCAGCTTCTACTGACTTGTGCTGATTTATTTTAGTTTTTGTTTACATAAAATGTTATTTAAAATTAAGTATTTTTCCATGTAGATATCCAGTTTATTTTTCAGCTCTAGTTAAGAAAGGACATGAGATGTTCTCCTTCAAATGGTCTTGGTATTGTTAAAGAAAATCACCTAACTTTGTGTGTGAAGGTTTGTTTCTGGGAGTTCTCATCTGATTAGTGGTTTCAGTGTCTGTCTTAATGTCAGTACCACACTAGTTTTATTTCTGTAGCTTGGCTATTTCACTATTATTTCAATATTTACTTGTATTCAATTGTATGTTGCTTTTCTCATATAAAATCTATTTGATTTCTATTTCTTAATTTTGCATTTTTGACTTTGTTGGTATTGTTGAAGTATTGGGACTTTCTGCATGTCAGATCATGTTTTAAGTGAATAGAGGTAATTTTACTTTTTCCTTTTCAACTTGTGTTCATTTTACCCCCTCTGATGGCTTGACCAGAACTTGCTGTAGAATGATGAATATGTGTATTAAGAATGGACATCTTGCTTTATTTATTTCTTAAAATAAAAGCTTTTAGCAAGTATTCAATATTGAGAATTAGTATGCCACAGAAATTTCCAGAATGGCCTTTGTTATATAAAAGTATTTCTGTTGTTAGATGTTTAACATTTTTATCATGATGGAGTATTATTGATTTCTCAAATCTTTATCCTTTGTCAGTAGAAATGATTATTTACCCCCTTATAATGTTTATGTGCTGTATTACATTGCCTACTTCCATGTGCTGTGCCATTCTTACATTACAGGAAAGCATGTCTATTGGTGACAATATACAGATATTTTAATATGCTGCACAATTTAATATGCTGTGAATGTGAGAATTTTATTGGGGATTTTTGTACTAATATTCATAAAATATGTCGCCTTGATATTTGCTTTTCATACTGTGTTTTTGGTATCAATTTCATGTTGAATTTCTAGTCTGTTAGGGAGTGTCCTTTCCTCATAAACTTTTTGAAAGGTTTGAAGTAGATTGTTAATAGTTTTTTATTAAATGCTTGGTTAAATTATCTGGGGTTGCCACCATGTCTAGGGCTTTGTTACTGGTAAAAAGAATAGTTGTTTCCTTCCTACTCATGGGTATAATTTGAATTTCTATTTCTTTATTACTCAGTATTCATAGATTTTTGTGTCTCACTAATTTGTCCATTTTATCTAGCTAATCCCATTTTTGGCTTGGAATGTTTTCCAAACCCTTGGTAAGTTGAAGCACGAAGAACTTAAAGAAAGACTGAGCAAGTGAGTGAAATGCTATATAAAACATTCCCAATCAAAATGAAGTATTAGAATATAGTTGATCATATTAATTGCTTCTGCACCATTGGGAGTTATAGCTCAGCTTACATTTCTAGACTTCATAATTTGTATCTTCCTTTTCCTTCCCTTCCCTTCCCTTCCCTTCCCTTCCCTTCCTTTTCCTTCCCTTCTCTTCCCTTCCCTTCCCTTCCCTTCCCTTCCCTTCCCTTCCCTTCCCTTCCCTTCCCTTCCCTTCCCTACCCTTCCCTTCCCTTCCCTTCACTTCCCTTCCCTTCCCTTCCCTTTCTGCCTGCCTGCCTTCTACTCCTCCCTCACCTTTCTATGTGTATGGTGTGTTTGTGTGTGTGTGTGTGCGTGTGTGCATGTGTATGTGCGTATGTGTATGTATAATTGTATGTATGTGGTCAGGCTGTACTTTGTGTGGGAGTTTGGAGGATAGAGATCCACAAGAAGTCATTTCCAGGATCTCTTGCTGAACCTGTAGTAGACTGGCCAGCAAGTCCAACAGATCTTCACATAGCAGCTCATCGTGCTGAGGTTTCTTGTTCACACCACTTCACCTGCCTTTTGGATATCAGTGCTGAGGACTTGTACCCAAGTCATAAAGCTGTCATGGCAAGCACTTTTCCCATTCAGCCATCTCGCGAGCATTATTCTTTCTTGTTTTTCTTAGTTCATTTAACAACAAAAGGTTGCTAATCTTGTTGATCTTTTCAGACAATAAATTATCAGTTTTATTGATATTTTTCATGTAATTTATTGGTGACTGAATCTTCATGACTATATTATCATTTATATTATACTGGCTTTTGTTTTAGCTTATTCTATATGAAATGGGTTATTTATTTGAGGTCATTCTTTTTTAATTTTTTTCATTTTTTATTGGTTATTTTGCTTATTTACATTTCAAATGTTATCCCCCTTTCCAGTTTCCCCTCTACAACTCCTCTATCCCCTTCCTTCCCCCTGCCTCTATGAAGGTGTTCCCTCACCCACCCATCCACTCCTGTCTCAGCTCTCTAGCATTCTCCTACCCTGGGCCATTGAGCCTCCACATGACCAAGGACTCCCCTCCCAGTGAAGCAATCTTTTGCTATATAGTTTTAAACATTTTTTTCTGAGTTTCTTTCCTCTAACTTTTCCTAGCTACCCTTCCTTGAGCCCCTCTCATGTACACCGATTCCCAAGTTGATAGCTTCTTTTTTTCTGATTATTATTTCATACACACAGTGTATTTATCATTTTACACACGCACATCATGTGTGTTTGTGTTCATGAATACATTGAAATACAGCTTACTAAGTTCATTTGCGTTTGTGTGTCTATACTAGCTGACTGCTTTATATTGGGCAGGCAATAAGGTTGCTTATCTTGGAAAAAGGCTAATTTCCTTTCCCCAGGAGGCATTAGTAGCCTGTAGTGGTTTTCAGTTCTAGGGGAAGGACCCCATGAAATTTTCTCCCTTTCACATTGGCGACATGTCTATTAACATTGCTGTCATTCTAGTCTTCTTTATACAGTCATTTCTTCAAGAGACAGTTTCTCTTTAGACTTTTTTGGTATTCTAGACCTTACAATATTTCTTCCATATCTTCCATGATGTTTCCTGAGCAATAGATGCAAGATCTGTGGTGTAGATGTACCTATTGGGGGTGAGCTCCTCATAATCTATTGTTCTCTGCATTGTGTCCAATACTAGTTTTCTGTGATAGTCTCCATTTACTGTAAAGAAAGACATCTATGATTAGGAGTGGAAATTACACTTATCTATGAGTGTAAGGATAATATTTAGATTGTAGTGAGGAAATATGTTGCTTTAGAAAATGGCAGTAGTAGATTTTATTCCAAGGTCCATGACTATATTAGCCCCAGGAAGCTGAATATGTTCCTAGTAGCAGGTATGATTTTGCTCTTGTTTTGAGGGCTTTCAGTCTAATTAGCTGTTGGTTGCTATTGATAAGTGTTCTATATTTTGTGTCATTTTTATTAGATATATTCTTTATTTACATTTCAAATGATTTCCCCTTTCCTGGTACCCTCCTCATCCCCAAAAGTCCCATAAGCCATCTCCCCTCCCCCTGTTCCCCAAACAACCCCCCTCCTGGTTCCCTGTGCTGGTATTCCCCTACACTGCTGCATCAAGTTTTTCTAGGACCAGGGGTCTCTCCTCCCTTTGATGTCCAACAAGGCCATCCTCTGCTGTGTCTGGAGCCATGGGTAATACCATGTGTACTATCTGGTTGATGATTTTGTCCCTGGGAACTCAGGGAGTACTAGGTGGCTCATATCATTGTTCCTCCTATGGTGCTGCAAACCCCTTCAGCTCCTTGGGTCCTTTCTCTAGCTCTCCCATTGGGGACCCTGTACTCAGTTCAATGGCTGGCTGAGAGTGTCCTCCTCTGTATTTGTCATACACTAGCAGAGCCTCCCAGGTGACAACTATATCCAGCTCCAGTCAGCAAATACTAGTGGGCATCGATAATAGTGTCTGGGTTTTGTAACTGTGTATGGGATGGATCACTAGGTGGGGTAGTCTCTGGATGGTCTTTCCCTCAGCCTCTACTCCTCACTTTGTCTTTGTATCTCCTTCTGTGGGTATTTTGTTCCCCCTTCTAAGAAGGACCAGAGTATCCATACTTTGTTCTTCCTGCTTGGGCATCATTTGATATGTGAATTGTGTCTTGGGTATTCCAAACTTCTGGGCTAATATCCACTTATCAGTGCATACCATGTGTGTTCTTTTGTGATTGGGTTACCTCACTTAGGATGATATTTTTCAGTTCCACCCATTTGCCTAGGAATTTCAAGAATTCATTGTTTTTAATAGCTGAATAGTATTCCACTGTGTAAATATACCACATTTTCTGTATTCATTCCCCCATTGAGGAACAACTGGGTTCTTTCCAGCTTCTGGCTATTATAAATAGGGCTGCTATAAACTTAATGGAGCATGTGGCCTTATTACATGCTGGGGAATCCTCTGGGTATATGCCCAGCAATGGTATAACAGGGTCCTCCAGTAGTATCATGCCCAGTTTTCTGAAGAACTGCCAGACTGACTTACAGGGTGGTTGTACCATCTTGCAATCCCACCAGCAGTGGAGGAGTGTTCCTCTTTTTCCACATCTTCTCCAGCACCTGCTGTCTCCTGTGTTTTTGATCTTAGTCATTCTCACTGGTGTGAGGTGAAATCTCAGGGTTGTTTTGATTTGCATTTCCCTGATGACTAAGGATGTTGAACATTTCTTTAGGTGTTTCTCAGCCATTCGATATTCCTTAGGTGAAAGTTTATTGTTTAGCTCTGTACCCCATTCTTTAATAGGGTCATTTGGCTCTCTGGAGTCTAACTTCTTGAGTTCTTTGTATATATTGGATATTAGCCATCTGTCGGTTATAGGGTTGGTAAAGATCTTTTCCCAATTTGTTGGTTGCCGTTTTGTCCTATTGACAGTATCCTTTGCCTTTCAGAAACTTTGTAATTTTATGAGGTCCCATTTGTCAATTCTTGATCTATGGCCCTGTGCTCAAGGTTTTTCCCCAGTTTCTTTTCTATTAATTTCAGTGTGTCTGGTTTTATGCGGAGGTCCTTGATGCACTTGGACTTGATTTTAGTACAAGGAGATAAGAATGGATTGATTTGAATTCTTCTGTATGCTATCTGCTAGTTGAACAAGCACCATTTGTTGAAAAGGCCTTATCCATCTTCCATTTTCCACTCTCCAGTTATAAAGCTGTACTTAAGACAGAGCAAAAGTCTCTTCCTCTGGGAAAATTTTGTAACATTTTCAAGCTAAATTCAGCATTTCCATAGTACTCTATGCTTGATTCTTATGTATGTGGTAAGCTACACTTTAAGCATTTCTAAAGTGACTATGTCACCCAGAATTTAAATAATTTCCCACACCAGCAAGAAGCTCATTATAAAATTGAGAAGTATATATGTTCTGAATTCAAGTACACACTTTTATTTTGTTTTCTAGGATTTTTTTTATTTATTGAAACAGCTATGTAATGTGTATTGATTGATGTTACCTTCTCCTTAATTCCTCTAGATACCTCCCAATACTCCCCTCCCATTTGTAGCTCACTGAGTTCAGTTTTTGCTTTCTGTAAGAATGTTGAATGATCTTGGTGTCTTGGTCTTGTGTAGGCTTTCTGCAGGTGACCACAGCTGCTACAAACTCATCAGCCCAATAGATATGTCATGTCAGAAGATAAGAGTTTCAAAACACTCATCCTCCTCACCTAGCTCTTAATTTCTCCTTTCCACCTTTTCTCTAATACTCCTTGAGTCTTATGTTGAGGTAGTTGATATTGATATACCATTTACAGGTAAGCACTCATTGATCATTTACTCTAAACACTTTGGCCATTTATGAGTCTGTGCCTTAACTATTGACTACTGCAGAAAGAAATTTTAATGATTAGTATAGGGAGCAGTATGAATCCATGTACATAAGCATAAATATTTAGAAGGCAGTTCAACAACATGTCTATTTAGAAATATAGCAGCATTGTGTCCCCCTTGACCACTACTGGGCCCTATGACTTCCTGTGTCAGGGACTTTGACCAGAATTAAAGTCTTAAATTCCACCCTGTGTAGCAGGCTTCAAATCTAATCAGAAAGGAGCTGATTACCTTTTAAACTTCACGTTACTTTTGCACAAATGGGCACATCTTGTCTGACAGGTCACTATGCAGCATTTGTGGATCACTACTGGATAATATCAGAGGTGATATTCTTCTTCTTTGGCATGCATAGTACCTCCAGTACTATACAAGAAGGAAAGAAAGAAGGCTTTTGGGCAATTACAGTTTAATTTTTCTGTCTCATGTTCAAAATACATGTGTCATTATCAAAAATGGTCTTACTGTCTAATTATGGTAGGCATCTAGGTGTAATGACAATGCCCTGGATTGTTAGTGTTGCCTTCCTGACAAATAACTCAAAGAGAATGCTCATACCTCACATTAGACATATTTATTTGATAAGTCATATCTTTTAGGGATAGCATTGTTTACCTATGCAAGGTACCTGTGTCCAGATCCCTCTTCTTTTATTATACCTTTAAGTAGCTTTACTAATAATTATCTTTAATAAATACAGTATGGTGTATTTCCATAGTGGTTCTTGTGCACTCTTAGTTTTTCGTTAACAAGTCCCTACACTGTAATTTACCTGCCTCTGCCACAATCTCTGTGTAAAACATTAACCCTCAGTATTCCTCCCTCTTTTTCCATAGCACTTACTATCCCTTTCCTGCCTTAACACTGTTTTCTCCCTTATTATAAGCCATTTCTATATTTTTAGCATCTATAGACAAACCAAATTAAACATACAAATCTAAAAATTATACATATGAATGGGAATATATAAAATTTTACTTTCTGATTCTGAGTTATCTCCTTTAGTGTAATATGTTTGGCTCCACCTATTTTATACAAATTTCATTTTTCTCTAGAGCTGAATAAAATTATTCTGTGTGAATCTATTACCCTTCTACTTTTTATTCCTTAATTGATGGATGATGAGGCTGATTCAGTTTCATAGTTATTACATCAGCAATGAAGACATTTTGTGCAAGAATCCTTATAGGAGAACATAGAGTTCTTGTTCTAGTCCTAGCTTTGGAAACCTCTACACTGATTCCCATAGTGACTGTTCCTGTATACACTCTTTCTAATGGCAGATGAACATACCCCTTTCCCCACAATCATGTCAACATTTATTGTAATTTTCTTTCTTGATAGCTAAACTGACTGGCCTAAGAAGGAATTTCAAAGCAGACTTAATTTGTATTCATATTCCTTCACTTGGGAACTCTGTGTTCAGTTACAGGATCCAATATTTTTCATTCATTAACTAATTAATTCATTTTACATCCCAATTGCAATCCCCTTTTCTCCTCTCCTCCCAGTCCCATATCCTCCTCTTCTCTTTAGAGAAGGGGAAATCCCCTCCCCAATGGGTAACAACCCACCTTTGTACATCATGTCTCAGGAAGACTGAGCATATTCTCTTCCACTGAGGCCAGACAAGGCATTCCAACCAGGGGAAAGGGATCCAAAGGCAAGCAACAGAGTCATTGACAGTTCCTGCTACAATCATCAGGGGACCCACAGGAAGACCACAGCCAAGCATTATGTGGAACTTGAGAGTTTTGTGAAAGTGTCAGCAGAAGTATTGAGGAAGTGAGGTGGGGTCAAGGACACCAAGAGAAGACCTACAGAGTCAACTAAACTGGGCCTATGGAGGCTCAGAAAGAGCATGGGCTGGGCCTAGGGCCCCTAGATATTTGTAGCAGATGTGTAGCTTGGTCTCCATGATTCAAGATTTGTTCAGACTGTTTCTTTTTTAATGTTTAGTTTATTGAGTTCTTTGTATATTATGGTTACTAATCCAATGTTGCACATGAATCTAGTAGACATTGTCCCATCTTTTCAATTAATTGCCAGTTTCCTTTCCATAAAAAAGCTTTTTAATTTTGTAAAACTCCACTTGTTATTATAGACTTTATTTTCTGAATATTGGATGCCTATTCATAAAGTCCTTACACTATGCTTATGTATTAAAGTATACTACTTACTTATACCTCTCATAGTTTCAGACATTCATGACTTATATCCTTGATACACTTGGAATTGAATTTGGTGTGACAAAAGAACGGGAAACGGGAAATGATTTTGAATGTAAATAAAAAAAACTTAGAAAAAAAAAAAAGAAACAAGGTTTCAGTTTCTGTCTGCAGATACCCGTTTTTTCCACAACCATTTTTTGTTGATGGTATTACTTCTCTAATTTTTGCTCTTGGCATCTTGTCAAATGTTGAGTGATTTTAGTTACATGGCTTTGTATCTGAAACTTCAGTTTCTTGATCTATACATCTGTTTTTATGCCAGTGGCATCCATGCCTGTTTCATTTTGATTGGGCTCTAGCATAACATAAAGTTAGGTATGTTGACACAGTGGTTCACTTTTTGATCAAGATTTCTCTGACTAGCTTGGATCTTCTACATTTTTGTGAGTTTTAATTTTTAAAAAAAGTTCTGTGAATGACACTGAAACTTTTATTAGAATTTCACTAAATCTTTTTTTTTATTATTTATTTTATTTTATTTTTTTTAATTTACATTCCAAATCACTTCCCCTTTCCCGTTTCCTCCCTCCCCGAAAGTCCCATAAGTCCCCTTCCCTCCCTCTTTTCTCCATTCAACCCCCTCTCATTACTCTGTCCTGGCGTTCCCCTACATCCAGTCTTTCCAGGACCAGGGGTCTCTCCTTCCATCTTCTTAGAAATCTATTGATATTCGGGTTGTGTCTAGGGTATTCCGAGATTCTGGGTCAATATCCCCTTATCAGTGACTGCATACCATGTGTGTTCTTTTGTGATTGGGTTACCTCACTAAGGATGATATTTTCAAGATCTGACCATTTGCCTAGGAATTTTGCGAATTCATTGTTTTTAATTGCAGAGTAGTATTCCATTGTGTAGATATACCACATCTTCTGAATCCATTCCTCCGTTGAGGGACATCTGGGTTCTTTCCAGCTTCTGGCTATTATAAATAAGGCTGCTATGAACATAGTGGAGCATGTGTCCTTATTGCATGCAGGTAAAGCCTCTGGGTATATGCCCAGGAGTGGTATAGCCGGATCCTCCGGGAGTGTCATGCCCAGTTTTCTGAGGAACCGCCAGACTGCTTTCCAGAGTGGTTGTACCAGCTTGCAATTCCACCAGCAGTGGAGGAGTGTTCCTCTTTCTCCACATCCTCGCCAACAACTGCTGTCTCCTGTGTTTTTGATCTTAGCCATCCTGACTGGTGTGAGATGGAATCTCAGGGTTGTTTTGATTTGCATTTCCCTAATGACTAAGGATGATGAACATCTCTTTAGGTGCTTCTCAGCCATTAGATATTCTTCAGGTGAGAACTCTTTGTGTAGCTCTGTACCCCATTTTTTAATAGGGTTACTTGTCTCTCTGGAGTTTAACTTCTTGAGTTCTTTGTATATCTTGGATATTAGCCCTCTGTCGGATGTAAGGTTGGTAAAGATCATTTCCCAGTTAGTTGGTTGCCGCTTTGTCTTTTTGACAGTGTCTTTTGCCTTGCAAAAACTTTGTAATTTAATGAGGTCCCATTTGTCTATTCTTGATCTTAGAGCATAAGCTATTGGAGTTCTGTTCAGGAAATTCTCCCCTGTGCCCATATGTTCAAGGTTCTTCCCTAGTTTCCCTTCTATTAGTTTCAGTGTGTCTGGTTTTATGTGGAGATCTTTGATCCACTTAGAATTGAGCTTAGTGCAAGGAGATAAGAATGGGTCAATTTGCATTCTTCTGCATGTTTTGGTAAGTCAGCCTCATAGCATCGATTCATGAGAGAATAGGAGTCATTCTCTCTGTATCTTCCTCAATTCTTCTTACAGTGTTTTAAAATTTTATTTATATATTTTTACATAGTTGGTTACATTTATTCAAAAACTGCAGGAACTTTACAGGCTCCTGGGAATGAGACTATTTCCATGATCTCTTTTTCTGTTCATGTGCCATTGTTGTATAGGGAGGCTAGTGTGTGTGTGTGTGTGTGTGTGTGTGTGTATGTGTGTTTGTGTTTATTAATTTTGTGTTGTGCCACCTTGATGAATTTATTTATCAGTTCTAAGAGTTTTCACAACTCTTTAGTGTCTCTTATGTATAGAATTATAACATTTCCAAACAGATATAATTTAGGATTAGTGAAATTTTAGTGAATCAAGTACTTGGTTTCAACCTTACTGTCTTTGCTCAAAGCTTCTTTGGCCACACCAACATGTCTTCTAGTCTTTCTGTTTCCTGGAGAACCAATGGTGTTTCTTTATTGTATAAAGGAGAGAATTTTGAGAGCCTTTAGGCTATTATTCCTGAGTTAGTCTGTGAATTGCTAAAGGATTAGGAAATTATTTCATATATGATCACTGAATGTTTAAACTTATTGAGACTGTGAGCATATAAATTTTCTCCTTTATAATTATTATGGAATGGGACATTAGTCAGAGTGTGAATAACCTATCAATATCATCCACATATTTGAAATCTTTTATGAGTAGTCTTTATAAGATTTGGTCTATTACATGATCAGGGAATTATCAAAAGATATAACTGATGAAGCAAACATTCATTCTATAGTACATACTGGGGAAAAATGTCTGGACATGAAATCACACACGACCTGTGAACTTCTTAATTTATTTTCTTGTATAACAAACCCAACCCTTTTCGTCTCTTGAGTTTTTCACCAAAAGTGACAAGGAAATAAGATGGATGAAGGATAAAACGTTCTAGTTATCATGAAGCTAATATTGATCTGCAGAGTTGGTCAGACTTTTACTTCATATAGTCAAGTTCTAAAAGGTACCCGTGACCTGATTAACACCTGGGCTAATAGTTTTCTAGTATGAGACAACTGAAATTTGTATTGATTTTGGGGTTTTCTGTAGTAAAACAAGCCCAAATTGCCATTGTACCTGTGATTGCTTTGCTGAAATTTACACTTTATTTTTGCTTGTCACACACTCCTCCATGCTGCAAATACTGCTATATATATATATCTTTACTACACATTGGAACATCCTAGCGTTTAGAAGACACCAGCTTTAGAAATCTTAGCACAGATTTATGGTAATTCCTAGCTTTGTTTTTTATGTGGCATGGTATTTTAGATGAAAAACCATAAAGTAAAAATCACCTGTATTGATAACCACATTTTCATCCTTGTGTTAATTTCATGCTCCAACATTTTTGTGTTTTAGTTATCTATTGTATCAAACCTATAAAATTTAGTGAATTAAAACAGCAGCAATTCATTATTTCCCATGGTTCCTTGTGAAGTTTGTTGACATTGCTGAGCTCATGGGATCACTCAGGCTTCAGCTTTTCTTGCAGACTTATGTGAGCAGGATCCATCAGGCTTTACCCAGGAGCACGATGCTGACATGTCTTAAGAAACAACTCTTACTTAGCATTCTTAATTTGCTTCTTTGGAACCTGGAGACAGGCACTCAAGATAGCAAAAGCAAATGTTCCTAGGCCTGTAAAGCAGCAAATTTAAATCTGGCATCATTTCAAACAAGTCACAATGTCAACTCAATTCCTCAGGAGACTAGACATCATTTCCAGAAGTGGGTTATGAAATGCAAGGACACATACACTGTGTCTTATGACTCCTTAATCCCAGAGTGAGCCTGGAAGGAAGATTTTAGACCTGGGGGAATATGAACCTTCATTGCTTGTCACACACAAAAAAGCCCAGGATAATAAGTGGGGCCCACCCTGGTGGTGGGATGGGGCCAAAACCCTCATCTCAAAGTTTTTAACCCAGAAAAGTTCTTGCGCAAAGGAAGAACAGGGACAAAAAAATGGAGCAGAGACTGAAGGAAGGGCCATCCAGAGACTGCCCAACTTGGGGATCCAGCTTTTCTGCAAACATCAAACCTGACACTGTTGAACTTCCATGAGGCACTTACTGACAGGAACGTGGTTTGTCTGCTACTTGGGAGGTTCAGCCAGAAACTGAGCAATACAGATGTGGGTAGTTAGAGCCAACCATCAGATTGAGCTCTTGGACCCCAGTGGGGGAGCTGGAGGAAGGAGTGGAAGAGCTGAGAGGGATTGCAACCCTATAGCAAGAACAACATCAGCTGGCTGGGCCACCCAGTGATCCCACGGACTAAACCACTAACCAAGGAGTGTACAGGGAGGGATCCATGGCTCCAGATACATCAATGGGAGGGGATGCCCTTGGTCCTGTGGAGGTTTGATGCCCCAGTGAAGGGGATGATAGAGGGGTGGGACAGGAGAGAGTGGATGGGTGGTAGAGCACCCTCAGAGATGCAAAGGGGTAGGAGGAGAGGGAGGTTGTGGGATGGGTTTTGTGGAGGGGTAACCAGGAAGTAGGATAAGATTTGAGATGTAAATGAATGGAATGATTAATAAAAACAAAAAGTAGTGGGGCCCACTATGTTCAGAAGCCACCCCACTGATTACAGCCTTCAGTGGATGTTCTTTCTGGGGCATAGGAAACATAACTTGAAAATAATTTTAGGAAGTTGTTAAATAATATTCTTATTTTAATTTTGAATGAGACAGAAAACAGACCTTATCACTCTGTTTAGATCAGAACACTAATCTTACCTATTCCCTGGCATTCTTTGGTTCCTCTGGATATTATCAATATTGAGAGGATATTAGTCTAAGTATATTGTTTATCTTTGTTGAACCTTTCTTTACTACATATCAAACCAACATTTTTTTACTTGTATTCTACAAAACTGTCAAAATGGTTTTATTTTAGAGTTTATGCCTTAATATTTTAGTCAATCAACTGAATGTTTCTGTCTAAAGTCTTCATTTGGTTGAGTTTGGCTTTAATACAGAAATGTGGGGGCTGGCTGGCTGTGTATTTCATTTTTCCTGCAATAGTTTCAACATTATATAAACTTGGATGTGGTGTGTGCACTCAGGCATCATAAAGAACTGTCAAATTCTGTTTTTGAAAAATGAACTCAACCTGTTAGGAATTCAGGTCTAGATAATGTTGTTTGGCACTGCACCTCCATGAATAATTCAGCTAATTTGCAACAGTGTTATTTGTACATTATGAGTGCACATGCTTTGAAAGTATTTCTGTAACTCTGCCATATTGCCTATTAAATGCATTCTGAAAATGGAATACCATGTGGGAATGGAAGTGCACACTTAGAGAGTTTGTGAATCAAGGCTATTGGACCTTGTGAACTGTCTTTGTCAGTGCTATAGAATATTTTTACATGACTGTAGCTGGAAAACAAGCTCTTCTTTTTGAAGATTTTGTGAAAAAATTCTCTTAGCTTGTATATGTTTGTTTGGAAGAGAATAAGTTTCATAGTTTTATAGCAATAGCAAATTTTGTGCTTCCATGTTTGTTATCAGTTATCAACGAATGTTTTAAAGTGTTATGGAGAGTTTCACTACTGTACTTTAATTATTTATACTGATTAAAAATTTCTGTCCTTTGCTCCCAGGCATCAGCAAGTGTGATTGGGAGAGAGAAAAAGAGGGGACTGGGTGGCTCTGTCCTTAAGGACAAATGTCATATTGATTGGATTCTGTTTTTCTATCACATAGACCCTGGCAAGATAAGTATGTAAATGGGAGATGAATGTCCAGGAATAAGCCAATATGAATGGTGCAAAGAAAGTTGTTTGGCAGTTTAATCCGTATTGTTGGTTTATACTGTAAATTAACAGACAAATCTTATGTCAGTCAAGTTGTGGTGCTTTTCTTTTCAATTTATGCATTCTACACAGTGCATGGTTATTTTGTAAAAGATTGACTATTCACAACACAAATAGTTATAAGAAAGAGTAAATGTTCTCACTGCCTCCAACTTGTATTCTGTCGTTCTTCAGGAACTATGCACTTTGGTTTTAAAGACAGGGTCTTTCACTTGACTTAGGCTTGACCGTTAGTTTGGGTTGACTTCCAAGGAAGTCCCAAGGGGCTGCTTTTCTCCTTCCCCAGTACTGAGATTCTAAGCCTACATCATCAATTTTGGTATTACACTATCATACAGACATAGTATGCATTTTACTGAGTTATCTTACCACTTCTTATTTATTTAAAACTCTTATTTTATGTTCTGCTTTCTATTTTTGTTTGTTTGTTAGGACACTTGGCACAAACTAGATTTATTCAGGAAGAAGAAACCTTTAATGAAGGACTTCCTCTGTCAAATTATGGGTAGATAAGTTGGGGGGGCATTTTCTTGACTAACGATAAAGTCTGCAGTCTATGGACAGTGCCACTGCCTATAAGGTGCTCCTGGCTGGTATAAGAAAGTAAGTTGAGCAATCCACAAGGATCAAGCCAGCAAGCAGCATTTCCCAATGGTTCAGGCTTCTTCTTGTATTGCTACTCTAACTTTCTTCAATGGTGAGTTGTGAAATGGAATCCAAGTTAGTTTGCATGAAAATATTTTATCATAGGTACAAAAGGCAAACTTCAACATTGTATATGTTCATTGTATATGGTACTGTGCTGCAAAAGGATATTTAATGTGAATATTTATTATACATTAAGTAGATCCCCCAAACTCACTTCTAAGTTTATTTGATTCACAAAAGAAGGTATCTCACTATTCATGTATCTGATAGAGTTCAAGATAAGTACCCACAGGTTAACTTATTATTGTGTCCAAAAATATTTTATATGTCTGCATATAAAATTATTTTGGAGAAAGAAAATACATTATTGTGAATAAAATTGTGACTTTTATATTCAATCTATTCAGAAAATAGAAATCTATTTTTTATTCAGAAAATCTATTCAGAAAATGTTTATCAATGTATGATAAATATATATTTAAAATGCAGAAAATCATTTTAATTCTCAGCTTCTATTAGTATTGTTCTCAATCCTTTGTTTTAGGTCAATTTCTCATCACTGTGGCTTGTATAATTAAGACTAGCTGCCACAATTCTCCTCATTTCAAGCAACTTAGAGAGCACTAGTCTTTTGAGAAAGCTACACCCAAGCAAAGCACCCATCACTCTATCCAACACAAGGAAACACTTCATACAAACAAATATAAGAGAAGAGTTCCAGTCAGGCTAGCATTTTCAGGATCACAGAAGCTCTTGTATTACAGTGCTTGGAATTTTGATTATCAAGATTGTGAATGGGCATATGTGAAATCATGTTAAATGATGTAACTAACACGTACTGAAGATCTATAACAGTGAAAGATTCAGCTGAGCAAAATTTTCCTCTTCTGGAAAGTAAGCTTACTCAATGAGTGAACAACTTGCAAATTGACACAGAATCAACACTAGCTCAAAATAAAATTCAAGCAAGTGCTGGATTGCTGTTATTCATTTTTCAGTTATTTACAGGAGAGAACAGGTGTCTTCATAGCTAGAGATCCTAGGATAGCTCAGAAGGGCTAGGAAACCTCAAAAATGTCTCTTTAGAAGAGACACAAGTAGTTCAAGATCTTATGCTGAGTCTTCAATGGCTGGGCATCTTCTGGTGTCTGTGGCTAAGGAAAGCAGCTCAGTGGAGAGGTGGGCTATCCACAGGTATATTTGGCTCCTAATTGACATCCACCTCTCTCTCTTTCTCTTTTTCTTTTCTTCCATTCTGATCATCTCTGAGACAATTGTATGCTATGTAGAACTTATAATCATGTAGAGGCCCATGATTGTTAAAGATGTCACCAGATAACTAAGTGACAGTCCAGACAGGATTTGGTTTGCTCTTTCCATGATCATGTTTTCTTCTGTTCATTCTTTTTATATTTGCAGAGAAGCTTAATCTAGCCTCAGGAGATGTCCAAAGTATCAGATGTATTTGCATTTAAATGCAAATTCTAAATGTAAATAAGGATGATTTCTGGATTTCATTCAACCTGGATGGTCTATGTTGCTGTGCTATTCCATTAGCTTAAGTCACTTAGAGGTGACAGTCATGTGGAGAATGAACTGATAGGTAATTTTGATTTTTGTTATTTTTCCTGTAGTGTTAAAGACCAGGAAACTTTTAAATGGTAGTGAATAGTGCATAGCCAAAAATTATTATGATTCTTTGAAATGATGTCATTATTTCACATGAATGCCCTACTTAAAAATAGAGGCAGAGATTCAAGAAAAAAAACAGGGAAGTAACCTCTAATTTGAAATTGGATGCATTGTGATGCTTGTGCTGTAAAAATCTGATGGTGTATTAATGTCTCCACATATATTATCCCAAATTGTACCTTTCAGTTATAATGGCTGTTCCAATAACATAATAGCCATTTACCTGTAATTATAAGTTTTCAAAGCCTGAAATGATTCCAATTGTTTTTCTCTGTACTTTTCATGTACAATGGTTCTGTGCAGTTACAAGATCCAAAAGGCTTATTTCAACTTTCTGTTTCCACCTATCAAATCATGTTGCAATTTAAATTAGTTTTGCTGCATGAAGAGCCCTAAGAGATTACCGAGGGCACTAACCAGCTTCAGCACACAGACTCAAGGGACTTAATGCTTGCTGACATTCTCTTAGCCATATCAAAGTTCCAGTTTTCATTACAAAGAATTGAACAAAACCCCCACTCTTCATACTTCTCTATTTCATCACAAAATGCACCAAGATAACCCCTCCGTTCCCCTGTACTTGGATCTTCTGAGAGGATCTGTCTCTGCATGCAAAGGGCCCAAGTAACAGCTTCTCCATTAGACTTAGAGATGTACATCCTCTTGAGCCTTGCTGGGATAATAATGGCAAATGAGTCTTTATGAGTCATATATTCTCACTCTCTTAACCAAGTCTCCAACAGGAAGGAGCACTCAGAAGGGAGCTCTGTGTAGGTTTTAAATATGCTTTTTCTGAGGTCTCTTGGAGTATAGATAGCTTGTGGAATATTCAAGTATTCAAGAAAATGGTGTGGATCAAGTTGAAGAACAAAAGCCCTCAAGGCAAGACTATTTATGTACAATTGAGAGGACTGAGAAAGTTAATTTACGACAGTAATTTGAGGCAGTGAGTCTTGCTTCCCTATCTTCTGTTACTTTAACATGTTCATAATATGTAAACACACATGTGTGGGAACAGATATACATTTTCACACACATGCATGTCTACAGGTATTGAATAATGTACATGATTAAGTTCAAATAGGACCTAACCCAAGGTCTTATTCTTTCTAATTGCAAAGATTAAAGGTGAGGGGAGCAGAGGAAATCCTGAATGAATATATATTGTTGACATAAGCAAGGTCATATCAAGGACCCCAATGCCCGAGACCCATGACTATGACAAAGCATTCCCTGGTCAAGGGATGGTAAAGTTTTCCTCTGGTCCAAGTTATGTGTGTATATGAACGATTGGCCAGTATAGGTACTTAGGTTGATCTTAGGTATCTTTTTCTCTTGGATTTTAGAGTCCAAAATAGTGCCCCTTCAGAGTGTTCCCATTGAGAGTCTAACAACCCCTCCTCCTTGTGCTGGACATAATAAACACATAATGGTTTCCTGATAGATGCTCTCTTTCAGAGTGAGTCCAGCCGACCTTATCCCAGATTTCCCACATGTCCACTGTTGCTTTTTTCACTGGCTGTCACTTCTTCACTCCTGAATTGTACCAGTCAAGGTTCTAAGACCAAGCCATTATCATTGAGGGGCAAAGTAATTCTCTCATAGGCAGGATGGAACATGGAAAAGAGGCTTTATTAGAAGAAGCAGACATCTGTTGTGGGACAGACATGAGAGAAGCTGATTGATGATGATTTTGGTTTGAGGTTCTCAACTCTTAGGGAGCAGCTACAACCCATGCCAGGTTGATTGTAATGGTGTTTCCTGGGATACTGTCGAGAATCTTGTTCTGTATGTATTCATAATGTCCATGACATTTCAAGCTAGTGTTAGATGATGAAGATATTGCTGGTGTAGATGTCACATGGGGAACAACTTCCCATGTTCCAGTTGATTCCAGCTGCAGAACTTGAAGTAAGGGGTCTTAGACACTCTTCTAGGATGGTCAGCTAGGATTCACAGCAAAAAGGATAATGCCACAGGCTTGGCACTTTGCAGATTGTGGGCAGAAGGATTCCCTTTGCTTGAAAAATGGCACAGTTATGCAATAGGGTAGGCTGGGACAAAACCACAGATCTGTGTCCTGGCTAGTGGATTTTCAGTGTCTTTAGGGTTACAAAGTCTGTACTTTTATGACAAAGCCTGGCTGCTTTTCTTAGCCTTGCTCTATCAGAGACTGACTGAGTGGTAAATACTTTCCTGATTTTAGAGGTTGCAAAGAATGAGGCCAAATGGTCTGTGAGTGCTAATTTCCACAGCCCACATTCATAGCTTATCTGGGTGCTTAACACAATCAATATGCCATATGATGGAGCCACTGTCATAAAATGAGCACACAAATGCAGAACACAGAAACTGGTTTGAGTCAGCTCATGTCTGAAGGAAGGAATGGAAGAAGTCCATGTTCCTACCAGAGTGTATCCTCATGACTAGTCAGATGCCCTCTCCCTTCCTGCAGTTGCCCCATAAGAGTTAGGGAAAGACTCCATAGACATAGAAGACATAACAAGTGAAGAGATAAAGAGGGCTTGGCATAGTACTGTGAAGTAGATGGCATTGTTTTGCAGAAAAAGTCATAGTTCTAAGCCAGTGGCTAACATTGTTTAGATCTTCTAAAATATTTTCTACTATTGGCTCAATTGGGAAACACATAAAAAGGGTAGTATGGTTCTATGGTTCATTCAACTGAATTTATATTGTCAAAGAAGAAAGCAACTAAGATCTTGGCAATTGATCACTGACTTACATTATTCTTTTAATAGATTAGGTTTGGAATCAGAACTGAGACTGATAGCATGTAATATTAAGGAAAGCCATCTCCTTGACTTGCTGTGCACTGCAGCAAGAGAATGTAGATTAGTACTAGCTTTGTAGAGAGCAATATGGGTGCTTTATCAATATCTAGAAAAGCATCTGTCATATAAGCCAGTATTCCTACTAGTGGGGATATATTCAAAGAAATGAAAACTGACTGTTGAATAGACTTCTGCACTCACATGTTCTTTACAGATCTTTGCACAGTAATCCAGTAATGGAACCAAACAGTGTAATCAACTAATGGGTGGTTTAAAATTGTATACACACAGTGGAATACTGTTAAGCAATAGCAACGAATGAAATTATGTCATTAGCAACAACCTGGATGAGCTGATGGGCTAGGTAGGTATTACATTAATTAAAATGTGATGGACAAGGAAAGACAAATATTGAATGTTTTAATTTGTGGAAGCTGAAGAAGTTGACTGCATAGGATAGGAGACTAAAGTCGTAGTTACCAGAGACTTGGGAGGTTGAGAAAGTGAGAAAATGCAGACAGCTTACTTGATAGATGTAGTAGCTCATCTGGATAGAAGAAACAACATTCAATTCCTGAAAGCAGAGGATAATGATGTTGATTGTTCTTACTTATTTATCCCAGAAGCAACTATGCTTGGTCCAATGCAGAGATGATGAATGTTTGATGTGACAAGCATGTTGATTACTTTTTTTCAATCATTATACATGGAAAAAATATCAGGGTTTCCATAAATATATACAAGTATTACAGGTCAATTAAAACATCACACACACACACACACACACACACACACACACACACACATATATATATATATACATATATATATATATATGTATATATATATATATATATATATATATATATATATATATATATAGTTACATTACTAGGAAGGAGAGCCAGTGACTATTATTTGTACCAACAGTTTTGTCTTCTCCATACCCAGCAACCTCTAGCTGCTTTGTACCCAGGCAGACTGTCATTTTCTGTGATTTTAGCCTAAATCTACCTTTATAATGAAATTAATAAGAAGCAATCTGCATGAGCTGTAACTCTTAGCTCTGCCTCATGTCAACAGAAAGGAATCATTTTGGAATTCCAGGTAGCTTAGACACTTTCCAGGAGGCTTTTATTTGTGCTTGAATACCACACCAGAGGACACTGACTAATAATTTTGCAAACAAAGACTTATGATGAATTTTTTTTCCTGTCCTACAGACCCAAAATCTATTCTCAATATGCCAAGTGCTAGGCAAGAGCATTGTTGCTAGATCCATGTCAATGGCTGCCTCTGGAAGAAGAAGAAGAAGAAGAAGAAGAAGAAGAAGAAGAAGAAGAAGAAGAAGAAGAAGAAGAAGAAGAAGAAGAAGGAGGAGGAGGAGGAGGAGGAGGAGGAGGAAGAGGAGGAGGAGGAGGAGGAGGAGGAGGGAGGAGGAGGAGGGGGGAGGAGAAGGGTAAGGAGGAGGAAGAAGAGGGGGGAGGAGGATGAGGAAAAGGGGGAGAAGGAGGGGAGGAGGAGGAGGAGGGGAGGAGGAAGGAGAAGAAGAAAAGGAGAAGTATTATTATTATTATTAGTAGTAGTAGTAGTAGTAGCAGTAGAAGGAGGAGGAGGAGGAGGCAGAGGAGGAGCAGGAGGAGGAGAAAGACTGTCTGTTCTATCACTCTCCACCATCAACCTAAGGACACTTGTGCTACATCTGCTCTCATGTCTTATTCAAGGCTGCACATGGGAGATAAAATAAAAGAAAACAAAACAAAACAACAAAAACTATACTACCTTCTTTGCCTAGAGAATAAGGTACTTAACACCGTGACTTTCCAAAAGTGGGTTTAGTCTACTTTACACAACTCACTAAAGATATCCCAGGTTAGATAATCCTAAAAAAGCTTCTTTCAGACAATCTAAGAAACAAATGTGGAACCAGGAAGTCACTCTGCTGTGGCATATGTTTGAGATGGGCCATGCAAATCCTAAACAGAGCTCTTTCTTCTAAAAATTGCAAGCCATAATTACAGGTCCTTTCTATGTTCTTGCCTTCAATAAACAGGGTTCTGGCCCAGAGACTTTCTCTTCATAAATAGTTGCCTTCACATGATTGAGTCTGAGTAGATTTAAATTCTGTGCAACACCAAGCTAGACATAGCTGCTGGATGGATGAGCTGGGTGGGTACACTTGCTAAGCCCTCGTTGCAATCATATAAAATGGCATGAAAATTCCAACTCTGCAGTGTGAAGGTCCCAGTCAGTTTATACATTTGATGGGACCTGTGAATGAGAGATAAACTTTTCTGCACCTCCAGAATTTATATAAAAATGGCATTACTTTCATTGTGGATATAATATTTCTAGGGTAGTGGCAAAATACAAAAAACCCAGTGGGTGAGTACTTAAGGTGCCCAATATAGTTTGATAACAGCTTCATTTATTTAAAACTATATCACTCTTTGACAAACACATTGAGAGGAACTAGAAGGAATTATGACTAAGACTGTGGTGTCTGGTTTTGGGGAGCCCTGGACCATCAGGGACATGCTGCACTTATTCTGTCATTTAACAAACTGAAGCTACACTCTTCCCACCCTAGCACCCAAACCTTCTGCTTTTCACACCTGTGGAGATCACATGCTCAGTTAAGTGTCTTGTGAGCAATTTAGGTCATCATTGGGGATATGTTTCGAGCATGGAAGTGTTTTCCCAAACAGAATCATACCGTGCTATTTTGTATTACTGCTTGCTCTAACTCAGACCTCTTCCTTGTCAGTGCCCTATATTCTCATTTATTCTGCATGGATTTCCATCATGTATTTCCAGCACAACTTATTGCCCATCCTGACACTGGTGTCTGCTGTGTTTCTAGCTTTACCTTAGAAGATATGGGACAAATTGTATTGATGCTCAGCAGGTGTCAAAGCATAGAAGACCGCATCCTGCCTCCACCCAGGTGCTGCTATTGGCAGCTGTCTGAGAGGTTCACACCCTGTTTCTCCTTGTGAACAGCAGTCAATCTGCTTAAAAAAAGACACTGTTTCAGTGTGTGTGTAACTTTCAAATATGAGCATGTTTAGTCAGGAATGCAAAACATATACAGTACCTGATCACAGCTAAGGTAGTAAATAAATATTTCATCCTCCTCAAAATTGTCACCTGAAAATGTGAGGAAGTGTGTCTAGAATAAATTGAAAGACTTTCAAAGGCTGGAATGAAGTTAAAGCATGTCTAGCTGGTGGGCACACTGCTAAGTGCCTCTGGAAGCTTCTGTTTCCCAGAGATCTCAGGCTTCTCAGGAATTCTGCATCCATAAGTCTGGTTCTGCCTAGGGCTGATTTTCATCCTTGCAGTGAATCAATATCGAAAGAGTGATTTCAAAGGGCTCAAGATTTTTGTAGTCTATTTGCGTCCAGAATGTTATTTCAGCTCCTCTCCCACAGGGCAAAGCTCACCAGAAGCAAGACCATATCTTTTTCATATCTACACAGAAAAAAAATAAACCATTTAGCGCCCTCAGTAAAAGATACAAAAATTGTGAGGGCTTACAAATTTTTTAATGCTTTTTTCCCCCATGATAATTCAAGAAAAGTAAAAAGCAAAGGGCAGAACTTCCTGGAATGGATAATTTCAGTCCTGCTGAATCTAGTGGTTGCATGTCTTGTCACAGTGGGGGCTCCACAAGCCTGAGACTGTGATGGCTGGCCAGCTCCTAAGATTCAGCATGTTTCTCAAAAGCAGTAACATTTATTTTCCCACTATCCATCTGATAAATTTTAAGTAAGCAACCAACCTATAAGCCACACACCTGAGGCTAATCAAAAATGATACAAACTCACTGAGACCCAAGAGCTCACATTGTTCATAAGCTGAATAACTTTTGAATTTTTATTGAGAGGCAAGACAGCAAATACTGTGGTCACAAAACTTAGTGCTAGGCAATATATGTGTACATCTCATGTTCTCCCTTATGATCATAGAATGTAGATACCATTAAAAACATTTGGTAAACAAGCCTTTTGGGTCTCAATGTAATTAGGAAGGTTGTCTTAAAGGGAAGAGATAAGAAAAGACTGTTCTCCAAAGCCATTTGGATGGCCACATGGATTTTTGATGGTGTAACTTCACTTTTGCATCCAGCAGCTCTGATTTATGTATGTTTCAGTGAGTGGCAGTCCTACTCTCTGGAAGAGTACTTTTAGTTTTTAATATAAATATAGTCAATTCCTTAAAATTTCAAAATATTAGTAAGAATAAATAAAATAATATTTCTTGAGCGTTTTTAACATATTCTTAGTAAAATCTTGCATTCTCTCTTGCCATTTTTTGATTTTTTTCTTGGATATTTTTATTTACATTTCAAATGCTATCCATTTTCTTCATTTACCCTCCAAAACCCTCCTATCTCATCCCCCCTTCCCTTGCTCACTAACCCACCCACTGCCTCTTCCCTGTCCTGGCATTCCCCTATACTGGGGCATTGAGCCATCATAGGACCAAGGGCCTCTCCTCTCATTGATTTCTGACAAGGCCATTCTCTGCTAAATATGCAGCTGGAGACATGGGTCCCTCCATGTGTACTTCTTGGTTGGTGGTTTAGTCCCTGGGTGCTCTGGGGATATCGATTGGTTCATACTGTTGTTCTTCCTGTGGGGATGCAAACCCCTTCAGCTCCTTGGGTCCTTTCTCAAGCTCCTCCATTGGGGACACTGTGCTCAGTCCAGTGGTTGGCTGAGAGCATCCCCCTCTGTTTTTGTCAGGTACTGGCAGAGCCTTTCAGGAGACAGCTCTATCTAGCTCCTGTCAGCAAGCACTTGTTGGCATCCTTAATAGTGTCTGGGTTTGGTATCTATATATGGGATGAATCCCCAGGTAGGGTAGTCTCTAGATGGCCTTTTCTTCAGTCTATGCTCCACACTTTTTCTCTGTATCTGCTCCAATGGTTATTTTGTTCCCTCTTCTAAAAAGGACTGAAGTATCCACACTTTGGTCTTTCTTCTTGAGCTTCATGTGGTCTGTGAATTCTATCTAGGGTATTCTAAGCTTCTGGGCTAATATCCACTTATCAGTGAATGCACACCATGAGTGTTCTTTTGTGATTGGGTTATCTCACTCAGGATAATACTTTCTAGTTCTCTCCATTTGCCTAAGAAGTTTGTGAATTCACTGTTTTTAATAGCTGAATAGTACTCCACTGTGTAAATGTATCACATTTTCTGTATCCATTCCTCTGTATTTTTGTGTCATGTAGAACAACCTATTTTAGTATTTTTACTTTAAGAATAACATCTTTAATTAATGTTTCTGTAAAGGTGAAATGTTAAACTTAACATAGGTTTTTGGGACATCAGAATTCTAAGCTTCTGCTTGTATTCCAAGCTATTCTTTAAAACATAATATGTTACAGATCTTGGAAGAGCAATTTTGATCTCCAGTTGTGTAGAACACATCTTACAAACATATTGCACACACTTCTAGTCTCACAGACAGCAGTGTTTTCAAAAGCACATGGCAATTCTAGACCAGAACATCAAAATGACCAGCTTTTGGTTCCCTACAAGAACAACTACTCATTTTACGTAATTCAGACTTTGAGGCCCAGAAAAATTAAGCAGGGAGAGAAGGAAGTTCTGTTGTGGTTAACATTTAGTCTTTCATTTAAATCTTGGCTCTGAGGAGACAACTTCATGGATAAGTATACTTGCTGTACAAAAAATGATAATTTGAGTTCAGTGAGAGACCCTGTCTCACTGGGATAAGGAAGAGAGGGCAAAAATCATCCTCTGGTCCCTGCATGCACATACATATGTGTGTAAATCCAACACATACACCACTCTCTACATACCCCCAAGATAAATTGAAATTTGATATTGCTGTCCTTTTGTTTCTCATGTGAATAGATGGAGTCTTGGCTCTTCTTTCTTTAAGCATTTGAATAATTTTAATACATTTACTGAGATAAAACTTGCAGTACACACAGTTCTGCCACTGAGTATAGTTTAGTGGTTCTCAGCATATCTGTAGCTATGTGAAAATAATCAGTACAGTCAGCTTTGAAATAATTTTCTAACCAAAAAGTCTTTAATTTGTCTACATGAGACTATAATACAAGGAGATTTTCCAGGGTTGCATGATACACACTTTTTTTCCCCTACTATCCTCTTATTTTATAATTCTGGACTATTTAAAAATTACCATGAAATGAAGTTCTACTCTTCACTGGGCCAGGTCCCTATTGTATATATTCTGCTTTGAGATAAAGTGTGGGAAATGATGGTGTATTCACTGCCATTCAGGACTGGAGCCATGCGCTGCTGTTGCTGTCACTGGTTAGCTCTGAGAGTCTTCTTGACCTCTTGATTCATTTGTAAAATACTTTTATGTTACTTGAGGGTAATCAAACAAAAGCCCTCCATGATCAGAATGACTTTGTAGTGAAATAGTTATCTCAGCTCCTAGCTCAGCTCACCTGTTTTAGTAATTTCCTGTTCCATGGTAATAATTCCCAGGTACTATACATTCTAGTTTCCAACCAACACTATTGATGATATCACTTCTATTAACATTGAATTGTAAATCAAAATTTCTGATTGGATTACATGTCTTGATGCATCAAGACATAAACTAGTGGAGAAACAGACACAGACACAGACAGAGAGAGAAAGAGAGAGGAGAGAGAGAGAGAGAGAGAGAGAGAGAGAGAGAGAGAGAGAGAGAGAGAGAGAGAGAGAGAGAGAACCTTTGGTAAGGTCAGAGAAAAGGCATTCTCAGATGATACACTAATAAGATGATACAAGACTGCTAACAGAGACATGTCCTGTACATACTGGAGGAATATAAAACATGTGCTCTTGCAAGCTCAGAGTTGATTATGAACAGAGTAGTATCCATCTGAATTTCATTTTTTCTCAGAGATGGTGCATCATTCAGGTGACTAAAGGTTTGATGACATTAATCTTTTACCTTTTTCAATCCTTTGGATGAATCTTATTTGATTGATGCCTGGCTGTCTTCTTTGGGAGTACGGTCTTTGGTAATATCACACTGTCTACTCAAATTATGAGTTTTTGTTTCAAATTGAGACCCTGTGGTCTCAACTTCAAGTCTTACTATCTATTTTTCTTTGGTGAAGAGTCTTGTCACTGCCAAGTGTGAGCAAAATCGTGCATCAAGCCTATGTGCAATGCAGATGGAGGCAAAGTGGTCCCATTTCTAGTTTCATATCTACTCAGTATATGAGACTTAACTTACCATTATAGCTTGACTTAACAGTCATACATTTAGTCAAAGACTCTAGCTCCTAATTCACATTAAGGTCAGCCTCTGCATTCTATCGTACCAAAGACTCTTCTTCTTCTATATAGTTTCTTCATTTCTACAATCTTGGAAAGGGTATGTTGCTGTCACGCACAAAGAGACAGAATGATCATGAACTCATTTCTAGAGCATTGTCCACAACTCAGTAGATATTCAGCAAAGAGTGGTATTCTGATACCTGGTCTTTCTGTCCTCCAATTTTTTAAGTTTCTGCTGTCACTATCTGTACTCTCATCTTTATGTTGGGGTTTTCAGCTAATTAAGAAAGTAGATAATGTTCATGCTATTCATATCTTTATTTGCCTGAGAAAACTGATTCAAGGACTGTTGAGTATTACTAGTCTGTGTTGATAAGCATTTGCTGCAATGCAGATTAAGGTGTCCTGCTATTCAAACAATATGTACTCAAACATGGCCAGAAGAGAAGAACAATAGTAATTGAAAATTATTAGCCCAAAATCTCAGAATACCCAAGATACAACTCACAGATTACATGAAGCTCAAAAAGTAGAAAGACCAAGTGTGAATGCATGTGTCCTTCTCAGAAGGCGGAACAAAATACTCACAGGAGGAAATACGGAGACAAAGTGTGGAGCAGAGACTGAAGAAATGACCATCCTGAGACTGCCTCATCTGGGGATCCATCCCATATACAGTCACCAAACCCAGATGCTATTGTGGATGCCAAGAAGCGTTTGTTGACAAGAGCTTGATATAGCTGTCTCCTGACAGGCTCTTCCAAAGCTGGACAAATACAGAGGCAAAGGCTTGCAGCCAACTATTGGACTGAGCATGGCGTCCCCAATGGAGGAGTTAGAGAAAGAACTGAAGGAGATGAAGGGATTTGCAGTCCCATAGGAAGAACAACAATATTAACCAACCAGACCTCCCAGAGCGCCCAGGGACTAAACCACCACCAAAGAGTATGCATAACAGGACCCATGGCTCCAACCACATATGTAGCATTGGACGGCCTTGTCAGGCATCAATAGGAGGAGAGGCCCTTGGTCCCATGAATGCTTGATGCCCAGTGTAGGGGAATGCCAGGGTGGGGAGGTAGGTGGCTGGATGTGCACCCTCATAGAAGCAGAGGGTTGGGGAATGGGATAGGAGGTTTCCAGTGGGAAACTGGGAAAGGGGATAACATTTGAAATGTAAGTAAAGCAAATATCCAATTAAAATAGTAGAGAGAGAAAAAAGAAAATGCAGTTTCACAATCTATGTGAAAAATTGTCCTAGGGGTATCTGGGGAATAAGCTTGCTAGCCCTGCAGAGAATTAGAATGGCCCAGCCTTTGAGTTAGTCAAGGCATATAAAAACTAACGTGTGTGTATGTGTGTGTGTGTGTGTGTGTGCGCATGTGTGTGTCTTTCTTTTGACATTCCAGGGGCCTATGGTGGGTGACTGGAAGTGCAACCTGACAGGGGCACAAAGTGATTTAGCTAAACTCACCACTACACAGCTGTGGAATCTAGTCACTCAGCATAGCAATGGCTACTGAGGTGTCTCACTCTAAGTCCCACATGTGACCTCAGAAGAGTAAGATGAAGGGATTACAAAGACGGAAAATGACCCCAGAAAACCGTCTGATTTAGAATATCTTTACATTACCAGGACACAGACATTACTATGTAGTTTCCTTGTAGATCAGAGAGGAATAACTATACTCTCAGACTTAGGCTGAAAATCTCACTGTGCTGCTTCAGGTTTTGAAAAGAAGTTTCAATGGTCATGATAACATTTGGTCATATGCTTATGGATAATTCTGTTTTTATGTTGAAAAGAAGATGGAAATGGAAGGAGATTAGTGATTACACTGTTGTTCTCTTAAAAGTCAGTCTGTGTCTGCTTTCTAGGACTTGGCTATGCCATTTTAACATGATGTTTCAGAATCTGCAAACTAAAGCATCCTAGAAGTAGAGTATCTTACAGAAAGGTGTAAATGACTATCATGGTAATATGATTTGTATCCCACTTTTAAGGCTATTTGGAAACTCGTACTATAGTTATGAATAAAAAGAAATTTCTGAAAGGGGAAGGAAAACTATAAAAAATGCCTATCTATTTCTATTAGCATAATAGAATCAGATTTCCTATTGCTATACATTTTTCAAATAGTTCTAACAATGGTAGATTCATAATGGGATAATAATGTTAACAACAATGTGATCATAGAAATAATACTGATGTTACATAATCTAGGATACAAAGGATTTTATTAGTTTAGGAGCTAGGGCAAAGGTCATAAGTCCAATGCTGTTTAAAGCAGAGCTTTTTCTAGAAGACATTTCCTAGTGTTATGAAGGCTTTGGGATTTTACTGGCTAGAGCTTCACTGTTATGGTGCCAGTATAATTTTGAAGCAATCAGAATTCAGTAAACAACTCATGGTAGCACTGTGTACAATCATAAAATGTCAGGGCTCAAGAAAACAGTGTCAGGTGCTGACTTTTAAAGGGATCACTGTCAGTTTTTAATAACAACATTTGTTTAGCCTCCCAGATATGCAAGGCATTGAGTGTCCTTGTTCCTCTTACTTGAATTAGAATGAAGGTTGCTTAGCTCTCATCTTTCGAATTGCAATTCTTAGTGGCTCATAGCATGATAAAACACTGTTTTATTGATTGAGTCCACCATTACACAAGATGAAGAGAAATTCTCTAGAGTCTTTGGCAGCTAAGTGTGATGACTGGACAGAAGTTAGGTTTATAAGATTGTTGCTGCTACACTGTATGAGGGAACCGGTTTTTCCTTCTTCCCCTCTACCCTTAGGCTTGGATGTAGGTGTGCTGAGGACATCACTCAAAGTCTGGACTCAGAGACTATGTCTGTGAGGATTAGACTATCAGAATTTTATCCTACGTGTGCTGAGTACTAGGATGAACTGCTTAAACCTTCATTTGGGCCAAAGGTAGGTTTAGGCTACAATTAAATAGGTGCCACTAGTTTTTAATAAAACAAGGGCAAACTTTGAGCCTCAGTTTTCTAATCAACATAGTTTGTGAATTTCTGCTTTTGACTAATAGATCAAGAGTAGAAGTAACAGCAAAAATCAAAAGAAATTTGTTCTCTGAAAGACATTATACATTATTTCTATACAGTCCCTTAATAGGGAACTCAATGGAGGCAACTGCTTTAAAGGGATTAGTACATATAAAAGGCCAATTCAGGGTAAGGGGTTAGGGAAATCTTAGGAGAAAAATCATGAAACAAACCATTACCTTGGATAGAAAGTATATTGGGGATATTACTAACAATCTCAGTGACTGTGTCACCATTAAAATCCAAAGCCATAATTACAAACCTTGTTTTTTAGACATCTTACCAAAGGGAGAAAGATACATGCAGTTCTCAGGAGATATTGCTGCTTGCATCTTTGTGACACAGAATCTGTCTGGTCTGATTTGTACTAATAGAGAGTTGGTTTTCAGACTATGGCTTGGGAAAATAATGAAATCACCACTTTGTCAGGATGTTTCAACTTTCATGTTGTTTGCAGTAATTGTCATATCCACTAAGAAATGAAAATAACCTGTTTTGAACCAACAGCTAATGAAAATGTAAGATATATACATTATATATATATATCTTACACAAGTACATAGATAAACAGTTGGGTATTATCTAGCCTTAGAAAACAAGGATTTTCTGCTAGTCACTACAGCATTGATTGACCAAGAAAATATTATGCTGAGTAAAATAAGTCGAAAGAAGAAATAAGTATTATGTAATGCTTGTATAAATATTGCTATAGTTTTGAACTTCAACGTACCACAAGGTCTATGAATTACACTTTCATGGCCAGGCTGTGGTGTTACCAAGAGTTGGTAGGCCCTTTAGGGGGTGAAGCCCAATGTAAGAAAGTTAATTCTTTGGTTTCCTCTTTCCTGTTGCTATGAGATGTGTATCTTCTTCTACTACTCCTTCCACTATGACCAGCTGCATCATCACAGATGAAAAGCGCTGCAGGACCAATGGGCCATGGTGTGAACCTCCAAAATGGTGAGGCAAATGAAAACTTTTTCTTTAAAAAGTTGATTATTTCAGATATGTGCTACAGTAATTGAAACATTTCTAATAGGCAGAATATATGCATATTTCTACATGTATATGGAAATTCATATCCACAGAGATGAAGAACTAAAATAAACATGGGTGGAGTGTAAGGAGATTTAGTTGGAATGATAGAAAGCCACAGATTTGAAGGATGAACAAGTTTGAGCTCTAGTGCAAAATGTAAAGACTTCAGTTAATTAGCATTACTGTAGAAGTTCTATTTAGTGGATTCTGATTTTGTCAAAATAAGAATATCACTGTGTGAGATAATAGATGTGTGCATCTAGTTCTCCCTATTAGCTAATTTACCATTGGGTAATCCTTTAACATTATATTGAAAACAAGTACATGCAATATATTCTTTTTTAATTAGATATTTGCCTTATTTACATTTCAAATGGTATCCCCTTTCTGCCTTACCCCTCCAAAAATCCCCTATCCCATCCACACTGCCTCTGCTCAACCCCCCCACCCCACCAATTTCCTGACTTGCATTCCTCTATTCTGGGGAATAAAACCTTCACAGCACCCATGGTCTCTCCATTCATTGATATCTGAAATGGTCATCTTCTACTACATATGAAGCTGGAGCCATGGGTCCCTCCATGTATACTCTTTGGTTGGTGGTTTAGCCCCTGGGAGCTCTGCGGGTACCGGTTCGTACAGATTGTTGTTCCTCCTGCAGGGCTGCAAACCTCTTCAGCTCCTTGGGACCTTTCTCTAGCTTCTTAATTGGGAACCCTATGTTCCTTCTATTGGTTGGCTGTGAGCCATGGGTGTTTTGATCCACTTTCCAATAAGGATCAAAGAATTCATACTTTGGTCTTCCTTCTTCTTGAGCTTCATGTGGTCTGTGAGTTGTATCATGGGTGTTCTGAGCATTTGGGCTAATATCCACTTATCAGCGAGTGCATACCATGTGTGTTCTTTTGTGACTGTGTTACCTCACTCAGGATATTTTCTAGGTCCATCTATTTGCTGAAGAATTTCATGAATTCATTGTTTTTAATAGCTTAGTAGTACTCCATTGTGTAAATGCACCATATTTTCTGTATCAATTCCTCTGTTGAGGGACATCTTTCCAGCTTCTGGCTATTATAAATAAGGCTGCTATGAACATTGTGGAGCATGTGTCCTTATTACATGTTGGAGCATCTTCTGAATATATGCCCAGGAGTGGTATAGCTGGGTCCTCAGGTAGTGCTATGCCCAGTTTTCTGAGGAACTCCCAAACTGATTTCCAGAGTGGTTTTACCAGCTTGGAATCCCACCAGCAATGGAGGAGTGATCCTCTTTCTTCACATCCTCTCCAGCCTTTGCTGTCCCTTAAGTTTTTGATCCTGGCCATTCTGACTGGTGTGAGGTAGAATCTCAGAGTTGTTTTGATTCTTGCAATACATTCTATTTAATGAAATCTTCCTAGTTTGAAGACTACAGAACTGATACACATTTCCAACCAAGGTCAGTAACTCATTGACTTAGATAAATATTTCCAAGGTTAAGTAAAGTTAAAAATACAAAGATATCTTATCAGTTCTTGATCCTCCATTTTCCCTGTTTTCAAATTGCCGTTTGAATCTATGGAAGGCATATTCTGTGACAAAGTCACATTTCTTTTTCTGCTTTGCTTGGTCATGTGGAAGGGGGTGGGCAAGGGCTGTTGTGAGCCTTGTGCTGGCCTCATATGGCTCAATGAATAGTTCAATGTCATATATAAGTAATGATTTTTAGTACGGAGGCAAAAGAGACTCTGATCTATGTCTACATTGTTCTTAGAATGAAAAGAAAAAAATCAAAGGCATCATGGGAGTGCAAACATTTATTCCCGCACTTGCCTCAAGAAATCATTTATGTGCAACTACAAATCCTGCAGCAGGAGAATTTCTCTTTCTTTTCTCCTTTTTGCTGCCTTATCAATTCTTGTATATTCTTTTTCTCTTCAAGATAACTGTAGGTTAAATCACCCAAGTTTTGTTTGCACTGATGCTAGGATAGATATAGCAAGACCAAGATGTTCAGAGACCCAAGAGCAAGAAAAATCTGCCTCCATGAGGCTGATCCCATAGTTGCTTGGTATTTAGACCATGCTACCATCATTTAGAATATGTATTCAAGCAAATAATCACAATGCAAAAGCAGATAGAGAAGAAGCTGGTTTTAAAGCAATGAAGCTTCACATTGTCTTAAGTGGACAGGGCTCTTGAAAATTGGTATGGTATTCTTGTTATTGTATAATAAGCAGGGTGAGATGTGAAGTTCAAATTGATACTCTATTCCAATATTATTGGTTTTACTGATAAGACTGACTCTAATTTTGTTATAATTTCACCTTACAATATAAGTGCACCAAAGGGCCTCTGTAATTAAAATTTAAATGTGTTTAAACAGCTGAAATCTTGGAAATGCATTTCTACAGGCATGTATTTTAAGGCAGAGTTTATAAACAGCAAAAAGTCAAATGTTTCAAACAGCAAAAATCTGCAATGCCTGCTAAGATGCTTCATCTGTTTTCCCAAAGAACTTAACAGGCAGAATTCTGTATTTGCAAACATACAGTGGTGCAATTTATAGTCTGAAAAAGTATTTGAAGTGAAGTCTTCTCTGGCTATCAGCATGAATCTTTGATGGATTCTCCACCATTGTCTGATAATAATAAACAGGTAGGGTATGTAAAGATTGGTGCCTGCCGTGGCCATTTTTCTTTTTTCCCATTTTTCACTGAAATCTCCTGATGTGAAGCTTTTCAAATGTATTTATTTTACAAATATAAGTCTACCAGTCTTAGACAATCAGCTAACAATGAACTGTGAGCACAGACTCTACTGAGATATAATGCATACTTATGCTGTTCAGCTCCTCCTGCATCCTCACCAGCACCTCTGCCTGCCTGGAGGTGTCAGGGATGTTTCGATTATTACAAATTGGTTTTCTAAATTGGTTTCTGGAATGGTGGGTGTCTTGTGTGTTTCTGTATATATCTATGTAATAACAGATTTACTGCCATCCTGTAATGTTCCTAGGAGGAGGAAGTACCCTGAGAAGGTTAGGCCTAATGAAAGGAGAGCTGATCACTGGAAGGTGTATTTGAAGAGGCTTTATTTTTTTATTATTATTTTCTAAGTTTTTTTATTTACATTCCAAATCATTTCCTCTTTCCCATTTCCTCCCTCCCCGAAAGTCCCATAAGCCCCCTTCCCTCCCCGTTTTGCTTGTAAAATTGTTTTCTAGCCTTGTACTCTGAGGTAATGTTTGTCTTTGACACTGAGGTGCATTTCCTGCATGCAGCAAAATGTTGGGTCCTGTTTACTTATCCAGTCTGTTAGTCTATGTCTTTTTATTGGGGAATTGAGACCATTGATATTAAGAGAGATTAAGGAATAGTGATTATTGCCACCTGCTATTCTTGATGCTTACTTTACTTTTGAGTGGTTATCTACTTTTGGATTTGATGCAAGAAGGTTACTATCTCGTTTTTTCCAGGGTGTTATTTCTCTCCTTGTATTGGCGGTTTCCACCTATTATCCTTTGCAGGGCTGGGTTTGTGGAAAGATATTGTGTAATTTGGTTTTGTCATGGAATATCTTGGTCTCTCCATCTATGGTGATTGAGAGTTTTGCCGGGTATTGTAGTCTAGGCTGGCATTTGTGTTCTCTTAGTGTCTGCATGAGATCTGCCCAGGATCTTCTGGCTTTCATAGTCTCTGGTAAGAAGTCTGATGTGATTCGGATAGGTCTTTCTTTATGTTACTTACCCTTTTTTCTTACTGCTTTTAATATTCTTTCTTTGTTTAGTACATTTGTTGTTTTGATTATTATGTAACGGGAGGTATTTCTGTTCTGGTCCAATCTGTTTGGAGTTCTGTATGCTTCTTGTATGTTCATTGGCATCTCTCTCTTTAGCTTAGGGAAGTTTTCTTCCATAATTTGTTGAAGATATTTACTGGCCCTTTAAGTTGCAAATCTTCACTCTCATCTATACCTATAATCCTTAGGTTTGGTCTTCTCATTGTGTCCTGTATTTCCTGGATGTTTTGGGTTACACATTTTTTGCATTTTGCATTTTCTTTGACTGTTGGATCGATGCTTTCTATGGTATCTTCAGCACCTGAGATTCTTTCTTCCATCTCTTGTATTCTATTGTTGATGTCTGCATCTATGACTCCTGATTTCTTCCCATGGTTTTCTATCTCCAAAGTTGTCTCCCTTTGTGATTTCTTAGTTGTTTCTACTTCCTTTTTTAGATCCTGGAGGATTTGCTGAGATCCTTCACTTGTTTGTTTGTGTTTTCCTGTATTTCTTTAAGATATTTTTGCATTTTCTCTTTCAGGATTTCTGTCTGCTGACCCAAGTTCTCCTGTATTTCTCTAAGCGATTTTTGTGTTTTCTCCTCATGGGCTTCCATCTGTTGATCCATAGTCTCCTGTATTTCTTTAAGCAATTCTCGTGTTTCCTTTGTAAGGGCATCTACCTGTTGATTTATTTCTTTAAGTGATTTTTGTGTTGCCTCCCTATGGGCCTCCATCTGTTGACTCATATTCTTCTGCATTTCTTTATGCGATTTTTGTGATTCCTTTGAAAGGGCATCTACCCGTTGATTTATTCTTTAAACGATTTTTGTGTTGCCTCCTTATGGGCCTCTGTCTGTTGACCCATGTTCTCCTGTATTTCTCTAAGCGATTTTTGTGTTTCCTTTGTACGGGTTTCTAACAGTTGATTCATGTTCTCCTGTAATTCTTTATGAGATTTATTTGTGTCCTTCTTGAAATCCTCTAATAGCATCATTAGAAGTGATTTTAAATCCAGATCTTGTCTTTTGGGTGTGATGGGGTATCCAGGACTTGCTGCTGTTGGAGAGTAGGGTTCGGATGGTGCCATATTACTTTGAATTCTGTTAGTAACGTTCCTACATTTGCCTTTTGCCATCTGGTTACCTCTGGTGTTAGTTGGTCCTGCTGTCACTGGCTGTTGATTGGACCTCCTGTGAGCCTGCAAGGCTATTTCTGACCCCCCTGGATTACCGGGATTCCCCTGGCACTGATTTCTGGCGCCTGCCCTGCTCCTGAATGACTTTGGAGCCCTGATGTGCCTTGCCCCAAGTGATGTTATATTGGGGAATCCCTGCACATCCAAAGGCTCAGCATAGTGGATTCCAGGAGCAGAGGTCACCAAGGGGAGGCTGGTGTTCTCCGGCCCTCTGCGGTGCGCTCTCTCCCAGTGCAGGGGTCCCTCTGCAGGGCAGATGTCCCACAACAGAGCTGGCGGGTACGTGACCACAGACCTGCCCAGCTCTTGGGAGCAGGGAGCACACAAGCTGGCTGAGACCCAAGCGATATTATGCTTGATTGTCCCTGTGTCTGGAGGTTCGAGTTGCCCTGTTGCCTGACCAAAGATGGCGGAGTGCACTCTGCACTCTCTTGGCGCTGGTCACTCTGCAGGGCAGTTGGCCCACAGCAGAGCTGGTGCGTAGGTTATCGCAGACCTGCCCAGCTCTTGGGAGCAGGGAGCACACAGGCTAGCTGAGACCCAATTGATATTATACTTGATTATCTCTGTGTCTGGAGGTTCAAGTTTCCCTGTTGCTGGAGCAAAGATGGCGGAGTGCACTCTGCACTCTCTCAGCGTAAATCACTCTCTTGAAGGGGCTTTAGACATGAGCATCTTCCAGTCTTTTCTTTTGCTCAGTGACTACAATGAGATTAGCATCCTTACTCAACCACCTACTCTCTGCCTTGATGTTCTCCCCACAGCCCCAAAGTGACATGTGTTCATGACCACATTCATCCTTAGCCCAAACAAACCAACTGTAACTGAACTTACATGGGCATTGATAAATCCTTACAAACAGCAGCAAACAGGTTTTTAATTTTTAATCAGGATTCTCTTCCAATTTCTAAAAGGCATCTCTTATTCCTTTGAAGCCAATCTTTCTTCAGGCATTTCAACTTTCGAGCCTCATGTGTTGTCCTAGACATCAAAGAAGAGCTGTTAGTTCATCTTTGTCAAGTGCTCAGTAATTTGAGGATGCAATTTGAAGACTTCAAACAACACACTGGCTCCCTTGAATGCATCTTCTCCAAGTTACAGTAATTTACTCCTTGTGAGATGGAAATCAAATGAAGCCATCTCATCAGCATTGGCCTCTCCATTTAGAGGACAACATGATTGGATTGATTTAGACACAGAGAAGCATCCTTGAATAATCTAATGTTCTACACAGTACACGTTGCTGTCTCTAATTTGTTAATTTAACCCTACATTCTCAGGTACTTGACTTCATGTGTCACAGACACTCTTACCCCAGGGCCTGAGTGGTAATCTGCTGTGAGGGTTTGGTGTGACAAACCATGCCAGTGCTTGTGAGAATAATTTCTGCAGTAAGGATTTACCCACTTAGATTTTAATTTCTCCAATGGGAATTCTCTCTGGAGGTGAGAAGTTTCACATATAATTTGATTAGTTTCCTGCAGAAAAGAAGCAAATGTTACTTAGTTTAAAGTCAATCTAAGGCTTAACTGGCAACACTATACATTTGAGAATTTAATTGTTATATTTTTATTTATATTTGCAAAGCATAAGTCTGGGCTCAAATTTGTTAATAGATAAAGATATTTAAAAAGCTATTTTAAAAGAATTTTCTAACATCCACGGAAAGAGAGAATTTAGATTGTAGTTTAAAAGACTGAACCAAAATTACATTTTGCCTATAACTCAGAATGTAAAATAAATTTATCTTCTGGTCTCTTTTATTTTGGAACAGTTGAGATGATAGTATTCATTTGTTCTAGGTTTTGTACTATTGCTCTAATTTTGATTTTATTATTTGGAAGGATTACCAAATCAGTTTTTCATGCATGTTAATTTTTGTTTTGTTGCAATGGTTACTGTAAGTTCATTTTATACTATATTGTACCAGTTTAAAGGGTTTAAACAAATAATTCAAAATGTTAAGCTGTAGTATTCACAGGGTAATACTCTATTTTAATTTTCATTTATTTACTGATTTTAATTGACACAAAAAGTAAACAAGTGTGTGAACTTTCATGTGATGATCTGGTATAGGCTTACATTGTATGATATTCAATTTACTGTGCAGTGTCCAATTCACTGTTCAGTGTTCACAGTCTAGCTCTTAAAACTTTTACCATTGCTTTGTGTGGTAATATTAAAATTCCTGCTACCTTTATTAAAACATTCAGTATTTCTTTTTTAATTAATGTTTTTTTATTTTATTTTTTAATTAGATATTTTATTTGTTTACATTTCAAATGTTATTCCCTTTCCTGGTTTCCCCTATGCAAACTCCCTCTTCCATCCCTCCTTACCCTGCTTCTATGAGAGTGATCCCCCACCCAACAACCCACTCCTGCCTCACTGCCCTAGCATACCTCTACAATGGGGCATCAAGATTTTTCAGGACCAAGGGCCTGTCTCCATTGATGCTAGATAAGGCCACCCCTTCAGATCCTTCAGTCCTACTCCTAACTCCTCCATTGGGATCCCTATGCTCAGTCTGATGGTTGCCTGTGAGCATCTGCATCTGTATTATTCAGTATCTGGCAGAGCATTCCAGGAGACATCTGTATCAGACTTCTGTCAGAAAACATTTCTTGTTATCAACAATAGTGTCTGGATTTGGTAACTGTATCTGGATGGATCCCCAGGTGGGCATTCTCTGGATGGCCTATTTTCTCTTCAGTCTCTGTTCTACTCTTTGTTCTTGTATTTCCTTTAACAGGAGCAATTCTAGGTTAAAAATTTGGAGATGGATGGGTGACTGCATCACTCAACTGGGGAGCCATGCCTAACCTCTGGATATAGTCACCACAGGGACAAGTTCTCCATCCCCTTTGTGGGGTATCTCAGCTAATATCATCCCCATGGAGTCCTGGGAGGATCTTGCTTCCTGGCATCTGTGACTTTTTGGTTGCTAACCCCAGGTTCCCATCTCCCACATACCTCTGTTAGATTTCCTGACCCCTCTGTATATCTCCTCCATTTCCCCCCTCACTTCTTCCCAAGTCCCTCCCACCCTCTACTTCCCTTGATTACATCATTCCCCCTTCTAAGTAGGACTGAAACATTCACTTTGGTCTTGTTCCTCTAGAGCTTGATGTGGTCCGAGTGTTGTATGGTGGGTATTTACCTAATATTCACCTTTCAGTGAGTACAATACCATGTGTGTTCTTTTGTGCCTAAGTTACCTCACTCAGGATGATATTTTCTAGATCTATTCATTTTTCCGTGAATTTTGTGAAGTCTTTATTTTAATAGCTGAATAGTACCCCATTGTGTAAGTGAAGCACATTTTCCATATCCATTCCTCTGTTGAGGGGCATCTGGGTTGTTTCTAGCTTCTGGCTATTATGAAGATGGCTGCTGTGAACATAGTGGAGCATGTGTCCTTATTAAATGTTGGAGCATCCCAGGGGTGGGTATATGCCCAGGGGTGGTATAGCTGGGTCCTCGGGTAGTAGTACTATGTCCCATTTTCTGAGGAACTGCCAGACTGATTTCTAGAGTGTTTGCAATCCCACCAACAATGGGAGAGTGTTGCTCTTTCTCTACTTTCTCACCAGCATCTGCTGTCCCCTGAGTGTTTGACCTTAGCCACTCTGAATAGTGTGAGGTGGAATCTCAGGGTCGTTTTCTATTTGCATTTCCATGATGACTAAGAATGTTGCACATTTCTTTAGGTTACTTCTCTGCTATTCAAGTTTTCTCAATTGAGAATTCTTTGTTTAGCTCTGTTCCCCTTTGTTTCTCTGGAGTCTAAGTTCTTGGGTTCTTTGTATATATTGGATATTATCAAATGTAGGGTTGGTAAAGATCCTATATGTAGCAAAATGTTGGTTCCTGTTTACATATGCAGTCTATTAGTCTATGTCTTTTTATTGGGAATTTGAGTCCACTGATGTTAAGAGATATTAAGGAATAGTGATTATTTCTTTGTTCTTTTTCTTATTGAAGGTAGAATTATGTTTGTCTGGCTATCTTCTTTTGGGTTTATTCAAAGAAGATTACTTTCTTGATTTTTCTAGGGTGTAGTTTCCCTCCTTGTGTTGGAGTTTTCCATTTACTATCCTTTGTAAATCTAGATTGTGGAAAGATATTGTATAAATTTGGCTTGTCATGTAATATCTTGGTTTCTCTATTATAATTGAGAGTTTTGCTGGGTATAGTAGTCTGGGCTGGCATTTGTGTTCTCTTAGGGTCTGTATGACATCTGTCCAGGACCTTCTAGCTTTAATAGTCTCTGGTGAGAAGTCTTATGTAATTCTGATCATTCTGCCTATATATGTTACTTGATCTTTACCCCTTACTGATTTTAATATTATTTCTTTGTTTTGTGCATATAGTATTTTGACTATTATGTGACAGGAGGCATTTATTTTCTGGTCCAAACTATTTGGAGTTCTGCAGGCTTCTTGTATGTCCATGGGTATCTCTTTCTTTAGGTTAGGGAAGCTTTGTACTATAATTTTGTTGAAGATATTTACTGCCCCTTTTACTTGGACATCCTCGCTCTCTTCTATACCTATCATCTTTATGCTTGGTCTTCTCATTGTGTTCTGGATATCCTGGATGTTTTTGGTTAGGAGCTTTTAGAATTTTGCATTTTTTTGACTGTTGTGTCAATGTTTTCTATGGTATTTTCTGCACCTGAAATTCTCTCTTCTATTTCTTGTATTCTGTTGGTGATGCTTGCATCTATGACTCCTGATTTCTTTCCTAGGTTTTCTCTCTCCAGGGTTGTCTCCCTTTGTGATTTCTTTATTGTCTCTATTTCTAGTTTTAGATCCTGGATGGTTTTGTTCAATCCCTTTACCTGTTTGGTTGTGTTTTCCTGTAATTCTTTAAGGGATTTTTGTGTTTCCTCTTTAAGGGCATTGACCTGTTTGCTTGTGCTCTCCTGTACTTCTGTAAGTGAGTTATTTATGTCCTTCTTAAAGTCCTCTATCATCATCATGAGATGTGATTTTAAATCATAGTCTTGCCTTTCCAGTGTGTTGAGGTATCCAGGGCTTGGTGTGGTGGGAGAATTGGGTTCTCATGATGTTAAGTATCCTTAGTTTCTGTTGTGTATGTACTTGCACTTACCTCTAGCCATCTGGCTATCTGTAATGTTAGCTGGTCTTGCTGTCTCTGACTGTGGCTTGTCCCTCCTGTAAATCTGTGTGTCAGAACTCCTAGAAGACCAGATCTCTCCTGGAGGGATTTGGGTATGGAGAGCTGTGGCAGAGGTTCAGCTCTGGGTCACATATGGAAACCTGTAACATTCAGTATTTCTTATAGTCACTCTTCTATTTGACATCACAGAAGAATTTATGTCTATCTAACAACTGAATGATGACACTCTCACACCTTATCCCTTTTTGAGATCAATATTTATAGAGTCTACATGTCAATGAAATAATTAAGCGTTGACAGATTCACTTGAATTCCTATTTGTTCCATTAGCTTTATCTGACTCATAATTTATAATAAATATAATGAAGACAATAATAATGAAGCTAACTGTAGAAAAGAGTGAAAATTCCTACCAGTGGCCATAAACATTTGTGCCCCCTATGGTATCCTTTTTTGTTCAGGGTGAACACTAGTCAGTATCATAAGGGATCACTCTTGAGTGTTCTTATCCTAAGTAGTGCCATCACGTGACCTCACAAGAACCTTACTTGGCCTTGACCAGTAGTGGTCACAAGGCTGTCTGTCACAAGGTCAAGATCGTCACTTGTGAGACTCTGCACTTGGTTTCCAGTGTTAGTGTTTCCCCTTTCCCTAATAGACCAATGTTCTTAGCATTCAATTTTATACCTTGTATCTCTGTGGTCTTTTACCACCAGTTCTTTCAGAGAGTTATATTCATCATCTTTAACTTCTGCCTTCCACTATCCTCTGAAGTGTCTCTATGTGACATTCACTTATGGCCCTACAGCTCATCAAATACTCCAGGGATCATGTCTAACTCCTGAATTTTATCACCCAGTTTATCACTCTACAGAGTTAATGTCTCCCTCCTGTTCTAAGTTCTTTTTTTATGGTTTCCTGGATAAGACAGTCCACTGATTTTCTTTCTACCACAATCCTCTCTTACTCTCAAGTTTTATTTTTACATAGTTCACTGTATTTTCTCCAAACGTTCAACTTTGGAATGCCTGAGCCCTCCCATCAGAGACCTCCATTATATATCAAATTCTTTGTTGGAATCATCTCCATTCAGGGGAAAATTGAACATGTTTCCTATGATATACTAGATTAATTCTATGTTTCATTGCCATGCCTGAGTCTAATCCCAGTACTCCATATCCAAAAATTCTGTCTTTAGTTTATAAGACCAAAGATCTTATGATCATTTTATTGCTCTTTATGGTCTTATCCTCATATTCACCAGTTTCAATTCATGTATAGAATCTAACAGGTTTTAATTTTGTATCTTTCTCTCTTCTGTGCAATACAACATATTAAAAAATCCTTTAACTAGTTAATCCTGATTTTGTTTATTTTGTGTCTCTATCTTGGCCCATTTCCAGCATGGCAGGGATTTAATTTTCTACTAGATAAACTTTAGGAAATGTCACTTATTTTTGTACTCCAACCTTCCAGGGTTCTTTCATTTCTCCTGAAAATGAGGGGGATGCCACAGTGGACTAGAAGTCACTTATCTGAACTCTGCCACTGTGTCTCTTCTGACGGTTCCCTGCTCACCCTTGTTCAGTTCTACTGGCTGTTGTGCTATGTCTCAAGACTGGGACACAGTCGATCACTGTGGAATTCTTGCCTGTCAGTCCCTCTTCCTACATTTCTTTCTATACACACTATACCTACCTCAGTCCTGGTAGCCTAATCTTCCTGTTAATTGAAGACATCTTTGAATCCATCTTAAATGCCACAGGTTCTACTTTTATCTGGTACTTATTATTATATTACCATGAAATCACATAGAGGCATCCAATAACAGTTTCTAATGAAATAAAATTATTAGATGGGATCATATCACATCATAGATACAGTGGTCAAGAAATGCAACAAAGAACACCTGAAACCTCTGTCAGAGCATCAGTGAAACTCAGATTCATAAGAACAGAAAACTGTGTTGAATTGATTGCAAGGCTTTGGGGGTAAATGAAATCTCTGCTGACTCACCTCAGCCTCCCTCCTCCTTTCACCTGGCTGACACACCTTTACCCTTTGCTTGTCTGCTTAGGCTGCTACATCCAGATTCAACATTCTCCATTGATCTGTGGATGTGGAAATAGCCCTTCTCATTTATATATCTTTGCAGTCTGAGATCTTGGAATGAGTATTATTTTCATGTGAGTATGTGAAAAGTCATATGTTTTCTATAACAAGTACCACATTTCTTGTTTCTACAGACAAAGGGCATGCTAGTTCACCTTCACCCACTTTCAAATCCTTCCTGAAAGAGAAATGATGCATTCAGTTCAGCACTGTCACCTAAATGGAGACATAAAGTTTTCATTTTTCTCTTGGTTGTGGATAGAATCCTGCTTTTAAATTTGAAGTTGAATGCTGGTGGTGAGCCTGGCAGGGGGTCAAATTCTTGCTAGCTCTTTCACTCATTTCTATGGAAGCTGTAGTGACAGGAGTGTTCCTCTTTTGCTCTACAAGAAAGTGAGAAATGTATTACTTGGGACTCTGAAAATGAGCTTGTTTCATTTTCCTATAGAAAAGAGTAAATGAAAAATCACTGTACGTAGACTGCACAAAATTTTATTCCATTTGATTTCCATAGGTGATCATCATATCTTCTGAACCTGAACATATAGTACTGTAATGCACCTATTTCCCATCTCTGTAGCTGCCATATGTACTGGGATTTTAGTACAAAAAGTGATAATTTAAATACTGGACTTAGAGCAGCAGATAGCTATGAACCTGAACTTTGTGAGAAGCAATGTTTGTGTGCTGGTTAATAGGAAAAATATTTTACTCCATGGTCTAGGGTAGTTATACTGATTTGTGCTCATCCTGAAAAGGTAAATAAATAAATAAATAAATTCCATGCAAGTTGAAATTTTTTTTGAATAATGATTTGGCTTTATATATCTTGTAGCTTATAGAAATTCTATAACTATTCTACCAATAGTTAGGATAAAAATCTCAGTCTAGCTTTCACAGTTTTGTTAACAAACTCAATAAGATTTGTTCAGAATAATGAATCCTTATCTTACTAGTTACATAGATGTTCAGAAATTTTGTTCATATTCACAGATGTACATTCCATAAATCCACATCAATAATTGAAGATAGTTATTGATTTATGACATATATACGTTTCTCTATCAATGCATATATGAGTACACACTGTTTTATTTACTGTAATTTTCAATTAATAGAGGTTTATATGTAGGTTTTCTTATGTAGGTATGAAATTAGAAACTATCTTATAAGTCATCATTTATAAAGACATTGGAATGCTTGCTGGTGCTGTTATTCTCACTGTGCTGAATAGTTTATGTTAATGTGACACAAACTGAAGTCATCTGAGAGGAAAGAACAACAGTCAAGAAAATGCCTCCATAAAATCAGGGTATAGGCAAGCCCATAGAGCATGTTTCAAAATTAGTGATTGATGAGGAAGGGCCCAGCGCATTATGAATAGTGCCATCTCAGAGCTGGTGATCTTGAATTCTATAAGAAAGCAGGCTGAACAAACAATAAGGAGCAATCCCAGCTATTAAGCAGAATCCCTCTATGGATATTCCATCAGCTCCTGCTTCTAATTCCTGCTTTGCTTGTGTTCCCATCCTCACTCCCTTTGATGGTGAGCTATGATGTGGAAGCATAAGCTGCATTAACCTCTTTCCTCCTAAGTGTCTTTGCTTATAACGCTTTATCACGGTGATAGTAAACCGAAGATACTCATGATTACTCTTTTGGTTCAATCAAAGCCATTCAGTATTGGGCTTCTATCTGATAGTAGCTTAAAGTGAATACCTCATTAGTTATTTTCTTAATTTAAAAACTCATTTGGTTAGATAAGTATAGATTAGTATCCTGGGGTCTCAACTCTAGCAGTTATCAGCTAGAACACAAATATCTGGCTTTTACCTTGGGAGACAAAAAGAAAATGACTAACCTGACACGCAGAGTTATATAAGAGAAAATAAAATTTTAAACAGTGAGTTCCATGAAGAGATTGGGAGTAGTCTGGTTATTGCATGATAGAAGTTACCCCATGTGTTTGGGTATAGAAACTATTTCATGCCCAAATCAATGTTTGTATACTTGGATTGTTTGACTATATAAGAGATATAATAGATACCCTGATAGAAGCACTGAATATACAAAGAAGTTGTGGTTACATCCTAATCTTAAAATACCATTACTTTGCCTAGAAAACCACATTCATTCTACATGGAATCCTGCAACTAGTGTGTAAAGAAGGTAGATTTTTGCACTCAGGAGACAGTTTTTGAGTTCTATCCTAATTTGAGACCAAACACACAAGGGTATGTGCGTAGTACTCTTTCGATGACACCCTGAAGTAGTGTTTCCATGATCATGATCCTTACAGTTGCTATTACATCTCTCCCTGGACTATTTCTAAGAAGTCACAGTAGAAAAACAATTAAGGCAAAAACACATTTTATAAGCAAATTCTGAGAAACTGGAACAATCTCTGGGACTTGATTTCTAGAAGATGTGATGAAAATGGCCCTTTGAGTGCTAAGGAAGTGAAGAGAGGAGGACTTATAATTCTCAGGCAGGGAAAGGAGAGTACCCACAAGGCAGTTGCTAGCCCACTGCTCAGCAGAAGTGAAACCTCAGGCCTTGAGTCTGTTTTCAGACTTCTCATTAACATTTCTGCACACAAGACATTAGAGACTGATTAACAACTGTCTAGGCTTTCATCTCAAGACTGTTGTTTTCTCTCCCTTGTGGTGAAAAAAGCCAAGGCAGCTGTACCCTGTTATTTGATGAAGCTGTGCTACAGTATCTAGAGATTTTCCCATCTCAACCTGCTCCATATCTGTGAAATAATAAATGCTTAGGCAAAATTTTCTGGAAAGAGTGGAAGCCAAATAACAAGACTATCTAATACTTATAGTATCAAGAAAATCTCTTTCTCAAACCACTAATTTATAAACAGCAATGACTGAAAAGATTTTATTCAAACACAGATATGCATTGCACAGACCCAAAGCTATACTACAAGGCAGCTATTACTTTTGAGATACAACAATCTGTGTCTTTATAACTGTACATGTTCATATGAATATATGCTTGGACTCATTACATGGAATTTCCAGCTCATATCTTATGATAAAAGAAGGAGGAGTTTGAGAGAATTTATATTGAATGCTTAGGTAGGATATAAGAATCTCGTTATTTGTATATTACTCTCCTAAATGGTGCAAAATTAACAAAAACCAGTGTGCCCTCATAAAGTGATGTTGGAGGCTAGGAGACAAGACATTAACTCATCTCAATTCGAAGAGGAGTTGTGATCTGCACCCTGGATTTGGGCTTCTGTACAACCCTCTGTGCATGGGTCCACCAGGAGAGAGCTGGGCTTCCAGGAGGACTTTTACTTCTGGGCTCAGAGATGAGATCTCCACTTTATCTTCAATAACTATATGGAACAGACCAGTTAGAAGCTCACATGGCCCAGGAACAGAGGAGTAGCTGGGTCAAGATCCTTCCAGACTCCATGTGCACCCTAGAGCTGGGGCTTTTCCACAACCCTCTGTGCACAGACCCTGCCACCCTACCAGGAGAGAGCTGGACTCGCAGGAGTACTGACACAGGCTTACAGGCCCATAAGAGGGACAAGGTCCAGACAGAGACAACAAGACCAAGTAACACCAGAAATAACCAGATGGCAAAAGGCAAGTGCAAGAACACTACCAACAGAAACCAAGGCTACTTGGCATCATCAGAACCCAGTTCTCTCAACACAGCAATTCCCAGATACACACCAGAAAATCAAGAGTTGGATTTAAAATTGTATCTCATGATGCTGATAGAGGACTTTAAGAAGGACATAAATAACTCCCTTAAAGAAATACGGGAGAATATGGAAAAATAGGTAGAAACACTTAATGAGGAAACACAAAAATTCCTTAAGGCATTAGAACAAAACACAACCAAGCAAGTAAAGGAATTGAACAAAACCATCTGAGACCTAAAAATGGAAGATGAAACAATAAAGAAATCACACAGGGAGAAAGATCTGGAGATAGAAAAACAAGGAAAGAGAACAGAAGTCATAGATACTGTTGAGGATAGTTTTGGCTATCCTGGGTTTTTGCTATTCCAGATGAATTTCAGAACTGCTCTTTCTAACTCTATGAAGAATTGAGTTGGAATTTTGATGGGGATTGCATTGAATCTGTAGATTGCTTTGGGCAAGATGGCCATTTTTACTATATTAATCCTGCCAATCCACCAGCATAGAAGATTTTTTTTCATCTTCTGAGGTCTTCTTTGATTTCCTTCTTCAGAGACTTGAAGTTCTTGTCATACAGATCTTTCACTTGTTTGGTTAGTGTCACACCAAGATACTTTATATTGTTTGTGGCTATTGTGAAGGATGTCATTTCTCTAATTTTTTCTCAGCCTGTTTATCCTTTGAGTATAGGAGGGCTACTGATTTGATTGAGTTAATTTTATATCCGGCCACTTTGCTGAAGTTGTTTATCAGCAGTAGGAGTTTTCTGGTGGTATTTTTGGGTCGCTTAAGTATACTATCATATCATGTGCAAACAGTGATAGTTTGACTTCTTTTCCAATTTGTATCATTTTGACAACAGTAAAAACCTTCTTGGGGAAATCAGTATTCCCGACCTCAAGCAGTACTACATAGCAATAGTAATAAACACTGCATGGTATTGATACAGTGAAGGCAAGTAGGTCAATGGAATAGAAGTGAAGACCCAGAAATGAACCCACACACCTATGGTCACTTGATCTTTGACAAAGGAGCTAAAACCATCCAGTGGAAAAAAAATAGCCTTTTCAACAAATGGTGCTGTTTCAACTGGAGGTCAGCATGCAGAAGAATGAAAATCAATCCATTATTATCTCTTTGTGCTAAGCTCAAGTCCAAGTGGATCAAGGACCTCCACATAAAAACAGACACAGTGAAACTAATAGAAAACAATCTGGGGAAGAGCCTTGAGCACATGGGCACAGGGCAAAACTTCCTGAACAGATCACCAATAGTTTATGCTCTATGGTCAAGAATTGACAAATGGGAACTCATAAAAATACAGTTTCTGTAAGATAAAGGACACCTTCAATTGAACAAAATGGCAGCCAACAAATTGGGAAAAGATCTTTACCAAACCTACATCGACAGAGGGCTGATATCCAATATGTGCAAAGAACTCAAGAAGCTAAACTACAGAGAACCAAATAACCCTATTAAAAAGTGGGGTACAGAGCTAAACAAAGTATTCTCACCCGCAGAATACTCTATACCTGAGAAGCACCTAAAGAAGTGTTCAACATCCTTAGTCATTAGGGAAATGCAAATCAAAACAACCCTGAGATTTCACCACACACCAGTCAGAATGGCTAAGATCTAAAACTCAGGAGACAAGTGTTGGTGAGGATGTGGAGAAAGATGAACACTCTTCCACTGCTGGTGGGATTGCTAGCTGGTACATCCACTCTGGAAAGCAGTCTGTCACTTCCTCAGGATATTGGGCATGTTACTTCCAGAGGAATCTGTTATACCACACCTGGGCATATACCTAGAGGATTCCCTAGCATGTAATAAGGACACATGCTCCAATATGTTCATAGCAGCTCTATTTATAATAGCCAGAAGCTGTAAAGAACTCAGATGTCCCTCAACAGAAGAATGGATACAGAAAATGTGGTATATTTACACTATGGAATACTACTCAGCTATTAAAAACAATGAAATCATGAAATTCTTAGGCAAATGGGTGGAATTGGAAAATTTTATCCTAACTGAGGTAACCCAATTCCAAAAGAACACACATGTTATGCACCCACTGATAAGTGGATGTTATCCCAGAAGCTCAGAATACCCAAGACACAATTCACATATCAAATGATGCCCAAGAAGAAGGAAGAAGTGGCCCCTGGTCCTGGAAAAGCTTGATGCAGCAGTGTAGGGGAATACAGGCATAGGGAAGTGAGAGGGAGTTGACTGGGGAACAGGGGGAGGGAAGAGTGCTTACGGAACTTCAGGGAGAGGGGATCCACAAAAGAGGAAATCATTTGAAATGTAAATAAAGAATATATCTAATAAAAAATGAAGTCATAGATACAAGTGTCACAAACAGAATACAAGGGATAAAATAGAGAATCTCAGGTGTAGAAGATACCATAGAAAACATTGACAAACAGTCAAAGAAAATGCAAATTGCAAAAAACTCCTAAACCAAAATATCCAGGAAATCCAGGACACAATGAGAAAACCAAACCTTAGGATAATAGGTATAGGAGAACGGGAAGACTCTCAACTTAAAGGGCCAGTAAATATCTTCAAAAAAATTATAGAAGAAAACTTCCCTAACCGAAAGAAAGAAATACCCCGGGACATACAGTAGGCCTACAAAACTCCAAATAGGTTGGACTAGAAAAGAAATTAGTCCTGTCACATAACAATCAAAACACCAAATTCACAAAACAAAGTATACTAAAACAGTAAGGGAAAAAGGTCAAGTAACATATAAAGACAGACCTATCAGAAATATACCAGACTTCTTGCCAGAGACTATAAAAGTCAGAAGATCCTGGCCAAATGTCATACAGACACTAAGAGAACACAAATACCAGCCCAGGCTACTATATCCAGAAAAACGCTCTATTACCATAGATGGAGAAACCAAGATATTACATGACAATATCAAATTTTCACAATATATTTCCACGAATCAGCCCTTCAAAGGATAGTAAATGGAAATCTCCAACACTAGGAGGGAAACTACACCCTAGAAAATGCAAGAAAATAATCTTCTATTAACAAACCAAAAAGAAGATAGACACATAAACATAATTACACCTTCAAATAGGGTAAAACTATTTTTAAATAGGGTTATTTGGTTCTCTGGAGTTTAACTTCTTGAGTTCTTTGTATATATTGGATATTAGCCCTCTGTCAGATGTAGGGTTGTTAAAGATCATTTCCCAGTTGGTTGGTTGCCGCTTTGTCCTTGTGACAATGTCTTTTGCCTTACAGAAACTTTGTAATTTTATGAGGTCCCATTTGTCAATTCTTGATCTTAGAGCATAAGCTATTGGAGTTCTGTTCAGGAAATTCTCCCCTGTGTGATATGGATGTTCAAGGTTCTTCCCAAGTTTCCTTTATATTAGTTTCAGTGTGTCTGGTTTTATGTGGAGGTCCTTGATCCACTTGGAATTGAGTTTAGTGGAAGAAGATAAGAATGAATAAATTTGCATTTTCTGCATGTTGACCTCCAGTTGAACCAGCACCATTTGTTGAAAAAGCTATCTTTTTTTCCACTGGATGGTTTTAGCTCCTTTGTCAAAGGTCAAGTGACCATAGGAGTGTGGATTCATTTCTCGGTCTTCAATTCTGTTCGATTAATCTACATAACTGTCACTATACCAGTACCATGCAGTTTTTAACACTATTGGTCTGTAGTACAGCTTGAGGTCCGGAATACTGATTCCCTCAGAAGTTCTTTTACTCTTGAGAATAGTTTTAGCTATCCTGGGTTTTCTGTAATCCCAGATGAATTTTTGAATTGCTCTTTCTAACTCTGTGAAGAATTGAGTTGGCATTTTGATAGGAATTGTATTGAATCTGTATATTGCTTTTGGCAAGATGGTCATTTTTACTCTATTAATCTTGCCAATCCATGAGCATGGAAGATTTTTCCATCTTCTAAGGTTTTCTTCAGTTTCTTTCTTCAGATACTTGAAGTTATTGTCATATACAGATCTTTCACTTGTTTGGATAGAGTCACACCAAGATACTTTATATTGTTTGTGGCTATTGTTAATGGTATCACTTCTCTTAGTTCTTTCTCAGCTTGCTTATCCTTTGAGTATAGGAAGGCTACTGACTTGCTTGAGTTGATTTTATATCCAGCCACTTTTCTGAAGTTGTTTATCAGCTGTAGGAGTTCTCTGGTGGAGTTATTTGGGTCGCTTATGTATACTATCATATCATCTGCAAATAGTGATAGTTTGAATTCTTCCTTTCCAATTTGTATCCCTTTGACCTCCTTTTGTTGTGTAATTGCTCTAAGTAGAACTTTCAGTAATAAATTGAAAAGATATGGAGAGAGAGGGTAACCTTGTCTAGTCCCTGATTTTAGTGGGATTGCTTCAAGTTTCTCTTCATTTAGATTGATGTTGGCTACTGGTTTGCTGTAAATTGCTTTTACTATGTTTAGATATGGGCCTCAAATTCCTGAACTTTCCAAGACTTTTAGCATGAAAGGATGCTGAATATTGTAAAATGCTTTCTCAGCATCTAGTGAAATGACCATGTGTTTTTTTTCTCTGAGATTATTTATTTAGTAGATTATATTGATGGACTGGACTTCCTTATATTGAACCATCCCTGCATTCCAGGGATGCAGCCTACTTGATTGAGGAGAATGATCGTTTTGATGTGTTCTTGGATTCGGTTGGCAAGAATTTAATTGAGTATTTTTGCATTGATGTTCATAAGAGATACTGAGATCCTCTTTATTTGTCGGATCTTTGTGTGATTTTGGTATTAGTGTAATTGTTGCTTCATAGAACATGTTGGGTAGTGTTCCTTCTGTTTCTATTTTGTGGAATAGTTTGAAGAGTATTGGTTTTAAGTCTTCTTTGAAGGTCTGATAGAATTCTGCACTAAAACCGTCTGGAACTGTGCTTTTTTTGGTTGGAAGACTTCCACTGACCACTTCCATTTCTTAAGGGGTTATAGGACTGTTTAGATGATCTTTTTGATCCTGATTTAATGTTGGTATTTGGTATCTGTCTAGGAAATTGTCCATTTTCTCCAGATTTTCAAGTTTTGTTGAATACAGTGTTTTGTAGTAGGATCTGATGATTTTTTGAATTTCCTCAGTTTCTGTTGTTATCTCTCCCTTTTCGTTTCTGATTTTGTTAATTTGGATACTGTCTCTGAGCCCTCTGGCTAGTCTGGCTAAGGGCTTATCTATCTTGTTGATTTTCTCAAAGAACCAATTCCTAGTTTTATTGCTTCTTTGTTTTGTTTTATTTCTACTTGATTGATTTCAGCTGTGAGTTTGATGATTTCCTGCCTTCTGCTCCTCTTGGGTGTATTTGCTTCTTTTTGTTCCAGGGTTTTCAGGTGTTCCATTAAGCAGCTAGTGTACGCTCTCTCCCGTTTCATTTTGGAGGCACTCAGGGCTATGAATTTTCCTCTTAGCACTGCTTTCATTGTTTCCCATAAATTAGGGCATGTTGCTCCTTCATTTTCGTTAAATTTTGAAAAGTCTTTGATTTCTTTCTTTTTTTTAATTTTTTTTTTAGTTTTTTTTATTTACATTCAAAACCATTTCCCTTTCCCATTTCCTCCCTCACTGAAAGTCCCATAAGCCCCCTTACCTCCCTCTTTTCCCCATTCAAACCCCCTCTCACTTCTCTGTCCTGGCATACCCCTACATCCAGTCTTTCCAGGACCAGGGGTCTTTCCTTCCATCTTCTTGGAAATCTATTGATATGTGAATTGTGTCTAGGGTATTCTGAGATTCTGGGTTAATATCCCCTTATCAGTAACTGCACACCATGTGTGTTCTTTTGTGATTGGGTTACCTCATTAAGGATGATATTTTCAAGTTCTGACCATTTGCTAGGAATTTTGTGAATTCATGGTTTTTAATTGCAGAGTAGTATTCCATTGTGTAAATATACCACATCTTCTGAATCCATTCCTCCCTTGAGGAACATATGGGTTCTTTCCAGCATTTGGCTATTATAAATAAGGCTGCTATGAACATAGTGGAGCATGTGTCCTTATTGCATGCAGGGAAAGCCTCTGGGTATATGCCCAGGAGTGGTATAGCCAGATCGTACAGGAGTGTCATGCCCAGTTTTCTGAGGAACCACCAGACTGCTTTCCAGAGTGGTTGTACCAGCTTGCAATCCCACCAGCCTTGGAGGAGTGTTCCTCTTTTTCCACATCCTAGCCAACAACTGCTGTCTCCTGTGTTTTTGATCTTAGCCATTCTGACTGGTGAGAGATGGAATCTCAGGGTTGTTTTGATTTGCATTTCCCTAACGACTAAGGATGATGATGAACATCTCTTTAGGTGCTTCTCATACATTAGATATTCTTCAGGTGAGAACTCTTTGTTTAGCTCTGTACTCCATTTTTTAATAGGGTTACTTGCCTCTCTGCAGTTGAACTTCTTGAGTTCTTTGTATGTATTGGATATCAGCCCTCTGTCAGATGTAGGGTTGTTAAAGATCATTTCCCAGTTGGTTGGTTGCCGCTTAGTCTTTTTGACAGTGTCTTTTGCCTTGCAAAATCTTTGTAATTTAATGAGGTCCCATTTGTCAATTCTTGATCTTAGAGCATAAGATATAGGAGTTCTATTCAGGAAATTCTCCCCTGTGCCCATATGTCCAAGGTTCTTCCCTAGTTTCCTTTCTATTCTTTTTAGTGTGTCTGGTTTTATGTGGAGGTCCTTGATCCACTTGGAACTGAGCTTATTGCAAGGAGATAAGAATGGGTCAATTTGCATTTTTCTGCCTGTTGACCTCCAGTTGCACCAGCACTATTTGTTGAAAAGGCTATCTTTTTTCCACTGGATTATTTTAGCTCCTTTGTCAAAGATCAAGTGATCATAGGAGTGTGGATTCATTTCTGGGTCTTCAATTCTGTTCCATTGATCTACATGCCTGTCACTGTACCAATACCATGAAGTTTTTAACACTATTGCTCTGTAGTACAGCTTGAAGCCCGAGATACTGATTCCCCCAGAAGTTCTTTTATTGTTGAGAATGGTTTTAGCTATCCTGGGTTTTTTGTTATTCCAGATGAATTTTTGAATTGCTCTTTCTAACTCTATGAAGAATTGATTTGGGATTTAGATGGGGATTGCATTGAATCAGTATATTGCATTTGGAAAGATGGTCATTTTTACTATATTAATCCTGCCAATCCATGAGCATGGCAGATTTTTCCAACTTCTGAGGTCTTCTTCAATTTCTTTTTTCAGATACTGGAAGTTCTTGTCATATAGATCTTTCACTTGTTTGGTTAGAGTCACACCAAGATACTTTATATTGTTTGTGGCTATCGTGAAGGTTATCATTTCTCTTACTTCTTTCTCAGCCTGCTTATCCTTTGAGTATAGGAAGGCTTCTGACTTGCTTGAGTTGTTTTTATATTCGTCCCCTTTTCTGTAGTTGTTTATCAGCTGTAGGAGTTCTCTGGTGCAGTTCTTTGGATCGCTTAATTATGCTATCATATCGTCTGCAAATAGTGATAGTTTGACTTCTTCCTTTCCAATTTGTATCCCTTTGACCTCCTTTTGTTGTCTAATTGCTCTAGCTAGAACTCAAGTACTATATTGAAAAGATATGGAGAGAGAGGGCAGCCTTGTCTAGTCCCTGATTTTAGTGGGATTGCTTCAAGTTTCTCTCCATTTAGATTGATGTTGGCTACAGGTTTGCTGTAAATTACTTTTACTATGTTTAGATATGGGCCTTGAATTCCTGATCTTTCCAAGACCTTTAGCATGAAAGAATGCTGAATTTTGTCAAATGTTTTCTCAGCATCTAATGTAATGATCATGTGGGTTTTTTCTTTGAGATTGTTTATGTAGTGGATTACATTGATGGACTTCCTTATATTGAACCCTCCCTGCATTTCTGGGATGAGGCCTATTTGATCGTGGTGAATGATCGCTTTGATGTGTTCTTGGATTTGGTTGACAAGAATTTCACTGAGTATTTTTGCATCAATATTCATAAGAGAGATTGGCCTGAGATTCTCTTTCTTTGTCGGATCTTTGTGTGATTTTGGTATTAGCGTAATTGTGGCTTCATAGAACGAGTTGGGTAGTCTTCCTTCTGTTTCTATTTTGTGGAATAGTTTGAAGAGTATTTTTGGTAGGTCTTCTTTGAAGGTCTGGTAGAATTCTGCACTAAAACCATCTGGACCTGTGCTTTTTTTGATTGGAAGACTTCCAATGACGACTTCTATTTCTTCAGGTGTTATAGTATGGTTTAGATGGTCTATTTGATTCTGATTTAATTTTGGTATTTGGTATCTGTCTAGGAAATTTTTCATTTCCTCAAGATTTTCTAGTTGTGTTGAAAACAGGGTTTTGTAGTAGGATCTGATGATTTTTTGAATTTCCTCAGTTTCTGTTGTTATCTCTCCCTTTTCGTTTCTGAATTTGTTAATTTGGATACTGTCTCTGTGCCCTCTGGCTAGTCTGGCTAAGAGCTTATCTGTCTTGTTGATTTTCTCAAAGAACCGACTTCTAGTTTTGTTGTTTCTTTGTATGGTTTTGTTTCTACTCGATTGATTTCAGCCGTGAGTTTGATGATTTCCTGCCTTCTACTCCTCTTGGGTGTATTTGCTTCTTTTTGTTCCAGGGATTTCAGGTGTGCCATTATGCTGCTAGTGTATGCTGTCTCCCGTTTCTTTTTGGTGGCACTCAGGGCTATGAATTTTCCTCTTAGCGCTGCTTTCATTGTGTCCCATAAATTAGGTTATGTATTGCCTTCATTTTCATTAAAATTTAAAAAGTCTTTGATTTCTTTCTTTATTTTCTTCTTGACCTAGTTATCATTGAGTAGAGCATTGTTCAGCCTTTATGTGTATGTAGGTTTTCTGTTGTTTTTGTTGCCATTGAAGACCACCCTTATTCCATAGTGATCTGATAGGAGGCATGGGATGAGTTTGATCTTCTTATATCTGTTGAGGTCTGATTTATGACCACTTATATGGTCGATTTTGGATAAGGTACTATGAGGTGTTGAGAAGAAGGTATATTCTTTTTCTTTAGGATGAATTGTTCTATATATATCTGTTAGTTCCATTTGGTTCAAGGCTTCAATTAGTTTCTCTGTGTCCCTGTTTAGTTTCTGCTTTCCTGAACGATACATTTCAGAGATCGGGGTGTTGAAGTCACCCAATATTATTGTGTTAGGTATGATGTGTGCATTGAGCTTTAGTAAAGTTTCTTTTATTAATGAGGGTGCCCTTGCATTTGTTGCATAGATGTTCAGATTTGAGAGTTCTTCTTGGTGGATTTTTCCATTGACCAGTACGTAGTTCCTTCTGTGTCTTTTTTGATGACTTTAGGTTGAAAGTCAATTTTATCTGATATTCGAATGGCTACACCGTCTCGTTTCCTGGGAACATTTGTTTGTAAAATTGTTTTCCAGATAGCGTTTGTCTTTGACATTGAGGTGCGTCTCTTGCACGCTGCAAATTCTCGGACCTATTTACGTATCCAGTCTGTTAGTCTATGTCTTTTTATTGGGGAATTGAGACCATTGATATTAAGAGAGATTAAGGAATAGTGATTATTGCCACCTGCTATTCATGATGCTTACTTTACTTTTGAGTGATTATCTGCTTTTGGATTTGATGCAAGAAGGTTACTATCTCGTTTTTTCCAGGGTGTTGTTTCTCTCCTTGTATTGGCAGTTTCCACCTATTATCCTTTGCAGGGCTGGGTTTGTTGAAAGATATTGTGTAAATTTGGTTTTATTGTGGAATATCTTGGTCTCTCCATCTATGGTGATTGAGAGCTTTGCCGGGTATTGTAGTCTAGGCTGGCATTTGTGTTCTCTTAGTGTCTGCATGAGATCTGCCCAGGATCTTCTGGCTTTCATAGTCTCTGGTGAGAAGTCTGATGTGATTCGGATAGGTCTTTCTTTATATGTTACTTGGCCTTTTTTTCTTACTGCTTTTAATATTCTTTCTTTGTTTAGTACATTTGTTGTTTTGATTATTATGTGACGGGAGGTATTTCTGTTCTGGTCCAATCTGTTTGGAGTTCTGTATGCTGCTTGTATGTTCATTGGCATCTCTCTCTTTAGCTTAGGGAAGTTTTCCTCCATAATTTTGTTGAAGATATTTATTGGCCCTTTAAGTTGCAAATCTTCACTCTCATCTGTACCTATAATCCTTAGGTTTGGTCTTCTCATTGTGTCCTGTATTTCCTGGATGTTTTGGGTTGCACATTTTTTGCATTTTGCATTTTCTTTGACTGTTGGGTCGATGCTTTCTATGGAATCTTCAGCACCTGAGATTCTTTCTTCCATCTCTTGTATTCCATTGTTGATGTCTGCATCTATGACTCCTGATTTCCTCCCAAGGTTTTCTATCTCTAAAGTTGTCTCCCTTTGTGTTTTCTTAGTTGTTTCTACTTCCTTTTTTAGATCCTGGATGGAATTGCTGAGATCATTCACTTGTTTATTTGTAGTTTCCTGTATTTCTTTAAGATATTCTTGCATTTCCTCTTTCAGGATTTCTGTCTGCTGACCCAAGTTCTCCTGTATTTCTCTAAGCGATTTTTGTGTTTCCTCCTCATGGACTTCCATCTGTTGATCCATAGTCTCCTGCATTTCTTTAAGCAATTCTCGTGTTTCCTTTGTAAGGGCATCTACCTGTTGATTCATTTCTTTAAGCGATATTTTTGTTGCCTACCTATGGGCCTCCATCTGTTTACCCATTTTCTTCTGCATTTCTTTATGTGATTTTTTTTGATTCCTTTGAAAGGGCATATACCCATTGATTCATTTCTTTAAGCGATTTTTGTGTTGCCTCCTTATGGGCCTCCATCAGTTGACCCATGTTCTCCTGCATTTCTCTAAGCAATTTTTGTGTTTCCTTTGTAAGGGTTTCTAACAGTTGACTCATGTTCTCCTGTAATTCTTTATGAGATTTATTTGTGTCCTTCTTGAAATCCTCTAATATCCTCAGAAGAAGTGATTTTAAATCCAGATCTTGTCTTTCAGGCGTGATGGGGTATCCAGGACTTGCTGCTGTTGCAGAGTTGGGTTCAGATGGTGCCATATTAATTTGAATTCTGCTAGTAACATTCCTACATTTGCCTTTTGCCATCTGGTCACCTCTGTTGTTAGTTAGTCCTGCTGTCACTGGCTGTTGGTTGGACCTCCTTTGAGCCTGCAAGGCTATTTCTGAAACCCCCTGGATTACCGGGATTCCCCTGGCACTGATTTCTGGGGCCTGCCCCGCTCCTGAGTGACTTTGGAACCCTGATGTGCCTTGCCCCAAGTGATGTTATATTGGGAAATCCCTGCACATCCAAAGTCTCGTCATAGTGAATTCCTGGAGCAGAGGTTGTCAAGGGGAGGCTGGTAAGCTCCTGCCCTGTGTGGGTGTGTACTCTCCCAGAGTGGAGGTCCCTCTGCTGGGCAGATGTACCACAGCAGAGCTGTCACCCAGAGTTCCGCAGACCTGCCCAGCTCTTGGGAGCAGGGAGCACACAAGCTGGCTGAGACCCAAGCGATATTATGCTTGATTGTCCCTGTGTCTGGAGGTTCGAGTTGCCCTGTTGCCAGGTCAAAGATGGCAGAGTGCACTCTGCACTCTCTCAGAACAGATCACTCTGCAGGGCAGATGGCCCACAGCAGAGCTGGCCCCCAGAAGACTGCAGAGCTGCTCTGCTCTTGGGCGCAGTTGGAAGCCCAACAGACTGTGTCCCAAGCGATGTTATATTGGGTGGTCCCTGGGTATCTGTATCCTCAGTGCAGTCGATCCCCAGAACAGAGGTGGCCAAAGGGAGGCTGGTAGGCTCCTGCCCTGTGCAGGTGTGATCTCTCCCAGAGCGGTGGGGTCCCTCTGCAGGGCAGAAATCCCACAGCAGAGCTGGTGCGTAGGTTACCTCAGACCTCCCCAGCTCTTGGGAGCAGGGAGCACATAAGCTGGCTGAGTCCCAAGCGATATTATGCTTGATTGTCTCTGTGTCTGGAGGTTTGTGTTGCCCTGTTACAGGAGCAAAGATGGTGGAGTGCACTCTCAGTTTTTCTTAATATGTCTTAACATCAATGGTCTCAATTCCCCAATAAAAAGACATAGACTAACAGAATGGATACATAAACAGGACCCAACATTTTGCTGCATACAAGAAACCTACTTCAGTGACAAAGACAGTCACTGCCTCAGAATCAAGAATTGGAAAAAAGTTTCCAAGCAAATGGTCCCCAGAAAGCAGCTGGAGTAATCATTCTTAATCAGATAAAATCGATTTTCACCAAAAAGTTGTCAAAAAAGATAAGGAAGGATAATTCATCCTAGTCAAAGGAAAAAAATCTACCAATATGAACTCTCAGGTCTGAACATCTATACCTCCATATGCAAAGGCACCCACATTCATAAAAGAAACTTTACTGAAGCTCAAAGCATACATCATGCTTAAATCAATAGAGTGGGACTTCAGTACCCCACTCTCAGCAATGGACAAATCATGGAAATGGAAACTACACAGAGACACATTGAAACTAATAGAAGTTATGATCCAAATGGATCTCACAGATGTTTATAGAACATTTGATTCTAAATCAAAAGAATACCTTCTTCTCACCACCTCATGAAACCTTCTCCAAAACTGACCACATAATTGGTCACAAAACAGGCCTCAACAGATACAGGAATATTGAAATAATTCCATGTGCCCTATCAGATCACCACAGTTTAAGGATGGTCTTTAGTTCCAACAAAAACAATGGAAAACACACATACACATGAATGATGAATTATGTTCTATTCAACGATAACTTGATCAAGGAAGAAATAAAGAAAGTAAATATTTTTTGGAAATTAATGAAAATAAAGACACATCATATTAAAACTTATGGGACAAAATGAAAGAAGTGCTAAGAGGAAAATTCATAGCTCTGAGTGCCTCCCCCCCAAAAAAAACTGGAGAATTTACACTAGCAGTTTGACAGAACCTGAAAACTCTAGAACAAAAAGAAGCAAATACACCCAAGAGGAGTAGATGGCAGGAAATGATCAAACTCAGGGCTGAAATCAACCAAATAGAAACAAAAAGTACTATAAAAAGAATCAACAAAACTAGGAGTTGTTTCTTTGAGAAAATCAACAAGATAGATAAACCCTTAGCCAGACTAACCAGAGGGCACAGAGACAGTATCCAAATTAATTTTAATCAGAAATGAAGCAGGAGACATAACAACAGAAATCATGGACATTAAAAAAATCTTCAGAGCCTACTACAAATGCTTATACTCAACAAAATAGGAAAATATGCATGAAATGGACAACTTTCTAGACACATACCTGATGCTAACGTTAAAACAGGATCAGATAAACTATCTAATTAATACCATAAGCCGTGAGGAAATAGAAGCAGTCATTAACAGTCTTTCAACCAAAAAAAGTCCAGGGCCAGATGGGTTTATGAACATTGATGCAAAAATACTCAATAAAATTCTTGCCAAACAAATCCAAGAACACATCAAAATGATCATTCACCATGAACAAGTAGGCTTAATCCCAGTGATGCAGTGATGGTTCAATATACAGAATTTCATCAATGTAATCCACTACATAAACAAACTCAAAGAAAAAAACACATGATCATTTCATTAGATGCTAAACATAATTGACAATATTCCACATCCCTTCATGTCTTGGAAAGATCAGGAATTCAATGCCCATACCTAAGCATAGTGAAAGCAATATACAGCAAACCAGTAACCAATGTCAAACTAAATGGAGAAAACTGGAAACAATCCCACTGAAATCAGGGACCAGGCAGACAAGGCTGTCCACTTTCTTCCTATCTATTCAATATAGTACTTGAAGTTCTAGCTAGAGCAATTAGACAAAAAAGGAGGTCAAATAGATACAAATTGGAAAGGAAAAAGTTAAAATAACACTATTTGCAGATATTATAGTTTGCTAAAGTGACCCCAAAAATACTACCATAGAACTTCTACAGCTGACAAACAACTTCAGCAAATTGGTTGGATATAAAATTAACTCAAACAGATCAGTAGCCTTCCTCTACTCAAAGGATAAACAGGCCGAGAAAGAAATTAATGAAATGACACCATCACAATAGTCACAAATAATATTACATACCTTGGTGTGACTAACCAAGTAAGTGAAAGATCTGTATGAAAAGAACTACAAGCCTCTGAAGAAGGAAATCGAAGAAGATCTCAGAAGATGGAAAAATCTTCTATGCTCGTGGATTGGCAAGATTAATGCAGTAAAAATGGCTATCTTATCAAAAGCAATTTACAGATTCAATACAATTCCCATCAAAATTCCAAATCAATTTTTCATAGAACTAGAAAGAGCAATCTGCAAATTCATTTGGAATAACAAAAAACCCAGGATACTGAAAACTATTCTCAAGAGTAAAAGAACTTCAGGGGGTATCATCGTCCCTGGTATCAAGCTCTACTACAGAACAAAAGTGACAAAAACTGTTATGATATTGGTACAGAGAGTGGCAGGAAGATCAGTGGAATAGAATTGAAGACCCAGAAATGAACCCACACACCTATGGTCAATTGATATTTTTACAAAGGAGCTAAAAACACCCGGTGGAAAAAGGAGAGCATTTTTAAAAAATGGTGCTGGATTAACTAGCACGTAGAAAAATGCAAATTGACTGATTCTTATCTCCTTGTACAAAGCTCAATTTCAAGACTATCAAGGACCTCCACCTAAAACCAGATACACTGAAGCATATAGAGGAAAACGTGGGGAAGAGCCTTGAACACATGCACAGGGGACTATTTCTTGAACAGAACACAGATGGCTTATGCTCTAAGAACAAGAATTGACAAATGGGACCTCATATAATTGCAAAGCTTCTATAAGGCAAAGGACACTGTCAATAGGACAAAATGGCAACCAATAGATCAGGAAAAGATCTTTACCAATCCCCCATCTGATAGAAGGCTAATATCCAATATACAAAAAGAATGTAAGGAGTTAGACTCCACAGAACCAAATAATCCTTTTAAAAATGGGTTACAGGACAAAACAAAGAATTCTCAACTGAGGAATTCTGAATGGCTGAGAAGCACCTAAAGAAATGTTCAACATCCTTAGTCATCAGGGAAATGCAAATCAAAGTAATCTTGAGATTCCACCTCACAGCTGTCAGAATGGCCAAGATCAAAACCTCAAGTGACAGTATATGCTGGCAAGGATGTGGAGAAAGAGGAACACTCCTCCATTGCTGGTGGGATTACAAGCTAGTAAAGCCACTCTGGAAATCGGTTTGTAGTTTCCTCAGAAAATTGAACCTAGTACTACCTGAGGACTTACCTATACCACTCCTGGGCATATACCCAGAAGATGCTCCAACATGTAATAAGGACACATCCTCTCTATGTTCATAGCAACCTTATTTATAACAGCCAGAAGCTGGAAAGAACACAGATGTCCCTCAACAGAGGAATGCATACATAAAATGTGGTACATTTACACAATGGAGTACTACTCAGCTATTAAAAATGTTGAATTCATGAAATTCCTAGGCAAGTGGATGGAACTAGAAAATATCATCCTGAGTGAGGTAACCCAATCACAAAAGAACACACATAGTATGCACTTACTGATAAGTAGATATTTGCTGAGAAGCTTTGAATACCCATGATATAATTCACAGACCACATGAAGCTCAAGATGAAAGAAGAGCAAAGTGTGAATAATTCAGTCCTTCTTAGAAGGGGCGGCAAAGTACTCATGGGAGGAGATACAGAGACAAAATATGGATCAGAGACTGAAGGAAAGGCCATCCAGAGAATGCCCCCACCTGGGGATTCATCTCAGATAGAGTTACCAAACTCAGATACTTAATAGTATCTGATGCCAACAAGTGCTTGCTAACAGGAGCCTGATATAGTTTTCTCCTGAGAGGCCCTTCCAGTATTCCTTGAGACATGCTGATGGGGATGCTCTCGGCCAATCACTGGATTGAGCACAGGGTCCCCAATGGAGGAGATATAGAAAGGACCAAAGGAGCTGAAGGGGTTTGCAGCCCCATAGGAAGAACTACAATATGAACCAATCAGTATCCCTCAGAGCTCCCAGGGACTTAACCACCTTTAAAGAGTACACAATGAAGAACCCATATCTCCAGTGGCATATGTAGCAGAGGTTGACCTTGTTGGACATCAGTGAGACGAGAGACCCTTGGTCTTGTGAAGGCTCATTGCTGCAGGACAGGGAAGTGGGAGTAGGTGGAGTAGTGAGGGGGGGGTAGCATATGGGATAGAGGATTTTTGAAGGGGAATCAAGGAAAGGGGATAACATTTGAAATGTAAATAAAGAAAATATCTAATAAAAACAAGTTGAAAAATGGATAAAGAAATACATTAAATGGCTTATCAAAGTGGGTTTGTCTTAATGCACATTTATTTATTTTTCTCATTTTCTTTAATCTTAGAATGTAGGTATAGAGACATTCAAAAGGCTTTTTAAAATCTTTCTGATGACTTTTTTTAAACTTAATTTTAATAGCATTTAACTTTGAGAAAACAAATATGAAAACATTTGAAAATAATATTAAAATGATTTGCCATTGTGTGAATAATTAAGGGAATTTTGCAATAATTACTCACCCTATACATATATTAATATATAAATATTGATTTCTCTAGCTATTTATTAGTGGTCTCATCACATAACTTTTGCTATTAGGTTTCTTTAGCCTCATTCTTTATAGCATAGTGCCCCACTATCTAAGTTAAAGCTACTGAATTACGGGTCGTTTCAGTAGGACTGTCCCTGTATGTCTGTGTTGCCTCTCACTTGCGTCTCTGGACCATATAACTGCTTAGCATGAGCAAAGTGACCTGAGAACATGCAGATTTAAATATACCTTAATGAGGCCTCCCTGGTATTCTGGGCTCATCATCTTGTATAACTTAGAGAACCAAGTCACAGGACTGATTTTATAATGTCTCATTCAGAAAACACATAGTGATTCAGTGTATTCAAATTCTTGGTATTAAATTTCAAAAGACAATAAGCACCTAGAGAATCTTCTGGGCTTCCGGGTTGAAGTGCAATCCAGAGAACTTGCTCAATGATGGTAGCTTCAGCTGAATGGGACATGAGGACACAGTTATTTCTTCTGTAGAAATTCTATTGTCAGCCTCATTACTCTGAATGTATTCAGTAGTAATGTAGTCTGCCAGGAATACAGATCATGAGGTTAAGATAGGTTTCAGAGCAATGAACTACTAAATTCTTCTAAACTCATTTTGATAAAATAAAGATTCTTTAGGGGTCCTCAATTCACTTGTAGGTCTTGTTAAATACAATTGGCTTAATATATAAATACAACATTGTATGTCTCAATTATGTTACTTTCATTTTATGTTTCCAGGGCTGATCATTTACTATTAGGTAAGTTATTGATGTGCTCTTCCTTGGGGAAGACTATTTCTCCTGCTCTCAGAATTCCTTGCTTGCTTGTGGTTCTTTGCGTAGGGTTTAGGCATCATTAGCTTTCCTTCATCAATTTTCCTATGTGTATTGGCATTGGTTTTGTTCGGTTCATGTTTAGGCAGTCCTACTGGTGACATTGTATGTGTGTGTGTATGTGTGTGTGTGTGTGTGTGTATAATTTGTAATGAAATTAGTAAAAAGGGCATGAATTTAAGGAGTAAAAAGAGTGCTTTAGGGGAAGGTTTTGAGAGAGGAATGGGAAGGGGAAATGATGTCATTATTTTATGATCTCAAAAAATTAAAGACAGAATAGTAAAATACAGAAGCTGATTCTCACTCCCAAATTTTTCATGTTAATTGTGGAGTAGTCCTGAGGATATATAAAATTTTGGGTTCTCTGTTGCAGCATATGTCATTGGTCAAGAGACACTAATTTGAAAACAGGAAGCTTAAGGTAGCCAATTTCTACTTGAACATCATGGGGGATCCACCTTTTTTTTTTAAAGATTTATTTATTTTATGTATATGAGTACACTGTAGCTGTACTGATGGTTGTGAGCCACCATGTAGTTGCTGGGATTTGAACTCAGAACCTTCGGAAGAGCAGTCAGTGCTCTTAACCGCTGAGCCATCTCTCCAGCCTGGGGATCCACCTTTTAGGTCTGCTTTATTTGTTTACTTGGCAAATAAATCAGAAGTGGATGAAGCTTGGAAATTTATATCCAGTCCTGGACTTGTATTTATGAATTTGTGACTCTTATCTATACTCTGTATGCTACCTGCTAAATGGAAAAGCTAATGCCAGACTACCTCGAAGGGCAGAAACTATTTGTGAACTCTTACCAGCTAAATTGCTCAATGCATTGAGGTACATGATTTTAAATGATAAAGTTGTGTGGAAAGAGAACCCAGTGAAAACACAGAACATGTGAGTGAGGCCAAGTGTGGGGAGAATGCACAGGTAGAGTGTGCCCTTTTCTTAATCAGGGTGACAAAAACTGCTAATTAATATTAGGAGATGCAAAGGAGCAAAAGGAGAGAACATTTAGATAAGTCACCACTGCTTAATACTCACTAATCACATACTCACTATAAAAATTATTTGCTGGATTGAAAGGATATACCACTAAAAATACACAAATTTTCACAACATGCACAGTTCCTCCTCTTAAAATGATGCACAATAGAATCTTGGTACACTAGAGGTAGTGCTCCTAAAGTGAACAGACCTTCACATGCCATGTCACCATTCATGTGTGACACATGCCTGCCTACCTAACACTTGTGACCTTATCTCTCTCAACTGAAAACTCCACCCACTCTATTGGCCAGGTGACTATCTCCGTAAAATCACATGGCACGGGTTTTTGGCAATAGATAACCAGTGAGTGTGCTCTTCCATGAAGAAGACTATTCATCTGGTCTCAGCGTTCTTTAGTTGTTTGTAGTTCTTTGTGTAGGACTGAGGCCTCCTGGGTTTTCTCTTTCCCACTTTAGCATGCCATTTGATGTTGTTCTTTGTTCAGCTCATATTTAGGCCATCTATATTGGTGAGACTACATACATAGCCTGTAACATACAAACTGAGCAGGATATATTTATGTGTTTGAGAAAAAGTATACATCTACCCATATGTGTATAATAATAGTTAATGAAAGAAAAGAGGCCATGTATTTGAAAGAGAGCAAGGAAGAGTGTATAGGAATGTTTAGAGGGAGGCAAGGAGATGGGAGATGTTCTAATTATATTATACCTTTAAAGTAAAATAAATAATTTAAAATTTCCTGCAATATTCCTAGTACAGAATGAGTATTAAATAGCATTCAACTGAGATATTTTTAGTCTAAGATCTTACAAGTTATTTCTCATGATATAAAGTTCATTACAAGAAGTATATGAAGTGATCAAAGAAAGATCTAAGGGCAAATTATATTTATAGATCTCAAAGGAAATTTATGTTTCATAAATATTTGGAATAATTTACACTAGTCTCTACAGCATCAATTTTATGCCATTATGATTTATGCTTTCTCATTAAGATATTTTCTCTGTTTCTCTCTCATCCATTCTTCCCAGACTGACTAGATCATAAAATTTAATGTTTGTTTCTTTAATTTATCATTAATAATCTAAATAATAATATGTGTATATCATTGCAACAGAGTGTAATTGGAACAGGGAAATCAATATGTAGTCTTGAAGAAGTCTGAGAATCTTAGAAATTTGCAACTTTTAGATGCCACGGGCAGCAGACGCTCTCAGAGGTAGACATTAGTTGGATCTAAATGTTCATTTCAGGCTGAATCTAGAATTGTGACTTAGCTTCTTGGATATCATAGCCACTGCTTTGATGTCAGCTTCTGAGGTACCTTAGGCTTGAGGTTATCCTTTTTATTTTCAATATACATATTTTTGTCAGTGTACTGAGCACAAAGAAAAAGATAAAGTACCAATGATAAAGTTTATTGGTGTCTTTGCCTAAAGTTTGAATGAATGTTAAAAATTAATCCCCATGATGAGATACTAACAAGGAAAAATCTTAGTTTGATCATAGTAGTTGGAGATAATTAAGACAGATAACTATAGACTAGAGATGATGAGGATAAAGAGGGGGCCTCTAATTCAATGGGAATGTGGCTTTCTAAGTCAAAAATGAGGAAGTGAAATAGAATATTCCTTCTCTGCATATGATGACTAGTACCTCTCAGGGACAGTACAAAAGGACCACACCACCAAGAATGACCCCTCCAGAGAGATCAGAAACTATATAGTTTCCAGGACCATGTAATGAATGACACTCTCTTCTTTATAAATTGTTCAGTTTACAGTATTTAATTGTAGCAAAAGAGAGTTGACTAAGATAGCTACTTTGGCATTTTGTTTTCATGGTTTTCAGATTGAACCCAGAAATGAAATGTCAGCTGAAGGTAGGGGTAAATATATATCAAGTATAGTTGGGATGTAAAAGATTTCACCAGCAATAGTGACTGGGTTTGATAGTTACATATGGATGGATTCCCAGTTGGGGTAGCTTCTGGAAGGCCTTTCCTTCAGTCCCTGCTCCATTCTTTGTCCATGTATTTCCTTTTGACAGGAGCAATTCTGGGTTAAAATTTTGAAAAGGGTGGATGGCTCCAGCCCTAAACCTGGGGCTGTGACTAAACTCTGGCTATGGTCTCTACAGTTCTCTCTCACCTTTGTTGGGTATTTCAGATAATGTTGTACACAGTGGGTCCTGGGAACCTGTTGCTTTCCTGGCATCTGGGACTTTCTGTTGACTACCCCAGTTCCCAAATCCCTATTGCTACACACCTCTGTTCAATACTGATGCCAAGAAGTGCTTGCTCACAGGAGTCCGATATGTGTGTCTCCTGTCAGTCAGCAATAGGACTGAGAATGAGAACCCCAATGGAGAAGTTAGGGAAAGGATTGAAGGAGCTGAAGGGGTTTGCAACCCCAAAGGAAGAACAACAATATCAACCAACCAGATTATCCTAGAGCTCCCAAGGACTAAACCACCAACCAATGAGTGCACATAGAGAGACTCATGGCTCCAGCTGTATATGTAGCAGAGGATAGCTTTATCTGGCATCTGTGAGAGGTGAGGCCCTTGGTCCTGTGAAGGCTTGATGCCTCAGTGTAGGGGAATGCTAGGGTAGTGAGGTGGGAGTGGGAGGGTAGGTGGATGGGTGGCGGGGGAAACACCCTCATAGAAGCAGGGGGGCTGTGATAGGGGGTTTTTAGAGGGGAAACCAGGAAGGGGGATAACATTTGAAATATAAATAAATAAAATAACCAATAAAAATTTTAAAAAATTTGCTAGGAAAATTAAGGATGTTGGAAAGTAGGGAAATTATGAATTCATCAAAAATTAGAGACTTCCAGACAATCAACTATTAAAAACATTAATAACCTAAAGCTAGGATAAACAAAGAATAAATCAGTTTGGAATATATTCTTTCCTAGCTGTGTAAGTCATGTTTATGTTTCAGTTTAGAATTTCAAATCTTCTAGCATGAGTTGAGAAAAATGGTGAGTTGAATCTCCTGGGAAGTGTAGGATTTAGAATATTGTGAAAGAACTCAGAAGCAGTTAACTCTAGAACAACTTACTTAGAAAAGAATTGTTGCATTTGTGAAGCAGAATTCCTTGGCAGCACAAATCACCTCTTCTTACCTTCAATGGAGAAAATGACAACACAAAGAAACTAATTTAGTAAAAAGGTGTAAAGAGTAGATGAGACATTTTTCTATAGGAATTTAACAATCTGTACACAGCCTGATGGGAGGCAAAGGGAGGAAACACACAGGAAGATTTATCAGGCTAAGATGTCTATGTTGGAGCTAATGAAGGTGTTAAGAGGAAAGAATTAAGTACAGGAGCTGAGAGTAGAGCTCGTTTTAGATAAGGGATCAAGTTTCACTCAATGCAAAAATTGAAAATTAACAGAACCAGGGTGATAATGTAATGTCATATAAAATTTAGACTGATGGTATTTGGTATTTAAGTCAGTTGATGATCCAAGATGGAGTTAGATAATAATCAAAAGTTTAAAGGTAGAATGTGTAGGTTGCTTTGGAGTATCCAGTCAGCTGTGTATTCATGATGAGATCAGTTTACAACACCGGAAGTACAAACGTGCTGAGTATAGAGAACCTGTCTTACTTAGGTCCTCTGAGGAACCATCAGAAACAGAAACACAACATTTAAGTTACTTCTCCTCCCTTTTGTTTTTGTTAGTTATAACTGTGTGTTTGTGTGTGTATGTGTATATCGGTATATTTGTATGCCTGTGAATGCATTTATGTGAGAGTCTGTATATGTATATATTTGAGTATATTTCTCTCTCTCTCTCTCTCTCTCTCTCTCTCTCTCTCTGTGTGTGTGTGTGTGGGGGGGGGGCTTGTGGGTATATATGAATGTGCATATTTCTTCTTTGAGTAGGGAAATAATTTTTCAGTAATTTCCTTGATTAGTTACATATGAGCTCATCCTCTGAAATCTCTCTCTCTCTCTCTCTCTCTCTCTCTCTCTCTCTCTCTCTCTCTCTCTGCCAGTCTTATTTTTCAAAGCCAGTAGTTTGGCTGAGTGAGTCACAAAAATGAGTTTCTTAGGTACTACTGTTCCATAAGTAAGATAATTCCCTAAAGTGAGAATTTTAATTAAGTCACTCAAGACATAATCATGGAGAGCTTATAGTCACCCAGAGATTTTCCTCTCAATTTCTTTTAATGGCAACTGGGGCTGTAGGGAGAGGTGCAAGTTGATGCTCATCCCAGCTCACATCTAGGCTATGCCGCCGGTTATTGGGCAGCTTCACCTGAGAGGAACCAGGAAAATAGTTGTCATGGGAGAGCTAGGTTTCAATTGATGCTAGTGTTGGCAACATAATATGTAGCTTCAGTGGGACTCCTATTAAATCATTTCGTAGTAATAAATACCCAGGAATTGGATTAATGGTTCAAAGATTAATAAATTCCTCTCAGCTGTTGAAATGTATTGCCATTATGTTCCCAACACAGTACTAATTTACAATGTTACAATTTACTGGGAAGGAATTAGTGTGAAGCTGTGTGTCTCATTTTGGGTTATATCCTGCCATGTTATTTAGATTTATGTTGATTTAATAGGTATAAAATTAAAAATTTATTGTTGCTTAAATTTTATGCTTTCATTGCAAATGTTCTTGGATATTTTCCATGTGTTTCCTTATTGTTTATATTTCCTAATTTCTGATGGCTCAACTCATAATAATTACCTATTTATCTGTGGGAGTGTTGATAATTTTCTTGCAATTTTAGAGTAATTCCGTTGCTGTTCTTGTGAAAATAATACTAATTACAACACTAACAAATACACAGAGAGAAGCATAAACTAAAGGTGTGAGGTGATCATTATGCAGAAGCCCTGTACTGCTTTTAAGGTGGACTAATAGCACAGGTACATTTGCTTTCTCTCCAGTTAGTTGTCATCTGACAATGAGAGATGTTAACAATGGGAGAATAACAAAGCAAATGACTTAGATGCAGAACATACAAGGTGTTGGTCATAGGTCTAAATGGGACACCTATGCCACACTTATTTCAAAAGCTGAATTATCATCCTGGAAGAGGGAAGAGAAAAATTCTGAGACAGATGAGGTGAATGATAACAAAGTGGTGTTTTCTGACCACAACATGGTAATTGTCCACAGTAGCTGTGATGGAATACACTAGTCCTGCACAAGATTAATGCAGAAAAAATATGAGGGAAAAGTTTTATGTAAAAAGCTATGATAATTGGTGGCTTTTCAGGTGGGAGAATCAGATTTCTTTAGGGATGTGAGACATGAGTGACTATTCATACTTGAGTAGATAGTCTTAAACCCATGCACATACAGACAACATTAATTGCATTCAGTGCATTAAAAACATAACACATGAAGTTTGAATATAAAAATGTTCGCAGAAATAGGAGAGCCTTGATAGGAGAGGAAGTGTGATGTAGATTAAATCAAAATGTATAATATCTTGCATGAGAATTTTAAACAAAAATACACATAATACTGGACTGGAGAGATAGCTTAGTGGTTAAGAAATTTTACAGAGGTCTGAGGTTTAGCTTCTACAAAGTGGCTCACAACTTTCCATAATTTCAGTTACAGGTGATCTGATCATATTTTGGACCCTATATAGATGCCCAACACACATGTGGTGCACATACATATATGGAGGTAAAACACTCATATGTGAAAACAGAATACATAAATCTTTTTCATTGTTTTTTTTTGTGTTTTATTATTTCTTTTAATTTTTGAGATCTCTAGTAATATAATTACATTATTTACCCTTAAATTTCCTCCCTCTAAACTAAATCATCACAATCACTTTTAAGAGTCTTAACATTTCTGTCTTAACCCCTCATTGTAGGACACATAGACTATGCCAACAGACAGATAAGAACCAGTGAGGTAGAACTTGCTTAAACCCTGGGAAGCTCAGAGATCTGAGATGGCAGGGGTGGAGCTGCTCTTTCCAAGCCTCTAATACCTGCTCTGAAAATCCTAACTACACCCTCCAACTGAGGTATCTCTAGCACTCAGTCATGTAGCACAGCACAATGCTTCTCCATGCTAATGAGGTATTTCATTAGCCTTAGCCTTCAGACAATGACTTTCACTTCTTAGATATTCTCACACCTTTCCCAAAAATAATATAATGCCTAGTTTTCCCTGAATAAAGCCTTTGTGCTCACATCCACCCCTAATGAAGAAATGTGAACAAGCTGTTTCATCAAAGATTGCCATGGGGAAGAAGACCTTCGCCTGAAGTAGCTGTGACACTAATATTCTCAAAGAAGGCCTTTTCTCTTCTTTTGCCCCTTCAGCATTAGGCACTCATTCCCACTTGAACAAGAATTCTGCCTGTCCCAGACTCCAGCTTTCCCTCTGACTGAAATGCAGCTGCACTCTGATGCCCTGAAAAGAAACATGGACTGAGGACTCCCCACCTTGGACCCTCCCTAAGTGGAGTGTTGCTGACATCCAGGCAATGCCAGAGGAGAGGCAAAACCCCAAACCATATGTCATCAAGGAAATAAATAAATGTTAATAAAATGATCACTTAAACAATGAGAATAAAAGAAGTTTTGGTCACTAAGTAATGACAATTTTGTTTTACATATTTAGCAAATGATTGTCTAACTTATTGTGAATATGTATGTTAATTATATAGTTTTACCTATAAAATCACTTTCTCAGTCATAACAGTTATCAAAAACATGTAAACATGAATTGGCTTTGAATAATCTTAAATTTCATGACATATTTGCTTACCACTGCTCCACTAACAATCGACAATCATTTCACTGAGAAATATGACCAGAAATGACCTTTTCACACCAAAGCTGTGACCTTAAGACCTATGATTCTGACATACTCCCTATTTTCTTTTTGTTCTCATGGAAATGCATCCAAATTGTTGTTTCTTGAAGCCTGGACCTTCAGAAAAGGATAATGAGAGCAGCCAGTACCATGAGAGAGAAATCTGTGTGTTGCTTCTCTAAATCACTAAGATGTAGGGAATTAATTTGATGCTGCACAGCAGAAACTAAGAACCCAAGTCACCTCTTTTCTAAAAGGACATTCATAATTACCATTAAGTTTGGTTTTGATTTCTATGCATTTGTGTTGCTGCTGTATACAACATACATTATTGTATTATGCTTTCTTGTGGACAATTTTTATACAGTGGAAGCTGATTTTTTTGTAACTTTTATATTTTCTTAATGTTTCAGACAAAGATCTGTACTGAGAATGATTCTCTATCTTTTATTACTCTAAGAGAGCCAATTACCAGGTAGCCAGTATTGGCTACATACCTCAAACTTCTGAACATTTAGCCTATATATAATATCATACAATATGCTTTTTATCTCAACCTGGATTTTCCTATACTCATTACTGAAACCATAAGGAAATTAATTAAAAAAAATTACCCCTTAATTCTATTTTCTCCATGTCCTTAAACCCAAATAAAAACAGTGCAGTCAATGTGTCACCCTAACCTTCAGATACAGCCATCATTGCATGCTGCTTTCTGTCAATTTAATGTATTCTACTTTCCATAAACCTTAGAAAATGTGCCTTAAAGCAGATATGACCATCCTGATTATAGCTGACCCTGCTACCAAATAAGTTTTTCTGTGATTTGTTTTTGATTGCTGTCTGTGAGCATTTATTATTCCTGTTGACTCTGGGATAAAGTATTTCTCTTACATTTTCTACTACTTGACAAAAATATTTCTATCTTAGAAATTCATTATTTATTATTTGAAAATATAATTTTTTAAAAATAAAAAACAAAGAAGGTAGGGAAGAAGGATGCTCTCTCCTTGAAATTCTCCATAGCATCTGGAGTCTGCACTGCAATAATAAAGTATGATTTCCCCAGCTTGACCTTGAATCTGAACCTCACATCATTGTGGTAGAACCCATGACAATGTGCTGTGTGTCCCCAGAGTTACTCTGACTTGCTAGTGCCTAGATTCAAAGAAGATTAGATGTTTGCCCTTCGCTCCCAGAAAGTAAAAACTGCCTGTAGATTTCAGGAGTCAATGCCAATCTGATATTCAACTTCTTTTTTTTTTTAATTTTATTTTCTAAGTTTTTTTTTTAATTTACATTCAAAATCATTTCCCCTTTCTCGTTTCCTCCTTCCCTGAAAGTCCCATAAGCCCCCTTCCCTCCCTCTTTCCCCATTCAACACCCTCTCGCTTCTCTTTATGAGTGTTGTTATTGATTTTCAGTTACTCTGGCTGTTTACTTGGCAATAATTAGAATTTCTAAAGCTTACAATGTTTTCTTTTCTTCTTTTCCTTTGGTTGGCACATATGACTTTCAGATTTTTGTTTTTTTAACAGCTTCTTTGCACATCAGCCATAGTTTCATTCTATCTGTTATTTTCATTCCATCTGTTAAAAGAGTTCTCACCTGAAGAATATCTAATGGCTGAGAAGCACCTAAAGAGAAGTTCATCATCCTTAGTCATTAGGGAAATGCAAATCAAAACAACCCTGAGATTCCATCTCACACCAGTCAGAATGGCTAAGATCAAAAACACAGGAGACAGCAGTTGTTGGCGAGGATGTGGAGAAAGAGGAACACTCCTCCACTGCTGGTGGAATTGCAGGCTGGTACAACCACTCTGGAAAGCAGTCTGGCGGTTCCTCAGAAAACTGGGCATGACACTCCCGGAAGATCCAGCTATACCACTCCTGGGCATATACCCAGAGGCTTTCCTTGCATGCAGTAAGGACACATGCTCCACTATGTTCATAGCAGCCTTATTTATAATAGCCAGAAGCTGGAAAGAACCCAGCTGTCCCTCAACGGAGGAATGGATTCAGAAGGTGTGGTATAGGTACACAATGGAATACTACTCTGCAATTAAAAACAATGAATTCACGGACTTCCTAGACAAATGGTCAGAACTTGAAAATATCATCCTTAATGAGGTAACCCAATCACAAAAGAACACACATGGTATGCAGTCACTGATAAGGGGATATTAACCCAGAATCTTGGAAGACCCTAGACCCAATTCGCATATCAATAGATTTCCAAGAAGATGGAAGGAGAGACCCCTGGTCCTGGAAAGACTGGATGTAGGGGAATGCCAGGACAGAGAAGCAAGAGGGGGTTGAATGGAGAAAAGAGGGAGGGAAGGGGGCTTATGGGACTTTCGGGGAGGGAGGAAACAGGAAAGACGAAATGATTTTGAATGTAAATAAAAAAAAACTTAGAAAATAAAAAAAAAAGTCATCTGATTGAAGGACACTGGGCTTTTTCCAGCTTCTGGATATTATAAATATGACTGCTACGAACCTAGTATGTGTCCTTGTTATATGTTGGAGCATATTTTGAGTATATGCCCAGTTGTGGTATAGCTGGGTCCTCAGGTAATACTATGTCCAATTTTCTGAGGAACCACCAGTCTGATTTCCACAGTGGTTGTATTAGCTTGCAATCTCACCAGCAATGAAGTAGTGTCCCTCTTTCTGCAAATCCTCTGCAGCATACGTTGTCGCCGAGGTTTCTGATCTTAGGCATTCTGACTGGTGTGAGGTGGAATCTCAGGGTTGTTTTGATTTCAATTTCCCTGATGACTAAACGTGTTGAACATTTCTTTAGGTGCTTCTTGACTACTTGAGTTTCCTCAGGTGAGAATTCTTTGTTTAGCTCTCTACCTCATTTTTAGTAGGGTTATTTGATTGTCTGGAGTCTAATTTCTTGAATTCTTATATGTATTGGATATTAGCCCTCTATCAGAAATAGGATTAGTAAAGATCTTTTCCCAATCTGTTGGTTGCCGTTTTGTCTTATTTACAGTGTCCTTTGCCTCACAGAAGCTTTGTAATTTTATGAGGTCCCATTTGTCGATTCTTTATCTTAGAGCATAAGCCATTAGTGTTCTGTTCAGGAAGTTTTCCCCTGTGCCCATGTATTTGAGGCTCTTCCCCATTTTCACTTCTATTAGTTTTAGTGTATCTGGTTTTATGTGGAGGTCTTTTATACACTTGGACTTGAGCTTTGAACAAGAAGATAATAATGGATCGATTTTCATTCTTCTACATGCTGACCACCAGTTGAACCAACACCATTTGTTGAAAATGCTGTCTTTTTTTTTTCCACTGGATAGTTTTAGTCCCTTTGCCAAAGATCAAGTGACCATAGGTGTGTGGGTTCATTTCTGGGTCTTCCTGCCTGTCTCTGTACCAATACAATGCAGTTTTTATCACTATTGCTGTGTAATTCAGGTTGAGGTCAAGGATGGTGATTTCCCCAGAATTTATTTTATTGTAGAGAATAGTTTTAGCTATCCTGGGTTTTTTGTTATTACAAATGGATTTGCAAATTGCTTTTTCTAACTCTATGAAGAATTGAGCTGGAATTTTGGTGGGGATTGCATTGAATCTATAGATTGCTTTAGGCAAGATGGCCATTTTTACTGTATTAATCTTGTCAATCAGTGAGCATGGGAGATCTTTCTATCTTCTGAGATCTTTGATTTCTTTCTTCAGAGATGTCCTTCAACAGAGAAGTGGATACAGAAAATATGGTACATTTAAAAAATAGAGTACTACTCAGCTATTAAAAACAAGTACTTCGTGAAATTCTTAGGCAAATGGATGGAACTAGAAAATATCATCCTGAATGAAGTAACCCAATCTCAAAAGATCACATGTGGTATGCACTCATGGATAAGTGGATATTAGCCCAGAAGCTGAGGATACCCAAGATACAATTCACAGACTACATGAAGCTCAAGAATAAGGAAGGCCAAAGTGTGGATTTTTTGGTCCTTCTTAGAAGCAGTAAGCACATACTCAAGGGAGCAAATATGGAGAAAAAATGTGGAGCAGGGACTGAAGGAGAGGCCATCCAGAGACTGCCCCACCTGGGGATCCATGCCATATATAGTCGTCAAATGAAGACACTATTGTGGATGCCTAGAAGTGCTTGCTGACAGGAGCCTGATATAGCTGTTTCCTGAGAGGCTTTGCCAGAGCCTGACAAGTACAGAGGCAGAAGCTCACAGCCAGCCATTAAACTGATCACACAGTCCCTAATGGAGGAGTTAAAGGACTGAAGGAACTGAAGAGGTTTGCAACCTCATAGGAAGAACAACAATATCATCCAACCAGAGCTCCCAGTGTCTAAACCACCAACCAAGGAGTATACATGGAGAGAATCATGGCTCCAGTTGTATATGTAGCATAAGATGACCTTGTTGGGCGTTATTGGGAGAAGAGGCCCTTGGTCCCATGAGGGCTCGATGCCCCAGTCTAGGGGAATGCAAGGGCTGGGAGGCAGGAGTGGGTGCGTTTGTGGGGTCACACATTCATAGAAGCAGGAGGAGAAGGATGGGATAGGGGCTTTCTGGGGGGGTAAATTGGGAAATGGGATAACGTGAAATGTAAATAAATGAAATATTCTATTAAAAAAGGAAAACAAAATGTCATCTGATATACTGTGATTACTCTGTCTATACTGAGTGATGTCATCCTCAGGTACTCATCTTCTGTTCTTTCACTTTTAACACTTTTCTGTTGTTATATTAATGACTTATCCCTGAAAACAAATCAGTGCTTTGACAAATTTTATAATGTTTTTCTGCTAATCTTTAGATTTTAATCAAAATAGTTAGAACATTAATCTATCAAGGAATCATCAATAATATGTAAAGGTTCCCTGCTTCTTATTTTATTTATAGTTTGAACCCTGATTTTGTTTGTTTAGTTTGTCAGTATTATTATGTAACTGCAAAAAGACACAATGACCATAAAGCAACTCTTAGAAAAGAAAGCATTTAACCTGGGATTCTTATAGCTTCAGAGGTTTAGTCTATTCTCATTACAGTGGGAAGCATGGCAACACACAGGAAGACCTGGAACTGAAGTAGCTGAGAATTCTATATATTAAGATCTGCATGTATTGGGAAGAAAAGAATAGGCCTGGCATGGGCTTTTTGAATTCATAAAGCCCACCCCAGTGACACCTCCTCCAACAAGGCTACACCACACAATTCTCATGTAGTGCCACTCCTTGATGACTACACAGTCAAATATGTGAGCCTATGGGGGACCATTCTTATTCAACCTTGCAACTCATCTCTGACTCAATCGGTCTGTCTGTCTGTCTGTCTGTCTGTCTGTCTGTCTCTGTCTCCTCATAACTTGTCACAAAAGCCAGGGCCTCTTTTTTATTTTTTTTTCATTTCTAGTGAATGATGTAGCTTTTTTTTTTTTTTTAGACTTAAATTCTTAGTTTTTCTACTTCATTAGAAAGTGCACATCTTTGCATGGTATTATTAGCAAATGATTTAAGGATGTTATTGACACACGATTTATTACAAGCTAATTAGCATAATTTTACCATTTCAACTGAAATATAGAAATCTCTCATCCCTTCTCATCTTTTTATCTTCTCTACTCATAACTGTTGCAATTATTTTCCCTACAAACACTTAGAACCGCATTGAATGATACTGAGTTTTTGCATTGCCAGTTAAGCATAATTCAGAAACTCAGAAGGAAAGCTTATTGTAATTAATGAAAATCATATTTTCAGTGATCTTGTTTCTTTCCCAGCTTGCCAGATATTCTTTATTATCATTCCATTTCTGATGATAGACCTCTTTCAGCCATTTGTTTTTTAAGGATGACTTGGCAGTGATGTTTTTCTGATTCTTCAATGAAGAATATCTTGATTTTACCATTATTGATGAGTGATATTTTTTGCTATTGTTTTCAGCATTTGAAAAATACTATCTACTTCCAGATTCCATTATCACTTAACTAATTTTCTCTTCACATAAAGGAGCATATTTTCAGTGATTTTAAGAGTTTTATTTGTCTTTAATTATTTATTATTTTCTAAATTTTTTATTTACATTCCAAATGATTTCCCCTTTCCCTTTTCCTCCCTCCCCAAAAGTCCTATAAGCCCCCTTCCCTCCCTCTGTTCCTCATTCAACCCCCTCTCGCTAACCATTAGTTATTATTATAAGAAAAATAATCAGGCATAGTGGTACATGCCTGCAATCCCAGGACTTAGGAGACAGAGCCCCAGGATCACAAGTTGGAGGCCAGTGTGAACTTCATATAGAGATCTTACCTCAAAAATAAAATAAAATAGAAAAGACAGAAAATCAAATAATACTAACTTCAATCTATTGTGGCATTGGTTCTCAACCTTCCTAATAAACCCATCCTTTAATACAGTTTCTCATGTTGTGGTGACCCCCCCCAACCATAAGATTATTTGGCTGCTACCTTATAACTGCAATTTTGCTGTTATGAATAATAATGTAAATATCTGTTATGCAGGATAGCTGATAAGGAACCCCTCCAGAAGGGTTGTGACCTACAGGTTGAGAACCCCTGTATTATGACAAGTAATCACATGTTAAGTGTATAATGAATATGATATTGAAGATAAAGTAGTTATACAACAAAGAAAATATTATCACACTGGAATTGAGAACTATCTGTACCAAAAGATTATTTTTTAAATGTATCTTAAGAATCTTTGTGGGAAGTGAAAAATGGAGGCTTCCTTGATAAAGATACACCAAGACTACAGAGAAGAATCTTCTGAAATGCACACTATCTGCTTCCCTATGGTGCCTCCTGTCATCATGGACTGGAATGCAACTCCCATGTTTTCCAAGCCGTTTGCCATAGTCTCCTTGATCTTTAGCTTTCCTTCTTTAAACCACTGACTCAGCTGTAGAATTCCAGGCTCAAATTTATCTTTATAATTTAATACCATAAATAACTCTCTTGTGATGGTTCTTCCCTTTCGGATGGCTTCTACAGCAGGGGGCAGTGGAGGAGGATAGGGCACATCTTTATTGTACTGGGAAATCTGACCACACAGAATGATGTGGCTGTTCTCATTCATCAGACTTATCACTGCATTGCTGATGTCACCTCCAACATTGTCAAAGTAAACATCCACTCCATCCGGGCAGGTGTCTCACAGTTGTTCTACCACATTCCCTGTTTTGTAATTAACTGCAGCATCAAACCCCAGCTCTGAGGTCAGAAAAAGACATTTGTCATTCGTTCCACAAATCCCCACCACTCTGGAACAGCCAAGCAGGTGGCCAATGTGCCCAGCCAAAGATCCACAGGCACCTGCTGCTCCACTGACAACCATTGTCTGATTAGATCCAGCAGATATATGACCTTTTTCTTGTATCCCCATCAAGGAAGTCAAGCCAGGCATACCTATAGCTCCAAGAAAATATGAAAGATGTCTATCCACAAGTTGTGGGTGTACCTTTTCAAGGCCATTCCCATCTAGAATTGCCTTAGTTTGCCAGGGCCAGTAAAAAGAAGTCACAAAATTGCCTTTAGCCAACTTCTGGTGCTTGCTCTCCTCTATAAGTCCAATTCCTCCACCATCAGCCACCTCTTCCAGCTGCCATGGTGCCAAATAGTCAGTGCCAGTGTCCTCATTCATCTTACAGCACATGTAAGGATCCATAGAGAGATAAAGAATTCTCACTTTAACTTGTCCTTCATTGATAGTGTCTGGTAAACTGACTTCTACCCTGAAATTCTCTGCAACTGGATTTCCATTTTTTCCAGGTGGGGAATTCAATACCACTCTTTCTATGATCATCACTTGATTTGTGCAATGGTTTCACAAGATTTCTATATAAAATAATTCCTGTTATTGGGCATTCCCTAGTCTAGTGTCCCAGGCTATACCGCCAGTGTCACCAGGAGCTCGATGAGGGTGCCCACAGGTCACCCTGGCTCAGAATTCCTCCTTTTCTGTGGGCTTCATCCTGCTTCCAGACGTCTCCAGTGTTTTTGATCTTAGCCATTCTGACTGGTGTGAGGTGGAATCTCAGGGTTGTTTTGATTTGCATTTCCCTAATGACTAAGGATGTTGAACATTTCTTTAGGTGCTTCTCAGACATTAGATATTCTTCAGGTGAGAACTCTTTGTTTACCTCTGTACCCCATTTTTTAATAGGGTTATTTGGCTCTCTGGAGTCTAACTTCTTGAGTTCTTTGTATATATTGGATATTAGCCCTCTGTCAGATGTAGGGTTGGTAAAGATCATTTCCCAGTTTGTTGGTTGCCACTTTGTCCTTTTGACAGTGTCCTTTGCCTTACAGAAACTTTGCAATTTTATGAGGTCCCATTTGTCAATTCTTGATCTTAGAGCATAAGCTATTGGTGTTCTGTTCAGGAAATTCTCCCCTGTGTCCATATGTTCAAGGTTCTTCCCTAGTTTCCCTTCCTTTAGTTTCAGTGTGTCTGGTTTTATGTGGAGGTCCTTGATCCACTTGAAATTGAGCTTAGGTGCAAGGAGATAAGAATGGGTCAATTTGCATTCTTTTGCATATTGACCTCCAGTTGAACCAGCACCATTTTTTGGAAAGGCTGTCTTTTTTCCACTGGATGGTTTTAGCTCCTTTGTCAAAGATCAAGTGACCATAGGAGTGTGGATTCATTTTTGGGTCTTCAATTCTGTTCCATTGATCTACATGCCTGTCACTATACCAATACCATGCAGTTTTTAACACTATTGCTCTGTAGTACAGCTTGAGGTCCAGGATATTGATTTCCCCTAGAAGTTCTTTTACTCTTGAGAATAGTTTTTAGCTATCCAGGGTTTTCTGTTATTCCAGATGAATTTTTGAATTACTGTTTTTGACTCTATGAAGAATTGAGTTGGGATTTTGATGGGGATTGCATTGAATCTGTATTTTGCTTTTGGCAAGATGGTCATTTTTACTATATTAATCCTGCCAATCCATGAACAACGAAGATTTTTCAATCTTCTGAGGTCTTCTATTTTTTTCTTCAGAGACTTGAAGTTCTTGTCATACAGATCTTTCACTTGTTTGTGAAACAAACAAGTGAAAACTACCGATTTGCTGTAAATTGTTTTTACTATGTTTAGATATGGGCCTCGAATTCCTGATCTTTCCAAGACTTTTAACATGAAAGGATGTTGAATTTTGTCAAATGCTTTCTCAGCATCTAATGAAATGACCATGTGTTTTTTTTTCTTTAAGATTGTTTATGTAGTGGATTACATTGATGGACTTCCTTATATGTCTTTAATTTTTAACGGAATTGTTTCCTGCCTTGATGTTGATTGCTTCAGTTCATTTGTCTTAGAGATCTACATAGACTTTTTTAATCTATTGGTTTCTAACAGTTTCCTACTTTGGAAGATTTCAACAAAACTTATTTTAAATACATTTAAAACCTCATTCTGTATTATTGTCCACATATACTTATTGCACCATGCATATGACTGATACCCACCAAAGCCAGAGGATATTCCAGAATGGGAGTTACAGATTGCGGTGAACTATCAAATGTAGGCTAGGAATTAAAACTGGGTTGCTTACAAAAAGGTACTCTTAACTGCTGAATCATCTCTCCAGCTCCTTGTGTCTTTATTTTTAATGGCTCAAGTACACTTGTAGCTGTATGTGTTTGTGTGTGTGTGTGTGTGTGTGCACACTCATAGGTGTAAATATATGTTATATTCATGTTATATTGAGGCCAAAGCTAGACATTTGGTATCTTTGTAAATTTCTTGCTTTGCTATTTTTTTTCTTTTTTGAGATTGGACCTGTCATTGAATTTGGGACTTTCTGATTTAGTTTGACTGGCTGGCTAAGAAGTCCCAGAGGTCCTTTTCTCTCTGCCTCCCAAGCAGAGATTGCAAACATAGTACTGTGCTTGGATTTTTGCATATGTTCTAGGGACCAAACTCACTTCTTTACACTCTCCCATTTGAACCTTTTCCTCAGCCCATGTAGTTGATGGATAAATAGCTGCTATAAAATATAAAATATTTAAAAATATAAAATATTTATTACTCACTTTATATATCTCTTTTGCATTGGTGCTAATGTATATTAATTCTTTGTTTCAGGTGAGGTATTTGGAATCTTGCTATATTGAGTAAATCCCTATGGTCCTTAAACATGCATGTATTATGTTGTCTCCAAATCCAAGTTAAATACCATGCTTTAGATGGTTTTCACTTGTACTACAATGTAAAGAGGATCCTGTTGCCATATGGCAAAGAAGGCCAAATCCCTATTCAGCTTCACTGACACCCAGTGGAGATGCCCCTACTTTCCCTACGTGGCTACTCCTGTCATCATGCAGGTTTTACTCTCACTGCACAGGAGTAGACCCTTACAGTTGTCTCTGAAACCTCCACCCTAGTGGGAAGGACTGAAAAGTTGATAATATAAAGAAGAGTAGAAAATAATAACCTATGTCTCTTTTGAAAGAATTGGAGAATATGAAGTCTAGTGAAACAAGTTAGACAAACTGGGGGAAAACATTTTCACTCATGTGTGCAATCAGTAAGGCAACATTTAGCAGTGTGTAACTGGAATGCTTAGAAATGGATAATGGTGGCAGTAAAGAGAGCAGAAATTAATAGGATGTCTTGGGACAGAGAAGAGTCCTGGGTGAGGATGAAAGCAGAGATGGGGAGACTTACAAAATAGAAGTATAGGTGGACATGATCAATAGGTATGATATATTTGTATGTAAGACGTAATAATGAACCTATTAATTTAAATAATGAATATCGGGGCTGGAGAGATGGCTCAACAGTTAAGAGCACTGACTGCTCTTCTGAAGGTCCTGAGTTCAAATCCCAGCAACCACACGGTGGCTCACAACCATCTATAATGGAATCTGACGCTCTCTTCTGGTGCTATCTGAAGATAGCTACAGTCTACTTAGATATAACAATAAATACATCTTTAAAAAATAATGAATATCTGGAAATGTAAATTAACTAAAAACAAATTGATTTCATAATACATTTTCATTTCAACCAAGCAAGACATCTGTGTTTTGGGCAAATATCTTTTATACAAATATCAAAAGAGGGATTGAATTAAATAATGGCCATTTAATACATCTTAGTATAACAATCATCTCAGAAAGTCATTGTCAAAGAATATATCAAAATTATTTGAAGTTTCTCTTAAAGTAAATATTATACAAGGTTATCACTTTACATATGACTTGTTAGTCGTGGGAGATTTAAAAGAGGTTCAGTGGGGAGCTCTATCAGTACCTTAACTGAAATTAATCTCAGCATTACTTAGTGACCTTATGTCACATTATGTGCCTCCTGATGTGATGTAAATGAGGCATTTAGCACCTCCTGTGAAGCTTTCTAAACATATAACTTGACACAGTCAAGTCTTTGAATTTACCTTTCCATTTATAGCACAAATAAAAGGTAGAAGAACAAATTACATGACATCTGAAAGCAATTGGGGAAATCTAGAAGGCAGTGATTTTGTAGCATGATTTGGTGATCTTTTAGTCTAAATACATAGATAGCAAGAGGAAGTTAGTAAACCTATATAAATTCTATCTCATCTCAAAGTTTCTTCAAAGGTTTTTAAACACACTCAATTTTTACTCAGAAATATGTCTTCTTGGATACAAAAATCAATGTTAAGATGAAAATGTTTCCCAACAGTCATTCTTTGTGGAACACTGGTGTATACATATACATACATACATACATACACACACACACACACACACACACACACACACACACACACACACACATACACACACACGGAAGACAAAATTTTTTTTCCCAACATATTTTGGCTTCCATTGTTTTTTTTTCTTTTCTTTTTTTAATTTTATTTTATTTTCTAAGTTATTTTTTATTTACATTCAAAATCATTTCCCCTTTCCCCTTTCCTCCCTCCCCAAAAGTCCCATATGCCCCCTTCCCTCTCTCTTTTCCCCATTCAACCCCCTCTCGCTTCTCTCTCCTGGCATTCCCCTACATTCAGTCTTTCCAGGACCAGGGGTCTCTCCTTCCATCTTCTTGGAAATCTATTGATATGCGAATTATGTCTAGGGTATTCCGAGATTCTGGGTTAATATCCCCTTATCAGTGACTGCATACCATGTGTATTCTTTTGTGATTGGGTTACCTCACTAAGGATGATATTTTCAAGTTCTGACCATTTGCCTAGGAATTCCGTGAATTCATTCTTTTTAATTGCAGAGTAGTATTCCATTGTGTAAATATACCACATCTTCTGTATCCATTCCTCTGTTGAGGAACATCTGGGTTCCTTCCAGCTTCTGGCTATTATAAATAAGGCTGCTATGAACATAGTGGAGCATGTGTCCTTATTGCATGCAGGTAAAGCCTCTGGGTATATGCCCAGGAGTGGTATAGTTGGATCCTCCGGGAGTGTCATGCCCAGTTTTCTGAGGAACCGCCAGACTGCTTTCCAGAGTGGTTGTACCAGCTTGCAATTCCACCAGCAGTGGAGGATTGTTCCTCTTTATCCACATCCTTGCCAACAACTGAAGACAAAATTTTTAATCGGCAACAGTATTAAAATACACAAAAAGCAGTGAACATGAACTGGGATGCCATGTATGATTTTTTCAAATGAATCTCTAAGGAACACATTTTGCATATCTCAGATAAGATAATGTAATCTACTGGTATTGTAATTTACTTCCTCTGGCTGTGAAAAACACTACAGTCAAAAGGAACTTGGTGAGGGAAGGGAAGTATATTTGGCTTATGCTTCCATATCGTGGTCCATCATTAAGAGAAGTTAAGGCAAAAATTCAATGCAGAAATCTACAGACAGAATGTAAAACATAAATCATGGAAGAACACTCACTCCATGGCTTGCAAATTACCTTTCTTATACAACTTAGGATAACCTTCTCCAGGGTAGTGTATCTCACAATGGGCTGTATCCTCATTACTCAAGAAAATTGCCCAAGGCCACTTTGAGGAAGGCAATTCTCAGTAGAGGCAATTCTTTCTTCTCAACTGACTGTAATTCATGTCAAGTTGAGAAAAACTAACCAATACAATCAACCCCTTATATATTTGATACATGAATACATCATTATTAAGATAGAGCTTTTCTCTGGTTTATTTCCTATATCTTGTGCTTAAAACACTATATAGAAAATGCTGTAACTTTACAAGCTTCCCAATCCTTTAAAGATTTTAACACTTTTAAGGTTCAAAATATCTTGAAAATATATGAAGTCTCTTTAACTGTGAAATCTTGTAAAATTCAAAACAAGTTAAATATTTAAAATCATTTAACATTAATATGAATATTAAAAAAATCATACTACAAAAGAGAAAAACCAACGAATAAAACAGATGCGCTTAAGTAAAATCAAAATCCAGCAGTGTAGGTCCAAACCTTATAGCCCAATATCTGATAATTTGGACTCATGGTCTTTTGAGCTTCAAGGAGCTTGGGTAGCTCCACTTCTCCACTTGTGCCATTCACACATGGCTTGTTTTATATGTATACACAGCTTGCCCTACATGCTCAAGCCCTTTCTAAGCCACATTTGGCTCTATCCTTAGGGGTCACTTCACAGTTCTGGCATGTCCAGTATCGTGGGTCTCCATTGCAATGGAGACTATACATTCATCCCATGGTCTTCTGTAGCCTCCTTTCCAGGGAGTCTGACCTGACCCTGTCATGTGGCACCAAACCTTAACTTTATTTGGTGATCCCTTTAATTGTGATTCCTTAGAATCTCAGTGTTTTCATTTGCTATTATGGAGATAACTAAGTCTAGAGTTTAGGAGATTATATATTGATCAGCAACTAACTTATCAAGGCCATAGTCTTGTTAAACGCTGCCTGAAATTTGACTCTGCCCTCAGTTCTTCATGTGTAAGATGGAGTGGTAGCATGAAATATTGTGAGAATTAATGAGACATACGGTTAGAAAAGACTTTCTGTGTGTCATGTCAATTTTAGTTAGCATTTCATCATCTCCCACATCATAATTCAGTCAGTAACATGAACTCTATCTGAAATGTATCATATACTCTACTATTCAAGCCATTCCTTACCCCAAATATCCTAAGATCAACTCTGCTTTTCATTCACTACATTCTTTAAGCTTTGAAGCAAATGTTGCTTCCCTTTTGAAGGTGCATCTTCTATCTCCATCTGGAAAGTTGTTTTACATTTTGCCAGGCATAAGCATCTGCTTTATGGCTTGAGAAAATTTAATTTGCATCATAATTATTTTACTACTATATCTCCTATGACATACACAGGAATTTGGCTGACTTATTTTCTAACTTGTGTTTTTCTTCCAAGAACTCTATGAAGCTCTTTTTTTTGGTTTAAATAAACAGAATTTACTTATTTTTATATGTATGGACTTTTTCCTGCATGTTATGTATGTTTACTTTATTTGCGCTGTACGTACATAGGCCAGAAGAACGCATTAGCTCCCCTGGGATTAGAGGTACAGACAGTTGTAAGCTGCTATATAGGCGGGAATTAAATTTGTCTCTTCTGAAGCAGCAGGCAGTGCTCTTAACTGTTGGGCCATCTCTCTAACCTCCTTATTTTTTGTAATCTCTTTATTGTTGAGAAAATTATTTTCTAGAAAGTTGTGTAATGTGTCACAAGTTACTGCTTGGAGAAATGTAGTTGGGATTTGAACCTAATTCTTAATTCTTGAATCATAGTACTGTGTTAACAAAGGGATGGACCATGAAAGGGTTAATCAGAGATCCCTGAACCTATCTCCACTTTTTTTTCCACTACAGACTCAAACACATTTTAATCTAGGACAGTGAGGGAACTGTTTGAGTGCTCCAAACCACCATTTATTATTAAAAGACTTTATCCAACTATGATGCCTCCCATGGGCAGAATGTCTGAGATTGGTGGTCTGTCCAGCATATTTACCTCACTGGCTCTGTATGTAAATGATGCAAAGCATCTTACTTAAGAAGACTTGATTGTACATGAGTCTAACACACTATAAAGCAAAAAGGAACTTAAATTACTGGGTTTTGTAGGCATTCAAATGTAGTAAATTCACTCGAATGTCTACAAAACTCAGTAATTTACTTTAAGTTATAGGTGGGTACTTTACTGACTGTGTAGACACCAGGGGACACAACTGATAAAACTGCTGAATTCTCTTGATTCATTCTGCTGCTTTCAAACAATGGAGTCAGCATTTTGCATTCTTGCTTTCTAAGTAGCTATTTAATTGTGTTTTTTTTTTTTTTGTGAGAAAGTTCAACAGTGGAAAGTTAGATAACAGGTAGGTAAAATGTATTATTTTTGAGGGTCTAATTAGATGGATACTTTAAGATGTTGTCAGAATCTGAGGAAACTGACCTTTCTTATTAAGAAGATAAATCTATTATATTGAAAACATTATCTGAGTCTTTGATAAATTACAGGCTAGTCTCACTTGACAGCTACATACATTAGAAAACCAGGAAAAAACTTAATTCACTAACAAACTGTAATTCCCATGTCCATCACTGAATAATTCTATAAAAGACACATTAAAACTTCTATGAGGGCTTGAATCTTTGATTTTACAGATAAAAGTTGAGAATTTGGGATAATGAAATCTCTTATATAAGGTTAGCTACTAGGTGAACAGCGCTCACCTGGAATAGCAAGGTTCAAACTTGCTGGTGATACTCCAGTCTGCAGATGCACAAGTTCCTTCTATAATAATGGTATTTATGTATAATCTATATAATCTCCTGTGTACTTTAAATCATCTCCCAAATGCTTGTAATGTCTAACACAATTCAGTATTCTGCAAATAATTGTCATGTTGTTGCTGAAGAGATAATGACAAGAAAAGAAAAGCTTGCTGCATATTTAATAGAGACATGAAATTCTCCCTGCATATTTTGGCTGTTTGAATCCTCTACTGCATAATGAAATGCTAGCACTATTTCACCCTCTTCACCTTCTATCATCTGACATGGTAGTTGTTTGTTATTCTTCCAAAGTACCAAGGGACTCTACTGGGCAACTGTATTGATATTATTGCTCATGCTCACAGTTGAATTTCCATTGTTCTTGTTGATGTATAGCAACACCATGGTATTTATGCTCAGCACTTATTTTGCTGTCAGTCAGTGAATTAATCCATTATAGACAAGTTAGAGAAGTTATGGAGTCTAGGATTTGGGGACAGACTGTACACATTGAACTGCTAGTTCATACCCTTATAGCCTTCTACATGACATTTAACTAAGAACTCAACTGTTTAATGTTGGAGAATTATAGTCTTATTTTATAACAATATTCTAAATGACAAATATATTTGTACGAGAAAGAGTCTGTAAAAATTACCAGGTTCTTAAAAACTAAATTCCTAATAAATATTAGCTACTGCAATTATTTCGATTGTGTGCTAAAATTTTCAGAATATTGTCTATTTGTTAAATTGTTAAACCCTTATAACAATTCTAGGAGACAGGATGATATTTATCAGATGATCTGGCTGACAAAAATAAGACCACTGTTACTCATCAAACTCTTGTGACACACGGCTGACACTTCAGGATTTCCAACCACTAGTCTAATAGTGTTTAAACATTAAATCTAGCTTTTGATATGCTACCTTTGACTCTAGATCATCTTATTTTTCTTGGACCACTGTCATTTTCATTTTTGACCACAGAATAGTCCTAGGTTTCCCACCATATTAAAAACTTTGCTGTGCAGTGCTTTACTGGCTTGGATGCATGTGTAGATTCTATTGACAGGTAAATTGATGGCGATATTGAGGCACTAGTTACCAGTTACTGGTTTCACATATTTGCAGCTTAGCTATCACTCAAAATGCTACAAGGCAAATACAGTGTCCATTCTTGTTTTATGATAAAGGAATTGAGGTATGATTCAATGATTCACTGCTGACTTAAGCACAGGACACAAAGCCCCAGCCATTAGTTCCTGTTTGTTTTATATTATTTATTTTTCCTATTAATATATTTGTTCACTTTATATCACAACTGTAGCTCCATCCTCCAAATCCTCTCGCATATACCTCCTCCTTCTCCTCTGATAATGGGGTCGGGGGTGGCTGTGGTTACTAACCCACCCTGGCATATCAAGCTATTGAGCTCTTTTCCTGCAAAGCTCATTATCTCGAAGTCTAAGAGTCAGCGAAAACCACAGTTAATACCTGGTACTCTGTCTTTAAGACAAAGCTCTTGTGCTCATTACAGAGCAGCTCTTTTTCTAGTTATTGCTATTCTGAAAACCTCATCTATGCCGAGATTTTAGCAGGGGAAATATGCTAGTATGTTATTATCCCAGAAAGTACATTTCCAGATATCAGAAATGCTCTGGGAGAGGGGTGAGGGTTGATTTCTGGCCTGGGAAATCTTTGTCCCTATCCAAAGAAGAATATTTATTCTGCCCATGTTCTCAAGGCTCCTTTCACTTGAAAGAGCAAGTCATGATAAATCAAATAAAGCATATGACTTAAAATTGACTTATTACAAGAAAGATAGGGTTTGGGCATCCCAAAGAGATGGATATGCATAATCCTTATGAGCTCTGGAATACAGTGAAACATTCCAATTTTCCCACCAAGTCTCGGAAAAAGCAGAATAAATATAAAGTTCAGAGCAAATGGTACAAAACATGCAATTCTAAATAACGATTACTCCAAAGGTATACCACCTTCTGTGAAAATGTAAAATTTGACCTTTTTTCTTCTTCCAAATTTCAAATGCATGAACTCTTTGAACTTAAAGCAAAGAAACTTGAAATGTGCAAGAGGTCTTGGCTGAATGAATAACTTTGAGCTGTAAGCTCAAAAGTATTGATTTACACTGCACTTTAGTTTTCAAATGTATTTAGGTTCTTGGTTTCTTTTGAGGCACCCCTGAGACCTCTTAGTCTGCTCTCTTCTAATGGACTTAGTTCTGCTTTTCCTCCAGTGAATATTCTGGTCCATCTGGATGCCAGGTAAAGGAGATGGACCCCTGTTATGCTTTACACAGGAGTAGCTAGGCTCTGATTGCGCTATCCCTAGAGGCTACAAAGATGCAGGCCACCCTTAGAGGATGAATAACATATCACAAGAGAAAGGCAAGTGAGCAGATGGATAGAGATAATGATGGGTTTCTACGGCATCCACATATTATGACCAATGAAGAGTAAAAGGTGTTTCTTCTACTACATTAAGCTAGGATGTTATTATTTAAAAACAGAAATCAGTTTCTTGGCTAGAAGGGAAAGACCAAAAAGAATGAAAAAGGGAATGATTTTCTGCTTCTCCTACTTTAGAGTCCTATTTGTCTTATAGAAATTACCTAATTCTAGCATGAAAACTGACTGAAGAGTTGAACTAGTGAAAGGCCTCGAGGTGTTCAGTACTAAGTCTCTGATGGCTTACAGAACAGAAACAAAACAAAACAAAAAATCCTCATTAAACTTTGGCTCAATCTGTGGCATTATTTATGATAGGCTCCACTGTTCTTTTATCTTTCTACAGAGGGAGACATTTCCAGGTTGTGCATTTTCATGCCTACTTTGTGGTTTGGTATATGAAATCAGTTTCCTGCCCTTTTGCAGGACTGTGACTTTTGAATGAAAAACACTGCCACCCCTCAACCTTATGACTCTCTCCATTCTATAAGCTCCTTCCTTGTGCCCCCCCACCCCCATGCTTCCTGGAGATTGCATTGCTTTGCTGTGAAGTTTCTCATTGTGGAGCAATGAATAGAGCCTATACATTGCTAGTCTCAGCCATCCATCCTGACTTTGTCTAGAATTCTGAGGATCTCTCATAATCTTTAAATTTCTCAAAGGACAAAGTCTGTTTCAGCTGGATTTATTGCAGTCCCCTGATAATACTAAAGTTCATGTTTCAAACTACTGGTTCAAATCAGGTAGTCTCTGGTAAGCAAATTTGGTATGGTTTTGTAAGATGTTTGTCCATGGGAGAATATTTATTCCTTCATCTAAAGCCAGCCTAACAAATTCCAGTGATAATGTCTTTCTAACTTTTGTTCACTTTTGTTTCTTTTTTGTCATCTAGATCATAGTTTCCTTCTAGAAACAAAGGAAAATGGACACATTGTATTGTCCACTGATCCTTCATCCCTCACATATTGTCTTGAGATATTTCTGACCCTTGTCACACCCAAAATGACTCAGCCAATTCCAGGTCTGTTGCTCTCTTGTTCATACTTCAAACTTCTTTTATTGCAGTTTCTGGATGGTTTAAAGTTTGTTATCACACCAGTGGTAGCAGAAAAGAATTTTATGCACCTTATACTACATATTGTAGACACATTAAAATAGAAATGTATTATAATTCTATACTTAAAGCATTCTTAGGTAGAGAGTAAGACTTTTTTTGGTCCAAGAGAAAAATATACTTTATATAAAGTTTATGTATTTCTCTGTATTAATATAATCATCACCTTTTAGATAATTATAGTACTATGACAATTAGATGTCTTTTTATTTATATTAAATACAATGTATAAATATATGTATAAAATATATAATTAAAACAAGCAAAGGTTAGATTATTCAGATAGCACATTTTAACATATGCATAAGTGTCAAGATGACTACTTATATCAGACCAAAAGAGAATTAAGCTAGGAACCAAGAACAAGTCAAACTACAGAAACTCAGATGCAGAAACAGTAACAAAAAGATCTTTGTATGTATGTATGTATGTATGTATGTATATATTCATGTATGTATATATGTATGTATGTATGCATGTATGTATGTATTTGTGCTGGCTGACCTGAAGCTTGTTATATAGACCAGGTTGGCTTTAAAATCACTGAGGCCTCCTGCCTCTGTCTCCTGAGTGCTGAGATTTAAGGCATTTGCCACGATGTCGTGTACAGCAATACAACCTCAAATGAACAATATGTCATTGAGGAAATCAGACATGAAATTCTGGAAAAATTTATTGTCAAGAGAAGAAAATCATATAACTTCCTAAGAGCTGTCTCCTATGACCAAATCACTTAAAAGGCAAGTTCACAGTGATGAGTATATTAAAAATTTTAGGATACCTCAAGTAAATAACTTACTACTTTTGTTAGGGTTACTATTGCTGTCATGAAACATCATGACCAAAGAACCTTGAGGAGTACAGGATTTATTTGGTTTATGCTTCATATCATAGTTTTTCATCAAATGAAACTAGGACAGGGATTCAAGCAGGACAGGAACTTGGAATCAGAAACTAATGCAGAGGCCATGGAGGAGTACTGCTTGCTGGCTTGCTCTCATTATTCACTTATAGTGCTTTCAAATAGAACCCAGGACTACCAAGCCAGCAATGGCACCATCTACAATGAGATAGTCCTTTCACCATCAATCATTAATTAAGAAAATGCTCCCCAGGCTTGTTGTGTACAACTTGCTATTGTGGGGGACATTTCCTTCATTGAAGCTTCCTCCTCTCACATGACTTTGGCTAGTGTCAAGTTGATATAAAACTATCCAACACATTGCTTATACCAAAACCTTAGAAAAAACCAGAAGGAGCCATAATCCAAAGAATTAGGTGACAAGAAATAAAAAATGAGCATTAAGGCAGAAATTAATGAAAAAGAGACTAAAAGAACAACATATAAAAGTAATCAAAAAGGAAATAATATCTTTGAAAGAAACAAACAAGATTTAAATACTCCATCCAGATTAACAAAGAGAAATGTAAGAGCAAAATTAATAAAATTTTAGTAAAAAAAGGCAATACTACACTGTGTAACAATGAAATGTAGAAGATCATTTGGGAATGATTTGAAACCAGGTTCTGTAACATACCAACATAACCTCAGAGAAATACAAAATCAATGACACAGAGATCCATAACAGGCAAGAGATGAAAACAGTAATAAAGTTTCCCAACATAGGCATGTCCAGCATTGGAAAGATTGACGTTTAAATTTGACCAAACATTTAAAAGTGACCACCAAAGTTCTCTAAGTTACTCTATAAACTCTAAGTTAAATGAAATTCATCAATTTGTTCAGTGATACTATTATTACTTTGATACACAAACTGGATATAGACATGAACAAAAAGAAAACCAAGCCACTTTCCATGGTGACAGCAGATGAAGAATTCCTCCATAAAATTCTTACAAATTAAATTTAAAAACCATGTTCAAAAGAGCATAAACCATAAACAACTTTGTTTCATCCTGTCTACCCAATAATGTTTTAATATATACAAGTCATCTCCTCTAAAATCAAGAATGATGCAAATGTGTCCTTTTCTGTTGACTTAGTGTAGTAGCATTTGAAGTCTTAAACAATAAGATATTAGGAAGACATAAAAGAAATACCACTTGGAGAAGAAGAAATCAGGTTATCTTTAGTTACATATAACACAATGCTATACTGAAAAGACTTCACCAGAAAAATCTCCATCATGAAAAATCCATTCAGTAAAGTAGTAAGAAAGAAATCAACATGCAAATAAAAAGCTTTTGTATAGACCAGCAATAAAATTTTGAGGAAATCAAGAAAAAAAATCCTCATTCATAATTGTTTCAAATTATGTAGGAAGAAACCTAACCAAGAAGATGAAAGTCTTCTAAAATGAGAATTGAATTAAATAGAATACAATATTAGAACATGCAAATCCCTCATGCTCACAGAGTGATGTCATTGATACTGTGAAGGTGGGTGCATATCTATCAGCGTGTTAAAGATTCTATGTAATCCTCTTCAAACTTCCACTGACATCTTGTGGATTCATAAGAGTAGAATAAAAGAATCCTAATATCCACATGGAAGCATAAAAGACCTGAATAGCCAATGCAGCACTAGATGAAAAGAACAGTGCTAGAAGCATGACAATTTTTTTCTCAAGCTGTATTATTGAGACATAATAACAAAGCAGAAAAATCGAAGCATAGACCAATTCAATTAGAATAAAGAATCCAGAAGTACAACATCTGTAGCCATCTAATCTTTCACAAATATATTCAAAACTGATAGAGAAAAGATAGATTTTCAGCAAATTTTGCTTGACAAAGAGATATCCCCATCTAGAAGAGTAAAATTGCATATGTATCTTCTACTACGCATAGAAATGAACTTAGAATGTTATCCTTGAAACTTTGGAACTTCTAGAGGGAAGCAGGCAAATCACTTCAAGATATCAGCCCAAAAAAGGACTTCACTAGCACTAGAATTAATTTCAAGAATTGATAAATGGAATCAGAAGGAATTCAAAACTCTTCACAGCAAAGAAAGCAAGCACCAGAATGAAACAGCAGCTACGGAAAGTGAGAAAGTCCTTGTCTCCTGTATTTCCAAATGACCATTATTATCTGAAGTTTAAAAAGATTTCCCAACTTAAGTAACCACTCCAAAAAAATGTGTCCAGTAATAAATGTGTTGAATAATTTAATAGACAGTTCTCAAAGGAAGAAACATAAATGTCCAATAAACACTTGAACAAGTGCTCAATGTAGTTAACCAGCAAAACAAACAAACAAAACAACAAAAGGAACCTAAAAATCCCATAAATTAAAACTACATTGAGATTCTATTTCACCTTAGCCAGAATGGCTGTCAACAGGAAGACAAATGCTGGTGAAAATATGAGGAAGGAAGAGGCCTTATATCCAGCTGGTTGCCACAAGGAAACTCAGTGTGGATTCTCAATAGAGTAAGGGAAGAGAGAACTCTAAATGGAATGTATATGAAAGAGGAAGAAAACTAATGAATAATGACAAATAAAGGAGGGTCTATTTGAGGTGTGGAAGTGTACCAGTAATACACAGGTAGAAAGGTGAAGTGAGGTGTGGCCAATAAGAACAAAGTATAATTATATATGTGTATGAAAATAAAAATTTCACAATAAATTTTATTTCTTAGTATGATATTCAAAAATTAATAATAAAATGTTAGCCATATCATTATGAGGATAAATAGAGATCCTAATTTTAATTGGGCTTATGTACTTCATATGAGAATTATAAAGAAATGTGATGTGTATAAAAGTTAGGATTTTTCTGGGTTGAGACAGAGTACATACTAATTAAGGAAAGTGGGACACAGGTTTGGAAGTGATTATTTTATACTTGTCAGTATGCTTTGATTCTGAGGATAGAGACCTTCAGGAAAATACTAGGGGATTTATTAAAATCAATTAACTATGGATAAAAAGCTAACAACAATTTTAGGTGTAAATAAGTATTTTTTAATAACTACCTATTAGTAAAACTAATACATTATTAGAAGTCAGTAACTGAGAGAAAATTGAGCTCCTTCATTTGAAATAGAGGAGTTTCATCAATTACATCACCAATCCTGTCTACTCTCAATATATTTTATCCTTGGCACTCCCACTCGAGGTATAAAAGGGAACTCACAGTGTGGGATCACTGGAGATCCCAGCAGTCAGCAGTTAAGGGAGAAACAATGGGAGTTCCCAGGGAGAGGGCATTATCTCAAGCTAATGAGATCCCTACCCAGGGGTGACCTGATATAGAAGAATTTTCAATCTTAAGCTAAGTTGTTGGGTAGTGTTCCAGTGCTAAGAAGTCATTAATATCTGCCAAGAGGGCATGTTGCCTGAGGCACAGGACTAAGGTCTAAGCCAAGAGAAAGACTAAGCACCAGGAATGTATAGTGATGGGGCTCAGTGAGATGTGTGGAAAATATACACACTGACCTACTTCAGTTTAGAGGCACAAGAATGGCTTTAACTTGGAGAATATGGGTGTCTAGAATTTGTCAAAATAACCAATGTAATCTTATTATTCTATATACCATAAAAGCTCCTGAAACAGCTAGTCCATGAGTAGACAGAGTAACTCATTATACTAGCAGATCAGAGGAGACTTGCTATGAAGAGCTCAGTTTACAAAGTGTGTCACAACAGATATGAGTGTTTATTTAGGTTTCTCAGAGGTTTTTTTTTTTTTAAGATGCATATGTGGTATGTTAGGTGCATGTGTTTTGTTTCTTGCTTATGAACTGTGGTTTGTGTATAGTGAGTTTAAACATTTGTGAGGCGTGAAGTAGGTGTGGGGCATGTTCTGTGCTATTTATGTGCATTTTGTGATATATGATAATTATATGATATATATGCCATGTACATTTCAAGTATGGATTGTGCCTCTACAAATTCAGATGTAATAAACATTAGTGAAATTTCCATCTTTGGTTAGAAAATCAAAGACAATCTAAAAGCAACATAATAATGGCAATGACTGGCATTGATCTGTGGCCTGGACTCTGTATGCAGATAGTGCATTCATTTCCATGGTTAAGGAAATAGGATTAGAAAGTTTTCATTGACAAGGAGGAGGGCTTTCTGCAGTGAGGAGCAGAGCCAGCACTTCTAGAAGGGTTTGTTTGACCCTACAGAGAATCCCTTTAATTAGGAAAAGCTTCCTCGATGGGCTGTGTACTTCTTTCTGCTGTCTTAGAAGCAGGATTACAAACATCAAAAGGAAGGAAAGCAAATTTGCAGCTTCTGTTCTTCCTTCATCTGGTCCTAAGGTTGCCCCCACTGAGGTCCAGCACAGGCCTATTGCCAAAAACTGCACAATGTCAGAGGTTCAGCCCAGGGGGTGAGTAAGTGCAAGGAAGGAAGAGCCATTTTTATTTCCTAAAATATATTTTAATGGAAACAGAGATGACAAGAACTATCATCATCAAAAAGAATATTGATTCCTATGTGTGAGAATCATTGTGTGAGAAGTACTTTCCATCTGTCCCACTAGTGGTAGCTTAACAAGAAATCTCTTAAATCCCCAAACTGAAGTTCTAAGGAATCTAACTTGATAATCTTCAAAGTTTCATCTCTGAGAAGTTAAACAAACATCCTTCAGTATCTTATGACAGAACTTGCTTTTAAATCTGTAATTTTCTGATTTTTTTCACTACCCTACTTTGCTTCAATGGTTGAAATAATGGAGCCAAATCAAAGGAAAAGAATGAAAATTATCTGGGAGAATTTGCTTCCTTCAAAGTTCTATTTCTGTTCTATCCACAGTCACAGCTTTAGAAGAAATAGCTCTAATAAGGTACATTGTGACCATGTGTTCTAGACACTAGGCACATTGTACTGATAAAAATACACTGATAATAGTAGGAAATAGGGGGCCTCTGCATGGGACAGATAGCATCTTGAGGTCATAAATGAAAATAAATCAGCTTTGTGTTCAGTGTTTGGAAGGCTGGATGCAGTACCATTTCTCATATTAAAGAGAAACAGATAATTACAAGTCCTTACTTGGAATGGAATGATTTGTCTCCTCTTTTATGCTGGCCTTGCCACAGCTGTGGCCATTATTGCCAAGTGTTCCATCTGTTATCATCCATTACAGGACTTAACTGGGGGTGGAATCACGTGTTTAGCCTGCTCTTGCATTCTGAAATTGGGTATAGGGGACTTTAAGGACTCTGGTGTGAACACCTTGAAGATCTGTCATCTCTGAAAGTGTTTGTGTTTTAGTTTTTTAAATTTTAATAGATTTTAAATTTCTTTTGAAAAATTGTTGAATTAAAAATGTTGTATTTGGACTCATAGTTTTGTGATCATACTTGATTCTTCCTTGCTACCTTCTCTTACCCAATCCAATCTGCTGAAAGTTTTCTTCTTTCCAGCCAGTCATAAGCCATGATTTTCAGGTTTCCATTGCAGAACAATGTCTAGGTACTCTGCCTGGTAGATAACATTCCAGAAAATGGGGTTTGTATGGCTTCCCTCCTTTCTTTTAAGACCACCTGAATGGGTCTCTTGTAAATAGCACCAAACCAATGCTCTGTTTAGATGTTGAATACCAATTGGTTGATCAGCAGAGATGCTTAGTATGAAAGCAAGAGAGGCAGTCTATGTTCTTTGTACCAGAGGAGACAGAGAAAACACAGCTTTGGTGATGAAGCTTAAGATTTTCATACAATATGCTAAGTATCTTTTTAAACTTCCCAAAGACATTGGCTAAGTAGTAATTACATAACTTGCTTTGGATATATTTCCACCTGGAAAAATTACACACTTTGGAGAACTCAGAAGATTTTTTTTTTTAAGTAGAATTGACATAGCTGTTCCTTCGTGGCTGCACTGTGAACTTCCTGTGCATGAATCACTGTGAGTAGGTAGCTCTGAATGAAGGATACTTTCCACCTCAGAGAATGTTCCAGCGAATGCTGTGGCAATTGACCTATTGTGTATCAGTGTAAATGGAATGATATGGGAATTAAAAAAGAATTTCTACTTTTAAATTATTTAATAACTTTTATTATAATAAACCAATTAGCCCACAATAATGATGATTTTTTTTTGCACATACATATAACTTTTGAGACAGAGAAGCAGTGGTGACACTTATCAATCCAGTCTTGTGTCACAACTCTCTCTAGACATTAAGACATGACTAAGGCCCTGATTCAGACTCAGTCTTCAGCTGACATGAGCGATTTCTGAAAACCTAGCCAAGCAGACATAGCCACCCAGCATTCCCTTCCTAATCAGATCTCACAAAGAATCAAGACACATACTCATCTAACAACATATATCACAAAGAGAGGGTAAAATGGAAAAATGAAAAGTCTTCCTGGAGATTAAGAAAATGTGAAGTTTTCACAAATGGAAATGTGTGGTCCACTAAGTCATCCACATGATTTTGACTCTTATGATTCAAATGAAATCCAGGGAACCATACTTCATGGACAGCTTGACAGTACTGAGAGTGTGAGAAGCTTTTGCTGCCACCCACCATGAGGTATTTGTCTCTAGGTGAGAAGCCACACTTCATAGTCTTCATATTCAGATAGGACTTGTTTGACAATCACCAGACCTCTAATGGAAGTAGAGTCACCTTGGCCTCCGCTGTAGGACAAAGAAAGGCAGCAAAGGCTAGAAACCCCAGTGACCCTGAAGGGATGGAAGGCATTTTGACCTGCTTCTGGGCACCTGACTCCTGACACAGAAAGGCACCCCAAGCCCCTCCACATGTGGAGGCAGTGACCACAGGTCACATAGGCTCAAGACATATCTCTGTTTTAATAAGGAACCTAAAGGCTTGAAGGGCTTAGCCAATTAAGCTTTCCTTCCCTGATACTTCTCCTGCAAAAGGTATTTAACCTCAGGACTTCCCTAAGAAGTGAGGGTACAGTTTTACTCATCCACTTTCCACCATGACAATAAGTGCCTTAAAACCATGAACTGTCCCTTTTCATTGGGATCCACCATGGAGAGCAATGGAGAAGGCCTTTGTTTAGAGAGCCGGTGTCTAACCTCCCATGGAGGCTTCTCTGCACTCCCAGCCATGACCAAACTCAAGCCCAAGCCAACCATCAACAAGCTAAGGACTATCCCCGTGAGATCCAGCCAGAGCTCCCTGCTTTTCTCCATGGCCCCAGGCCAGATCCAGCCCACAGTCCCCCACTTCATTCTCAGCTCTTCTGTGAATCCCAGCAACACCTAGTGCCCAAGAGTCTGAAAACTAGACAGCCCCAGTCTCCCTGTAGGCCCGTTGACCCCTAAGTCAGCTCTGATTGTCCCTAGGACCTCAGACTGCTCTCTCCCACCCCTAAAGCAGTGTCCTGAGGCTTCCCTATGGCCTGATACATGACTGGCGATGGTATGGGGTAACTGTGGTCAAAACTTCCCACATTATGCCTCCCTGAGCAGCCCAACCCTGTGGAGGAGCAGACAGGGAACCCCACTAACCCTACACCCAGCTATTGTTTATGGAGTATTTTGTAGATGTATCTCTTGGGATTGGGTTCCACAACTTTACATTTGATTGATTATAGTTTTCTGCAGTGGTTTCCATATGCTGTAAAGAGAAGTTTCCTTGATGAAAAATGAAGTCTATATTTATCTGAGGGAATAAGGACAAGTGATTAGATTGGTATGAGGGATTATAGTATAGTCTTCAAGACTTTGACCCTAGAGGCTTAAAAGTATATCTAAATATAAAGTTGTTTGAAAGACAGCTACAGTATCAAATGTCTGTCTTAAGCCTGAAAATACTGCACACCAAGCTATGACAAAGAAAATGATACATGTTTGAAATGAAACACAAGCTCTGAGAAGAGCCAGTCTTCGGTCTGCAGTACCCAACCTGAAGACCTGAATATGGGACTGTGAGCTGAAGTTATTTACTTTGACACTCATACGCAATGAGTGGTGAGAAAAAGGAATTGATATGGCATGCCTTCTGTATAATTTGGGGGAGAAACAGTAGAGATTCAAAGAAAGTCTGTAATTGCAAAGTAGGGATAATTATTTGTGTAATAATGCTCAAAAGAGTTTTAACAACTCCTGTATTTTATTTTTTAAACAAGACAAAATAATGCACAAATATGCAATTATTGTTGAAAAATAAATGTGATTCAACATATAGGATTATATAGAGTATTGTATAGAAGTTATGAGTACAGTATTTTGAACAAAAATGATTCCCAAGGTCCATAGGGAGGGGCACTATAAGGAGGTTTGGCTTTTGAAGTAGGTGTAGCTTTGTTGGAGGAGGTGTGTCACTGGGGGTTGCTCTCTGAAGCTCAAGGCAGGCTTAGTGGTTCCATATCTTCCTTCTTGCTGCCTGCTAATCTGGATATTGAACTTTCATCTCCTTCTCCAGCCCCATATATGCTTGCATATCACCATGCTTCCTGCCACAATGAAAATGGACTAAATATTTGAACTTCAGCCACCACCTCCAATTAAGTTTTCCCTTAAAAGAGTTGCTGTGGTCATGGTATCTCTTCACAGTAATAGAAACACTAAGACAATGAGTATATAGAACAGGAAATAAGGGTTATGTATTAGCAAATAATCATTACTTTGCAAAAGAGAAAGGATTATAGCTAAACCACTATCACTTTCTGACGACATATGCAGAGTGTCAGAGAGTCTGAGAAATGTGATTGTTTTGCTGCAATAAATTGTTTTTGTAAATCTAGGTTCAGAATATGTCCCTTTTGGTTCAGGATAATTCAAAGATTATCTCTATGTCATGTGAAAAGTAGTGATAAACAAATGTAATATTGAAACAAAAGAAATAAAACCAGCTCACAGATTCTTATAAACATAGACTAATGCCATTGCAAGCAATGGCTTCTCAGAAACCATAATATGCTAACTTCCATTAGCATTTTCTAATCACATCTTGGCATCCAAAAGAAAAGTCAGAAGGGATGCCAATCCCTGAAACTCCCAGCACTTATGCACATGCATTGTCCTATGCACTAGATATTCACAGACATGAAACATTTCCTCTTGTAAATAGTGTTTCTGGTGGGGAAAGTGAGTTTCAAGGGAAGATGTGATCTCAGTTGACCCTTAACTTCCGATAAGCATAATATTCTTCCAAGAATTTAGGGTTCATCTCTATAAGCCTTTAGTATATTCTGTGGGCAGATGTTTTGAACAGCTTCAGTTAATCTGTATGTTTCATGACTGGGTACACACCTGACTCCACACACACAGGCATAGCAATCATACATGTGGGTGGAATACATCCACATGATCTCATTCCCACTCCCAATCTCTTCTCCACTATTAGCCAGATTCAGATGCTCCTCTACATGTACTACATTGGTTTCATAATCTGAATGCATAACAAGAAGGAACAATGACCCATTTATGACTTCCAGGATGAACTTTTTGATTTGGGCTTTGAATTGGCTCTTTTCCCTTCAATTTTTTGAAGGATAGTGTTTCCCTGTGATAACTCAGAAGCAGCTCTCTATCTTTGAGTGTAAAGCAGACTCTATGGTCATTAGTCCTATGTGAGTAATGCTCCAGTGACCATGTTTGAAAACAAATTATTCTAGTTACCTCTAAATTTCGGGTTCTGATCTGTGGTTGGAAGGAAATGAAGCTTTGGATACTTTTCACTTCATCTTAACATAATTAGACCCAAGCCCTGGTATTCTAATACAGGTGATAAAATTATATGCATAATCCTCACCAATCTATCTACACCATAGCTAGTGGCTTTGTCTCACAACATAAGACAAAAGGAGTGGGTTAAGAAAACTCTTATTTCCTGACCCAAATCTGCTAACCCCTCTGTATCCATATGTACAGGCTGTGACTTCTGTGATATGGCCAAAGTGGGCTTTTTCCACAGCTACTGCTTTACCACTGTAATCTTAATTGGGGTATTAGACCTCTCTCTGAACACTGTGTATTTGTGATTGCTCTTTCTTTCTCTGCATTACAAGTGTCATTTTGGCACACAAATTCCTCACCAGTTACTAGTGACTTGTTCTTTTGCCCCACAGAAAAGCTTCTTCAAGATCTGAAGACATTTATTACAGCCCTGTCTTTATACTCTCTATCTTCATAGCTCCCTACACTGAAGCATAGGCCCCTCCGTGCCTGTAAATCTGCTCTTGAAATGGATTTTAATATTATGTTATACAATCTGATGCCACTTCTCTGGTCCTCCTGTTCAAACTCAGCTGCACTTTTACAATTGCTCCACATTTTTTGCTGGAAAACCTGTCATCTCAGTACATGGAGCTTTGACATTTCACCATTTTCCAAAGTGATGCTGTAAATATGTGCTGTCCAGTCGTTTGTTTCTTCTTTACTCCTCAGGATAATTTACTTTCTCTCTTTCTTTTTTCTTTTACTTTATTTATGTAATTGCATCCCAAATGTCTCCCTCCTGGTTCCCCCTCAGAGCATCCCCCCTGCTATTCCCCATCTCCTTGCCTCTGAGACAGTGTGTGCTGTATCTTCCTACCCTGATTCATCAAGTCACTGCAAGATTAGGTGTATCCTCTCCCACTGAGACAGGACAAGGCAGTCCTCTTTATGCTCTTTGGTTGATAGCTCAGCCTCTGGGAGTTCCCAAGGAACCAGGTTATTTGACACTGTTGGTCCTCCTGTGGGGTTGCAATCGCCTTAAGGGCCTTCAATACTTCCCCTAACTCTTCCATAGGGGTCCCTGACCTTTGGCCAAAGATCGACTGCATCTCTTTCAGTCAGTTTCTGGGTGGAGCCTCTCAGAGGAGAGTTATGCTAGGCTCCTGTCTGCAAGCACATCATAATATCACTAATAGTATTAGGAATTGGTGTCTGCTCATTGGATAGGTCCCAAGTTGGGTCAATCACTGGTTGTCCATTCCTTCAGTCTTTGCTCCATCTTTGTCCCTTTATTTTTTTTGACAGGGCCCATTTTGGGTCAAAAGTTTTGTAGGTGGGTTGGTATCCCCATCCCTCCACTTGAGGTTCTATCTAGCTACTAGAAGTAGTCTCTAAAGTTTCCATATCCCCACCATTGGACATTTCGGTTAAGGTCATTACTATTAACTCCTGAGAGCCTCCCCCATCTCAGGTCTCTGGGATATCCTAGACATCCCCACTACTGGTAGCTGCATATTTCCATTCATTCTCCTGGGCCTCTGGGCCTCTCTCCTATCTCTACTCAGAACTGATCCTATTCCCCTCCCCCCTCCCTTTCCCACCCAGTTACCTTCTTCCATCTGCCTCCTATGACTACTTTGTTCCCCCTTCTAAGTGGGATCAAGCATCCTTACTTGGGCCTTCTTTCGTATTTAGCTTCTTTTAATCTGTACGGTGTATCATTGGTAATCTGTAATTTTGGCTAATAATCACTTATCAGTGAGTACATAGTATTAGCATGTAGTTACTCTATGGCTGATTCCCATGGCATATGTGCTGTCAGGACTGAGTTGTTTCTCTTTGTTCTTGAGAAACTCTAGCTTCTCAAGAAAAATACGTTATACATAATAGATAAATGCTTTGTTGAGTGAAGATAGTTATGTTTATATTTTTAAATTAAAATAAAATATTACTTTTCTCCCTTGGTTTTCTGCCTTCCAACCCTTTTCCCATGCCCCAGTTTTCTTTAAAATTAATGGCGTCTTTTTCTTTGATTATTATTGGTACATACATACTTACATACATATATGCACACACATGAATATATGAATTAAAAACATATAAATAATAACCTGCTGAGTAATTTTTGCTGTTTATGTACATATAATTTCAGTGCTCATCACTTTGCATTGAAAAACCTATTAGAGGACCCATCCCTGGGAGACACCAGTTATTCCTCTCTCTGCACTCATTAATTATTTGCAGATTTTTGTCTAGGGTTGTGATCCTGTGGGATTTCTCCTTCTGCATTAGCATGTTTTGAAATTTTCTAAATATTAGGTGCAGTAATTATTTGTTATCATTTGCATGTCAAATGTATGCTATAGACTCATGTTTTTGAACACCTGTTCCCAGCAGGTGATGTTGTTTGGGAAGTCTGGAGACTGTTTCTAGGAGGTGGAGCCTTCCTGAAAGAAATGAATCTTCCCAACTTTCTTTTCACTCTGTGCTTCTTGGCTATGGATGGAACATAAATGGCATCCTCACACATGTGCTGTTATACTATCCTTGGTGAATAGTATCTTCTCAAACTAGGAGCCAAAAGAAAGCTTCTTCAGTTACTACTTATCAGGTATTTTGTCAGAGTATGACACAAATAATGAGGACTTTGTTCATCTATATTTTGTAATTGCAAAGTAACAGTAAGGTATCAGACACTCAAATTGCCAATCATGGATTTTATTTATTGCTTCTAATTGCTGCATGGTAGATTGAATTATCATTATTCATGTAAATGAATTTTATTTGTATATTTTCTTTGCAAGTATGTGTGTGTGTATGTGTGTGTGTGTGTATGTGTGTGTGTGTGTGTATGCTGGTGCATATACATGTGTGCATGAATGTGAATGTAAATGTATTGGGTGTGGAGGACAGAGGTTAACCTTGGGCTGCTTTCAAACTTGGGAAATGTTCATGTTTCTGAGATAGAGCCTTTCTCTGGGACTTGGGACTTTGTCATTTAAAGTAGGTGGTCTAGCCAATGATCTCTACAGATTGTCTGTCTTCTCCTTCCTAGTGTTTGAATTAAATATTTGTCTCCATATTTATTTGGATGCAGAGGACCAAATGGATTATTATGCTTGTATGGTAAATATTTTATCTGCTGAGCAATATACCAGTCCATCATTTGTTTATTATATTACTGTACAACAGTTAACTGTCTTCTACTATAGGTAATAAAAATACAGGAGAATACCAAGAAAAGTACCATGAATATGACATTATGGATTTAGGACTTCCACTGGAGGCATACCAATGACTAGAAAATGTAAGTAATCAGTAATGTGAATGCATAATTTCCATAACAAATACAAGATTACACCTTTCAAAATAATATGCAAGTTTGCATTCTTGTTGCAAATATAAGAATGGCTCTTAGATCTAGCATACTTTCAATATCATTAAAAACTCATAATTGTGGGGATGTGATATATATATTTAGTCTTTAAAAAATTATCTAACTGCTAATGGATCTCAACACCTTTTTCGAAGTAAACTTGTGAACTTTTGAATTTCACTGATTGTCTAGTTTTCTGTTTTTGATGAATTTTACTTATTTAGGATTCCTGGGATTATGTTTCAGAAATGTATTATGTCATATAAATATTAATCTGTCAATTTTTAAAATCTCAATTATCTTTTTCAAGTCTTTGACCCATATTTATATTTACTGGTTGAATGAATATTTTAAATTTTAATAGAGTAATTTCCAATAACTTTTAAAGCATCTTAATTGGTTTTCAGTCTGTAATATTTCTCAAGAGAGTTTTGTACTTTTACATAAAAAGATATTTGAGGATACTTTCAGTTCTTGTATTAACTTTCCTGTTTAAATTGTTAATGTTGCACAAACTGTGTAATTAATTAAGATACAAATACAGTGCTCTAGTTTGGGTAAAACCGTCATCTAAACAAGAAATTAGCTTTCCTTTTATTACTGGTTTACTAGTACCACATTTATTACATATCAATTTTTATTCTCTCTGACATCTTATTTTTGAATTTTTTTAATATTTGACTTTTTTAAAATTAGATATATTCTTTATTTACATTTCAAATGATTTCCCTTTTACTGTATCCCCCCCTTCCCAAAAGTTCCATATGCCCTCTTCCTTCCCCCTGCTCCCCAACCAACCTACTTCTGCCTCCCTTTCCTGGCATTCCCCTACACTGCCACATTGAACCCTTTCAGGACCAGGGGCCTCTCATTCCTTCTTCTTGGGCATCATTTGATATGTGAATTGTTTCTTGGGTATTCCAAACTTCTGGGCTAGTGTTCTGTTTCAAAGCAGCTTACATTTTGATTCATACAAGAATACGGCACGTTTATTATTAACATTTGCATTATGCCTTTTATATAATTTTAAAGTCCTTTATGACATTAATCTTTTATTTAATTGAAAATAATATTCAAGGATCTTCATTCTCTCACATAATTAAGAATAATTTTGTCAAGCACTTGAGAAAATTCAGATTAATTTTAAATTATTTTTTTAGATTTTAAATTTATGGATTAATTTGAAATTAAATGATGCACTTTTCTTTCTTTTCCTTTTTTTTTTCTTGGAGATTTTCTTTATTTACATTTTCCACTCCCTGAAAACCCTCAATCCCATCCCCCTTCTCCTGCTTCTATGAGGATGATCCCCATCCACCCACATTTTCCTCCCTACCCTGGCATTCCCCTGCACTGGGGCATCAAGCCTTCACAAAACCAATGGCCTCTCCTCCCATTGATGTCCTACAAGGTAGTCCTCTGCTACATATGCAGCTGGAGTCATAGGACCCTCCATGTGTACTCTTTGGTTGGTGGTTTAGTCCCTGGGAGTTCTGGGGTATCTGGTTGGTGGATACTGTTGTTCCTCCTATGGAGTTGCAAACACTTCTTTTTGTTTTTGTTTTCACATTGACTTTTAGGAATACCGTTTACAGTGTGTGTGTGTGTGTGTGTGTGTGTGTGTGTGTGTGTATGTGTGTGTGTGTGTGTGTGTGTGAACTCCATTACTCAGTGCATAGTTTTTATCTGTTATTGTTGATACAAAAAATAATCATATTTCAATATCTATGGTAGTAATCCTGTCCTTGTCTAACCTATAAGAGCACTGAAAGCCTCCTGTGTTTTGGAGTTGGTTTAAAATGGGTATGGACCATGAATGACCATTTCATGTATTAACTTTTTTTTTTTAACATGGACATGCATACCTTTCCTGGACTCAGTGATTCCAGGCTTTATTGTCTAGTCAGCAATCTTGTTCGGTTCCTTTAGAGATCATGGGAAATAAGTAGACAACAGTAACAAATAGGGTAGCAAGAGAACTGATGTGTGTTCAAGTACAGATTAGGCTACATAGTGAGCTCTAGGCCAAACTGAGCTATAATATGACACTGTCTCAAAAAGTTAAACAAAGCAAAAACCAAATAAAGAGTAGCCAATTATAAATAACATGCAGATTATTAAAGAAGTATTATGAACTTAAAATTTAAATATACTGCTATAAATAAAAATTAATTTATTGTAATTTTGAATTGTAATAAAAGTAATGCTTAAAGTTTAAAGTTAATATTTCATGTACAATAGGAAAAAAGTAAAAGTCAAAATCAGTAATCTAGGTTTCTGTTAAATCAAACTAAGTTAAAACATAGAAATACATGAAAGGAACATGAGGGAACAGGAAGATAGATATAAGTTAGGGATGAAATGGCTTGGTAGAAAAGAGTATGGAGAAGAATAACTAATACCAGAGACATTTGAAAAGCCGTTTCATCTATCATAGGTGAAAATTCATAAAAAATGCACATATGTACTTACAGAAGGAGTTCAAATTTAATTACCCTATAATAGGGGACAGTGCCTCTCTAAGATACTCTTGGATATTAAATTTAAAAAGCCTAATGTCAGGTGACAGATACTTCTTTTCAAGTTGTGGTCAAAGGCATCCCATAGGCCACACAAATATTACATGTTCTTGATTACTTCCCAGAACTTGAAAGCAAGGTTATATTGTGGGAAAACACCACATACTTGAATTATAGGGCATAAAGAACCAAAGCTGGTACTAATTTAGATGCATTATTCCTATTGAGTAGCTTTTATACTGTTGGGACATTATACATGCCCTACTGGAAAGACGAAAGTGTTCAACAGTCTTGTCCATCTGTAACTCTGGAGGCACAATAATGAGTGGACTAGCAAGATATGTCCATATGCATAACTATATAAAAGTAGCATGAATGTCATAGGAGTAACTAACAAATTTCTGGTTAGATATAAGATGCTTCACAAGATGAAACTCACTCCTAGGACAATTAACCAGACCAAAAACTGTATTAAGTCATAGGGGATAATCTATTATTGTTATTATGCTAAAGAACAGAGTAGTGACTATTCCCTAAGTTCTTATCCTTACACTGTAGATTAGGACATCATTCAATACACATTAGAGACGTTTCTTTTTTCAGTACACAACATTTCATATAGAGGCTCACAACTGGTCAATGTGACAAGAATAAGAGTGTATAAACTGCTCAGGTCTAAATGGCATATCTATATTATACCCTTTATATTGAAGGCTCAGGGTTCACTGTGGAAATGGGAGTAGAAAGATTCTAATAGCCACAGGGAGTTGAAATTTGCTGCAAAACAGTATTTTCTCACCAGTACAGAATAGTTTCTATGAGTTCCTTCTCAAGACTCACAAGCAACCAAATCAGCCATATCCCAGCATGTGGGTCCATGTTCCACCAAGCTACTTGGCATGGTAGTTGGGGTGAAGAAACCTGAGAGTTTCACTGTGTCTGTTCCACCCTGCCACCATGTTCTGGGCTTCAGAGAAGCACTCAGACACTGGTGGTGAAACACAGTCTGAGAGGTGGAATAGCTGAAACTGGTGTTTCCTGACTTCAGTGCCTTAAATCACTGCTGGAGAACTACACAGAGAAGTCATAAACAAAGTGTCTGGAGTCCCTGGGCATGTGATAAGGGTGGTTTTCAAATCCTTGGACATCTAGATGCCACTGGGATTTGAGGAAGAGCAGAAAATGGAAGAAGTCCACGACCTGAGGATGAGCCCCCAGGGGATGGGGAGCTCCAACTTAGCTTGTCCTTAGCTTGGATGTGGTTGGCTAGAAGTTCAGGGATTTAAGCTGTGCTGAAGGCCTTCCCTATGCTCCCCACCACAGTTCTTGATGAAAGAGACAGTTCATGATTCCAAACTGTTCTATTGATTGTTCATTGTAGAAAATGGATGCATATTAATTCCTCAGGGTGATCCCAAGGAATATTTGGGAAGGGGAAATTATTGACTAAACCCTCAGGGCCTCTAGGTACCTCATTAGCATGGAGAACTCTGCTCTGGGCCTACATGACCACAGGTGACATTTCCTTATTGGGAAGTCTGTCACATGTTCCAGGCCAGGAATCTGGCAGGGAGCAGGGAGGTGCCTATTATCCCAGCCCAAACTACTATACCCAGAAAAACTCTCAATTATCATAGATGGAGAATACAAGACATTCCTTGATAAAACCAAATTTACACAATATCTTCCACAAATCCAGCCCTACAAAAGATAATAGATGGAAAATGTCAACACAAGGAGGGAAACTACACCCTAGAAAAAGGAAGAAAGTAATCTTTTTCCAACAAACCCAAAATAAAGTAACCACACAAACATAAAAAAAAATCAAAAATAACAGGAAGCAACAATCACTATTCCTTAATATCTTATACCATCAAAGGACTCAATTCCCCAACCAAAAACATAGTCTAACAGAAATATTTTTCATGTAAATCTTCAATTTTATGAGAAAACATTTGTGATTCCTCTTTCAATTTAGTAATGTTTTTTATGTCTACCATTTTAACTGTATTATTTTCCATGATTGTTTTTAATTTTAACTTTTTATCTATATATTTCTTCAATTTTATCAGAAATACTTTCCTTGCAAAATTTTGTCAGAAAATATTTATAATTCCACTTTCAATAAATTTAGGAATACTTTTATGCCTACCATTTTATCAGTATAATTTTATCATGATAATCTTCAATTTTAATGTTTTTCTATATTTTTATTCAATTTTATCAGAAATATTTTCCATGTAAATTTTCAATTTTATAAGACAATGTCTATAAATTTACTTTCAATCAACTTAGGAACATTTTTATATCTTCCAATTTATCTGTATAATTTTCCATGAAATAGTGAGTTTTAACATATTTTTCTATACATTCTTGAGTTTTTTTTTTTTTTTTTTTTTTTTTAATTTAATTTTATTTTATTTTTTTAATTTACATTCCAAATCACTTCCCCTTTCCCGTTTCCTCCCTCCCCGAAAGTCCCATAAGCCCCCTTCCCTCCCTCTTTTCTCCGTTCAACCCCCTCTCATTACTCTGTCCTGGCGTTCCCCTACATCCAGTCTTTCCAGGACCAGGGGTCTCTCCTTCCATCTTTTTAGAAATCTATTGATATGCTGATTGTGTCTAGGGTATTCTGAGATTCTGGGTCAATATCCCCTTATCAGTGACTTCATACCATGTGTGATCTTTTGTGATTGGGTTACCTCACTAAGGATGATATTTTCAAGTTCTGACCATTTGCCTAGGAATTTCGTGAATTCATTGTTTTTAATTGCAGAGTAGTATTCCATTGTGTAAATATACCACATCTTCTGAATCCATTCCTCCGTTGAGGGACATCTGGGTTCTTTCCAGCTTCTGGCTATTATAAATAAGGCTGCTATGAATATAGTGGAGCATGTGTCCTTATTGCATGCAGGTAAAGTCTCTGGGTATATGCCCAGGAGTGGTATAGCCGGATCCTCCGGAAGTGTCATGCCCAGTTTTCTGAGGAGCCGCCAGACTGCTTTCCAGAGTGGTTGTACCAGCCTGCAATTCCACCAGCAGTGGAGGAGTGTTCCTCTTTCTCCACATCCTCGCCAACAACTGCTGTCTCCTGTGTTTTTGATCTTAGCCATCCTGACTGGTGTGAGATGGAATCTCAGGGTTGTTTTGATTTGCATTTCCCTAATGACTAAGGATGATGAACATCTCTTTAGGTGCTTCTCAGCCATTAGATATTCTTCAGGTGAGAACTCTTTGTGGAGCTCTGTACCCCATTTTTTAATAGGGTTACTTGCCTCTCTGGAGTTTAACTTCTTGAGTTCTTTGTATATCTTGGATATTAGCCCTCTGTCGGATATAAGGTTGGTAAAGATCATTTCCCAGTTAGTTGGTTGCCGCTTTGTCTTTTTGACGGTGTCTTTTGCCTTGCAAAAACTTTGTAATTTAATGAGGTCCCATTTGTCTATTCTTGATCTTAGAGTATAAGCTATTGGAGTTCTGTTCAGGAAATTCTCCCCTGTGCCCATATGTTCAAGGTTCTTCCCTAGTTTCCCTTCTATTAGTTTCAGTGTGTCTGGTTTTATGTGGAGATCTTTGATCCACTTAGAATTGAGCTTAGTGCAAGGAGATAAGGATGGGTCAATTTGCATTCTTCTGCATGTTGACCTCCAGCTGAGCCAGCACCATTTGTTGAAAAGGCTATCTTTTTTCCACTGGATGGTTTTAGCTCCTTTGTCAAAGATCAAGTGACCATAGGAGTGTGGATTCATTTCTGGGTCTTCAATTCTGTTCCATTGATCTACATGTCTGTTACTGTACCAATACCATGCAGTTTTTAACACTATTGCTCTGTAGTACAGCTTGAGGTCCGGGATACTGATTCCCCCAGAGGTTCTTTTACTCTTGAGAATAGTTTTAGCTATTCTGGGTTTTCTGTTATTCCAGATGAATTTTTGAATTGCTCTTTCTAACTCTATGAAGAATTGAGTTGGGATTTTGATGGGGATTGCATTGAATCTGTGTATTACTTTTGGTAAGATGCTCATTTTTACTATATTAATCCTGCCAATCCATGAGCATGGCAGATTTTTCCATCTTCCGAGGTCTTCTTCAATTTCTTTCTTCAGAGACTTGAAGTTCTTGTCATACAGATCTTTCACTTGTTTGGTTAGCGTCACGCCAAGATACTTAATATGGTTTGTGGCTATCGTAAAGGGTATTATTTCTCTTACTTCTTTCTCAGCCTGCTTATCCTTTGAGTATAGGAAGGCTTCTGACTTGCTTGAGTTGATTTTATATCCGGCCACTTTGCTGAAGTCGTTTATCAGCTGTAGGAGTTCTCTGGTGGAGTTCTTTGGGTCGCTTATGTATACTATCATATCGTCTGCAAATAGTGATAGTTTGACTTCTTCCTTTCCAATTTGTATCCCTTTGACCTCTTTTTCTTGTCTAATTGCTCTAGCTAGAACTTCAAGTACTATATTGAAAAGATATGGAGAGAGAGGGCAGCCTTGTCTAGTCCCTGATTTTAGTGGGATTGCTTCAAGTTTCTCTCCGTTTAGATTGATGCTGGCTACTGGTTTGCTGTAAATTGCTTTTACTATGTTTAGATATGGGCCTTGAATTCCTGATCTTTCCAAGACCTTTAGCATGAAAGGATGCTGAATTTTGTCAAATGCTTTCTCAGCATCTAATGAGATGACCATGTGGTTTTTTTCTTTGAGATTGTTTATGTAGTGGATTACATTGATGGATTTCCTTATATTGAACCATCCCTGCATCCCTGGGATGAAGCCTACTTGATCGTGGTGAATGATCGTTTTGATGTGTTCTTGGATTCGGTTGGCAAGAATTTTATTGAGTATTTTTGCATCGATATTCATAAGAGAGATTGGCCTGAGATTCTCTTTCTTTGTCGGATCTTTGTGTGCTTTTGGTATTAGTGTAATTGTGGCTTCATAGAACGAGTTGGGTAGTGTTCCTTCTGTTTCTATTTTGTGGAACAGTTTGAAGAGTATTGGTGTTAGGTCTTCTTTGAAGGTCTGATAGAATTCTGCACTAAAACCATCTGGACCTGTGCTTTTTTTGGTTGGAAGACTTCCAATGACAACTTCTATTTCTTCAGGGGTTATAGGACGGTTTAGATGGTCTATTTGATCCTGATTTAATTTTGGTACTTGGTATCTGTCAAGGAAATTGTCCATTTCCTCAAGATTTTCTAGTTGTGTTGAATACAGGTTTTTGTAGTAGGATCTGATGATTTTTTGAATTTCCTCAGTTTCTGTTGTTATCTCTCCCTTTTCGTTTCTGATTTTATTAATTTGGATACTATCTCTGTGCCCTCTGGTTAGTCTGGCTAAGGGCTTATCTATCTTGTTGATTTTCTCAAAGAACCAACTCCTCGTTTTGTTGATTCTTTGTATGGTTTTATTTGTTTCTACTTGATTGATTTCAGCCCTGAGTTTGATGATTTCCTGCCTTCTACTCCTCTTTGGTGTATTTGCTTCTTTTTGTTCCAGGGCTTTCAGGTGTGCCATTAAGCTGTTAGTGTATGCTGTCTCCCGTTTCTTTTTGGCGGCACTCAGGGCTATGAATTTTCCTCTTAGCACTGCTTTCATTGTGTCCCATAAGTTAGGGTATGTTGTGCCTTCATTTTCATTAACTTTCAAAAAGTCTTTGATTTCTTTCTTTATTTCCACCTTGACCAAGTTATCATTGAGTAGAGCATTGTTCAGCCTCCATGTGTACGTGGGTTTTCTTTTGTTTTTGTTGCCATTGAAGACCACCCTTATTCCATAGTGATCTGATAGGAGGCATGGGATTATTTCTATCTTCTTGTATCTGTTGAGGTCTGATTTGTGACCAATTATATGGTCAATTTTGGAGAAGGTGCCATGAGGAGCTGAGAAGAAGGTGTATTCTTTAGCTCTAGGATGAAATGTTCTATATATATCAGTTAGTTCCATTTGGTCCAAGGCTTCAATTAGATTCACTGTGTCCCTGTTTAGTTTCTGCTTTCCTGAACGATCCATTTCAGAGAGCGGGGTGTTGAAGTCACCCACTATTATTGTGTGCGGTGCGATGTGTGCTTTGAGTTTTAGTAAAGTTTCTTTTACGAATGAGGGTGCCCTTGCATTTGGAGCATAGATATTCAGGATTGAGAGTTCTTGATGGTGGATTTTTCCCTTGATCAGTATGTAGTGTCCTTCTGTGTCTTTTTTGATGACTTTGGGTTGAAAATCAATTTTATCCGATATTAGGATGGCTACTCCACCTCGTTTCTTGGGGCCATTTGCTTGTAAAATTGTTTTCCAGCCTTTTACTCTGAGGTAGTGTTTGTCTTTGACACTGAGGTGCGTTTCCTGCATGCAGCAAAAAGCTGGGTCCTGTTTACGTATCCAGTCTGCTAGTCTATGTCTTTTAATTGGGGAATTGAGACCATTGATATTAAGAGAGATTAAGGCATAGTGATTATTGCCATCTGCCATTCTTGACGCTATCTTTATGTTTGAGTGGTTATCTACTTTTGGGTTTGATTCAAGAAGGTTATTATCTCATTTTTTCCAGGGTGTTGTTTCTCTCCCTGTATTGGAGGTTTCCACCTATTATCCGTTGCAGGGCTGGATTTGTGGAAAGATATTGTGAAAATTTGGTTTTATCATGGAATATCTTGGTCTCTCCATCTATGGTGATTGAGAGTTTTGCTGGGTATAGTAGTCTAGGCTGGCATTTGTGCTGTCTTAGTGTCTGCATGAGATCTGCCCAGGATCTTCTGGCTTTCATAGTCTCTGGTGAGAAGTCTGATGTGATTCGGATAGGTCTTCCTTTGTATGTTACTTGGCCCTTTTCTCTTACTGCATTTAGTATTCTTTCTTTGTTTAGAACATTCGGTGTTTTGATTATTATGTGACGGGAGGTATTTCTGTTCTGGTCCAGTCTGTTTGGAGTTCTGTAGGCTTCTTGTATGTTCATCGGCATCTCTCTCTTTAAGTTAGGGAAGTTTTCCTCCATAATTTTGTTGAAGATGTTTACTGGCCCTTTAAGTTGCAAATCTTCACTCTCATCTATACCTATAATCCTTAGGTTTGGTCTTCTCATTGTGTCCTGGATTTCCTGGATGTTTTGGGTTACGCGTTTTTTGCATTTTGCATTTTCTTTGACTGTTGAGTCGATGCTTTCTATGGAATCTTCAGCACCTGAGATTCTTTCTTCCATCTCTTGTATTCTATTGTTGATGTTTGCATCTATGACTCCTGATTTCTTCCCAAGGTTTTCTATCTCCAAAGTTGTCTCCCTTTGTGATTTCTTAGTTGTTTCTACTTCCTTTTTTAGTTCCTGGATGGATTTGCTGAGATCCTTCACTTGTTTGTTTGTATTTTCCTGTATTTCTTTAAGGTAATTTTGCATTACCTCTTTCAGGATTTCTTCCTGATGACCCACGTTCTCCTGCATTTCTCTGAGCGATTTTTGTGTTTCCTCCTCATGGGATTCCATCTGTTGATCCATCGTCTCCTGCATTTCTTTAAGCAGTTCTCGTGTTTCCTTTGTAAGGGCATCTAACCGTTGATTCATTTCTTTAAGCAATTTTTGTGTTGCCTCCTTATGGGCATCCGTCTGTTGACCCATATTCTTCTGCATTTCTTTATGCAAATTTTGTGATTCCTTTGTGAGTGCATCTACCCGTTGATTCATCTCGTTAAGCGATTTTTGTGTTGTCTCCTTGTGCGCCTCCATCTTTTGATCCATGTTCTCCCGCATTTCTCTAAGCGATTTTTGTGTTTCCTTTGTAAGGGCTTCTAACCGTTGATTCATGGTCTCCTGTAACTCTTTATGAGATTTATTTGTGTCCTTCTTGTGATCCTCTAATAGCATCATGAGAAGTGATTTTAAATCCAGATCTTGTCTTTCGGGTGTGGTGGGGTATCCAGGACTTGCTGCTGTTGGAGAGTTGGGTTCGGATGGTCCTACATTACTTTGATTACTGTTAGTAACATTCCTACGTTTGCCTTTTGCCATCTGGATACCTCTGGTGTTAGTTGGTCCTGCTGCCACTGGCTGTTGGTTGGACCTCCTGTGAGCCTGCAAAGCTATTTCTGCCCCCCCCTGGATTACCAGGATTCCCCTGGCACCGATTTCTGGGGCCTGCCTGCTCCTGAGTGACTTTGGAGCCCTAATGTGCTTTGCCCCAAGTGATCTTATATTGGGGAGGCCTTGCACATCTAAAGGCTCAGCCTAGTGGATTCCTGGAGCAGAGGTCGCCAAAGGGAGGCTGGCAGGCTCCTGCCCTGTGCAGGGGTGTGTGATCTCTCCTGGGGGGGGGAGGGGGCGTCCCTCTGCCAGGCAGAAGTCCCACAGCAGATCTGGCGCGCTGGTCACTGCAGATCAGCCCAGCACCTGGGAGCAGGTTACACACAAGCTGCCTGAAACCGAAGCGATATTATGCCTGTCTGTCTCTGAGCCTGGTGGTCCCAACTACCTGGTCACTGGAGCAAAGATGGCGGAGGGCACTCTCCGTGGCGCCGCTCACCCTGTGGTCACGATGGCCCGCCGATCTGGCACCCAGACGACCACAGCGCCAACCCGCCCTCGGGCACAGAAGGAAGCCCCAACAGGCCGTGTCCCAAGTGATGTTATATTGGGGGGAGAGCCTGGGTACCGGTCTCTCCAGCGCAGTCCGCGGGAACAGAGGTCGCGGAAGGGAAGCTGGCGGGCTCCCTCCCTGCGCAGGGTCCCTCCACCAGGCAGAAGGTCCCACCGCGGAACTGGCGCGCTGGTTACTGCAGATCAGCCCAGCACCTGGGAGCAGGTTACACCCAAGCTGCCTGAAACTGAAGCGATATTATGCCTGTCTGTCTCTGAGCCTGGCGGGTCCCAACTACCTGGTCACTGGAGCAAAGATGGCGGAGGGCAGTCTCCGTGGCGCCGCTCACCCTGTGGTCACGATGGCCCGCCGATCTGGCGCCCAGACGACTACAGCGCCAACCCGCCCTCGGGCACAGATGGAAGCCCCAACAGGCCGTGTCCCAAGTGATGTTATATCGGGGGGGAGAGCCTGGGTACCGGTCTCTCCAGCGCAGTCCGCGGGAACAGAGGTCGCGGAAGGGAAGCTGGCGGGCTCCCTCCCTGCGCGGGGTCCCTCCAGCAGGCAGAAGGTCCCACCGCGGAACTGGCGCGCTGGTTACTGCAGATCAGCCCAGCACCTGGGAGCAGGTTACACCCAAGCTGCCTGAAACCGAAGCGATATTATGCCTGTCTGTCTCTGAGCCTGGCGGTCCCAACTACCTGGTCACTGGAGCAAAGATGGCGGAGGGCAGTCTCCGTGGCGCCGCTCACCCTGTGGTCACGATGGCCCGCCGATCTGGCGCCCAGACGACTACAGCGCCAACCCGCCCTCGGGCACAGACGGAAGCCCCAACAGGCCGTGTCCCAAGTGATGTTATATCGGGGGGAGAGCCTGGGTACCGGTCTCTCCAGCGCAGTCCGCGGGAACAGAGGTCGCGGAAGGGAAGCTGGCGGGCTCCCTCCCTGCGCGGGGTCCCTCCAGCAGGCAGAAGGTCCCACCGCGGAACTGGCGCGCTGGTTACTGCCCATTCTTGAGTTTTATCAAAAGTATTTTCCTTGTAGACCTTCAATTTTATCAGAAAATGTTTATAATTCCACTTTAAAACAACTTAGGAATATTTTTATGCCTACCATTTTATCTGTATAATTTTTCCATGAAATACTCAATTTTAATTTGCTTTTTATATATTTCTTCAATTTTATCAGAAATATTTTTCATGTAAATTTTCAATTTTATCAGAAAATGGTTATAATTTCACTTTCAACCAATTTAGAAATATTTTTATGCCTACATTTTATCTGTAAAATTTTCCATGATAATCTTCAGTTTTAATGCTTTTCCATGTAATTTTTTTCAATTTTATCAGAAATAGTTTCCATGTAAATTTTTAATTTTATCAGAAAATGGTTATAATTCTAATTTCAATCAACTTAGGAATATTTTTATTCCTACCAATTTACCTGCGTACATCTCTTCAATTTTATAAGAGATAGTTTCCATGTAAATCCTCAATTTTATCAGAAAATGTTTTTAATTCTACTTTTAATCAATTTAGGAATATTTTTATGCCTACCATTTTATCTGTATAATTTTTCAAGAAACAGTCAGTTTTAATGTGTTTTTTATATATATTTCTTGAGTTTTATCAGAAATATTTTCCTTGTAGATCTTCAATTTTATCAGAAAATATTTATAATTTCACTTTCCATCATTTTAGGAATATTTTTATGCCTACCATTTTATCTGTATAATTTTTCCATGAAATAGTCAATCTTAACATGTTTTTCTATATATTTCTTCAATGCTACCAGAGATATTTTCCATGTATATTTACACAATGGAATACTACTCAGCAATTAAAAACAATGAATTTATGAAATTCTTCGGCAAATAGGGAACAGGGGGAGGGAAGAGGGCTTATGGGACTTTCAGGGAGGGAGTACCGGGAAAGGGGAAATCATCTGGAATGTAAATAAAGAATGTAGAAAATAAATAAATAAAAGAAAAAAATAACAAAAATAACTAAAAAGATTTCTACAAGTTTCACAACAATAATTATTTCTCTGATAAATTTATTCCATTTTTTTCCATTAAACACAATGCAAATACTTTTTTTAAAAAAAAGAAAAATGCAGCCATCCTTCCTAAACAACCAACAATAATCCTTGTCTCTGACATTTAATATACCCTTTATAAAGTTCCCAGAATTCCAAATATTATACAATTTTAGAAACTATCTGTACTGGCAAAACCACACCTCTGCTAGAGCACCAGGAAAATCATAGTCAGCTGCTACAAAGGAGGTCCATATCTCTATACCTGGGATTAAAATGAAAACATATAGTAACATATTTCTGTTTTTAATAGAAAACAGATTCCATAATTTTTAAAAATGTTACTACAAATTAATGCAGAACCTACTGGATTACAGTCAGGACAGAGTAGAGAAAAATCAAAGAAACCTAAGAGTGAAATATATGACATCCACTTAGAAATAATAAACTTTGACATACAATAACTTTCATAGTAAACTAAAGTGAACCAGAGATCTTTGTTTTTTTAAATTGAATATGATCTTTCAGAAGATGATATGGAGTAAATCTATTATATCTTGTGCTTATGATTTTCTTAGTTCTTTTAATATTAAAAACATGATATATAAGTAAAAATTAAATAATGAACTTTACCATAATTAAAAAAATAACTTCTATTATGGGCTTGAAGAAAAACTAAGATTGAAGAATAGCATATAAAACAATAAACAATATACTTTGAATGAAAATATAACCTATCATTATATATCTATTTATATTAAAGTAATGCAAAAGAAAGCAAAGAATTGTATGCAAAAATGTACAAACATATTTAAGTCCCCAAAACAAGAAAATAAATGCTAATTAAAAATGATCAAACATTAACAACAATCTCATAAAAGGATACACAGTACTTAAATGAGCTCATAAAAATTACTGAATATCATTTGTTATCAAAGAATTACTGATTAAGTCAACCAGCTACTAATGCACATCTGTTGTGAGACCCTGAGTCTGATATAAGAATCAAAGAGAGATGAGTGAAAACACAGATCTTTTTCTTTAGCTTCTAAAAACTTTATTTTCTTTCTCACTTTATTTATTTATTTATTTATTTATTTATTTATTTATTTATTTATTTATTTATTTATTTTCCTTTGCTCAGGTGTCCAGAGAGCAGCTCACAACTACTCCACATCTCCTCCAGGAAGGAAGGAGATCCAGGAAGGATCACTGGCCAGTGATCCATGCTGAAGTTTGTTGCTGTCAAAGGAACAACTCCATTTGCTAGCTACTTTACACATGAGACCTTAACTAACCAGATCCAAGCAGCCTTCAGAGAGTTAAGGCTTTTAATGCTGACTGATACCAAGGCTGACCACCAGCCCATCAAAGACGTATCACAGGTCAACATGCTCATCATTGTTCTGTGTAACACACTCTCCCCTGTAGTATATGTATATTGCCATCTCAAGCAACAAGGGAGCTTACTTGGTGGGACAACAGGTATCTTATCTATGACTTGTGGGAAAGCAAAACATAACAGCTGATTTGGGATGCTTTGTAGTCATTTTTTTTAATTCATTGTTTTTAATTGCTGAGCAGAATTCCATTGTGTAAATATACATGGAAAATAACTGATATAATTGAAGCAATACATAAAAAAACATGTTAAGATTGACCATTTAATGGAAAGATTATACAGATAAGATGGTAGGCATAACAAATATTCCTAAGTTGATTGAAAGTGTAATTATAAACATTTTCTGATAAAACTGAAGATCTACAAGGAAAATATTTCTGATAAAACTCAAGACATAAATAGAACAATACGTTAAAGCTGACTATTTCATGAAAAATTATACAGATAAGATGGTAGGCATAAAAATATTACTAAATTGATTGAAAATAGAAGTAAAAACATTTTCTGATAAAATTGAAGATTTACATGGAAAATATCTCAGATAAAATTGAAGAAATTTATACAGATAAATTGGTAGGAATAAAAATATTACTAAGTTGATTGAAAGTAGAATTATAAATATTTTCTGAAAATATTGAAGATTTACATGGAAAATATCTCTGATAAAATTGAAAAAATATATGGAAAAACATTAAAATTGAAGATTATCATGGAAAATTGTACAGATAAAATGGTAGACATAAAAATATATCTAAGCTGATTGAAAGTGAAATTATAAACATTTTCTGATAAAATTGAAGATTTACATGGAAAATATCTTTTGTAAAATTGAAGAAATATATAAAAACATGTTAATATTGATTATTTCATGGAAAAATTATACAGATAAAATGGTAGGCATAAAAATATTCCTAAGTTGTTTAAAAGTGGAATTATAAACATTTTCTGATAAAATTGAAGATCTACAAGGAAAATATTTCTGAAAAAATTCAAGAAGTATATAGAGAAACATATTAAAACTGACTATTGCATGGAAAATTATACAGATAAAATGGAAGATATAAAAATGTTCCAAAGTTGATTGAAAATAAAATTATAGACATTGTCTGATAAAATTGAAGATTTACATAGAAAATATATCTGATAAAATTGAAGAAAAATATAGGAAAACGTTAAAATTGAAGATTATCCTGGACCATTATACCGATAAAATGGTAGGCATAAAAATATTCCTAAACTGATTGAAAGTGGAATTATAAACATTTTCTGACAAAATTGATGATTTACATGGAAAATATTTCTGATAAAATTTAAGAAATATATAACCCAATCACAAAAGAACACACATGGTATGCAGTCACTGATAAGGGGATATTGACCGAGAATCTCGGAATACCCTAGACACAATCCGCATATCAATAGATTTCTAAAAAGATGGTAGGAGAGACCCCTGGTCCTAGAAAGATTGGATGTAGGGGAACGCCAGGACAGAGTAACGAGAGGGGGTTGAATGGAGAAAAGAGGGAGGGAAGGGGGCTTATGGGACTTTCGGGGATGGAGGAAACGGGAAAGGGGAAGTGATTTGGAATGTAAATTAAAAAAATAAAATAAAATAAAATAAAAAAAAGAAATATATAGAAAAATGTTAAAATTAAAGATTATCATGGAAAATATTACAGTTAAAATGGTAGTTTTATCAGAAATATTTTCCTTGTAGATTTTCAGTTTTGTCAGAAAGTGTTTATAGTTCCACTTTCAATCAACATCGGAATATTTTTATGTCTACCATTTTATCTGTATAATGTTTTCTATGAAATAGTCAATCTTAATGTGTTTTTCTATATATTTCTTCAATTTTATCAGAGATATTTTCCATATATATTTACACAATGGAATACTACTCAGCAATCAAAAACAATGAATTTATGATATTCTTAGGCAAATGGAGAACAGGGGGAGTGAAGAAGGCTTATGGGACATTCGGGAAGGGGGGAACTGGGAAAGGGGAAATCATTTGTAATGTAAATTAAGAATATAGAAAATAAAAAAATTGAAGAGATATGTAGAAAAATGTTAAAATTAAAGATCATCATGGAAAATAATACAGTTAAAATGGTAGACATAAAGAACATTACTAAATTGAAAGAGGAATCACAAACATTTTCTGATAAAATTGAAGATTTACATGAAAAATATTTCTGTTAGACTATGTTTTTGGTTGGAGAATTGAGTCCATTGATGGTATAAGATATTAAGAAATAATGATTGTTGCTTTCTGTGATTGTTATTTTGATGTTATTTTTATGTTTGTGTGGTTACTTTCTTTTGGGTTTGTCGGAATTTATGTCGTTATTGATGTCCTCTAACAGCATCATGAGATGAGACTTTAAATCCAACTCTAGCTTTTCCGGTGTTTTGGGGTGTCTGGGGCTTGCTGTTGTGGGAGAACTGGGCTCTGCTGTTGTCAAGTAACCTTGATTTCTGTTGGTAAGGCTCTTGTGCTTGCCTTTCACCATGCGGTTATATATGGAGTTAATCTAGTTGTCTCTGTTTGGAGCTTGCCCCTCCTATGGGCCTGTAAGCCTGTGTCTGTACTCCTGGGAGACCAACTCTCTTGTGGCAGGGTCTGTGCACAGAAGGTTGTGAAGCTGTCTGGTTCTCTGAAGCAAATGGCAGTTAGAATGGAAGACTTCTGTCCCAGCAGCTCCACTGATCATATGCCCTGTGCTCTCTTAGCTGTACCCCTCCAGAGAGAAGGTAGAGATCTCACCTCCACACAGAGATGTGAAATCGCTGCTGGGAGATCACTCTCTTCTGTTGGACTAAGCACAGAAGGTTTTGGAGCTGCCTGGTTACCTGCTGCAGATGGCAGCAGGAAGGAAAGGCTCCTGTCCCAAAAGTAACACTGATATTATGCCTTGTGCACTCCTAGCTGTACCCTTCCAGAGAGAAGTTGGAGATCTCACCTCCACACTCAGAAGTGAAATAGCTGCTGGAAGACAACTCTTTCCTGGTTGGCTAAGCACAGAAGGCTATGGAGCTGTCTGGTTCCCTGCTGCAAATGGCAGTTCAAATATATTCTTTATTTACATTTAAAATGATTTTCCCTTTCCCTGTGTCCCCCCTCCCCAAAAGTCCCATAAGCCCTATTACCTCCCCCTGTTCCCCAGTCAACCCCTCCTGTTTCCCTGTCCTGGAATTCACCTACACTGCTTTATTGAGCCTTTACAGGGACAGGGTACTCTCCTTCCTTCTTGGGCATCATTTGATATGTCAATTGTTTCTTGGGTATTCCGAGCTTCTGGGCTAGTAGCCACTTATCAGCGAGTGCACAACATGTGTGTTTATTGTGATTGGGTCACCACACACAGGATGACATTCTCCAGTTCCACCCACTTGTCTAAGAATTTCATGAATTCATTGTTTTTAATAGCTGAGTAGTATTCCACAGTGTAAATATACGACATTTTCTGCATCGATTCCTCCTTTGAGGGACATGTGTGTTCTTTCCAGCTTTTGGCTATTATAAATAGAGCTGCAATGAACATAGTGGAGCATGTGTCCTTATTACATGCTGGAGAATCCTCTGGGTATATGCCCAAGAGTGGTATAGGAGGGTCCTCTGGTAGTAGTATGCCGAGTTTTCTGAGGAACTGTCAGACTGATTTCCAGAGTGGTTGTACCAGCTTGAAATTCCACCAGCAGTGGAGGAATGTTCCTTTTTCTCCACATCCTCCACAAAACCTTTCGTCTCCTGAGATTTTTACCTTAGCTATTCTGCCTGGTGTAGGGTAAAATCTCAGGGTTGTTTCGATTTGCATTTCCCTGATGACTAAGAATGTTGAACATTTCTTAAGGTATTTCTCAGGCATTTGATATTCCTCAGGCGAGAATTCTTTGTTTAGCTCTGTACTACATTCTTTAATAGGTTTCTTTGGCTTTCTGGAGTCTACCTTCTTGAGTTCTTGTATACCTTGGATATTAACCTTGTGTCAGATGTAGGGTTGGTAAAGATGTTTTCCCAATCTGTTGGTTGCCATTTAGTCCTTTTGACAGTGTTCTTTGTCTTACAGAAACTTTGAAATTTTATGAGGTCTAATTTGTCAACTCTTGATCTTAGAGCATAAACTGTTGGTGTTCTCTTCAGGATATTTTTCCCATGTGCTCAAGTCTCTTCCCCAGTTCCTTTTCTATTAATTTCAGTGTTTCTGGTTTTATGTGGTGGTCCTTGATCCACTTGGACTTGAGTTTAGTACAAGGAGATAAGAATGGATCAATTTTCATTCTTCTGCATGGTGACCTCCAGTTAAACCAGCACCATTTGTTGAAAAGGCCATCTTTTTCCCACTGTATGGTTGTAGCTCCTATGTCAAAGATCAGGTGACCATAGGTGTGTGGGTTCATTTCTGTGTCTTCTATTCTATTCCATTGATCTACCTTCCTGTCACTGTACAAATATCATGCAGTTTTTAAAAGTATTGCTCTGTAGTACTGCTTAAGGTCCAGGATACTGATTCCCCCAGAAGTTCTTTTACGGTTGAGGATAGTTTTTGAAATCCCAGGTTTTTAGTTATTCCTGATGAGTTTGAGAATTGCTCTTTTTAACTCTATGAAGAATTGAGTTGGGATATTGATGGAGATTGCATTGAATATGTAAATTGCATTTGGCAAGATAGCCATTTTTACTATATTAATCCTGCCAATCCATGAGCATGGCAAATTTTTCCATTTTCTGAGGTCTTCTTTGATTTCTTTCTTCAGAGACTTGAAGTTCTTGTCATATGGATCTTTCACTTGTTTGGTTAGAGTCACACCAAGATATTTTATATCATTTGTGTCTATTATACAGGGTGTCATTTCCCTAATTACTTTCTCTGCCTGTTTATCCTTTGAGTATAGGAAGGCTACTAATTTGCTTGAGTTAAATTTATATGCAGCCACTTTGCTGAAGTTGTTTATCAGCTGTAGGAGTTCTCTGTTGGACTTTTTTGGGTCGCTTAAGTATGCTATCATATCATCTGCAAATAGTGATAATTTGACTGCTTCCTTTCCAATTGTATCTCTTTGACCTCCTTTTGTAGTCTAATTGCTCTAGCTGGAACTTAGAGTACTATACTGAATAAATATGGAGAGAGAGAGCAGCCTTGTCGAATGTCTGATTTTAGTGGGATTGCTTCAAGTTTCTCTCCATTTAGCTTAATTTTGGCTACTGGTTTGCTGTATATTGCTTTTACTATGTTTAGGTATGAGCCTTGAATTCCTGTTCTTTCCAAGACCTTTAACGTGAATGGCTGCTAAGTTTTGTCAAATGCTTTTTTAGCATCTAATGAAATGACCATGTGGTTTTTTTCTTTGAGCTTGCATATGTAGTGGATTATGTCGATGGATTTCTGTATATTGAACAATCCCTGCATCACTGGGATGAAGCCTATTTGATTGTGGTGAATGATCGTTTTGAGGTGTTCTTGGATCCAGTTGGAAAGAATTTTATTGAGTATTTTTGCATTGATATTCATAAGGGAAATTGGTCTAAATTTCTCTTTCTTTGTTGGATCTCTGTGTGGTTTTGGTATCAATGAAATTGTGGATTCATAGAACGAGTGTGGTAGTGTTCCTTCTGTTTCTATTTTGTGGTATAGTTTGAAGAGTGTTGGTGTTAGGTCTTCTTTGAAGGTCTGATAGAAATCTGCAGTTAAGCCATCTGGTCCTGTGCTTTTTTTGAGGGGGGCAGACTGTCAGTGACCTCTTCTATTTCTTTAAGGGTTATGGGCCCATTTAGATGGTCGATCTGATCCTGATTAAACTTTGGTAGTTGTTATCTGTCTAGGAAATTGTCCTTTTCCTCCAGATTTTCCAGTTGTGTTGAGTATAGGCTTTTGCAGTAGGATCTGATGATTTTTTGAATTTCCTCTTTTTCTGTTGTTATATCTGCCTTTTCATTTCTGATTTTGTTAATTTGGATACTGTCTCTGTGTCTCTGGTTAGTCTGGCTAAGCGTTTATCTATCTTGTTGATTTTCTCAAAGGACCAGGTCCTAGTTTTGTTGGTTCTTTGTATGGTTCTACTTGTTTCTATTTGATTGATTTCAGTCCTGAGTTTGATGATTTCCTGCCTTCTACTCCTCTTGGGTGTATTAGTTTCTTTCTGTTCTAAACATTTCAGGCGTGCTGTTAAGCTGCTAGTGTATGCGCTCTCCAGCTTCATTTTGGAGGCCCTCAGAGCTGTGAGCTTTCCTCTTAGCACTGCTTTCATTGTGTCCCATAAATTTGAGTATATTGCACCTTCATTTTCAATAAATTCTAAAAAGGTTTTGATTTCTTTCCTTATTTCTTCCTTGACTAAGGTATTATTGAATACAGCATTGTTCAGCTTGTATGTGCCTATGGGCTTTCTGTTGTTTATGTTGCCATTGAAGACCTACCTTATTCCATAGTGATCTGATAGGAGGAATAGGATTAGTTCGATCTTATATTTGTTGAGGTCTGTTTTGTGGCCAATTATATGGTCAGTTTTGGAGAAGGTACCCATGAGGTGTTGATAAGAATGTATATTCCTTTGATTTAGGATGAAATGTTCTATAGATATCTATTAAATCCATTTGGTCCAAAACTTCTGTTAGTTTCACTGTGTCTCTGTTTAGTTTGTGTTTCTCTGATCAGTCCATTTAGGAGTGTGGGGTGTTGAAGTCACCCACAGTTATTGTGTGGGGTGTGATGTGTGCTTTAAGCTTTAGTAAAGTTTCTTTTATGAATAGGGTGCCCTTGTATTTGGAACATAGATGTTCAGCATTGAGAGTTCTTCCTGGTAGATTTTTCCTTTAATGTGTATAAAGTGTCCTTCTGTGTCTTTTTGGATGACTTTTGGTTGAAAGTTTATTTTATTGGATATTAGAATGACTTCTCCAACTTGTTTCCTGGGACCATTTGCTTGGAATACTGTTTTCCAGCCTTTTTCTGTGAGTTAGTGTTTGTCTTTGACACTGAGATGTGTTGCCTGTATGCAGGAAAATTTGGGGCCTGTTTATGTATCCAGTCTGTTAGTCTATGTCTTTTTATTGGGGAATTGAGTCCACTGATGTTAAAAGATATTAAAGAAAAGTGATTGTTGCTTCCTGTTATTTTTGATATAATTTTTATGTTTGTGTGGTTGTCTTCTTTTGGGTTTGTTGAGCGAAGATTGTTTCATTGCTTTTTCTACTGTGTAGTTTCCCTCCTTTTGTTGGTGTTTTCCACTCATTATCCTTTCAAGGGCTGGATTTGTGGAAATATACTGTGTAAATTTGTTTTTGTCATGAAATACCTTGGTTTCTCCATCTATGGTAATTGAGAGACTTGCTGGATATAGCAGTCTGGGTTGACATTTGGGTTCCCTTAGGGTCTGTATGACACTTGCCCAGGCTCTTCTGGCTTTCATATCTCTGGTGAGAAGTCCAGTGTAATTCTGGTAGGTCTACTTTTATATGTTACTTGACCTTTTTCCCTTACTGTTTTTAATATTCTTTCTTTGTTTAGTACATTTGGCGTTTTAACTATTATGTGACAGGAGGAATTTCTTTTCTGTTCAAATCTATTTGGAGTTCGGTAGGCTTCTTGTATGTTCATGGGCATCTCTTTCTTTAGGTTAGGGAAATTTTCTTCTATAATTTTGTTGAAGACATTACTGACCCTTTAAGTTGGAAATCTTCACTCTCTTCTATACCTATAATCCTTAGGTTTGGTCTTCACATTTTGTCCTGGGTTTCCTGGATATTTTGGGTCAGGAGTTTTTTACATTTTGCATTTTCTTTGATTGTTGAATCAATGCTTTCTATGGTATCTTTTGTGTCTGTAATTCTCTCTTCTATCTCTTGTATTCTGTTGTTGATGCTTAGATTCATGACTCCTGACTTCTTTCCTAGGTTTTCTATGCCCCGAGTTGTTTCCCTTTGTGAATTCTTTATTGCTTCTATCTCCATCTTTAGATCCTGGATTATTTTGTTTGATTCCTTCACCTGTTTTGTTGTGTTTTTCCTTAGTTCTTCAAGGGCTTCTCCCTGTTTATTTGTGTTCTCCTGTATTTCTTTAAGGGAGTTATTTATGTCCTTCTGGATGCCCTCCATCAGCATCATGAGCTATGATTTTTAAATCCAAATTTTGCTTTTCTGGTGTGTTGTGATATCCAGGACTTGCTGTTGTGGGAGAATTGGTTTCAGGTGGAGCCATATTGCCTTGATTTCTGTTAGTAACGTTTTTACGTTTGCCTTCTGCCATCTGGTTATCTCTGGTGTTAGTTGTTCCTGCTGTCACTGGCTGGTGCCTATCCCTCCTGTGTGTCTGCAGGCCTATCTCAGCACCCCTGGGTGACCAGCTTTCCCCTGGCACAGATTGCTGTCTGGCTGCCCAGCTCCTGGGTGTATATCAGTTCCTGGCAGTCCGAGTCCCAAGTGATCTTACACTCAGGTGTTCTCTGTGTTCCTGGGTGCAACAGCCTGCTCAGTCACTGGAGAAAAGATGTTGGCTTCACCTCTACTCAAGGGACTCAATACAGAGCAGATATCCCCCAGCAGACTAGGTGCACAGATGGTTGTGGAGGCGCTGCCCAGCTCCTGGGTGCAGGTGCAGCCCTGGTGGGGCGTGTCCCAAGTGATCTACTCAGGTGATCCCTGTGTACCTGTCTGCACAAGTCTACACAATCACAGGAGCAAAGATGGCGGTGCCTCACCTCTAAATGTGGGACTCCCTCTAATAGTCGGACTCACTGTAGGGCAGCTGTACCCTGGCAGTGTAGGTGCTCAGATGGCTGTGGCAGCACTTTCCAGCTCCTGGGTGCAGGTGGAGCCCTGGTAGGACATGTCCCAAGTGATCTTCTATTCGGGTGATCCCTGGGCAACTGTCTGAACCTGTCTACACAGTAACAGGAGCAAAGATTAAAATAATTATTTTGATAAAATATTTTTTAAATTATTTTTATGTGAATAATGAAAGACTTAACAGAGGTGACAGCTAAATAGAACAAAGTTTACTTTAAAATGTATTATATTTTTGCTTATTAATGCACTGAAGAGTACATAAAATATTTATGAATGCAAATATTTTCTTTTTTATTTGAGAATACAGCCACATTTTTTATCATTGGTTTATTACCCATTGATACATTCATATATCACTTAGTTACACAAAGAATAAAATATTGGAAATAAAAGTATAGCTCCACTAGCAGTCTTACATATAAAGAACATTTGTAAAAATACTGTATATACTAATGGTCTTTAAAAGTTCAAACGTGGAAAAGGAACGAAAACTTTTTGACTTGACAGAAAGATACCAAACTTGCTGTAGAGAGCATGCTCAATGAGAAGCTTAGTTGTTTAACTTTACTTTTTCAAACTGTGTTATTTACTCACAAAATTTATGTCAGTTTTCTCAAATAATACTCATTTCAACATCTACCTGTACTTCTCAAATACTTTAAATTCTTTAAATTCTCAAAGTAAATTCTTTTACTTTGTGTGTTACATTTTGTTGCATTTTAATAGAATACCGTTCTTTATGTTTAGATCAATTATAGAATAAAACAAGAAAAGAAGAAAGAAAATTCACCAAAGAGAGAGTTGCCCATAAACCCAGGGACAGTTCCTTTAATCTTTAACATCTTCCATTTGTGTTGTGTACTTTTAAGAGTTGAACAAACCTTATTAGTTGAAAAGAAAGCACCACTTTCTTTGGGTCTTTGATGATTCTTCTTCTAAGAAGAAGATATGAGATAGAGTTGAACAAATTTCAAAGTTCTATATTCACCACTAAACTCTCCTGCAGAGTATTCCTTCATTATACAAATTTCCTCTGTTCCACTCCCTGACATGGAAATTTCTGGTTTCTTTGGAGACTCAGTTGTGTCATGCAATATTTTTCTGAAAATTGTCTTATGTTTTCTGAAAATGTCTATTTAGCTGTCACCTCTGTTAAGTCTTTCATTATTCACATAAAAATAATTTAAAAAATATTTTATCAAAATAATTATTTTAATCTTTGCTCCTGTTACTGTGTAGACAGGTTCAGACAGTTGCCCAGGGATCACCCGAATAGAAGATCACTTGGGACATGTCCTACCAGGGCTCCACCTGCACCCAGGAGCTGGAAAGTGCTGCCACAGCCATCTGAGCACCTACACTGCCAGGGTACAGCTGCCCTACAGTGAGTCCGACTATTAGAGGGAGTCCCACATTTAGAGGTGAGGCACCGCCATCTTTGCTCCTGTGATTGTGTAGACTTGAAAGGATGTTTTTACTGAAACAAATACGTGGTAGGATGTTTTTCTGAGAACAGATACTTGATAGAACACGTGATGCTTCAAAAGGATATAAGTATAATCCAACAGACAGTAGATGGTGCTGTGTGGCATTAGATTGTCTTGACACTCTCTGCTGATCTTCACTGAGCTTTACTGACTCTGGTCTTCACTGAAAATGCTATGCCATTGGTTCCCCTTGCCTTCTTCATTTATTATCAATTGCTGCGACTTTGTAGAGAGAAAACACACTAATATCTCATGATATTCGAGAAGCTTCATGCCTTGTTTATAGGGCCAGGCCAATTGACAGAGCCGTTGAGTTTCTTCAAAACTGCCCTTGCTAATTCATGAATAGTGTTTGCAAATGGATGGAGATACTGCTACTGATTCATGTGAACTGAACTGCTAATATCTGGGAAATAAAGATTAGAATTACCCAAAAGATCTATTTCTAATCAGGTCACATCCTGTTTTGACCTATTAATCTTTCCTTTGGACTACCTCTGGAGGGTGGTGGGCTAGAAGGGAGATTAAAAAGTTTAAGAATCCTTATTAAAGTTGGTTCTGAAAAATCTAAGCCTACAACACTCCATGCCTCCCTACAGCTTTATAGTAATTGCCCAGAAAGTATTACATTGCCATATGTTTACAGAATATGATATAGTTAGAATTTTACAGTATATAGGATTTCAGGTTGCCTTCTCTTAAATATTTTAATGTATTTCAATTTTTTCCCAAGTAATTTCATGGTTTGATACTCTTGAAAATAATGTTGATGTTTCTCTGCAACAGTATTACTATATCAAAATGTAAACCACTGATGCAATAATATTGGAGATGAGGCCTTCTGGAAGCTGTTGGGTTTTACAAGGTCATGAGCCTAGGACCCCCAATTAGAATTAGTCTTCTTAGGGAAAGCAGAAAACAGAGCCCTTTCACTCTTTGTATACACAGAGTAAAGAAGAGCAGTGTTCATCAGTATAACCAAGGATCTTGTACCAGATGGTGACCTTCTGTCAACCAAGCTGTTCAACAAAACACTTATTTTTATTGCTGGAATATATCCCCTTATATAGATGTACATTAATTTGTTTATTTCTTCACTCATAACAAGAGCCCTACCAACAGAAATCAAGGCTACTTGGCAACATCAGAGCACAGTTCTCCCACCACAACAAGTCCCGGAAAAGCAAGGGTTGGATTTAAAGTCTCATCTCACGATGCTGTTAGAGGACATCAAGAAGGACATAAATAACTCCCTAAAAGAAATACAGGAGAACATGGTTCAAATCGTCAAAGTCTTTAAAGAGGAAACATAAAAATCCCTTAAAGAAATACAAGAGAGCATTGGTGAACAGGTAGAGGCCCTTAAAGAGGAAACACAAAAATTCCTTAAAGAACTACAGTAGAACACAAACAAACAAGTGAAGGAACTGTACAAAACCATCCATGATCTAAAAATGGAAGTAGAAACAATAAAGAAATTACAAATTGAGACATCTCTAGAGATAGAAAATCTTGGAAAGAATTCAGGAGTCATAGATGCAAGCATCAACAACTGAATACAAGTGATAGAGGAAAGAATCTGAGGGGCTGAAGGTACCATAGAGAACATTGACTCAACATTTATAGAAAATGCAAAATGCAAAAAGCCCCCAAGCTAAAACATCCAGGAAATCCAGGACTCAATGAGAAGATCAAACCTAAGGATTATAGGTGTAGAAGAGAGCGAAGATTTCCAACTTAAACGGCGAGTAAATATCTTCAACAAAATTATAGAAGAAAACTTCCCTAACCTAAAGAAAGAGATGTTCATGAACATACAAGAAGCCTACAGAACTCCAAACAGACTGGACCAGTCCAGAAATTCTTCCAGTTACATAATAATCAAAACATCAAATGCACTAAACAAAGAAAGATTATTAAAAGCAGTAAGGGAAAAAGGTCAAGTAACCTATAAAAGAAGGCCTATCAGAATTACACTGGACTTATCACCTGAGATGATGAAAGTTAGAAGATCCTGGGTGAATCTCATACAGACCCTAAGAGAATGCAAATGCCAACCCAAATTACTATAACCAGCAAAACTCTCAATTACCGTAGATGGAGAAAACAAGATATTCCATGATAAAACCAAATTTACACAATATCTTTCCATAAATCCAGCCCTACAAAAGATAATAGATGGAAAACAGCAACACGAGGAGGGAAACTAGAGGTTGTTTTTTTTCTTTTTTTTTAAAGGTAACTAATGATTTATTATAGATGCTAGGACAGAAGATAAATATCACTTAAACCTTAGTTATGTTTTTTATTTACTTTCTATATTCTTTATTTACATTCCAAATGATTTTCCCTTTCCCAGTTCCCCCCTCCCCGAAAAGTCCCATAAGCCCTCTTCCCTCTGCCTGTTCCTCATTTGCCTAAGAATTTCATGAATTCATTGTTTTTAATTGCTGAGTAGTATTCCATTATGTAAATATACATGGAAAATATCTCTGATAAAATTGAAGCCTAGAGGTTTTATTAAACAGTCTTTTGTCCTTCATTTCTTCTTCCATCATATTGACCTCTCTCCCTCCTCCTCCTCAGTTGGAGCCTCCTCAACAATTTTCAGTTTCTCTCTTCATATCTACTGTATTTGATTTATTCTCAAGTCTCTTTTGTCCAGTTATGGCTCCATTTTATTTTCTTTACTCTATAGCTGTGTAATCACATGTGAAGATTTGAAACTAGGAGCTGCATAGAAGAGAAATATGTCTTTCTGGTTCTTGGTTTTGCCATTCAACACAATATTTTTGGTACATTCATTTACCTGCAAGCATCATAATTTATATTTTGCCTTATAGATGAACAGTGCTCCATTGTAAGTATATAAAATCATTTCATTTTATATTCACCTAGTGAAGTATATCTAGATCACTTACATTTCTTTCTTTCTTCTTTTTTTATTAGATATTTTCTTTATTTACATTTCAAATGTTATCACCTTTCCTGGTTCCCACCCGAAAACCCCCTTTCTGATCTCCCCTACCCCTGCTCACCAACCCACCCTCTTCTGCTTCTCTGTCCTGGCATTATCCTACACTGGGGCATTGAGTCTTCTCAGGATCAAGGGTCTCTCCTCCCTTTGATGTCCAACAAGGCCATCCTCTGATAGATATGCAGCTGGAGCCATGGGTTCCTCTATTTGTTCTCTTTGGTTGGTGGTTTAGTAACTGGGAGCTCTGGTTGGTTCATATTGTTGTTCCTTCTATGGGGATGAAAGCCTCTCAGGAGACAGCTATATCAGGCTCTTGTCAGCAAGCACTTGTTGGCATCCACAACAGTGTCTGGGTATGGTGACAGTATATGGGAAGGATCCCCAGGTGGGGCAGTCACTGGATGGTCTTTCTTTCAGTTTCTGCTCCACACTTTGTCTCTGTATCCCTTCTCTCAGGGTGGTGTATTCTATGGCTTTTTTTCTTGTTTATTTATTTATTGTTTATTTATTTATTGAGAAAGGAAGTAAAAACATTTTATGATAAAATTGAAGATTTACATGGAAAATATTTCTGACAAAATTGAAGAAATATATAGAAAAACACATTTAGATTGACAATTTTCATGGAAAATTAAAGAGTAAAATGGTGATTTACATTTTCTTAATGCTAAGGATGTGAACACTTTTAAAAGTATGTAACCGTTTTCATATTTCTGATGATGACTCTTTAGGTAACTATCCCATTTTAATTGGGTTGTTTCTTTGACTCTTTGCTTCTTGCGTTCTTTGTGTAATCTGGATATCAATCCTTTGTCAGTTGTATATCTGACAAAGATTCTCATTGTTTTGGTTTATATTTTACTCAATTGATTGTTATTTTAGCTGTACAGAGAAACCTTTTTAGTATTATGTGGTCCTATTTTTTAGTTGTAGGCACTAATTCCTGGGCAAATGGAGTTTGTGCTCAAAAAGTCCTTTCCTACACCTGTGTCTTAAAGAGTACTGCCCTTGTTTCTAGCAGATTTAGTGTTTCATGTTTCAAATTGAGGTCTACCTCAATCAATTTTTTTTTCTGGTGCAGGATTTGGACATCCAGTTTCTCTAGCATCCTTTACTGGAGGTGCTCTTTTCTTTAGAATATTTATGTTGCTGTTGCCTCTCTGAAATATGAAATGACTCTAGTTAAAAATACTCATACTTAGCACTTCTACTTCATTAAATTGATCTATGTGGTTGTATTCATTCTAGTATTATGTGGTTTTTATATTGATGTCTGGAATATATACACCCCTCCGATATTCTCCTTCCTTAGGTTTGCTTTGGCTATCACAGGTCTTTTCTCATTCTATATATATTTTAGGATTTTCCCCCTATTTTTATGAAAAATGTTGTGAGAATTTTGATTGGTATTCCATTGTAATCAATTGTAAATTGATTTTGGTAGGTTGGTCATTTTCACATAATTGATTCTACTGAAACTTGAACATAAGATGCTTTCCTATTTTCTAGAGTTTTTCCTCTGTTTATTTCTCAAGAGATTTCAAGTTTTCATTTTAGATGTTTTTTTATACTCATGGTTTGTTTCAGATCAAGATGTTTTACTGTCTTTGCTGTTATTTTAAACGATATTGTCTCATTATAATTTTCTCAGTGTACTTACTACTGTTGTAGAATAGCTGCTAGGTTTAGGCAGGTCAATTTGTTTTTTGCTACTTTGCTGAAGTTGTTGCTTCTTTTTCTTTGTAGAAGTTTTCTGCTGGAGTTTGGAGATCTCAGAAATAATATATCTTTTAAGAATACAGATAATCTGATGCTTTTCTTTTCCTGCATGCATTTCTACAATGTTCTCCTCTTACTTTAATTTTACTATAATGCTGGATAGTGCTTCCAGCATTATATTGAAGAGAAAGTATTAAGTTATTTTTTAACCATATATTATTTAATTACAAATTTTAATTCACACCATTTTTCTTGACATTTATATTCTTTTTTTTATTTTCTAAGTTTTTTTATTTGCATTCCAAATGATTTCCCCTTTCCCATTTCCTCCCTCCCCGAAAGTCCCATAAGCCCCCTTCCCTCCCTCTGTTCCCCATTCAACCCCCTCTCACTTCTCTGTCCTGGTATTCCCCTAAATCAAGTCTTTCGAGGACCAGGGGTCTTTCCTTCCATCTTCTTGGAAATCTATTGATGTGCAAATTGTGTCTAGGGTATTCCGAGATTCTGGGTTAATATCCCCTTATCAGTGACTGCATACCATGTGTGTTCTTTTGTGATTGGATTACCTCACTAAGGATGATATTTTCAAGTTCTGACCATTTGCCTAGGAATTACGTGAAGTCATTGTTTTTAATTGCAGAGTAGTATTCCATTGTGTAAATATACCACATCTTCTGAATCCACTCCTCCGTTGAGGGACATCTGGGTTCTTTCCAGCTTCTGACAATTACAAATAAGGCTGCTATGAACATAGTGGAACTTGTGTCCTTATTGCATGCAGGGGAAGCCTCTAGGTATATGCCCAGGAGTGGTATAACAGGATCCTCCAGGAGTGTCTTGCCCAGTTTTCTGAGGAACCGCCAGACTGCTTTCCAGAGTGGTTGTACCAGCTTGCAATCCCACCAGCAGTGGAGGAGTGTTCCTCTTTCTCCACATCCTTGCTAACAACTACTGTCTCCTGTGTTTTTGATCTTAGCCATTCTGACTAGTGTGAGATGGAGTCTCAGGGTTGTTTTGATTTGCATTTCCCTAATGACTAAGGATGATAAACATCTCTTTAGGTGCTTCTCAGCCATTAGATATTCTTCAGGTGAGAACTCTTTGTTTAGCTCTGTACTCCATTTTTTAATAGGATTATTTGGCTCTCTGGAGTCTAACTTCTTGAGTTCTTTGTATATATGGGATATTAGCCCTCTGTTGGATGTAGGGTTGGTAAAGATCATTTCCCAGTTTGTTGGTTGCCGCTTTTTCCTTTTGACAGTGTCCTTTGCCTTACAGAAACTTTGTAATTTTATGAGGTCCCATTTGTCAATTCTTGATCTTAGAGCATAAACTTTTGGAGTTCTGTTCAGGAAATTCTCCCCTGTGCCCACATGTTCAAGGTTCTTCCCTAGTTTCCTTTCTATTAGTTTCAGTGTGTCTGGTTTTATGTGGAGGTCCTTGATCCACTTGGAATTGAGCTTAGTGCAAGGAGGTAAGAATGGATCAATTTGCATTCTTCTGCATGTTGACTTCCAGTTGAACCAGCACCATTTGTTGATAAGGCTATCTTTTTTCCACTGGATGGTTTTAGCTCCTTTGTCAAAGATCAAATGACAATAGGAGTGTGGATTCATTTCTGGGTCTTCAATTCTGTTCCATTGATCTACATGCTTGTCACTGTACCAATAAAAACAATGCTATTTTTTCTGAAGCTTACATTCAAGAACCATACAGTAAATCCCTCCCCACCTGACCAAGAAAAAACACTTCAATGTGTATTTTCTTTTATCTCTTTATAAACAAATTAACTATATTAGGTAAATATCAGGCCATGGGCTTTTATCTGGTATCAAATTATATTTAGTTTGTCAAACATGTTCGTTCTTTATGTCAGTACTTTGATATGTTTATTGCTACAGTCCTATAGTATAACTTGAAATAGTGATATCTGCAGCAGTATTTTACTGTTCAGGTTTGGCTTAGATATCCAGAGTATATTCTGTTCTCATATGAATTTGGAGACTCAGTTTTTTAATTTCTAGGAAGAATTGTTTTGGGACTTTGATGGATATTGTATTGCCTTTAGCAGCATGGTAATTTTTATAATATTAATCCTACAAATCCTTGAGAATAGATGTCTTTCCATCCTCTGGTATCTTCTTTAGTTTCTTTTTTGTTTCATTCTTCGTTGTCTTAAGGATATTTTTGAATTAGTTTTTGTACTTCTTAGATAGCATTATCCAAACATGTTTTATTTTGATGTTAATGTAAGTGGGATTGTTCCCCGGGTTTCTTTCTCAGTGTGGTTTCAGTTAGTATACAGGAAAAGTACAGATTTTTCAGGTTTTGGTGTATTTCTCTGTGTGTGTGTGTGTGTGTGTGTGTGTGTGTGTGTGTGTGTGTGTATGTAATTTTATATTCTTCTACTTTGTCAAATGTAGTTATAGCCCACCTCTATACAAATGATAAACATTCTGAACAAGAAATTAGTGAAACAACATCCTTCACAAAAGCCACAGAAAACATAAAGTGTCTTGGTGCAACTCTAACCAAGTAAGAGAAAAAACTGTGAAAAGAGAATAAGACCTTTAATTCTTTGAAGAAAGCAATTGAAGAATATATCAGAAGATGAAAATATTCATGGATTGGTAGGATTGACATAGTAAAATGGCCATCATACAAAAGTAATCTATGAATTTAATGCAATTCCCATAAAAATTTCTGTACAATTTTTTTCAGACATTAAAAGTACAAAACTCAACATCTTATGAAAAAACAATTGATGATATCTATAACAATCCTATAGAGTGTTTTAGAAATTCTGGAGGTATTAGCATCCAGATTTCCAACTGTCATACAGATAACTAGCAATAAAACCCACATGGTTTTGGCATAAATATTAACAGGTTGATCAAGGGAATCAAATTGAGGATACTGAATTAAATCTATTTATGAATTTATGCTTGTCTTTTGTTCTAGATATTTCATGTGTGCTGATAACTTACTAATATGATATTTCTCCAATTTGTTTATTGAGGTACTTAGTGCTATGAACTTTCCCATTTGAACTGCATTCATTGTGTTTCATAAATTTGGGTGCTTTTTATTTGTTTTAGCAACTTTTACATTTTTGTCTTAGATTCTGTCTCAACCCATTTTTCATTTAATAGTGACCTGTTTAGTTTCCATGAGTTTGTAAGCTTTCTATTGTATCTGTTATTGTTGATGTTCAGATTAAACATGTGACTGTCAGATAGGATGCAGGGTGTTGTTTCAATTTTCCTATATCTGTTGAAACTTGCTTTGTGTCTGAGAACGTGGTCAGTTTTAAAAAAAAGTTATACAAAGTACTGAGAAGAAGATAGCCTTTTATGTTTAAGTGAAATATTCTGTAAACATGTTAGGTCCATTTGGTATATGATTTTTAGTAGTATTCATTATTTCCCTTTTTAGTATTAATTTGAACGACCTGCCTATCGGCCAGAGTTGGGTACTAATGTTTTATGATATTAGTGTGTAATGGTAAATATATGATTTAATCTATAGCAGTGTTTCTTTTATAAACTTGTGTGCCCTTGTGTTCATGTATAGATGTTAATATTTGAAATATTCTTTTGGTGGTATTTTTCCTCTGATGAGTATTCAGTGTCTTTCCATATCTATTCTAGTTAGTTTGGGATGAATATATTTTATAATATATGAAAATGACTGTGCTGGATTGCTTCCTAGGTCTGTTTGATTGGAATACTTTTTTTCTCTCCTTTGCCTCGAGATGATAACTAACTTAAGATGTGTTTCTTGAGTCAAAGGATGACTCCTGTTTTCACACACATTATGTTTATCAGTCTTCTTATTTGGAAATTCTTGCTAGATATCAAGGTGCAGTGTTTGTTGTTGATTTGTGACATTTTGCTCTTGTGGTGTATAGTTTTATTTTTCCACATTTTGATTTGCTGGTCAGAGATCATTCATTGCTTTTTCTTGTGTGTGGTTAACCTCTTCTAATCAAAGTTTGCCTTCTAGAGCTTTCTGTAAGGGTGGATTTAGATAGATATGGTGAATTTGGTTTTATCTTATGATCTCTTTTTCTCCATATATTTTGATTGAAATTTCCGCTGGGCCTAGATTGACATTTGTGGTCTCTTTGGGTTTATAGAACATCTGCCCAGGCGTTTCTAATTTTAAAAGTCTACATTGAGAAAGCAAGTATTTTTCTAGTAGTTCCGCCTTTATATGTTACTTGGCCTTTTTCCCTTGAAGCTTTTCATATTCTTTCTTTGTTCTATATATTTAATTTTTTCATTTTTTTTCATGCTCTGGGGAATTTCTTTTCTAGACTAGTCCATTTTTTGTTCTGTTTGCTCCCTGTACCTTGATAAGCACATCTTTCTTTAGGTTAGGGAAATTTTTCTTCTATATTTTTGTTGGAAACATTTACTGTTTTTCCCCCTGAATTTATTCTCCTTCTATTTTTTCTATTCTTAAGATTTGGTGTTCTCATCCTGTCTCTCATTTCTGGATATTTTGTGCCTGATGATTTTAGACATTTTCTCTAACCAAGATATTCATTTCTTCTATCTTTTCTTCATTGCCTGAGATTCTCTATTTCATCTCATGTTTCTGTTGGTGAGACTTGCCTCTGAGTAACTTATTTAAGCTCCTACATTTTTCATTTCCAGATTTCCTTCAGTTTGGGTTTTCTTTATTTATTCTATTTCCATATTCAGGTCTTGAACTGTTTTATAAATTTCTTTCCACCATTTGATTTTTCATAGTTTTCTTTAACATATTCCTTATGGACTTCTATCATAATCAGATAATAATTCATAATAAAGTCTAAGTTACATTCTTTGTCATGTGTTTTAGTTATATTGCATTTGTTTAGTGTCTTCTGTTGGAAGGGTTGTTGGCTTCCAGTGGGAACAATTCTCTTGACTTTTATTGATTGTGTTTTTACCCTGACATCTAGGTATTTGGGTTTGGGAATACTGTAATGCTAGGTTCTGTCTATGTTAAGCAGATTGTTTGTTCCTTGGGTTCTGTTGTCTTCTATCATTTTAGGAAAGTATGGTGGTTGTGTTTTGCCTAATAAAGAATGCTTTTGGGATTCTGCTAAGTGTGGCCACTGGAAGTTCTAGGTACAATATGTTTCTGGCTATGGGAAACTGATTCCTAGTAATGCAGATTGGCTTAATGGGGAGGTGCAGCAATGAGGGGCTTATCCAGTAGGGATGATAGCAGGGGGTTCTACTAGGATTTGCTCAATCCTCTGGGAATGGTGGTTGAGAATAAGAAGAGTCTCCAGAAAATAGACTGGTATAGAGGTGGGGAACAGGCTGGGGATCCAATTTAGAGGAAAGGAGAGTGCTTGAGGATATGAAACTTGCCTCCCTGCTTTGTTGTCCTACCTGCTTCTCTTTCGGTCACAGTTAGAAAGTTCCTGGCAATGCCTCCTGGAATTTGGGCCTGAAACAAATGGATAAGTGGATAGGAAAAAAATTTGAAAGAGAAGATCTATGTGGCCTGCTGGAAATGAAGGCAGTAATCTTTAGTTTTACTTCTAATCATACTGTGTGATAATATGTTTCCATATGATTTTCATATAACCTTTATTTGGTATCTCCTCCTTACCCCTTGATTTCTGCCATAATGTAGCACTCCTTCTTGTTTACACCATTCAACATCAAATGCCTTAATTTGGGTTTCTATTGCTGTGACAAGACACCATAACCATAACAAAAATTGTAAAAAGAAACATTTAATTGTGATCGGCTTACCCTTTAGAGGTTTGATCCATTGTCATCACAGTGGTAAGCATACAGCTTGCAGACAGGCCTGTTGCTGGAGAAGTAGGTGAGAGTTCAGTATTCAGATATGGGGCAGCATGGAGAGAGAGTGATGGTGGGCCTCGCTTGAGCATCTGAAACCTCAAAGCCCAGTGAGATACTTCCTCCAATAAAGCTATACCAACTCCAACAAAACCACATTTCTTAATGATGCCACTCCTTATGAGCCTATGGAAGTCATTTTCCTTCAAACCTTCACCTCAAGTAGTCTATACCACTGCTTTCATTTCTTTCTTTGTTTCTTCATATTCTATGAGTTACTGGTTATGGAACTCCAGGTGTCTCCAACACAACACAGCTAACATCATTGGTTACTTATCACAACCATACATTAAGACTCTATCATTGATGATATCACATTCTTTGGGTACATGGTATAGAGGTATTTCCTTTTGTTATTTTGCTCCATTGTCATATGTCAGTTCCTTCGAAAAATTTATGTTACTGTGGACCTAGAATGCCCTTAACCTTTTTTTAAGGAGATTAATTTTAACTGGGCAACAGTGAATGTAAAGATTCATAACTGGCCAAAGCTATGAGAATAAGAAACTAAACTGAGTGCTCAGCCATAAACAGGACATCTTTGTATCGCTATTAAACCCCCTTCTACAAAGTCTCATGAAACATCACATAAAAGGAGGAGTAAAGAGCCTAAGAATGCATATATGGGAGAAACATTCTTCCAAATATGGTATTTTGGGCAAGACATTGCTATAAAGTCCATGAATTATAAATGGTGTTCTTAACTGCACACAATCTGCACAAAAATAATATAGCCAAAATTCTGCCAGGGATAAAGGAGGTACTTATTACTGAGAAGTTATTAGTAGTTAAAGCTACTAAGAGAGAGAGAATCATTATTTTTTGTTTGTTTTCTTGCTTTTGTATGATCTGGATTGTTTGAATGTTCCAGTTCATGCCTCTATACTCATCAACACATAGAGACCACTAATAGGTCTTGGTAGGTTATCAAACAGTGACAACAACAACAACAATAATAATAACAACAACAACAATAAACACAAATGAAATGAAGTTACGAGGGAGTCATGTTATAGTTGCTGTGGTGGGCATTAGAGGGAGGAAATGGGGATGCTGATTCAAAAATGTTTCAGTGTATAATGGTATAAAGAAAAAAAGGAAAAGTACAAGAAGCAAAAGCATATTTTCTTCATATTATTTCATGGCAAATTTAAGTACTTTCAATATATTCTAGCTAAAAAGATAATTGAATTAAATTTATGCCATCTGTTTAGTCATCTCTCATTTTAATGGAATTAGCTAGAAATATGTGTTCCTAGCAGATAATCACATCTATGTAATTCATTTTTTGCTATTTGCTACAGACCTGCCTGCTAGAAACTTGATTTTTGTTCCTCTTTTTGCATTTAGACTGGCTGTTATGTGTTGCTTCCAGGGTAGCTGCACCAAGCTATCTTTCTTTGCACATAAGCTTCCTAATGTCTTATTGAGTGACTCTATCAAATAACCCCCTTCTTGGTTCAGCTACGTATCCTTCCCACAGTGCAGCTACTTTTAGATTTCCATATCACAGAGAGTGCTGTTCTTAATATTTTGTACTTTCAGTGAATTATTTCTCGACTTTGCCTTTAAAACTGGAAGATTTAAGTGACTTTGTTAATAGATGAAGAAGTAACCAGGGTGGTGTTATTTGGCTGTGACAAGATACAATTTATTCATAGGACACCTGAAATATATTTTTCATTGCTTTCATTTGTAACTATATCATGCACTTCAGAAGTATTTTGGTCACTGATAGATAACATATGCCATGAATGAGGTTGGAAAAATCCCTTCCTTTTCTTAGTATCATAGCTATTGTCACAGAGCCATATACTACTTTCATGCTTGTTATGATGCAATGTAAGCAAAACAATAGTATATACTACTCAGAAAGGGTAGTGCAAAGTATTTGTAGAATGATAAAATTATTGAATTGCATACTTTGAATTTATCTTGATGATAAACATCCTACATGCAAAATATGATGTAATTGTTTACAGAGTGAACATTCTGACTACAGACAGTCTGTCCTGGGACCATGTTTGTGTCTAGGAAGCCCTGAGCTCTCGTGTGTAAATAGACACAACCTACAGCTTCTCCCTGCTTCTAAGATGATTTTTACTGATATAATGTAACTGTCCATGCCACTGATGGAGCTTTGCTTCCAAGAAATATTAGCCTTTTTCTTCTGACTATTCTTGTTCCATTTTATTAAAATGTTTCTTCAGTTTATTTGTGTGTGTGTGTGTGTGTGTGTGTGTGTGTGTGCATTTAATTGTGAACTCAGGCATGTAGAGAGCTAAGGAAAACCTGTAGGAGTCAATTCTTTCCATTCTGTGGGTTCCTAGGATTGAAGTCAGGTCATCAGTCTTGGAAGCAAAGTCTCTTTATTCATTGAATCATTTTTCCAGACCTCCTTGCTGCTTAATAATTCAAATTCTCATTGTGTGTATAAGTATAATTTTGAATCTCATTCTACTTCCTTAGATATAAACTTTCTCTGTGATAATAAATTTTCAGATGAATAACATAAAACAAATTGGCATTACCTGATCTTATCGGTTCCTCATGCCCTCTGTAAACTATGCCTGCCCTGGTCTCCTAAGCAAAGACTTCAACCTCACAGCTCTGTGGAGAACCCAGTATTTATAATGTTTTCTGGGACTCTTGCTCACTGGGAAGCCAGTAACTCCTGCCCTTTTCTGGACCACTTCCTGTGGTTGATGCCCTTTTCTTATTGGGTTAACTGTCAGACTTCTGCCATTATCTTCACTCATCTGTACTCCAGGGACAGTCCTACTATGCAGGAACATCCACTTCCAGGTTTCAAGCTGTTCATTCTTCTATGAGCATTTATGTGACCCCTGCACAGTCAACTGGGTCACACGTTTAATGGTACATTTTGTTCCATTAAATTGAACTTTTCAGACTCCTCACTAATAATGATTTCGTTTCTCTGTATTATCCCAGCTGACTAGGCAGGTCACAGTCCTGTTGTGTGTAAGAAGCAGGCTGCCCATTTCAACATCCATTACTGGCTTTGAAAATGAGAGGTCTGAGCAGATCATTTTATAAATAGGGCAGATTTTCTCCTCAGTTGCATTATCACAACTTTCTTCATACTGGAGATGAACATACTTCTTCTTATGCCCCAAATCTTCAGGGTTCTTTTAGCTGAAATTAATTCCAACCATCCTGACATTTCACTACCTATTATCTGCATCATAAAGTATTTTATGGTATATCTCATCCTGGACTATTTATAGAACTGTCAGCAGGACTAAAAATTTTGGTGTATCTTACTGTTCAATATGTGATCAATAAATATGAATAATAAGCTTTAAAAAGTAGTTAAGGTCTGTTAGAAAAGTGAGATGGTAAGGAGAGCATGAGGAAGCTGTATTTATGAAGATAAAATATATAACACATTTGCCTTTTATAAATAAAACCAAGGATTACCAAAGAATTTGGTGTTGGCTAAATGCTGAGACCACAGACATGAGCTAAAAATGTTTCAGGGGAGTTTGTCAACATGGATCTCTGACTGAATTTGTATCTCTATGTATAAATAAACACAAGACACAGTTCAACATGTGTATGTATGTTTGAACTTTAGAGCCACTCAGTATTATAGAAATAGTTCTCCACATAAGCCAAAAGCTTGGAATCTAGAAATGGATGAGCTTGTTTTCGTTGGGTTGAATATGAAGATCAGGGAAGTAAGCATTATACCCGAAGCCTGGCATCTCCTCAGCTCCCCAGAGCTGCCTCTCTCACAGACTACTCTTGTGATAGGTGGTTCTAGCTCACCAAACTGTGGCCATCCTGAGTTGAGGTCTGCGTTAAGTATAAGACACATGCTGCCTATCAGAGACAGAAAAACAAGGATTCTTTTAAAAAGTCATTGAATTTTACTTTGCTCACATGTTGAACAGCTAACATTTTAATAGATTAAATAAAATATTAAAACTGACCTTACTACTCCTTTGTATTTTATTTTCATCTTTATGCTCTTACAAGGGTCTTACAAATATTAGGTCAATATGCCTCCAATTCCCATGTAATTAATTCATTTTATTAGTTCCTTGAGAATTACAAACAATGAGGTTTTACCATATTCACTCCCCCTTCAACTCTACCAGATCAACCTCACCTCTCTACCCACCCAGAATCATGTGTTCTTGCAATGTATGTCATATTTCCACTGGATGAAGCTGATCAGAATATGAGGTACTTGTAGGAATTCAAGAGTTAAGTCAGAACAAATACATCAAGGGTATTGACTCCCCACTAAGTAACACACAAGACTTGCCAGGTGGGCTGGAATTCATTGATTTTTGAGTAGAGGAATAAAACAGAATACCAGGAAAGATTAATCTACTGGCAGGGGCATATTTCAATTCCCAGTTCCTTATTCATGATAAAATGTTGTTCTAAACCCTAATGATAATTCATTTCATAGCTGTTGAAATTTTGCCAAAGGGAGGGAAATGATTTGTGTCACTTGCTTATTTACTCATTTTCAGATAGATCTGGGGGTAGATTAATACTGCACATTTCTTCCTTTGGAAACCTTGTTATCTTCCTCCAAATTGCTCATGTCGCTATAATTGCAGAGTGAGTTCTTTCCAATAAATCTTGCCCAGTTGTCGGAAAGGAAATTGATTTTGATGCTTTCTCCACTTGTGCTAGCTGCCCATAGACATACCTGTATCCAACATGTATAAAAGAATTCTCTGGAGCAAGTTCCTTGCAGTTCCTGCACACAGAGCACAATAGCTTTAAAATTTCCAAAATCACTGTGCAGATTTCTCCAGACTTTGAACTCTTTTCTGAGATGAAGCATTAGGTCATTCACATTTCAATATCCCTATGGCAAACTTTAATTTGAGCAGTACTGGTGAGCTTAATCTGACTGTCCCAAGCTTTAAATTTAAATGATTGATTTACACATTTTAACCAGTCTTTGCCATTTGCTTCCTTTTTAGCATTTTGTGAGTTTTGTTTGTTTTGTGTTACATGAAGGTGTGTCTACCTCTGATCCATTCAGTGCAAGCAAGGTCTAATTTCATTTTATCATGCTGTTTCTTCTTATAAATAAGCAGAGTTGTCTCAATAACTTCTAGATATATTCCAATATGGTTGAACAAACTTCATTAAACTGTTCCTATGTCAGAGTGATATTTAAAATGATTATTATAGGGGATAACTCACATCAGGTGCTGGATATACTTACCAGTACTTTTATTTCCTTCACGTTCATAATTTTGCTGACATAAGATATGCAAATAGCTCACAAAGTGTAAGTATTTTCAATTTTGAAATCATTTGAAAAGTGTTTTTTTACTCTTTATGAAAAATACATATTATTGTAATACAGAAGACTAATTTTGGTATTTAAATTTTTATTTGACCTTATTTCTGATTGCTTGTTATTTCTAGGATACTTTCTGCATATTCAGTAAGCACTCATACATATTTAATAAGGAGTGTTTATTCTTTCTGTTTTCTATGTTTTTTACCCTGAATGATGATGAAAATAGAAGTCATTTTAGAATTGTCTAAGACCAGTAGATAATACTTTCATTAATCATAACATTTATTGCATTTAAATAGATTTTCTTCACCATGTTAGTGTGAAAATATATACTTGTAATTTAGTAGCAACATTTCTTAGCAACAGGCAGAAAAATTTATGATATGCATTTCAGAATTATTCAAATTGTAAGTATTTCTTGAGAGGATTCCTAGTTTTAATTTCATGCTGATATTCAATTCTAAATTTTACATATTGTTCATAATACATTATTATTTTAGTATAATGCAACTATATGAATTATATCCAAGATTCTTACATATAACTTCAAATCAATATACATTATTCAATTCTAAATAGTACTTATGAAAAAGGGATGGAAAGTAGTAAATTGTTTTCCATTCTGCTATATGTTCTGAAATTACAAGTACTTATTCTACTTTACTTTGTAAATTCTTGTTCTTGACTTCATTATAGATATCAATACTTTTATATTATATATTTGTGCTCAAGTTTTCCTGTTAGTGATTTACACATGGTATTATCATCTTAAAGGTATGGAATTGATCTTTTGATTAGACATTCTCAGAATTTAAATGTTCTTCACTTTTTTAATTTTCTGCTAGTTTACATCTTATTTTGTTGATACTTAGTTATAAACTGTTAACATTCTTTATATGTTCTCCCTTGAATGTTCATGTAATCCCAAGACTTGAGGATTGAGGCAGGGGAATCATAAATCTGAAGCCAGTGTTGGCTATATGGTGAGTTTGAGGTCAGCCTTGACTACAAAGCAAGATACTGCCCCAAAATGAAATAATAATATAAGTACAAATTTAATATTTTCTTCTGCTGAATCTCATGACAGAATTTACCTCCAGTTCTGGCATTTTCTTACCATTGGATGATGATGTAATGTTGGAGTACTTTTAATTATTTCCCCTCCAATTTTATTTATAATTGCTCTTTTTCTTTCTTTTCCTAACATCTCTCTTGCCTGCCAGCTCAGACTGAGCTATGTACTTTATCAATTCTAATTAGCACTACTTCTGCAGACATGTTAAATTATAGCATGGCAATATCTAGTTTTTTTCTTGTCAGTCTTTACTATATAAATTACTTGCATCTTGACTTAAAGCTTCATCATTCATCTATTTTTACTCTCAAATGACCCATATTTTCTTTCTATTTCTTCAGAGAACAAGAAAGTGCTTTTCCTGGTTTATTTCTTACAATAAATCCTTTTGAAATTTTCATCTCAATTTGTTTATGTCTTGGTATGCTGAGGGTAAAACTGGCCCAATTTTCTTTTTTCTCCCTGGGTTTGTGCCCTTTACACACAATCTAATGATCTCTCAGCCAGGCTGCTGCTTGCTCAGTCAATATATTTGAAAACAAATGTGTTGTTTTGAGCTTATGTATGCTTCAAGAGACCTGAGCTTCCCCTTTCTGTTTTGTAACACCGAGTATGGGGAACATGTTTGGTGAAGTATCTAGATGAAATATCTAGATGAGGAGAGGAGAAATAGACTGTGTTCCCATCAGCTACCCTGTCAGTTTGTCGATTTCTAATGACAGACTGGGAGAACACAGGAAAAACAGGCTTGCCTTACTCACCAACCTACTCATGTATTGAATAAAAATAGTTTTAGATTGCTGAGTTTAGGGTAGTTTATTCTTTGCTTTCTACTGTAGCATTAGCTAAATGACAATAAGTTTATTTATCTATTAGATTCACAAATTTTCAAAGTTAACATATTGAAATCCTTTTCTAGGTAATAAGCTGAAACAAAGACTGGTGTGTGTGTGTATGTGTGTGTGTGTGTGTGTGTGTGAGAGAGAGAGAGAGAGAGAGAGAGCGAGAGAGAGAGAGAGCCTCCTTCAGCTTGATTTGGAAGCCAGTCCATGGGGCATTTTCTTGATTAATCATTAATGTGGAAAAACAGAACTCACTGTAGGTGGTGGCACCCCGGGCAGGTAGTCCTGCGTTATATAAGAAAACAAACAAATTGAGCAAACCGTGAGGATTGAAGTCAATAAGCAGCATTCCTCCACAATCTCTGCCTTAGCTCCTTTTAGTTTTGAGACCCTGTCTCAGATTTCCTCTATAATCAGCTGTTATCCAAACATGTAAACCAAACAAATTCTCTCCTCCATTAATTGCTTTAGTTCATGGCAATAGAAAGCAAACCAGTACAACAATAATTCTTCTTCAATGTCACTGATTTACTTGTTGAATCACACTGACAGATTCTTCTTGGACCTTATTCTTTGCCCAGGGGACCAATGGTATAATCCACCTACTTTAATTGAAATATCTGGGCATTGTTGGCTTCAGTCCAACAAACAAAGAACTGGAAGTTGGCTGACAGCAATTACAAATTAAAATAATCTATAGAACCAAGTGAAAATTTTAGGTTTCTGAATAAAAGAGGAATCTCTATTTCTTCATGTTTATGACTTAGAGGGGAGTTAGAAGAATTTGCTCTTTGCTTCTTGCTTGTTCTTTTTTTTTTCTAAGTTTTTATATTTACATTCCAAATCATTTCTCCTTTCCCGTTTCCTCCCTCCCCAAAAGTCCCATAAGCCCTCTTCCCTCCCTTTTTCCCCCATTCAACCCCCTCTCGCTTCTCTGTCCTGGCATTCCAGTACATCCAGACTTTCCAGGACCAGGGGTCTTTCCTTCCATCTTCTTGGAAATCTATTGATATGTGAATTGTGTCTAGGGTATTCCAAGATTCCGGGTTATTATCCCCTTATCATATTCTTACGTAGTTCAGGCTAGACTCAAATTCAAGACCCTCTAGCTTCAGCTTCTTGAGTAAAGACATGCATTAAAGAACATGGACCAATGTTTAGGTCTTTCAGGAAAGGTTTTGCATATTCAGGAAAAGGGTGAGGAAGAGATTGGAAGCAAGAGTATATGATATGCCAAATGGTGGCTATGAAGATCATCTGCAATAGTGAGAGAGTTCCAGGTGTAGACTGTTCATGGGGAAGAGAAGTGAAGTACAAATACAATTCCAGTATCTAATAGACTGCCTCTCACACTCATGACATATTAGCTGACACAGAGCTGAAGTCATTTATTCATTAGTCTTTATGGTCAAAACTGAAATAAAACATCACAAATTCTTAAAAAAAATCCCCTTACTAAGGATGATATTTTCAAGTTTTGACCATTTGCCTAGGAATTTCATGAATTCATTGTTTTTAATTGCAGAGTAGTATTCCATTGTGTAGATATACCACATTTGAATCCATTCCTCCATTGAGGGACATCTGGGTTCTTTCCAGCTTCTGGCTATTATAAATAAGGCTGCTATGAACATAGTGGAGCATGTGTCCTTATTGCATGCAAGTAAAGTCTCTGGGTATATGCCCAGGAGTGGTATGGCCGGATCCTCCGGGAGTGTCATGCCCAGTTTTCTGAGGAACCGCCAGACTGCTTTCCAGAGTGGTTGTACCAGCCTGCAATTCCACCAGCAGTGGAGGAGTGTTCCTCTTTCTCCGCATCCTCGCCAACAACTGCTGTCTCCTGTGTTTTTGATCTTAGCCATCCTGACTGGTGTGAGATGGAATCTCAGGGTTGTTTTGATTTGCATTTCCCTAATGACTAAGGATGATGAACATCTCTTTAGGTGCTTCTCAGCCATTAGATATTCTTCAGGTGAGAACTCTTTGTGTAGCTCTGTACTCCATTTTTTAATAGGGTTACTTGCCTCTCTGGAGTTTAACTTCTTGAGTTCTTTGTATATCTTGGATATTAGCCCTCTGTCGGATGTAAGGTTGGTAAACTTGAAAATATCATCCTTAGTGAGGTAACCCAATCACAAAAGAACACACATGGTATGCAGTCACTGATAAGGGGATATTGACCCAGAATCTCGGAATACCCTAGACACAATCCGCATATCAATAGATTTCTAAAAAGATGGAAGGAGAGACCCCTGGTCCTGGAAAGACTGGATGTAGGGGAACGCCAGGACAGAGTATCGAGAGGGGGTTGAATGGAGAAAAGAGGGAGGGTAGGGGGCTTATGGGACTTTCGGGGAGGGAGGAAACGGGAAAGGGGAAGTGATTTGGAATGTAAATTAAAAAAATAAAAAAAAATCCCCTTATCAGTGACTGCATACCATGTGTGTTCTTTTGTGATTGGGTTACCTCACTAAGGATGATATTTTCAAGTTCTGACCATTTGCCTAGGAATTTCATGAATTCATTGTTTTTAATTGCAGAGTAGTATTCCATTGTGTAAATATACCACATCTTCTTGCTTGTTCATTGCCTGTGTTTGAGGTAGATGATCCTCACCATTTTCTTCTATTGTGTGACTGTTCCTGTGAAGATATGAACAAATATCTGGGCTCCTCATATAGAACACTGACTACAGTCTACAGAAATGATTTCATCTAACCCTACAATGGTGGAAAAATGAGTTTAGTTGGTTTACTTACTGAAGCAAAGGACAGGAGAGAGTCTACTTATAAAAGTTCGTGTGACTCAAAGACTGCCCCATCATAGATGAGGAAACAAGATTTTTATATCCATGGTTCTCCCTGCCTAACTTTTAGGCAGTTCAGGCAATGAATGAATTTCTTCTCAGCATTTGTTTATTAGTATATATACATATATGTACACACACACATACACATACACACACACACACACACACACACACACACACACACACACACATTGGATGGGCCTATCAATTCATGTAACTGTCTGATCTTTTGATCTTCTAAGTTTCTGGAATTTCCTAAACCTGTACCGGTTCATCTACTTTCTATTTAACTTCCCTCCTCCTGCTAGGAGAGACTATCTCAATTAGGGGAGGTATATAACACCTAAGAAGACAAATTTCTAAACAGGCAAACATGTAACTCAGGAACTCTGCCTTTACCAACAGTCCTTATAACTGCTCTCTAATGGTGGGGTTCTCTGGTGGATGAAGTATATTTGTATGAAATAGCCATTTCTAAGTCTATCTACTATGCGCATCACTGTAAAAAGTGGGGCGTTGGGTCAATTTCCTTTGAAATTCACTACAAAATGAACCCTACTTACCCCATCAGCGCCACTGTTTGTTATTATTTAGATATTTTATGAGTCTAGAAAGGTGGCTCTGTCAGTAATTACTTGTTATATAAATATGAGGACTTGAGTATGTATCCTCAGAGTCCACGTTTCAAAATATGGAGGTTGTTCAGCTCTAAATGAGACATTTATATCACACCTTTTACTCCCAAGGCTCAGACATCATTGTGGAAGATGTGCATCAAATATTTAAGAGCCAGAGGCAGCAGATGGCTACAAGAGAAACCAGTCTCCTGTATCCAGGAAGAGAGCTGTGCATATGAATTCATAGTAGTTATAATAGCATGTACCTGTGCAAGTTCAAGCTTAACCAAATCTCAGCATGGACAGTGGAGGTGGGCACAAAGTCTTACCTCTAGCAAAGAAAATATTAGTAATTAATAAAGGCTTGCAAACAGAGAGTAGTTTTCTCTAAGAACATAGCCTCTGGCAAACTGACTATGCTTCAGTGGAAGGCAACACATCCAACAATATTGGTTACACAAATTGTGCTTGATAGGCTTAAGGGTAAAAAGAAGACATAAAATTATGTGGGAAGGAAAGTAGGTGGATCTAGAAAGAGTTGTTGGAAGAGAGGTGATTTTGATCAAAATCACTTCATATAAACTTCTCAAAGAACTAATAAAAACAAAATACTACACACACAATGGGTATGCTGTAATGCACTTTTTTTCCTTGCTCTGAGCCAATGGAGGTAGGAAAATTCTCATAGCTTACTGTTTATCCAGCCTTGCCAAGTAAGTGAGCTCCAATATCAGTGAGAGTGAGAGACCCTGCCTCAAAAGAAAGTGGAGACTGACTGAATAAGAATCCACATGTGAACACACTTGGCATGTAAACACACACACACACACACACATACACACTCACACAGACATACAGACACTTACACAGACACACACATGATATGTAAACACACACAGACACACATAGACACATATGGACACACACAGGCACACATACATGACATGCAAACACACACACAGAAACACACAGATGCTCAGATACACACGGGCATACAGACACACACGACATGTGAACACACACACACACACACACACACACACACATGAAATGCCTACCCCCCTCCAAAAGTTCATGTGTTTGTGAATTAGTCACAAGAAGGTATTACTATTTTGATGGGTTCTGTATCTTTCAGGATTTGGACTTCTTTGGAAGAAGTAGGTCACTAGATATGGGAATTTAAGGCTATATTAACCCTGGCCCCTTGCTGCCTCTGCTTCCTGTATGCCCTTAGGTTAACAGGTCTCCTCCACTGGCCTCTTCTACCACCACTTTCTACCACAGTACATGGAGTTAATTGACCATGGCACAAAACTTTTGGAACTGCAATACAAAGTAAATCTTTTCTTATTCAAACTTTTCTTTCAGATATTTTGGTCATACTCACAGTAAAACTAAAGCATCCAGTTTCAGCCCCTTCTGCTTATGATTCTCTTCCTTCAAAGCTGGGTTTGAACTAACACAAGGTAAAAGCATCTGCATCAGACAGATCTGCACTTTCTTAACAGTTTCCGTGACCTAACTTCTAAGACAGTCTCCTCAGCCCAACAGTGTGATTCCTGATCACCTTGACCTGAAACATTTGGCAACTGAAGGATCTCTGAAAACATTAATGTGTTGAAACCCTAACTCTGCATGAAAAATTACTCCGAGGCACAACGCATGGAGATCATTCATAAAATAATTAACCACAAGGAAGTCAATAACTCCCTGAAGGCTACTTTAATGCACTAAGATTTATATGTTTTCTACACGACATGAGTAAGGTTAATTCACCTATTGAACATGAGCCCTGAAGGTATAAGGGAAAGTGATGAGTTGAAGTACAGTTGACATTTCTATTAACTATACAGCTATACTTCTTAAAAAATTCATATGTAAAAATTTGAATTTGAAGTGCCAGGGTGAGGGAATACCCAAAAGGGACTGTACCCACTCAAAGGAGAAGGGGAGGAGGGATGGGGAAAGATGGTGGGAGGGGTGAACGGTAGGGTGTCAGTGAGCAGGATGTAAAGTGAATAATTAAAAAAATTAAATAAAAAATAATTAGACTGCTGGAGAACGAATGGACATGGGAATAAACTATTAAAACAGAAAAAAAAAAACCGCAGAATCTCCTTAGGAAAGTAGATTTGACCCCTTGCTGTTTTGTAGGAAGTTGTCTCTCTGCCTGTGTTCCCATACGCCTGTGCTCCTCCACTTTTTGCATAAAAGCTGACATCTGTAAACAAGGAATTTAAAATTTTGCACTATTATAATGTTTCAGAAATAGCACTGTTAAATGAGTGTGAGCAAACACATCCAGTTTCGGGAATGAACAAACCAAGATTTCTTTCTAGGAAGAAAAAGAAACCTGCATTTTATGTCTTTATCATGTGCCTTTATCTTATCATCTGCCTTTTATAAGAAATATAATGTGAAGAATTTGGTCATAATTATTAAGTATTTATCTTTTTTTATCAGTTCCAAATCTCTAGGGTATTATATATTCTAGATTTAGCAATTGTTAAGATATTTAAATCACCATGTAATAATTTTAAAACTAAGAGACATTGTTATTTATCCCATGTGGTTATTATGAAATTCTAATGAAATCAATGCAATAGTGATCTCATGCAGAAAGAGAATTGGTTATGGTCTTGGAGGAACAGAGGAGGATTTCTGCCTTCATAGATTGATACTTGTGCCCCTGACTTTAGCTAGGAGACCATGTCTCTGAAACAATGTCTAGTTCATTCCTCAGACCCAAGTTTGAACAAAACCACTTCTGTAATTGCATATCTTTTGATAAAATAATTCCAATGCTTGAAGCTGGCTTCAAAGAAATGGGATAATGGAGACCACAAGAGGAAGTTTAATAATATAAACTATCTCACAACTAACTCCATATTTCTTCTGGCTTTGTCACATAGTTTTACATAACTTTTGAGACTAGGCAGGCAGGCATAGTGTACACTGGAGAGGAGCTAGATACTTTTCACCTTAGTTTGTAGAAATTACAAATCAATCTTTTGTTCTTGACTAGTATCTTCTTTTCAGTTTCTTTTTGAAAACTGTTTGGCATATTGGAATGTCTAATAACAGTCATGCGTAACTATAGTTGTTGAATTTGAAGGCAAACTTTTCTCTTTAACTTATATGATAATCATTTCTTACTGCCATGGACATCAATTCCAGAACGGTTTTCCTCACTGGTTAAGAGAAACCTAGGTCACTATAAACCACACAAATAGTTGAGGGCAATAGGTAAATTCTTTATGTAAAAAAGCAGAAGTCAGACTTTTGGATTATGATGCTTATGGGAAGTAGGATTAATTGATGACCCTCTTTCAGTTTGAGAGAACACAACTGAGAGTCTGTCTGCTTGCATGAGTGCTTTTTTTTATTATTATTTATTTTATTTTATTTTTAATTTACATTCCAAATCATTTCCCCTTTCACGTTTCCTCCCTCCCCGAAAGTCCCATAAGCCCCCTCCCCTCCCTCTTTTCTCCATTCAACCCCCTCTCGTTACACTGTCCTGGCGTTCCCCTACATCCAGTCTTTCCAGGACCAGGGGTCTCTCCTTCCATCTTCTTAGAAATCTATTGATATGCAGATTGTGTCTAGGGTATTCCGAGATTCTGGGTCAATATCCCCTTATCAGTGACTGCATACCATGTGTGTTCTTTTGTGATTGGGTTACCTCACTAAGGATGATATTTTCAAGTTCTGACCATTTGCCTAGGAATTTCGTGAATTCATTGTTTTTAATTGCAGAGTAGTATTCCATTGTGTAGATTTACCACATCTTCTGAATCCATTCCTCCGTTGAGGGACATCTGGGTTCTTTCCAGCTTCTGGCTATTATAAATAAGGCTGCTATGAACATAGTGGAGTATGTGTCCTTATTGCATGCAGGGAAAGCCTAGACACAACCCGCATATCAATAGATTTCTAAAAAGATGGAAGGAGAGACCCCTGGTCCTGGAAAGACTGAATGTAGGGGAACGCCAGGACAAAGTAACGAGAGGGGGAGGAAGGGGAGGGAGGAAACGGGAAAGGGGAAGTGATTTGGAATGTAAATTAAAAAAATAAAATAAAATAATAAAAAAAATTAAAAAAAAATGCATGAGTGCTTTTTTAAATGGACAGTGACAGAGAGGAGTGAGTCTGTTTTCGGGGAACCATAGCATCTTATTTGTAGATGGTGACATTACTTCCTCTCCTCAGAGGTGACTTATTTTCTTAATATTTCCTTCATGAGTTGTCTCAATGGATCACACTAGCTCAAACCATGTTTTCCAGAGCTGTACATTTGAGGCAGATATTGACTTGGAGAAAGACTTTAGCATGAAGAAATGTAGACCTGTCTGTGATAGTCTATTCACCAAGATCACCAAGAAAAGATGTGAATGCTTTATTTGCAGAATGGCAGTAAGACGTTTTTTTTTTTTTTGTTTTCTGTTTTCCTTGTCTTAAGTTTACAGCAATTTGCTATACATTTCTGCTCCTAGAGAGCATGTACTACACAGTCTGCCTCTTTTAGTGACTCAGTCATGGTTTAACAAAAGGTCCTAGGGCTCAGACCATAAAAAACATCAGGTTAAACATCACTCTATTATAATTATTGATCTCTTCACTTAATTCTGGTGTGACACTGGACCAACCTTTCACATTTTACAGAGCTTCAAGCCTAGATGTTACTTGTTATACACTCCAAGCAAAATTCTATTCTCTAAATAGAAGCACAACTTGATTTTAACATAAAGGTCAGTCTCATCCTTGAGGCAGAATTATAAATGAGGCTATCTTTAAAGGGAAAATAATCAACTATTAATTATTTAAAGTGCTTAATGATGCATGGAGTGTGTTACTTTTCCAAGTGCATCTCTAATTAAGTAGGCATAAATGACAAAACCCCGAGATTCAAATAAGCTATTAATTTCAAATCAAAACATATTTATGATTCAGCACACTAAAGATCTATTTTCCAAAGCAAAAAGACTCAGAGAAATCTATGTACTGCCTTTCCACTTTTATTTTTGTTTGTATATTTCATTTAAATATACCTGTTTATGCTAGAGAAACCATAATATAGTTACTTTTGAAAATCTTTAGAATAGCAATGTAAATTTAAATCAGCATTGTTTGAAAGTCACCAAGTTAGCTTTTTAGAGTACTATGCTCAAATCATTTTAATAACAAAATTGGAATAAATGCTAACAAAATATGAAAAAGGAATGAGGTCACTGTGCTTATATATTATACCCAATGTGATTTAAGGAAAGAGTAGACATTTGAAAAACACAATTAACCTTTGGAAAGAAAAATAAGCCCTATTGCATTAGGGAATAGGCAAACTCAACTAATGAAAATTTATAGCGCTGTAATGTTTGCCAAGGGAAGAAAACCTCTCTAATTTGAAATGTCAGAATAATCTCAGATCTCCTGTTAAGCAATTTGTTAAACTTTAAATGGTAATACATATTAGATTTAATAATTGAAAAAATACTCAAATAGAAAGAAACCACTGGAGTGGTTTTACAAGCTGTACCTCTTAATTTCAAACATCTGTTTGTTTGTTGATTAAATTATTTATTCATCCTTATTAATCACTACTCAGCAAATGTCTCCTGGTTACCAAGATACTAGACTAGATTCTATTGACAGTAAAGCCAAATAAGTGATCTCTGTTCTTACCAGTCTCACAAACTTAAAAGTAAGACCAATGCAAGAATATATGTTAGTAACATTGTAAATTCACCAACAGATCATGGGTCATGGACAGGTTAGATTCCTGAACTGATTATCCATTCTATCACTACTCTACAGTTTACTCTGGTATTTAAAAGGCCAGATTTTCATAGGCACATTTGTTCCTATGTATGACCACCATCAAAAATCTTGCTGGTTGTAATTATGGAGAAATGTGTAGGACTTCATGGAAACAAACATGGACCCACGTGAAAGCCATTTGTGATGTCCAAAGCATCAGTAGCCACCTTAGAACTTTAAAGTTACCTTGAAGATTTGTCCTTTGCCAGGATAAAGGACCTAAAATGGAAAAATCCAAGTCCATAATGACTTTGGAGCACCAAGAGATCCCGGGAAGATTACCTCTGAACTCTCATGGAACAAAAAACACAGCTCTAACTTATTAGGGTAGAATTCAATTAAAGAAAATGAATTTTACTCTGAGGCAGCAGTATATTCATTTGGTCTCTTTAAGTGTGCCTCATATCATTCTATGTTTAATCAATGTGCTTCAGCACACAAAGGATTCAGTGGTTGAGAAAACAATGTGCTTCCACTATCTGACACAGAGAAAGTAGCAGGGTAGGGACAATGATGTTCATATGTGGAACTGGAAAGTTCATTTTCTGGAGAAATTGTAGTTCTGTCTTGAAATATAAAGATGGTCCAGGGAGATGCCAAAGAACAAAATCACTCAGGCATTATGTAGCTGAGCAGAATTTTAATTAGTCACTGTATACTACTCTGAAATGGAATAATGAAGGCTGAAGGAAGAACAAGTAAGAAGCCAGACCCACTGAAGCAGAGCATGTAGTCTGTATGAGGTTGAGTGGCTGTGGTTGAACTATGAGTCTGCAGTGACGCTTGTCAAGCTCCATCAGAATAGGATCTGCCTACTCACAAGTTTGTGTTTCCAGAGAGTTTCTCTGTGTATCTATGGCTGTACTGAAACTCACTCTGTAAACCAGGATGGTCTGACTGTATCTGCCTCCTCAGTTCTAGGGTTAAAGATATAGGCCACCACAACCACCCAGTTGTTTCTTGAATTAAATGAGCTTTATTTTGAGTAAAGAGTGTCACTCCTTTACCAAGCATCAGCCAGAGTTGTATGTAAAATATAGTGACTCAAGGTTTGTGCACCTGGTTCTGGCCAAAGGAGGAAGCAGTGGGGAAAGATGGATAGAAGTCAGTAGGAATGATGACAATAGAGAGTACGAGGAGCAGTGCTCACCCTGCTTTTGATGAACAGTAAATCCCTTCTAAGGCCCATTTCCCACTATCAATATTGATTTTTCTTGGAAATTCTTTTTATTTTTGAGATTTTACATTAAATAGAGCATATTTTCCTTCCTTTTCTCCCTCCAAGTCCTCCCAGACCTCATTCCTGCTCTCCTTAATTTCTTGGAAGTTCTTATGGATTGGGAGAACTATGGCACTTAGTTCTACTTGTTTGGCTCCACAAGACTTGCACAGAAACTATCACCTATCCAAGGAGGAAACAATTATTTCTCCACTCACTTTTAATATCCCCCCCAAAAAAGGAAACATTTTCATTATAAGTGAGTTAAAGGCAAGTCACATAATTCTTAACTGTAGTAAAGGGAGATCTTTAAATACAGTCTTTTCTTTGGTTGCTAACTGGTACTGGAATAATTCTGGAGATGGTGGTATGGTTTCTCCTCTAAGTTGCCTTTGCCTGAACCTCTGAGGACCAATGGCATCTTTTTACCATGGCAAGCTGAGCTCTAGTAGGATGAGCCCTGCTCCATGTAGTATCTAGTAGTTGGGCTCTCCTAAAATAAGTGTTCCCAATGGCAAAGGAAAAGGGGCCTGAATCTCTGCAAGATCAGATCACTAACAGAGGACGTGGTGGGCAGGGCTCATGGGAAAGTGTAGGTAACAGAGATTTCTCCTAAACAGCCCATTTTCAGGGCCGTAGGATGAAGCCTCCTAATACAGAACACATATTACAATGTGCTGGCAGCTGTGCTATGTATTGAAATGAGGGGCACACAGAAGCAGTGAGGCCTAGTCACTGTAATCAATTACATGCACATATAATTCCAGGCTGGAGAAGGGCCAGAAAGAAATGAGTGTGATAGACAGTGACTCACTGTAGGTCAAAAGAGGGTAACATCAGAGTGCATCCCGACTTGGCATCTGCAGAACTTTGATGGTGATTCTGCATCATAGAGGTTGATTCTGAGGTAGTGAGAGCAACAGAAGGGACATACATTCAAATGAAGAAATATATTGGGACATAGATCCAAATGGTGACACATAGAAGGTGTTATCATTAACCTCTGTTAGATAGTTTCACATTCTAGGAGGTATTTTGCATTCCTTTTAGCGAAGTGTTCTTTTCTTAGAGTGTCTGATGTGGGACCTTGCTTGAAAATGCAAACATCAGATTCCTCTTTTAGGGCCCTGTTTTGGCTTCCAAGGATGTCCTGTATTGGCTTTTGCAGGGCAGAATCCCAGCTCTAGAGTTGTCAGTCCCCATGGTGAATGCTCACCTATGCTTTTAAAGATGTCTTGCTATCCTATCAGTGACAGATCTGGATAAGACAAGTTCATTTTAAGGGAGGGTGTTTTTTCTTTTTAATCTTCCTTTTGAATCAAAATGCACAGTAGTTCAGATAATAAAATACAAGTACATGAGAACCACAGAGGTATATTTCTAGATTGTCACATGTAGTATGACTTAATGCCTTAAGCTGTATGTAATCTATAATATAGAAAAATATATATCAATTTTGGTGATAGTTAATGGATTTCAATAATAAAAATTGTGCATATATTTTGTGTTTATTGTGTTTGAGGAAATCCAAAATTAGGGACATTTGAAGCAGACTTTTCAGTGGAAAACAGGCAATGTCTAAAACATCTAACCTCTCACTACTGCCGAAATTTCCTCATTCCCTCTGAATCTGCTAGAACTTCATTCCAGACACAAAGTTGTTTACTGAATACTTCACTTTTACACTATGATATGAGACTAGCTATATTTGAAAAGCCAGGGTCACAGAGGCTTTCAGGTCAGGCTCTCTAGCGTTACCAAACAGAACCCCAAGGATGAGCTTCATATGTCACTGAGTTCTCCTTATCAGATGCTATAGAACAAAATGGAAAATACAGCATTGCCCAAATGACCTTGAGATCTAATATTTATCATCTTGCTTCTATTATGGAAAACTCTAAATGGATCTGATTTTCTACACTAGTTGATAAAATCCAATAACCTAGGTCTTTCCTGGCACTTTTCTGAATATTAAACTGCATTTGCTTGTTTATGTTGCATAATAGATTGTATAGAACATGAAAACTGCTTTATGGATTTGTTGTGCTTTACATATTATTGTCATGGTAGAATAACCACCACCTTGTCCATACTGTAACTACTATTACTATGACTACACACACATACACACACACATACACACACACATACACACACACATGCACAGGCACATGCACACGCACACACACAGCATATGTATATATACATGCATACATGTATATATACAAAATACATAATTGCACATATAAAGCACCTGCCTCCATGTATGCATTTATGCATACTGTCTTATGATTATACTGACATAAAAGCAAGTATAATCAATTTGACTTAAAGCTTATATTGTTTCCACTGTCTCCTAAAATGTCATGGTGCCTGCATGGTAAATAACATATATTATCAAGGAAGAAGTATTAACTGCAAAAGATACCAACATCAAGTCTAAGAAAGAAAACACATTTTAATAGGTTATAGGGGACTTAGACAAGTTGATTGTCTGGCTCATAATTTTATTTAAAAATTTTTTATTTGTTTTCATTCCGAATGTTGCACCCCTTCTCTGTCCCCTCTCCCAGATTTTTTCACCCTTATCCCCTTTCCCCATTGCCTCTGAGAGGATGCTCCCTAACCACTCTAACTCCCATGATAACAGAAATTCCATTATGTTGTAGAAATTTGTAAATCTAATCTGGTCTTCCTACCCTAAATTTGATCATTTAGTTCTCAGGTAAAAGACATGCTCAACATTTGTATTTACAATAAACTGTAATCAGCACTAGAGCTGTGCAGATATCTACCTTATGTGTTATTAAAATTTATTTCTATCTATAACTCTGAGTTGTTACTTACTATACTTTATCTGAGCTGTTCTTAACTCCAATTTGCCAGCCCTAAGGGCCATGTTTTCTTGACTCCTAACCCATGGCAACTTATTTCTTCCTCCTTACCTTCTTTTCTCCTTGTGGTTTTCCTCTGACCTACAGTTCCAAAATGCATAACCCCATCTATATCTTCTCTGCCCAGCTATTAGCTGTCAGCATTATTATTTATCGATGAAAAATAACTTGGCATATAGCATCATTTGGGTCTACATTCAAACTCACTCCTGGTTAGGGCAACCAGGTCTTGAGAAACCAGCATTGGCATTAAAACACAAAGAACATTAGGCCAATCCTTATTCAGTAATTTTAAACTAGTTGTAGAATAGTACTTGTGGTGGTTTGAATAGTTTTGTCCTCATAGACTAATGTATTTGAATTCTTGGTCCACAGAGAGTGGCACTGTTAGGAGGTATGGCTTTATTGGAGTATGTGTGACCTTGTTGAAGAAAGTGTGTCACTGATGGGTTGGGGTTTGAGGTATTCTATTTTCAAGCTCCACACACTGTTGCTTAGTTTTCTTCTGATGCTTTAGGATCAAGATGTAGAACTCTCACCTCCTTCTCAAGCACCATATCTGCCTGGAAACTGCCAAGCTTTCTCCCATAACAAAAATGTACTAAATCTCTGATACTGTATGCTAGCCCCAATTAAATAAGAGTTGCCTTGGTCATAGTGTCTCTTCACAGCAAAATAAAACCCTAAGACAGAAGTTGGGGACTGGAGAATTGTAGTAATAGGTCTGCTCATGTTTTTGTTTGGAGGAATATGAACTTTGGGACTGTAGATTATCAGATTACGTAGATCATGATTATGTAGATTGAAAGCTTTAAATGGGTTTTAATGGGACATTCTAGTAGAAACATGGAAGATAGAAATGCTGCAGGAAATTTGAACTGTGGGGTCCTGGCTCAAGAAGTTTCAGAGAAGAATTTTAGTATGTTGTCTAGAGATTGTTCTTGTGATATTTGGTGAAGAAGTATTTGTGCTTTGCCCTTTCTGAAGAGTCCGCCTAAGGATAAGTTGAAGAGATTATGATTAATTGCATTGGCACAGCAAATTTCAAAATATCATAGTATAGACTCTATTCTGAGGATCAGTGTTATGGAGAAGGTTTTGAAGAAATGTTGCAAGCTTCAAAAAAATTCAAAATGGTTCAAGGATTAAAGCAATAACAGGAATGGATCTAACTCTTGTGTTCATGGATACATATAGATTAGCTATATTAAATATATTAAATGGAATTAAGGGAGTGGTGACTTTGGGTCACAGGCTTCCATCTTTGTTTCAAAGAAAAGCTTGTGTCCACGCATGGTGGTACCTGCCTGCAATTCCAGCAGATGTGCTTTATTCCTAGCACTGAGGAGACAAAGGCTTGAATATTTCTGAGTTTAAAGGTCAGCCTGGTCTTCAGAGCTGTTCCAGGACACCAAAGCATAGGCAGTGAGGGAAACCTTGGAAAACTGAAAGCTAGTGAAGATGTAATGAGTGAAGGGGCCTTGTTCCAGACCCAGGAAGCAGTGGAATTTGACAGCTTCAGCCAAGTAGTTCTGGCTTTAGAATTAAGGATGCAACTTTTCTCTGTAACCAAGTAAAGCTGCTGAGGCTGGGAATGTACCAGGGATGTCCCTGCATGGAGGTCTAGACAAAAAATCATTTCATCAAGCTGTGAAGGCAAAGCCTACATTGCTGTGGAAACCCCAAGATGTTAGAGTGGCCAGAGTCATGGGACACCTGTCCCCTGCCAAGGGAAGCTGCTGATATGGAATGAAATCAGCCCAAGAGAAAGAACTGTGTTACAATTAGCAAAGCTGAAAAGAGTTGGAGATCGGAAGAGCATTTTGACATCAGACATAAAGATGTAGAGTCTGGAGTTTGTCCATGTGGGTTTTTTTTCTTGCTTTGGTTCAATATTTCCTTACTATGCTCTTTTCCATACATTTTGGAACTATGATGTATATCTTCTGCTTTGACATCCTGGAAGTATGTCATCTACTTTTTAACTTTATAGGGATTAATCTCAGAAGACACTTTGAACTTTGGACCTTGTGCTTTGTTGCAAGAAATGTGTCACTAATGCAGTGTACTTTGATGTCTTCTATGATCAAGATCTGCCAAATGTGGGACAGTTTTCTTCTGTTGCCTTAAAATCAAGATGCAAAACTCTTAGCTCCTTCTCTTGCATCATATCTGCTTGGATGTTGACTTTTGCTTCCTGCCATGACAACAATGGAATAAACTTCTGAATCTGTAAGCCAGCTCCAATTAAATGTTTTCCTTTATACAAGTTGCTGTGGTAATGGTCTCTCTTCACAGTAATAAAACCTGAACTAAGAAAGCACTATTCCACATTTTCTTCACCTGGTATCATTGTTACTGTGTTTATGTCATTTCATCTTACCAGTGTATAAGAAACATTGTGCCAGTTACTTGGAGAAAGAAAACACTTTTCAGTACTTAGGGACAATGTGGTAGTATATGGAAAAACCATTTATCTCATGACTAGGATGTGGAAGTGATGAAAGGTAAGTGGTTGAACTTTCAAGATCTCCTTCAAAGGCACATGACCAATGACTTTACTTTCTTTTACTAGGCAACACCTCTTAAAGGTTACATGTCCTAAACTACCATGCACATAGGACCAAATCTTAGTCTATGAGTTTCTGTGAGGACAGTTATTTAGACTATATCACTTACTCAAGTTTTCCTATACTGACTACTCTCAGTTCTACGTTCACTTCATATGAAAAATCATCCACAATATAACACGATCTTCCTTCATGGTTTGATCAGTTTTATCACCTCTCCAGTAACAATTATTATCACTGGAGGCAGACAAATATGTTGTACATTCCTAAATCCTCTAAGTTGGTTAGCATGGGGTTCTGTGTTTGAAAATACAATTCTTCATTTCTCTACCTAGTATGAATTTATCAACACTTTAGGGATCACCTTAAAAGTTCACTCCCTTGAACATATTCTTTGGTATTCTTTGTTTTCACTCCTGAAATAATTCCATGCAACTTTATCAATACCACCTAAATTTTTCCATACTCTATACAGTATTTATGCAAAGGATACATAATATTCTATATGAAGCTATAAATTATTTAAGGTCAAATACAGCACAAATGGGAATACAAGAACTGGAGAGTACATAACCAAAGTCTACTAAATTAAGAGCTGTTGACCCTACTTGAACTACATGGTGCTCTCAGGTACTATTTCTATGAACTGTAACCACAAGAAATGTCTAAGAGCCATCTGTAGTGCCTCAAGTCACATGGCTTCTATTAACATATCTTCCATTTAACTCAGAATACCTTTGCCATTACAACAGCTTTTAGCTCCATAGGCCAACAATTACTTCTTTTTTCTAAGTTTAATCAACCCTTGGAGGCATCATTTGATAGAGCTGTTCACTCCTGCCTCATGTATATTCTGACTTTTGTTTCTATGAGGCCACATTTTTCTCCTGTAGTCTTTCCAGACAGTTTAGTTTTTCTTCTTGAAATTGTTCTCCTTGGTTCAGGTCAATAGTTTGGAAATTTCCAGGGATAAGTTAATGATCCTCTAGTTGTGTATCTGTGGTTCTTTCTAAGTTGATAGTGTTTACTACAGTTGCACTAAGCAGGGAAACTAAAATGTGTAATATTCACAACAGTTTACCCCACTCTACCAGCAAACTATACTCCTCATAATGCAAGAGTTACAGATCTTATTTGACAATGGATATGCCCAGTTCTTAAAGGAGAATGATGTAGCCTATAATACTTGTTTGTCTTGGTTAAAGGAAAGCAGTGCATAAATATTTATTGTGAGTCCTTTTCCCAATCCCCTTTCTTTCACAAACCGACTTGACAGTTACTTTGACAGCATTCCAGTTCCTGGAAAGAGCATTATGTAAATTGAGAGAGTTCTAGCAAATTCTTCTCCAGGCACATTCTGGAGTTTTAAGCTATGCAAATTAAATGAAAAGTTCATTAAATGTATGATATTTCATGACTTTTCAAAGCTATGTGATTGCCTTGCAGAGCTGACTGCAGTACTGTCCCTTAAAGAAATATAACAGTCAAGGTCCCAAGTGTTTGGGCTTATTAAGTAGCTAATCAGTACCATTTTAGAGATAATTGTGAGCATCTGTTTAGGAGAAACTAGTATGTTTCACAACATTAAGAAAATAAATGAATTCATAATTGAAAATTAAGTTAAGATTTAAGAACTTTCCTATTTTAATACCTATAACTGTGTGAGTGAGAGTTTAGTTTTGAACAATTTTAAACCAAAATGCCTTCCAGATTTTAATTGCCAACTTCATTATAGATTTTAAACATACTTAGTTTCAGAAATCTGTAATGGTTCTGTATTCATTACTTTCAAGTGGATCATAGAGAAAATGGTGAAAAGCCATTAAATGCCATTTTAAGGTTCTAAAAGGAAATGGAAACAAATTCAGATGCCCTAATTTCAAGCAGTAACATTCACTTGACCAACTCTTGGTGCAGCATGCAAGTCTCCAGGCCTTCTGCTGACTACACCTGTGAGTGTAACTGTCAGGCACCAAAGGATGGTGATCTGTGAGTGACAATTTTTGATGGGTCTATATGAACTCCAGCTCAGTGAGTCCTGTGAGTCACACTATGGAAACAAAAAGGGCTTGCAAATACTGAGCATGCAACTGTTTGCATGGATGAGATTGAAGTTGTTACTGTGACACTTTCTGACAGGAGCTTGAACTTGTAATAGATAAGTTTAGATCTTTATTATTTTAGAATTTTCAAACTTCTAAATTTCCTTCTGCCTTCATTTTAAAAATTCTCCACTTAGACCACTCAGCCTGCCAGTACCTGACAAATACAGAGGTGGGAGCTCTCAGCCAACCATTGAATTGAGCACAGAGTTCACAATAGAGGAACTAGAGAAAGTACCCACAGAGCTGAAGGAGATTTCAGCCCCATAGGAGGAACAATAATATCAACAAACCAGAACCGCCAGAGCTCCCAGGGACTAAACTACCAACCAAAGATTACATATGGAAGGACCCATGACTCCAGATGCATATGTAGCAGAGAATGGCCTTCTTGGACCTCAAAGGGAGGAGAGGCCCTTGGTTCTGAGAAGTCTCGATGCCCCAGTATAGAGGAGTACCAGGATAGGGAAGCAGGAGTGGGTGGGTTGTTGAGCACAGGGAGTGGGGGATGGGTGTTTTCAGAGGGGAAACCAGGAAATGGGATAACACTTGAAATGTAAATAAAGAAAATAAAAAAATTCTCCACCTTAATATGGAGGAGCAAAATTCTAGCATGCCTTACCAATTCATGTGGCACAAAACTAGGGCCTCTGAGAAAAGGTATGTTTCCCAGAGCTTTCTCTTTGTTGTATTACTTACCAAAAACTGAAAGAGAGATTGAAGAAGGGGGGTTGGAGCCATAATAATGCTGAATGTTAGACACTAAGGCAGAAGGGCAGCCTGAATTACATAATAATTATTTGGTCAGATCAGACATAGCAAAACCTAGCTCAAAATAGTAGCAATAATATTCTCAAAGCAATTCTGAAAGATCACAGGCAATTGATAATATTTTAAGCATGCCTTTTTCTTTGCATAGGAAAAATTAAATAACTGCTTCTCAATATCTTCCAGTACTTAAATCCATAGAAGAATGAGAGTCCAAAGGAAGACAGGCTATCAAGTTAACCAATGTACACTTATATTTCTTTTAAATACTCCAAATAAACTATTATTATAAAATGTCTACCTTATCAAATCATATAATGTGTATAATCACACATATATGTATAATTTTGATATGAAGTATATTTTCAAATTATTTAGAAGCAAATCCTTGACTTTTTCTTCCAATACTTTGGGGAAGATATAGATTTTTATTGAGAATATTATTTTAGCATTTTAGATACCCCCATTGCTTGTGACCACAGGTTTCATAATATTTTCATATTTAAAAAGCAGTCTGTGAGATTATTAAATTCCCTCTTAGCTCCAAATTCTGTTCAGCTCATGTGTGGAAAAATATTGAAATTGTATAAGGGATGAGTATGACCTAAGTATAATACATGCCCTTATTATGAAGTTATAATGAAGCTTATTACTGTTAATTTGTATAATTAACACAAGCTAAAAATATAAATGTAGAATGCATACCAATTGAAATTTAATGATTTTGTACAATAATGTAACTGAAAAGATTACTTAAGATAGAAAAGAAGGTGAGCAGAGAGAAATTAACACCACCATATAATATTCTGTCTGTTGGTATGACCAAGGGATATTCTTGTAGGAAAACTGATCACATTGAATATCACTCACTGAATAAAAACATGAGCATACTTTGATTTTGTTTTAATTTTATTAATAATTTTTTTCATTGAAAGTTTCATGAATATATATTTTTTCCATACAATTGTTTTTACCCTAACCTCCCTTGTCTCCGTCCATCCCTCTTCTCCTCTAATATCTTTTCCATATTGATGTCTGCTTGCTTTGGTTTTGTTCCTCTCATTTGACCAGGGATGTATGTGTGACCTTGGGAGTGAAACTGTCCATCATACTCTCATAGGTATACCAGTGTATACACAAGTGAAGAGAGTGTCTTCCTATTTCCTGGAGTCCTTAAGTAGGCAACAATTCATCACTAAGAGATTGAATAATGTGTGCCTCTTTATCATGACTGACTGTTAAGAGAACCCTTTTTATACAGACCCAGTGCTGTTAATTTCAGCTGCTGTGAGTTTGTGACATTGGTTCTGTTACCTCTATTGCATGAGACATCACCCTTCTCTCTCTCATCTTGTTCTCACACTCATTTTATACATTCTTTGCAATGTTTTTTGAGAATTAGAGGTGGTATAATATGTGATCTAGGGTAGGACCTTCATCTTTCACTTATTCTCAGACACAAGACTCTTTGTTCAGCATTGTTCATTGAAAATGGAAGCTTCTCTGACAAGGATTGAGAGTAGCTTTTGTCTAAAAGTACACATAGACATTTAGAAAGCAGCTTGATATGTAGGTAACTTTCAGTGATAATTTCCTTCATAGGATCTAAAAGACTTAACATTTTGATCAGGTATACAGCATGATACATGAGATCCATTCTTTGGAGCAGCAGGTCACTAGTCTAATGTATGGATATACATATATACATATGCATGTTGCAAAAAAAGAGGCCATGATTTTAACAGACAGTGGAGAAATATTTATGGGAAAGTTTGACTGAGAAAAGGGAATGCATGTTGTAATCATTTTTTAATATAAACCACACACACACACACACTCAGAGTGAGCAGATATTGGTCATTCAGAAGTGGTTGAGGTGATACAAAAGTTGATGATTCAAAAATTCTCAGACTAAGTTACAGCAGAGGTTTCTAAATATGTCATACAAGAGTGTAGGTAATTGCAGCAAAATCTAAATAAAGATGTTTTAAGAACTCAACTATGTGTAAAGTCTTGAAAATGAAGCAAAACAAGAAGAATATGGAGAAGTAACTATTGAAAGAAGGAAAGGACATTGAGATCCATACTTGTATAGACAGCATTGAAAACCCATCTGTCAATCAAGAAAGCCACAATTACTGTATCATAACATGTAGAAGCAAGGATGCTAGGACTACCTCAAGGTCTGATAATCAAAAGTTGCATTCTGTCAAATGAGGTAATAAAGTGAGTCTTCAAGTTAACATAAAAACTCTTTCATATCAGTGGACAATCACTGAACTAAATGTAGAAGATAACTTCCAAGGAGCTCTGTGGGAGGTACATTTGGAAGATTTATCTTAGAACAATTTTATCACCTGTTCTCTGTCACATGAAATATGGAGTAAAAGTTAAATACGGAAATAATACATTGCATGAAGTATTAACTAGTTAGTCCTAGCAGATTATAAAAAGCAATGCATCATTTAAGTCTATTTTTTAAAAAAGGCATATGTGCATACACATTTACATAATGTCATTAGATCAGTGGTCCTCAACCTATGGATCATCACCGCTTAGGGGGCTGCATAGCAGACATCATTTATGTCAGATATATATATATATATATTATGATTTATAACAGTAAAAAAATTGCAGTTACGAACTAACAACAAAATAATTTTATGAATGGGAGTCACTACAACATATGAAACTGTTTTAATTTGCATTTCCCTAATGACTAAGAATGATGAACATCTCTTTAGGTGCTTCTAAGCCATTAGATATTCTTCAGGAGAGAACTCTTTGTTTAGCTCTGTACCCCATTTTTAATAGAGTTGCTTGGCTCTCTGGAGTCTAACTTCTTGAGTTCTTTGTATATATTGGATATTAGTCCTCTGTCGGATGTAGGGTTGATAAGATCATTTCCCAGTTAGTTGGTTGCCTCTTTGTCCTTTTGACACTGTCTTTTGCGTTACAGAATCTTTGCAATTTTATGAGGTCCCATTTGTCAATTCTTGATCTTAGAGCATAAGCTATTGGAGTTCTGTTCAGGAAATTCTCCCCTGTGTCCATATGTTCAAGGTTCTTCCCTAGTTTCCTTTCTATTAGTTTCAGTGTGTTTGGTTTTATGTGGAGGTCCTTGATTCACTTGGAATTGAGCTTAGTGCAAGGAGACAAGAATGGATCAATTTGCATTCTTCTGCAGGTTGACCTCCAGTTGAACCAGCACCATTTGTTGAAAAGGCTATCTTTTTTCCACTGGTCTGTTTTAGCTCCTTTGTCAAAGATCAAGTGACCATAGGAGTGTGGATTCATTTCTGGGTCTTCAATTCCATTCCATTGATCTACATGCTTGTCATTGTACCAATACCATGCAGGTTTTTTTTTTATTATTTATTTTATTTTATTTTTTTAATTTACATTCCAAATCACTTCCCCTTTCCCGTTTCCTCCCTCCCCGAAAGTCCCATAAGCCCCCTTCCCTCCCTCTTTTCTCCATTCAACCCCCTCTCGTTACTCTGTCCTGGCGTTCCCTTACATCCATTCTTTCCAGGACCAGGGGTCTCTCCTTCCATCTTTTTAGAAATCTATTGATATGCTGATTGTGTCTAGGGTATTCTGAGATTCTGGGTCAATATCCCCTTATCAGTGACTGCATACCATGTGTGTTCTTTTGTGATTGGGTTACCTCACTAAGGATGATATTTTCAAGATCTGACCATTTGCCTAGGAATTTCGTGAATTCATTGTTTTTAATTGCAGAGTAGTATTCCATTGTGTAGATATATCACATCTTCTGAATCCATTCCTCCGTTGAGGGACATCTGGGTTCTTTCCAGCTTCTGGCTATTATAAATAAGGCTGCTATGAACATAGTGGAGAGTTCTCACCTGAAGAATATCTAATGGCTGAGAAGCACCTAAAGAGATGTTCATCATCCTTAGTCATTAGGGAAATGCAAATCAAAACAACCCTGAGATTCCATCTCACACCAGTCAGGATGGCTAAGATCAAAAACACAGGAGACAGCAGTTGTTGGCGAGGATGTGGAGAAAGAGGAACACTCCTCCACTGCTGGTGGAATTGCAGGCTGGTACAACCACTCTGGAAAGCAGTCTGGCGGTTCCTCAGAAAACTGGGCATGACACTCCTGGAGGATCCGGCTATACCACTCCTGGGCATATACCCAGAGACTTTACTTGCATGCAATAAGGACACATGCTTCACTATGTTCATAGCAGCCTTATTTATAATAACCATGCAGTTTTTAGCACTATTGTTCTGTAGTACAGCTTGAGGTCCGGGATACTGATTCCCCCAGAAGTTCTTTTACTCTTGAGAATAGTTTTAGCTATCCTGGGTTTTCTGTTATTCCAGATGAATTTTTGAATTGCTCTTTCTAACTCTATGAAGAATTGAGTTGGGATTTTGATGGGGATTGCATTGAATCTGTATATTGCTTTTGGCAAGATGGTCATTTTTATTATATTAATCCTGCCAATCCATGAGCATGGAATATTCTTCCATCTTCTGAGGTCTTCTTCAATATCTTTCTTCAGAGACTTGAAGTTCTTGTCATACAGATCTTTCACTTGTTTGGTTAGAGTCACACAAATATACTTTATATTGTTTGCGGCTATTGTGAAGGATATTCTTTCTCTTATTTCTTTCTCAGCCTGCTTATCCTTTAAGTATAGGAAGGCTACTGACTTGCTTGAGTTGATTTTATATCCAGCCACTTTGTTGAAGTTGTTTATCAGCTGTAGGAGTTCTCTGGTGGAGCTCTTTGGGTCGCTTAAGTATACTATCATATCGTCTGCAAATAGTGATAGTTTGACTTCTTCCTTTCCAATTTGTATCCCTTTGACCTCCTTTTGTTGTCTAATTGCTCTAGCTAGAACCCTGAAATCCCATCTCACACCAGTCAGAATGGCTAAGATCAAAAACGCAGGAGACAGCAGTTGTTGGCGAGAATGTGGAGAAAGAGGAACATTCCTCCACTGCTGGTGGGATTGCAACCACTCTGGAAAGCAGTCTGGTGGTTCCTCAGAAAACTGGGCATTACACTCCCGGAGAATCCTGCTATACCACTCCTGGGCATATACCCAGATGCTTCCCCTGCATTCAATAAGGACACATGCTCCACTATGTTCATAGCAGCCTTATTTATAATAGCCAGAAGCTGGAAAGAACCCAAATGTCCCTCAACCGAGGAATGGATTCAGAAGATGTGGTATATTTACACAATTAAATACTACTCTGCAATTAAAAACAATGAATTCATCAAATTCCTAGGCAAATGGTCAGAACTGGAAAATAACATCCTTAGTGAGGTAACCCAATCACAAAAGAACACACATGGTATGCAGTCACTGATAAGGGGATATTAACCCAGAATCTTGGAATACCCTAGACACAATTCACATATCAATAGATTTCTGAGAAGATGGAAGGAGAGGCCCCTGGTCCTGGAAATACTGGATGTAGGGGAATGCCAGGACAGAGAAGCAAGAGGGGGTTGAATGGGGAAAAGAAAGAAGGAAGACGGCTTATGGGACTTTCAGGGATGGAGGAAACCGGAAAGAGGAAATGATTTGGTATGTAAATAAAAAAACTTAGAAAATAAAAAAAAAATTAAAAAAAAGAAGCTGTTTTAAATGGTCATAGCATTAGGAAGGCTGAGAACCACCACTTTTCAGATGATTGTTAACTTTGAACATTGGAAATTCTGACTCATTCAAAATAGACAAAGTTAATAAAGGTGGAAGAAAAAATATTGTTAGGGGAAAAAAGCAAAACAAGAAAATAGAAATTATACTTGAACATAATTGACTAACATAAATGTCCTCTTTCACAGAAATGGATTTTCAGCCTTTATAAAAGTAGAATTACAGAATTATTAAGAGTTTTAATATAAAGATGATTTGAAAGTTTAAAAAAGGAAGAGGAGTAGCACATTCATAATTATGAGAAGCTAATGTGTCACTGTCAAAGTAAGATAAAACAACTATTGATTTTCTTCTGTTAGAAAAATTGTACCACAAATTCTGTGCCTTGAAACAGAACAAATTTACCTTTATAAGGTTCTGCAAATAGAATGACTGACACAGTCCTTGCTGAGCAGGAATGTTCTCTTTGACCATTTAAGGGAGGGTCATCTTCCTTAAATTTTCCATCTTCAAAATCAGTGATTTCACAGTCTTCTGATAACTCAGCATATTTATAGTTCCTCTGACTCTGCACTCTCAAATGAAAGTTTTTCCAGTGATAACACTTTTGCAGTTAGCTTAGGTTCACTATCCCTGGCAGTTTTACTGTACCAAATGAACTTTGCTAAAGTCCTGGAAATGGCTGCTTGTGCAAGGGCCTTAATGAATGTAATGCATGTAAAGGCTATTGGGATAGGGTCTGAGTATTTTATGAGCCCCTTTCCTTAGTTTCTTTTTCTGATGCCTTAAAAAATACCTCAAAGTGAGCAACACATGGAAGAGTATTTATTTTGGCTCGTAGTTCAAGGTTGATTCAGTCACAGTAGAGAAGATGTAGGAGGGGCTAGAAGCAGCCATTCATATTGAATCGACTTACAAGAAGCAGTCATCTACATGACTACAGGCACAGAAGCCAAAACCATACAGTGTAAAGAAAGAAAACATCTTCAACAAATGGTGCTAGTCAAACTGGTGCTCTGCAGGTAGAAGAATGCAAATTGATCCATATTTATCACTTTGTATAAAGTTCAAGTCCAAGTGGAACAAGGACCTCAACACGAAACCAAACACATGAATCTAATAGAAGAGCAAGTCAGAAGTAACCTTGCACAAACTGGCACAGGGGCAAATTTTCTGAACAGCACATCAATGGCTTATGCTTTAAGATCAAAAATTGACAAATGGGGCCTCATGAAACTAAAAGGCTTCTGTAAGACAAAGAACACTGTTAACAGCAACCTAAAGATTGGGCAAAGACCTTCACTAGCCCTATATCCAATAGAGAGCTAATATTCAAAATAAAGAAAGTACTAAAGAAGTTAGACTCAAAAAAAAATATCTGTAGGTTGCCATTTTTTCCTATTGACAGGTTCCTTTGCCATAAAGAAGCTTGGCAATTTTATGAGATCCCATTTGTCCATTATTGATCTTAGAGCATAAACTATTAGTGTTCTGCTCAAGAAATTTTCCCCTCTGCCCATGTGCCCAAGGCTCTTCCCCACTTTCTTTTCTATTAGTTTCAGTGTATCTGGTTTTATGTGGTGGTCGTGATACACTTGGACTTGAGCTTTGTACAAGGAAATAAGAATGGATGATTTACATTCTTCTACAAGTTGACTGCTGGATGAACCAGCACCATTTGTTGAAAAGGCTATCTTTTTTCCACAGGATGGTTTTAGCTCCTTTGTGAAAGACAAGTGCCCGTGTTTGTTAATTTCTGGGTCTTCAATTCTATTCCTTTGATCTACCTGCCTATCTCTGTACCAATACCATGCAGTTTTCAATCATGATTGTTTTTTCCTTTTTGTTTATTAGATATATTCTTTATTTACATTTCAAATGTTGTCCCCTTTCCTGGTCACACACACCCCTGAGAAAATCCCATAAGCCATCTCCCCTTCCCCAATCAACCCTCCCTTGTTTCCCTGTCCTGGTATTCCTCTACACTACAGCATCAAGTCTTTCCAGGACCAAGGGCCTCTCCTCCCTTTGGTGTCTAACAAGACTATCTTCTGCTGCCTATGTGTCAGGAGCCAAGAGTAATTCCATGTGTACTCTTTGGTTGATGGTTTTGTTCCTGGGAGCTCTGGGAGTACTGGTGACTCATACTGTTGTTCCTCCTGTGGCACTGTAAACCCCTTCAGTTCATTGGGTCCTTTCTCTAGCTCCTCCATTGGGGACCCTCTGCTCAGTTCTCTGTAGTATAGCTTGACATCAGGGATGCTGATTCCCCCAGAAGTTCTTTTGTCATTGAGAATAGATTTTGCTATGCTAAGTTTCTTGTTATTCCAGAAAAAATTGCGAATTGCTCTTCCTAACTCTGTGAAGAATTGAGTTGGAGTTTTGATGGGGATTTCATTGAATCTGTAGATTGCTTTTGGCAAGATGGCCCTTTTTAACTATATTATTCCTACCAATCCATGAGCATGGAAGATCGTTCTATCTTCAAAGATCTTCTTGGATTTCTTTCTTCAGACACTTGAAGTTCTTGTCATAAAGATCTTTTTCACTTGTTTAGGTAGAGTCATACCAAGGTATTTTATATTATTACTGATTATTGTGAAGGGTGTTATTTCCCTAATTTCTTTCTCAGCCTGTTTATCTTTTGAGTAGAGGAAGGACACTGATTTGTTTAGATTTGTTTATATCCTGCCACATTGATGTCCCTCAAAAGAGCAATGGATATAGAAAATGTGATACATTTACACAATGAAGTACTGGTCAGCTATTAAAAGTAATGACTTCATAAAATTCTTAGGCAAATATCGTCTTGAGTGAGGTAACCTAAACACAAAAGAACACACATGGTATGAACTCACTGATAAGTGGATATTAGTCTAGAAGCTTGGGATACCCAAGATACAATTCACAGACCACATGAAGCTCAAGAAGAAAGAAGACCAAAGTATGGATACTTTGGTCCTTCTTATAATGGGGATCAATGGGGATCAAAATACCCATGGGAGGAGATACAGAAACAAAGTGTGGAGCAGAGACTGAAGGAAAGGTCATTTACAGACTCCCTCACTTGGGGATCCATTCCATATACAGTTACCAAACACAGACATTATTATAAATGCCAAGAAGTGCTTGCAGACAGGAGCCAGATATAGTTGTGTCCTGAGAGACTCTGCCAGTGCCTGAAAAATATAGAAGTGTATACTCACAGCCATCCAATATACTGAACACAGGGTCCCCAATGGAGGAGCTTGAGAAAGGACCTAAGGAGCTGAATGGGTTTGCAGCCCCATAGGAAGAACAACAATATGAACCAACCAGTACCCCCAGAGTTCCCAGGGACTAAACCACCAAACAAAGAGTTGGTGACTCTTGGTTGAAAACACATGCAGGGACCTATGGCTCCAGCCACATATGTCGCAGAGAGTGCACTTGTGGGACAACAATGAGAGGAGAGACCCTTGGTCCTGTGAAGGCTTGATGTCCCAGTGTTGGTTGGAATGATTGGTGAGGTGGTTTGGGATAGGGGGTTTTCAGAGGGGAATTGAGGAAAGTGGATTGACATTTAAATGTAAATAAAGAAAATACCTAATAAAAATGGGGGAAAACAACAAATAACCCAATTAAAAATGGAGTACAACTAAACAGAGAATTCTTAACAGAGGAATCTTGAGTGACCAAGAAGCACTTAAAGAAACATTTAACATCCTTAGTAATCAGGGAAATGCAAATCAAAATGACCCTGGGATTATACCTTACATCAATCACAATGGCTAAGATTAAAAAAAAAAAAAAAAAAAAACAAACCTCAGTTGACAGTACTTGCTCTTGAGGATGTGGAGAAAAGGATAACTATTGCTGGTAGGATTGCAAACTCATATAACTGTTCTGGAAATCAATCAGGAAGTTCCTCATAAAATTGGAAATAGATCTACCTGAAGACCTAGTTATTCCTCTCCAGGGCATATATCCAAAAATGCTCCACCATACCAGAAGGACATGTGCTCCACTATGTTCATAGCAGTCTACTAATAATAGCCAGAAGTTGGAATCAACCTAAAACCAACAGAAGAATGGATACAGAAAATATGGTTCATTTAAACAACGGAATAATGGATACAGAAAATGTGGTTCATTTACACTGTAGGATACTATTCAGGCATTAAAAAAAGAATACATCATGAATTTTGCAGGCAAATGGATGGAACTAGAAAATAATCATCCTTAGTGAAGTAATCCAGACACAGAAGGACATGCCTGGTATGTACTCACTGATAAGTGGATATTAGCCAAAAAGTATAGAATATCCATGATACAACTCACAGACTGTATGAAGTTTAACAAGAAGGAAGACCAAAGTGAGGATGCTTCAATCCAACTTAGACAGAGGAACAAAATAATCACAGGAAGCAGAGAGAGGGAAAGATCTGGTTTGGATCTGGGAGGGGGAAGGGAAAAAGGAGACAGGGTCAGGTATGGGGGACAGGAGAGAAACCCAGAAGGTCAGGAGAATGAATGTAGATATGCAGCTTTTGGGGAGAGGGACCTCTAGAAGGTCCCAGACACCTGGGATGTTAAGAGGCCCCCAGAACTCAATGGGGATTACCTTAGCCTAAATGACCAACAGTGGGGAAATCTAACCTGAAGAGATTATCTCCAGTAGATAGGCAGGGTCCACAGTGGAGGGATGGGACCACCCACCTTTTTTCAAAATTTTTGACCCAGAATTGTTTCTGTCTAAAAGTGCTGGGACAAAATTGGAGCAGAGACCGAAGGAAACACCATCCAGTGACTGGCCCAACTTGGGATCCATCCCATTGGCAGGCACCAAACCCTGACACTATTATTAATACCATGTTCTCATGCAGTCCGGAGCCGAGCAAGATGTCCTCTGAGAGGCTATATGCACAGCTGAGTGAGACATACAGATACTTACAGCCAACCCTTGGACTGAGGTCCAGGACTCTATGGATGAATTAGAGGAAGAAGGTGAAGTGGAGGGCAACTCCATAGTAAGACCCACTAACACTGACACCTGAGAGCTCCCAGAAATTATGCCACTAACTAAAGAGCATACATAGACTGGTCAGTGACCCCCCAGCTCTCTCTCTCTATCTATCTATCTATCTATCTATCTATCTATCTATCTATCTATCTATCTATATCAGACAGCTGCCTTTTTGGGCCTCACTATGAGACGCTGTGCCTAATCCTGTAGAGAATAGATGCCCCAGGGAAGGGTGATGGTAGGGATGGTAGGGTGGGTGGGAGAGCACCATTTCAGAGGCAAGGGGCAAAGAGGTATAGATAGAAGTGATATAGTGAAGTAGAAGCAACATTTAGAATTAAAATAAATAATATAATTTAATAAAAATAAATAAAATAAGATAAAGAGATAAAGTTTTAGAAGCAAAAAAACAACAAACAAGAAGCAGAAAGCAATGAACATTTGTTGCTGTTCAGTTGACTTTCTTCACTTAATTAACTCTGGGTCCCATCCAGGGAATACTACCACCCTCACTTAGCTCTGCCAATACCCTCCACCCCAGAACCCCACCAAATCTCCTTCACAATTTCATTTCTTTAAAAAAATAATGTTAGAATTTATTTTAAAAACACTTGTACTATTCACTTAAATTGATCACAGCTTGTACTATAAATTTTAGTATAGTTCTTTTTAAATTCACTTTCAGTAAATGTACAAAATAATGGATATCTTTTGGATATTTTCACATATGTTTATCATTGAATTTTGCATGATTAATAAATTTCATGATAAAAATCTTAGTTGGTTTTGTTTCATTTAAATGCATATTATTAGGGAACACAACATTTGGGTTATCAAATATATCAAATATTTTGAAATTTAAAAAAAGCTTCTATAAAACTGTTTTCTTTAGTACTGTACTTAATAGGTAGGGAGAGAGTAGGCAGCCTTGTCGAGTCCCTGATTTTAGTGGGATCACTTCAAGTTTCTCTCCATTTGGCTTGATGTTGGCTACTGGTTTGCTATATATTGTGTTTACTATGTTTTGGTAAGGGCCTTGAATTCATGACCTTTTCAAGACCTTCATCATGATGGAATGCTGAATTTTTTCAAATGATTTCTAAGCATCTAATGAAGTGACCATGTGGCTTTTTTCTTTGAGTTTGTTTATATAATGGATTACATTGGTGGATTTCTGTATATTGAACCATCCCTGAATCCTGGGGATGAAACCTACTTCATGTTGGATGATCATTTTGATATGTTCTTAGATTTGGTTTTCAAGAATTTTATTGAATATTTTCGCATGTATATTCATAAGGGAAATTGATCTGAAGTACTCTTTTTTATTGGGTCTTTGTGTGGTTTTTGTATAAGCCTAATTGTGGCTTCATAGAATGAATTGGGCAGTGTTCCTTTGGTCTCTGTTTTGTGGAATAGAAGAGTATTTGTAGTAGGTCTTCCCTGAAGGGCTGATAGAATTCTGCACTAAACCCATCTGGTCCTAGGCTCTTTATGGCTGGGAGAATATTAATGACTGCTTCTATTTCTTTAGGGCTTATGGGAAGGTTTAGATGCTTTATTAGATCCTGATTTTACTTTGGTACTTGGTATCTGTCTAGCAAATTGTTCATTTTATCTAGAATTTCCAGTTTCATTGAGTTTAGGCTTTTGTAGTACAATCTTATGATTTTTTTAATTTCCTCTGTTTCTGTTGTTATGTCTCCCTTTTCCTTTCTGATTTTGTTAATTTGGATACAGTCTCTGTGCCCTCTGGTTAGTGTGGCTAAGGATTTATCTATCTTATTGATATTCTCAAAGAAAAAGTACTTCAAGTCTCTGAAGAAAGAAATAGAAGAATTGAGAAGACAGAAAGATCTCCCATGCTCATGGATTGGGAGGATTAATATAGTAAAAATGACCATATTGATGAAAGCAATCTACAGATTCAATGCAATCCCCATCAAAAATTCCAACTCATTTCTTCATAGAGTCAGAAAGATAAATTGCAAATTCATCTGTAAAAGCAGAAATCCCAGGATATTGAAAACTATTCTCAAAAATGAAAGAACTTCTGTGGGAATCACCATCCCTAACCTCAAGCTCTATTACAGAACAATAGTGATAAAAACTGTATGGCATTGGTACAAATATAGGCAGGTAGATCAATGGAACTGATCTGAAGACCAAGAAACGAACCAACAACACCTGTGGTCACTTGATCTTTGACAAAGGAGCTAAAAACATTGAGTGGAAAAAGAAAGCATTTTCAACAAATGGTGCTGGTTCAAATGGTGTTCAGCATGTAGAGGAATGCAAATTGATCCATTCTTATCTCCTGGTACAAAGCTTAAGTCCAAGTGGATCAAGGACTTCTACATAAAACCAGATACACTGGAACTAATGGAAGAGAAAGTGGGGAAGACTCTTGAACACATGGTCACTGGGGAAATTTTCCTGAACAGAACTTATGAACAGAACAGGCTTATGCTATACGATCAATAACTGACAAATAGAACCTCATAAAATTTCAAGGCTTCTGTAAGGCAAAGGACACTCTCAATAGGACAAAATGGCTACCAACAGATTGAGAAAATATGTTTACCAACCCTATATCAGACAGAGGGCTAATATCCAATGTATTCAAAGAACTTAAGAAGGTAGACTGCAAAGAACCAAATAACCCTATTTAAAATGGGGCACAGAACTAAACAAAGAATTTTCATTTGAGGAATATCGAATGGCTGTGAAGCGCCTAAAGAAATGTTCAACATCCTTAGTTATCAGGGAACTGAAAATCAAAACAATTCTGAGATTCTACTTCACACCAGTCAGAATGACTTAGATCAAAAAACTCAGGTGACAGCAGATGCTGGAAAGGATGTGGAGAAAGAGGAACACTCCTCCATTTTTGGTGGGATTGCAAGCTTGTATAAAGACTCCAGAAATCAGTCTGATTGTTCCTCAGAAAACTGGACATAGTTTTACCTGGGGACATAGCTATACCTCTCCTGGGCATATATATACCCAGAAGATGCTCCAACATATAACAAGGATACATGGTCTACTATGTTAATAGCAGCCTTATTTATAATTACTAGAAGCTGGAAAAAACCAAGATGTCCTTCAATAGAAGAATGGATACAGAGAATGTGGTACATTTACACAGTAGAATACTACTCAACTATTAAAAACAATGAATTCATGAAATTCTTAAGCAAATGGAATGAATTAGAAAATATCATCCTGAGTGAGGTAACCCAGTCACAAAAGAACACATATGGCATGCACTCACTAATAAGTGGATATTAGCCCAAATCCTTAGAATACTCAAGATACAATTCACAGACTACATGATGCTCAAGAAGAAGGAAGACCAAAGTGTGGATACTTCAGTCATTCTTAGATGGAGGAACAAAATACCCATGAGAGGTAATACAGAGACAAATTGTGGAACAGAGACCAAACAAAAGGCCATTCAGAGACTATCCCACCTGGGGATCCATCCCATATCCAGTTATCAAGCTCAGACATTATTGTAGATGCCAAGAAGTGCTTGCTGAAAGGAGCCTGATATAGCCGAATACTGAGAGGTTCTGTCAGTACCTGACAAATATAGAAGTGAATGCTTGCTTGTAGCCAATCATTAGACTGACATAGAGTCCCCAACAGAGAAGTTAGAGAAAGGACTGAAGGAGCTCAAGAGGTTTGCAATTCCAGAGAATGAACAAAAATATCAACCAACCAGAACCCCCAGAACTCCCAAGGACTAAACCATCAACCAAAGAGTACACATGGAGGGACCTATGGCTCCAGCCACATATGCAGCAGAGGATGGCCTTGTGGGACATCAATAGGAGGAGTAGCACTTGTATCTTTGAGGGCTGGATACCCCAGTGTAGGAGAATGCCAGGACTGGGAAATGGGGGGGCTGGAGGGGTGGGGGGAACACAGTCATAGAAGCAGTGGGAGGAGGATGCGATGGGTGTTTCTGGAGGGGAAGCCAGAAAAGGGGATAAAATTTGAAATGTAAATAAAGAAAATATCTAGTTGAAAAAATGTTTTCTTTGAAGGTCTGATAGAATTCTGCAATAAAACCATCTGGACCTGTGCTTTTTTTGGTTGGAAGACTTCCAATGACAACTTCTATTTCTTCAGGACTTATAGAACGGTTTAGATGGTCTATTTGATCCTGATTTAATTTTTGTACTTGGTATCTGTCAAGGAAATTGTCCATTTCCTCAAGATTTTCTAGTTGTGTTGAATACAGGTTTTTGTAGTAGGATCTGATGATTTGTTGAATTTCCTCAGTTTCTGTTGTTAACTCTCCCTTTTCGTTTCTGATTTTATTAATTTGGATATTATCTCTGTGCCCTCTGGTTAGTCTGGCTAAGGGCTTATCTATCTTGTTGATTTTCTCAAAGAACCAACTCCTCGTTTTGTTGATTCTTTGTATGGTTTTATTTGTTTCTACTTGATTGATTTCAGCCCTGAGTTTGATGATTTCCTGCCTTCTACTCCTCTTTGGTGTATTTGCTTCTTTTTGTTCCAGGGCTTTCACGTGTGCCATTAAGCTGTAAGTGTATGCTGTCTCCCGTTTCTTTTTGGCGGCACTCAGGGCTATGAATTTTCCTCTTAGCACTGCTTTCATTGTGTCCCATAAAGTAGGGTATGTTGTGCCTTCATTTTCATTAACTTTCAAAAAGTCTTTGATTTCTTTCTTTATTTCCACCTTGACCAAGTTATCATTGAGTAGAGCATTGTTCAGCCTCCATGTGTACGTGGGTTTTCTTTTGTTTTTGTTGCCATTGAAGACCACCCTTATTCCATAGTGATCTGATAGGAGGCATGGGATTATTTCTATCTTCTTATATCTGTTGAGGTCTGATTTGTAACCAATTATATGGTCAATTTTGGAGAAGGTACCATGAGGAGCTGGGAAGAAGGTGTATTCTTTAGCTCTAGGATGAAATGTTCTATATATATCAGTTAGTTCCATTTGGTCCAAGGCTTCAATTAGATTCACTGTGTCCCTGTTTAGTTTCTGCTTTCCTGAACGATCCATTTCAGAGAGCGGGGTGTTGAAGTCACCCACTATTATTGTGTGAGGTGCGATGTGTGCTTTGAGTTTTAGTAAAGTTTCTTTTACGAATGAGGGTGCCCTTGCATTTGGAGTATAGATATTCAGAATTGAGAGTTCTTGATGGTGGACTTTTCCCTTGATCAGTATGTAGTGTCCTTCTGTGTCTTTTTTGATGACTTTAGGTTGAAAATCAATTTTATCTGATATTAGGATGGCTACTCCACCACGTTTCTTGGGGCCATTTGCTTGTAAAATTGTTTTCCAGCCTTTTACTCTGAGGTAGTGTTTGTCTTTGACACTGAGGTGCGTTTCCTGCATGCAGCAAAATGCTGGGTCCTGTTTACGTATCCAGTCTGCTAGTCTATGTCTTTTAATTGGGGAATTGAGACCATTGATATTAAGAGAGATTAAGGCATAGTGATTATTGCCATCTGCCATTCTTGACGCTATCTTTATGTTTGAGTGGTTATCTACTTTTGGGTTTGATTCACAAGAAGGACACAAATAAATCTCATAAAGAATTACAGGAGACCATGAATCAACGGTTAGAAGCCCTTACAAAGGAAACACAAAAATCGCTTAGAGAAATGCGGGAGAACATGGATAAAAAGATGGAGGCGCACAAGGAGACAACACAAAAATCGCTTAACGAGATGAATCAACGGGTAGATGCACTCACAAAGGAATCACAAAATTTGCATAAAGAAATGCAGAAGAATTTGGGACAACAGACGGGTGCCCATAAGGAGGCAACACAAAAATTGCTTAAAAAAATGAATCAACGGTTAGATGCCCTTACAAAGGAAACACGAGAACTGCTTAAAGAAATGCAGGAGACGATGGATCAACAGATGGAATCCCATGAGGAGGAAACACAAAAATCACTCAGAGAAATGCAGGAGAACGTGGGTCATCAGGAAGAAATCCTGAAAGAGGTAATGCAAAAATACCTTATAGAAATACAGGAAAATACAAACAAACAAGTGAAGGATCTCAGCAAATCCATCCAGGAACTAGAAAAGGAAGTAGAAACAACTAAGAAATCACAAAGGGAGACAACTTTGGAGATAGAAAACCTTGGGAAGAGCCGGGCGGTGGTGGCACACACCTTTAATCCCAGCACTTGGGATGCAGAGGCAGGAGGATTTCTGAGTTCGAGGCCAGCCTGGTCTACAAAGTGCTTTCCAGGACAGCCAGGGCTACACAGAGAAACCCTGTCTCGAAAAATCAAAAAAAAAAAAAAAAAAAGAAAAGAAAACCTTGGGAAGAAATCAGGAGTCATAGATGCAAATATCAACAATAGAATACAAGAGATGGAAGAAAGAATCTCAGGTGCTGAAGATTCCATAGAAAGCATGGACTCAACAGTCAAAGAAAATGCAAAATGCAAAAAATGTGTAACCCAAAACATCCAAGAAATCCAGGACACAATGAGAAGACCAAACCTAAGGATTATAGGTATAGGTGAGAGTGAAGATTTGCAACTTAAAGGGCCAGTAAACATCTTCAACAAAATTATGGAGGAAAACTTCCCTAACCTAAAGAGAGAGATGCCGATGAATGTACAAGAAGCCTACAGAACTCCAAACAGACTGGACCAGAACAGAAATACCTCCCGTCACATAATAATCAAAACACCGAATGTTCTAAACAAAGAAAGAATACTAAAAGCAGTAAGAGAAAAGGGCCAAGTAACATACAAAGGAAGACCTATCTGAATCACATCAGACTTCTCACCAGAGACTATGAAAGCCAGAAGATCCTGGGCAGATCTCATGCAGACACTAAGACAGCACAAATGCCAGCCTAGACTACTCTACCCAGCAAAACTCTCAATCACCATAGATGGAGAGACCAAGATATTCCATGATAAAACCAAATTTTCACAATATCTTTCCACAAATCCAGCCCTGCAACGGATAATAGGTGGAAACCTCCAATACAGGGAGAGAAACAACACCCTGGAAAAAATGAGATAATAAACTTCTTGAATCAAACCCAAAAGTAGATAACCACTCAAACATAAAGATAGCGTCAAGAATGGCAGATGGCAATAATCACTATGCCTTAATATCTCTTAATATCAATGGTCTCAATTCCCCAATAAAAAGACATAGACTAGAAGACTGGATACGTAAACAGGACCCAGAATGTTGCTGCATGCAGGAAACGCACCTCAGTGTCAAAGACAAACACTACCTCAGAGTAAAAGGCTGGAAAACAATTTTACAAGCAAATGGCCCCAAGAAACGAGGTGGAGTAGCCATCCTAATATCAGATAAAATTGATTTTCAACCTAAAGTCATCAAAAAAGACACAGAAGGACACTACATACTGATCAAGGGAAAAATCCACCATCAAGAACTCTCAATTCTGAATATCTATGCTCCAAATGCAAGGGCACTCTCATTCGTAAAAGAAACTTTAGTAAAGCTCAAAGCACACATCGCACCTCACACAATAATAGTGGGTGACTTCACCCCGCTCTCTGAAATGAATCGTTCAGGAAAGCAGAAACTAAACAGGGACACAGTGAATCTAATTGAAGCCTTGGACCAAATGGAACTAACAGATATATATAGAACATTTCCTCCTAGAGCTAAAGAATACACCTTCTTCTCAGCACCTCATGGTACCTTCTCCAAAATCAACCATATAATTGGTCACAAATCAGACCTCAACAGATATAATAAGATCAAACTAATCCCATGCCTCCTATCAGATCACTATGGAATAAGGGTGGTCTTCAATGGCAACAAAAACAAAAGAAAACCCATGTACACATGGAGGCTGAACAATGCTCTACTTAATGATAACTTGATCAAGGTGGAAATAAAGAAAGAAATCAAAGACTTTTTGAAAGTTAATGAAAATGAAGGCACACCATACCCTACTTTATGGGACACAATGAAAGCAGTGCTAAGAGGAAAATTCATAGCCCTGAGTGCCGCCAAAAAGAAATGGGAGACAGCATACACTAACAGCTTAATGGCACACGTGAAAGCCCTGGAACAAAAAGAAGCAAATACACCAAAGAGGAGTAGAAGGCAGGAAATCATCAAACTCAGGGCTGAAATCAATCAAGTAGAAACAAATAAAACCATACAAAGAATCAACAAAACGAGGAGTTAGTTCTTTGAGAAAATCAACAAGATAGATAAGCCCTTAGCCAGACTAACCAGAGGGCACAGAGATAGTATCCAAATTAAGAAAATCAGAAACGAAAAGAGAGAGATAACAACAGAAACTGAGGTAATTCAAAAAATCATCAGATCCTACTACAAAAACCTGTATTCAACACAACTAGAAAATCTTGAGGAAATGGACAATTTCCTTGACAGATACCAAGTACAAAAATTAAGTCAGGATCAAATAGATCATCTAAACCGCCCTATAAGCCCTGAAGAAATAGAAGTTGTCATTGAAAGTCTTCCAACCAAAAAAAGCACAGGTCCAGCTGGTTTTAGTGCAGAATTCTCTCAGACCTTCAAAGAAGACCTAACACCAATACTCTTCAAAATGTTCCACAAAATAGAAACAGAAGGAACAGTAAGCAACTCGTTCTATGAAGCCACAATTACACTAATACCAAAAGCACACAAAGATCCGACAATGAAAGAGAATCCCAGGTCTATCTCTTTTATGAATATAGATGCAAAAATACTCAATAAAATTCTTGCCAACCGAATCCAAGAACACATCAAAACGTTCATTCACTATGATCAAGTAGGCTTCATCCCAGGGATGCAGGGATGGTTTAATATAAGGAAATCCATCAATGTAATCCACTATATAAACATCTCAAAGAAAAAAACCACATGGTCATGTCATTAGATGCTGAGAAAGCATTTGACAAAATTCAGCATCTTTTCATGCTAAAGGTCTTGGAAAGATCAGGAATTCAAGGCCCATATCTAAACATAGTAAAAGCAATTTACAGCAAACCGGTAGCCAGCATCAATCTAAATGGAGAGAAACTTGAAGCAATCCCACTAAAATCAGGGACTAGATAAGGCTGCCCTCTCTCTCCATATCTTTTCAAGATAGTACTTGAAGTTATAGCTAGAGCAATTAGACAACAAAAAGAGGTCAAATGGATACAAATTGGAAAGGAAGAAGTCAAATTATCACTATTTGCAGACTATATGATAGTATACTTAAGCGACCCAAAGAACTCCACCAGAGAACTCCTACAGCTGACAAATGACTTCAGCAAAGTGGTCGGATATAAAATCAACTCAAGCAAGTCAGTAGCCTTCCTATACTCAAAGGATAAGCAGGCAGAGAAAGAAGTAAGAGAAATGATACCCTTCATGATAGCCACAAATCATATAAAGTATCTTGGCGTGACTCTAACCAAACAAGTGAAAGATCTGTATGACAAGAACTTCAAGTCTCTGAAGAAAGAAATTGAAGAAGACCTCAGAAGATGGAAAAGTCTGCCATGCTCATGGATCGGCAGGATTAATATAGTAAAAATGACCATCTTACCAAAAGTAATATACAGATTCAATGCAATCCCCATCAAAATCCCAACTCAATTCTTCATAGAGTTAGAAAGAGCAATTCAAAAATTTATCTGGAATAACAGAAAACCCAGAATAGCTAAAACTATTCTCAAGAGTAAAAGAACCTCTGGGGGAATCAGCATCCCGAACCTCACGCTGTACTACAGAGCAATAGTGTTAAAAACCGCATGGTATTGGTACAGTGACAGGCATGTAGATCAATGGAACAGAATTGAAGACCCAGAAATGAATCCACACTCCTATGGTCACTTGATCTTTGACAAAGGAGCTAAAACCATCCAGTGGAAAAAAGATAGCCTTTTCAACAAATGGTGCTGGTGTAACTGAAGGTCAACCTTCAGAAGAATGCAAATTGACCCATTCTTATCTCCTTGCACTAAGCTCAATTCCAAGTGGATCAAGGATCTCCACATAAAACCTGACACACTAAAACTAATAGAAAGGAAACTAGGGAAGAACCTTGAACATATGGACATAGGGGAGAATTTCCTGAACAGAACGCCAATAGCTTATGCTCTAAGATCAACAATAGACAAATGGGACCTCATTAAATTACAAAGTTTTTGCAAGGCAAAAGACACTGTCAAAAAGACAAAGTGGCATCCAACTAAATGGGAAATGATCTTTACCAACCCTACATCCGACAGAGGGCTAATATCCAATATATACAAAGAACTCAAGAAGTTAAACTCCAGAGAGGCAAGTAACCCTATTAAAAAATGGGGTACAGAGCTACACAAAGAGTTCTCACCTGAAGAATATCTAATGGCTGAGAAGCACCTAAAGAGATGTTCATCATCCTTAGTCATTAGGGAAATGCAAATCAAAACAACCCTGAGATTCCATCTCACACCAGTCAGAATGGCTAAGATCAAAAACACAGGAGACAGCAGTTGTTGGTGTGAATGTGGAGAAAGAGGAACACTCCTCCACTGCTGGTGGAATTGCAAGTTGGTACAACCACTCTGGAAAGCAGTCTGGTGGTTCCTCCAAAAACTGGGCATGACATTCCCGGAGGATCCGGCTATACCACTCCTGGACATATACCCAGAGCCTTTACCTGCATGCAATAAGGACACATGTTCCACTATGTTCATAGCAGTCTTATTTATAATAGCCAGAAGCTGGAAAGAACCCAGATGTCCCTCAATGGAGGAATGGATTCAGATGTGGTATATCTACACAATGGAATACTACTCTGCAATTAAAAACAATGAATTCACGGAATTCCTAGGCAAATGGTCAGAAGTTGAAAATATCATCCTTAGTGAGGAAACGCAATCACAAAAGAACACACGTGGTATGCAGTCACTGATAAGGGGATATTAACCCAGAATCTCGGAATACCCTAGACACAATTCGCATATCAATAGATTTCTAAGAAGATGCAAGAAGAGACCCCTTGTCCTGGAAAGACTGGATGTAGGGGAAAGCCAGGACAGAAAAACGAGAGGGGGTTGAATGGAGAAAAGAGGGAGGGAAGGGGGTTTATGGGACTTTCAGGGAGGGAGGAAACTGGAAAGGGGAAATGATTTGGAATGTAAATAAAAAAATAACTTAGAAAATCAAAAAAAAAGTTTATACAGTGTCTCAGTTGTGGTTGTGGGATACTTTCAAACAGAAACTGTTACATACTTGCAACATATAATGATACAAAGTAAACCTTTATAATCCTAAGGTCAAGAATAAGGGCATAGTAACAGGGAACAACTTGAAATAAAGCAAGGTAAATAGTAAAGCCTACAGCTTCATACCTGCATTTTTGGTGTTGAGATAAATAATTTTCTTGGACTCCAGAGAATTTTGTATCCATCATCACTGCTCCAACATTTTAACACATAGATTTGCTTATATTTAGGTCAAGTATACGCCATATATTCACTTTTCTGTTTTAGATAATTCCTAGACTATTTCATATTTTGAGGTTCCCAATACACCTGAGTCTACACCTTCAAAGCTTAAAACTAAAGCCTCTTACTCTCTTACATATTGAATGGCTTCAACTGCTTTCTATTGCCTCCTATATCTTGCATATGAATGATGGTAAAGCAATGCCGAATTATGTTATCAGCATAAAAAATTGGCTCCCTTGAACTACAGGGGAACCAATTGTGTTCTGACTTTGAGAAAATACTTACCTATTGTTCCAATTTAGCAGAGAAAACTTCTCTTCAATAATGTTTTTTCTTTTAATCACAGTTGATTTTTCAGATAAGACTGAAAACCATCTTGACTTGAAATTTTGTTTTCCAAGAATGTCTATTATCTTTTCTCATTTTTATTGGTTATTTTACTTATTAACATATCAAATGTTATCCCCCTTCCCAGTTTCCCCTCCACAAGCCCCTCTCCCTGCCTCTATGAGGGTGCTCCCCCACCTGTCCACCCACTCCTGCCTCATCACCCTATCATTCATTCCCCTATTTGGGTCATCAAGTCTCCAAGGGACCAAGGGGCTCCCATCCCAGTGACGCCCAATAAGTCAATCCTCTGCTACATATGCAGCTGGAGCCATTGGTCTCCCCGTCCATGTTTACTCTTTGATTGGTGTTTTAGTCGCTGAGAACTTTGTAGTGTCTGGTTGGTTGATGTTGTTCTTCCTATAGGATTGCAAACCCCTCAGTTCCTTCAGTCCTTGCCCTAACTTCTCCATTGTGGTCCCCGCTCTCAGTCCAATGTTTGACTGTATGCAGCTGCATCTGTATTGGTCAGGCTCTGGCGATGCCTTTCAGGGGACAGTTATTCTAGTTTCCTGTCAGCAAGAGCTTCATGGCATAAACTATAGTATCTGGGTTTGGTATCTGCAGATGGGATGGATCCCTAGGTGGGGTAGTCTCTGGATGGCCTTTCCTTCAGAGTCTGCTCCACTCTTTGTCCCTGCACTACCTTTTGACAGGAGGAATTCTGGATTAATATTTCTGAGATGGGTGGGTGGTCCCATCCCTCACCTGGGGGCCATGCTTATCCAGTGGATATGTTCTCTACAGGTTCTATCTCCCTTTTGTTGGGTATTTCGGCTACTGTCCTCCCTGTTGGTCCTGGTAAACTCTTGGGCCCCTGGCATATTCATAACATCGAACTCTAGTTAGCAATTGAAATTATGAAGAACAAAAGAGTATGGATGATGTTTTCATGCTATGTTCATCTTATCCCAAAGTGATCAAACATTATATTGCAATATTTACATTGGCTCCAAAGAATATGATTTTTACAATGTGATTCACCATTTAAATTTTTCTCTTTTCTTTTCTTTTTCTTTTTTTTTGCCTTCAAACTCTCTCATGTGATGCCACATTGCTGGCTTCCAAATTCGATATATACACACACACACACACACACACACACACACATATATATATATATATATATTCTTAAATATAAAATAAAATCAGCTCAGTCTGCATAATGTCTAATCTGTAGTTATACAATGCAACACAATGTTTATCTACAGAGTAAGTATATAAGATATTTCTAGATTCTAATCTCATTGGTGGTCATATGAACCCAATCTTCAAAATGTATCTCTTTTATGTGCATATAAAACAATATTAAATAAAAGTATAACATGCATATATACTTTATATGAGAGAACTGTATATTTTTCAATGTCTATAACTTTTGCTTTCTCTTTGGTCAAGAACTCTGTAATGTGATCTAAGATAGATCTACATTTTCACTACAATTGAGAAGATATCACCCAGTAAGACTTCAGAGTGGATAAAAGAATGTGGATAAAGACGGATCTTAGACAATAGAACCAAAGAATAATAGAATATGATGTATCATTCAATAGACTGAGAACATTAGAGCTAAAACTGAAAGAAAATAGTAAATAGAGTGTTAAAATTTGTGACTTCTCCTTATCTAATGACAACATTAAAAGAGGAAAAAGGAAACCACTGAGAAGGGCAAAATAAGGGAAAGATGAGTATGTAAGCAGATGAGATAGAAGAATATTAGATGGATTAATAGATAACACCCAAAGAGAATGCTGCAAATGTATGTATTCAGAACATTCAAGGAGAACAGAGAAAAACCAGTAGATCCAATAAATAACCCCAAAGCAGAACCATGATACAGACACTTCAGTAAGTGTTGCATAAAATAGATTTTCCTAATCACTGATAGTTGGTAAAGGGCTCAATTTTATTAGCACTGTTTTATAGCTTTTTCTTTTCAGTTGAAACATTCCCTTTTTAGAAGGTAGCAAAGATTACTTCCTCTTACCACTTCAAACAACTTACCAACTTTGAATATTACAATACATGAAAGGCAGGTCCCCATGGTTATATGTTTGGTAACAATTGCTTGAGGGAAGAGGCTTTCTTCATGGAGCTGCCAACACGCTGTGATGAGAATTCCAGGGACATTGTGTTCATGACTTTTCACCCATACTGGGGTGGCATTCTCCATTTCATAACTGTTTTTGAGTGACTTATATTTTAGTAAGTAACTGCAGTAAGCTTTCTTTAATGATTCACTAAGTTATCCTTGATATGGGATTATTTCTCCCTTCTGATGTCAGTGCCTTACCTAGTGTAAGTAGAAATTTGTACCTCCTCAAGAAGTCACATAGCAGAACTGGCACCTTAATTGATACTTATAGAGCCAAATAACAACTTTGGGAACAGGAGCTGCATGACCTCATCAATGAGTGATGATATATGCAACTGATACTAACCTGTGTCTGAGAGTACCACATTTGTTGAGTCAATTCCAATATGACTATCATTCCCATTCATGTGCTTCCTTGATGCAGTATTGATGTCATGCTCCTTGAGATGGGTGATGAGACATACAGCCAAGTTTGAGTTATCTGAGACCGAAACACTCTTGGGTGGAATTCCATGGTGTATATCTCCTCTGTCAGGTATATCCAATCTGAGACCCAGAGGATGCAAGTGTTACAAGGTAACTATGAATAAATTTCAACACAAAACTGTAACCTTATATGAAGCATTGTGTGATTGTGTTGTGACTTCTTTCTTTGTGTATTACTGCCATGCATGCACATATTTGTGTGTGTGTGCACACACACATGTGGATGTGCACACAGGCATTAGTGTATAGGTGAAAGGAAAACACTTAGGAGTCAGTTTTCTTTTTGTACAATGGATTTCAGGTACCAAACTCAGGGTGTCAGGCTTGGTTTGAGGAAACTGTATCCATATTTCATCAGGCAGATTCCTCTTTTATTTCATTGTTTTGAAACTCTATCAAAACATGAACTTTATAGATAAGAATGTTGGTCATGTCTCCTAGATTGGCATGTTTTTGTGATGACTAGAATCTGAATTAGATGCCTCTTCTATGCTGACTTTTGTTGTTCTGGAAGGCACTATCCAGCAACTAGGGAAAAATTGTTACCCCTGTATCCTGATCAGCAATGAGCACTGTGTGCTGTGTTGTGAGCATGCCAGGGAGAATATTCTTGATGCAAAAGTGTCTCACTATTTGAGACACAACCTTACACTTTCCCATAATATATGAACCCCCTCCATTTTGTACTAAAGAGCATATTTAGAACTAAAACGTAAGATGAAAACCTGTGGCTGGAGATGTAATAGGAATAAGTGCAGAAAATACTATTTTTGTTCAGTTAAATGGATTTGGTTTGGATGATGAATTGTCTTCTAAACATTGAGTTTAACTAATAGTTTATAAGTGAGGAGTTTGAATCTTTAATATCTCTTTCATTCAAAATTGCTGATGGACTTATTTTGGTGCAGAATTAGTGAAGGAATCTGAAGTTGCTATGAGATCGTGATTTCAATGGGTATGTATTGTCTGCAAGATAGCATTGTGCAGTTCTTCTATATATTTCAAAGTTCTTGTATTCTGTTTTCCCCCATTTTATGCAATGATGTCTAAACCTTAGAGTTGACAGTATAAGTGTGTTATTTAGGAAGTGCTTATCTGTTGCTTATTCTTAGCTCCTTCAGTAGTCACGAATCATGGCTTAACTACTTTTTATTAGGAAGAGGCTTTTCTGAGTAAGGAGGTGTATAACATCAATCTATAGGTGTAAAGATAAATATTAGAAGGTGATTGGATGTAACATATTTTTTGCTAAATGATGATAGTCAATTCTCCACTACGGCCTCTTAACCCCTCACACATCATTGATTTTTTTTTAACAAGAATTACAGTAATAGCTATGGATTCCCTCTAGAAGGGTATACCTTAATCCAACAAGAGAGTGTGTAGTTTACCAATAGTGTCATTATTACACACAGATGCGCATCTTTTGGGCAGGTTTGTTCATAAAGTTCAAAACTGGTAAGACCATTGCTGCCTTTTCTCTCCCAGCAGCCTGAACAACATATTCCTGGACTGTAAAAGAGCCAACAGGAAGAAAGCTTCCCTCCGAGTTCCAGCTTTATTTCTATATATCATGAAACTGCTGTGTAATATCTTTTTCTATAAGATTTTACCAGGAGTCTTCCCTACCAGCTGCCATTTGCAGCAGAGAACCAGGCAGCTCCACAGCCTTCAGTGCTTAGCCAACCAGAAGAGAATGATTTCCCAGCAGCGATTTAACTTCTTAACACAGAGGTGAGATCTCCACCTTCTCTCTGGAGGGGTACAGCTAGGAGTACACTGGGCATAAGATCAGTGGAGCCATTTGCAGCAGGGAACCAGGCCGCTCCATGGCATTCTGTGCTTAGCCCGCCAGGAGAGAGTGATCTCTCAGCAGCGATTTCACCTCTGAGCGTGGAGATGAGATCTCCACCTTCTCTCTGGAGCAGTACAGCTAGGAGCACACTGGGTATACAAATCAGTGGAGCAGCAGGGACAGTAGTCCTCCCTTCCGACCACCATTTGCAGCAGGGAACCAGGCAGCTCCACAGCCTTCTGGGCTTAGACCACCAGGAAAGGATGATATCCCAGCAGCAATTTCACTTCTGAGCCGGAGGTGAGATCTCCACCTTCTCTCTGGAGCAGTACAGCTAGAAGCACACTGGGCATAAGATCAGTGGAGCAGCTGGGACAGGAGTCTTCCCTTCAGGCCAACATTTGCAGCAGGGAACCAGACAGCTCCACAGCCTTCTGTGCATAGACCCTGCCAGAAGAGAGTTTGTCTCCCAGGAGTACAGACACAGGTTTACATGCCCATAGGAGGAGCAAGCTCCAGCCAGAGACAACAAGACCAACTAACACCAGAGATAACCAGATGGTGAAAGGCAAGCGCAAGAACCCTACCAACAGAAACTAAGGCTACTTGGAAACATCAGAGCCCAGTTCTCCCACCACAGCAAGTCCCAGATGCCCCAGCACACCGGAAAAGCAAGAGTTGGATTTAAAGTCTCTTCTCACGATGCTGTTAGAGGACATCAAGAAGGACATAAATAACTCCCTTAAAGAAATACAGGAGAACATGGTTCAAATCGTAAAGGCCCTTAAAGAGGAAACACAAAACTCCCTGAGAGAAATACAGGGGAGCATAGGTGAAAAGGTAGAGGCCCTTAAAGAGAAAACACAAAAATCCCTGAAAAAATTACAGGAGAATACAAATATGTAAAGGAACTGAACAAAACCATCCAGTATCTAAAAATGGAAGTAGAAGCAATAAAGAAATCACAAAGTGAGACATCTCTGGAGATAGAAAATCTTGGAAAGAATTCAGGAGTCATAGATGCAAGCATCAACAACAGAATACAAGAGATAGAAGAAAGAATCTCAGGGGCTGAAGATACCATAGAAAACATTGACTCAGCAGTTAAAGAAAATGCAAAATGCAAAAAAAAATCCTGAGCCAAAACATCCAGGAAATCCAGAACACAATGATAAGACCAAACCTAAGGATTATAGGTATAGAAGTGAATGAAAATTTACAACTTAAAGGGCCAGTAAATATCTTCAACAAAATTATAGAAGAAAACTTCCCTAACCTAAAAAAAGAGACGTCCATGAACATACAAGAAGCCTACAGAACTCCAAACAGACTGGACTATACCAGAAAGTCCTCCCAGAACATAATAATCAAAACATCAAATGCACTAAACAAAGAAAGTATTAAAATCAGTAAGAGAAAAAGGTCAAGTAACCTATAAATAAGGCCTATCAGAATTACACCAGACTTCTCACCTGAGACGATGAAAGCCAGAAGATCCTGGGCAGATCTCATACAGACCCTAAGAGAACACAAGTGCCATCCCAAACTTCTATACCTAGCAAAACTCTCAATTATCATAGATGGAGTAACCAAGATAATCCATGATAAAACCAAATTTACACAATATCTTTCCACAGATCCAGCCCTACAAAGGATAATAGATGGAAAACGCCAACATGAGGAGGGAAACTACACCCTAGAAAAAGCAAGAGAATAATCTTTTTCCAACAAACCCAAAAGAAAGTAACCACACAAACATAAAAATAACATCAAAAATAATAGGAAGCAACAATCACTATTCCTTAATATTTTATAATGTCAATAGACTCAATTCCCCAACAAAACTCATAGTCTAACTGAGATGTTTTTCATGTGGATCTTCAATTTTATCAGAAATATTTGTGACTCCTCTTTCAATTCAGCAATGCTTTTTGTGGCTACCATTTTGACTCTATTATTTTCCATGATAATCTTTAATTTTGACATTTTTTTTCTGTGTATTTCTTTGATTTTGTCGGAGGTGTTTTTCATGTAGATCTTTGGTTTCGTCAGGGGTGTGTTTTTGTAGTTCCACTTTCAATCAGTTTAGGAATGTTTTGGTGCCTACCATTTTTTTCGGTATAATTGTCCATGATAATCTTCAATTCTAATGTTTCTTTATATTTTTCTTCAATTTTGTCAGAAGTATTTTCCATGTGGATCTTCAGTTTTATAAGACAATGTCTATAATTTCACTTTCAATACCTTCCATTTTATCTGTATAATTTTCCATGTAATAGTTTTAACATGTTTCTCTATATACTTCTTGAATTTTTTCAGGAATATTTCCCTTGTAGATCTTCAATTTTATCAGAAAGTGTATATAATTCTACTTTCAAAAAACATGGGAATATTTTTATGCCTACCATTTTATCTGTATATTTTTCCATGAAATACTCAATCTTAATGTGTTTTTTTTATATATTTCTTCAAATTTATCAGAGATATTTTCCATGTAAATCTTCAGTTTTATTAGAAAATGTTTATAATTTCACTTTCAATCAACTTAGAAATATTTCTATGCCTACCATTTTATCTGTGTAATTTTGCATGATAATCTTCAATTTTAATGTTTTTCCATACATTTTTTCTATTTCATCAGAAATATTTTTCGTGTAAATCTTCAATTTTATTAGAAATTGTTTTTACTTCTACTTTCAATCAATTTAGGAATATTTTTATGCCTACTATCTTATCTGTATAATTTTTCATGAAAATAGTCAGTTTTATCGTGTTTGTCTATATATTTCTTGAGTTTTATCAGAAATATTTTCCTTGTAGATTTTCAATTTTATCAGAAAATATTTATAATTCCACTTTCAATCAACTTAGCAATATTTTTATGTCTACCATTTTATCTGTATAATTTTTACATGAAATAGTCAATCTTAACGTGTTTTTCTATATATATCTTCAATTTTATCAGAGATATTTTCCATGTACATTTACACAATGATATACTATGCAACAATTAAAAACAATGAATTCATGAAATTCTTAGGCAAATGGGGAACAGGGGGAGGGAAGATGGCTTATGTGACTTTGGGGGAGACTGGAACTGGGAAAGGAGAAATCATTTGGAATGTAAATAAAGAATATAGAAAATATAATAATTAATAATAATAATAATAATAATAATAATAATAATAAAATATTTTACCATGTAGTTCTATTGGGAATCAAGAGAAATAACAAAAACCTATATGGTTTGGGAATCTTTGGCATTTCCATGAACAGTATTTCACAAGGAGAATTCTCATTCCTGGTACTGAGAATTTGTTTGATAATTCTTGTCATATATTAACAAGCTTTTCTAGACTTGTGTAGTATTTGCCTTTAAACTCTTTTAAAAATTTTACTGGAGAAAATGAAAGGATGGTTATCACTGTACCATGCTCTTATTGCCTGACTTATTTATTAGACGATTGGTCAATTCTGACTGTCATATAGATGAAGAAATAAGATATCCTTGCAAGGTCCACAGAAGCTGTTGGGAGCAATATGTACTACATGGCATGATTTAAATTCCTGTTCTTGGTTTATTCTTGTGATCATCTTTTTCTAAGCCGGTTCTTTAGGAGAATTGGCTAAACAGTTAAATGTATAAACTTAATATGTGTTTTTATAGCAGGACACTGAAGGTATAGAATGCAGATGTAAATTAGTTATGTTTCTCAAATATGGGACCTTTTTATAACAATTTCAAATTTTCATTAATATTTTAGTAACCAATTATAGTTGTACACATGTACAATGTGATTTTTTGGTTGTATTTATAAAATAAAGAATGCTTTCTACAAGCTAACTAGTATGTTTTTATTTCTCATTATTTTCCATGGTGGCACACAGAAATTTCCTTTCAGTTACTTTGAAGCAGTAATTGTTATAAGTAGAGTCACACTAGTCTGCAGTATAATCAGCATCTCACCCTCTTGACTTGTATACTCCTCCTCCAGGGCTTTCCGATTCTCTCCTCCCTTCCCACACCAGACAATGAAAAATATCATTTTACTTGAGTTAGATGGGTTTTTAATCTTTAGATCTATGTACAAGTGAAAACACAATGACTGTAAACATATATTTACAAACATAAATATATTGGTAAAGAATAATTATTTATCCTCCTATATCTAGTTTATTTCCCTAAGCACAATGATCCTTTTGATTCGTGTGTTTGCAAATGAAACAATTCCCTTTTCAAAAGTAAGGTTGAATTATTTTCCAGCATTCATGGCATATTTTGTTTTGATTTTGCATTTTGTTTATCCATTTATCTCTTGATCGAAACCTAGGTTGATTCCTTATTTTTGGTTATTGTGAATACTGCTAAAATAAACATAATTGTTTGTGCAGATACCACTTTGATATAATGATTGCAACTAATTTGAATACACTCATGCAAAACTATATGAAAGTTCAATTTTTATAAACCAAAACTTATGCACAGCAAAGGAAATTTTTCATAAAGAAAAAAAACATGTAGAGTATGAGAAAATACGTGCTAACTATGCATTTGGTAAAGAGTTCTATGTTTAGAACTCAGCAATAAAACAAATAGCTTAATTTTTAAGCATAAAAGCACGGTTTTCTCAACAGTGGTCAAAAGGTTCATGAAAGAAGACTAAGCCTTGCTAATCATTAGGGAAATGCAAATTAAATCCATAATGAGATATCCTCTTTTGCTTGTTAGAAAGGCTATTATAAAAAGGACTGGAAAGGACAGATGATAAATTTGTTCAGGAGGTAAAGAAAAGTTTTGGCCCTGTTGATGGGAATTCAATAACTATAGCCATTTTGCAAAATATAATGGAAGTTCTTCAAACCCTTAAGCAATCCAAAATAAATTTATTGTTTTAAAAAGTGAAAAAATCTAGCATATTCTAAGAAAACATTAAAAGATAATTTGCATATATTAGCTTATCTTTCATGTTATTAGATAGAAAATCAATTTCTTCTGTGAAATTACAGAATAGTATAACATTTTTCATTATTTTGTAATATTTAAATTATAATTTATATTTTTTTCTTCTTTTAAACAGAATTACATAGCATTTATTTTTTTCTTTATTTACATTTCAAATGTTATCCCCTTTCCACATTTCCCCTCTGAAAACCCCCTATCCCATCCTCCCTCCCCCTGCTCCCTAACCCACCCACTCCTGCTACCCTGACTTGACACTCCCCTACCCTGGGGCAATGAGCCTTCATGGGTCCATGGGCCTCTCCTCTCATTGATGTCTAACAAGGCCATCCTCTGCTACTTATGCAGCTGGAGCCATGGGTCCCTTCATGTGTACTCTTTGGTTTGTGGTTTAGTCCCTGGGAGCTTCTGGGAGAACTGGTTGGTTCATATTGTTCCTCCTATGGGGCTGCAAACCCCTTCAGCTTCTTGGGTCCTTTCTCTAGCTCGTCCATTGGGGACCCTGTGCTCAGTTTAATGGTTGACTGAGAGTGCCCCCCTCTGTATTTGTCAAGCACTGGCAAGGCCTCTCAGGAGAAAGCTATCAGGCTCCTGTCAGCAAGCAATTGTTGCCTCTAAACAACAAAAACAACAACAGCAACAACAACAACAACAGCAGCAACAGCAGCAGCAGCAAGTGAATGAATGAATAGTATTCTTCTTTAGAAGCAGCTTTCGGAACTCTGATTTAATTACAGAGACGGGAGAAGATTTTCTCATTTGAGAACCTCCAGGTAATGAGCTGAGAGAGAAAAAGGTCAGAGAGAACCTTAAAGTGGTTAGTTTCATTCCAAGTACATTTCAGATTTATTTCAGTACCAAGGTCAGCACCATGCCCACATTTACTAGTCACATCCTTTTCTAGGTCACACCAAGCCCCATGGCCTATCTAATTTATGTCCCTTTTCCCTTCTCTTCTTTGTTTGTGTCAGTTTATTTCCTCCCCCAACAATAAAAAGCAGAAGTCTTGTCATATCCCAGCACAATCATTCATTTAGGCTACCTATGTGGGAAGGTTAAGGGGTATTTTCCCCTCCAATGCATAAAAATTGCTTTGTTTCTAGTCTAAGGAAAGGGAACTGTGCCTCTGACAGGTAAAATCTCATTTCCTTAGGTTTCTCATAATTTCATGGTCTAGTTGCTATTTTCCTCCTTATCACTAGTGCTTCCTCTACAATATACTTATCTCCCTGCATATGGATCTATAGGCAGTATATTGTAAACAAACATCCTGGGTTTCAAAAGTTCAATCTTTGCTTAGAGCCAATCTAGACAGGGAGAATATTAAGGGTAGTTCCCCAGTGTTGTTAAGTATTTCTTGGAATATTATCTTCACCAGATCATTCACAGCTATTGCAGAATTTCCCAGAATTCTGTGCCCTCAATTATTTTTCACTATGGACTTGTTTTAAAGCTCTCCTTTTACACACAAAATGATCTCCCTGAATCTTCTTTTTGTATGGACCCAGCATTGCTTCCAGCAAGCAGGGTCTCTGGACATTGATGGCCATGCCATATGCTCCATGTGGAAGCTGTTGTAACTACCCTTTATGGTATTCTGATTCTTTATATTGGGGGAGGAGGCTTGAGAATCCTGCAAGGTTTCAGTGTTACTCTTAATAGCATGATACAGTCTCTAAACAGCAATAACAACAGCAACAGCAATAGCAGCAGCAGCAACAGCAGCAGCAGCTACAACAACAACCATAAGTGAATGAAAAGTATTCTTGTTTTGAAGCAGCTTTAGGTACTCTGATATAATTTTAGAGATTGGAGCAGAAGTTCTCATTTGAGAACCTCAAGATAATGTGCTGAGAGAGGAAAAATAGTTTTCTCTTATGTGTCTCATACAGAATAAACGTTTGAAGAATTAAATTTTCCACCTCGCTCCTTTCATGAAAAACCTCTGCTCTAGAACTTTCTACATGCATGTGATTGCCTAAACTCCTTTCCTGTGTTTCCAGTGAGCAGTTCCTCACCTTGTGCTACTGTGACCCTGTCAAGCATGCACTTTGTGTCCTGAAGCCCCTGCCTACTTAGCTCACTGATCCATCCTTGGCTTTGCTGAAGGATTTTTCCCACAGTTCCCTCTGGCTTTTGTAAGATACACTTTGCTCTCTTGTCTCCTGGGGAATTGATCTTGTCCTTTTTCTTTCTCTGCATCTTTGCTATGGAATATTTTGTCTGCTTCTGTTTTTCTTCTTTCTAGTGATTTTTAAGTATAAATGTCTTGAGATTACTGAAGAAATCATGGGCCTTAGAAAAATTCTGACTCCTACATTGCTAGACATGTAATTTCTTATTTTTTCTAGAATTTATCCTCATACACATAGATAAGTATAGCTACCACTCCTCAGCAAACAAGCCTGTCTTTGTAGCAAATAGATACTATCACAGTAAAATCTACAACTGGATACAATGCAGAGATTAATGGGTTTGGGGGAGCCCAGCCCCAAAGAATACATCTGTACATACATAGTTGTTCCTGCAACTATGGTTCAGGGTCATCTTGGAAGAGGACCAGATGGATTTTAAGAGCCAGGATACTAGTTTACTAGAAAATGTGCTATGATATAGTCTCTTGTAGAGATGGTTACATAAATGAAATCAGAACAACGGCAATATTAATGGGCATATTAACATGGGTCTCACCACTAGACAAAGAATTACAGGCAATTGACAACTACTGGGAAAATGAGAATTAAGCTTTTCCTAAGGTCAATTCCCCTTATTGGTTGTCTAATGCAGAGTAGTCAGTCTTGAAGCTGTCTACATACCAACAAGAGTATATATGGGTGGGCCCATGGTTTCTGATACATATGTAGCAGAGGATTGCCTTATCTGGCATCAATGGGAGGGGAAGCACTTGGTCCTGTGGAGACTTGTTGCCCCAGAAAAGGGGGATGTTAGAAAGGTGAGGTGGGAATGGTTGGGTGAGTGCGGGAGTAGCCTCTTAGAGGCAAAGGGGAGGGGACTGGGATGGGGGTTTGTAGAGGGAAGACTGGGAAGTGACAACATTTAAAATGTAAATAAATAAAATAATCAGTAAAAATGGACTCAGCAAGTTGAATATATGTGTGTGTACAAGTATATATATATGTATGTATATATGTATACTTATGTACATATACAATAAATACATATATATGCTTTTATTGCATAGTAATCAATGAAAAAAAGACTGTCATTTTGAGAGTGGGGACACAAGAAGAATTTGAAGGAAGATAGTTGGGAAGGCCTAAAGTGTTGAAAGGCAGGGGGGAGGTGCTATGTTTCTATTTCATTTAAAATATATTCTAAGAGTGTATGGATAGAAACAATAACCAGCTCTCACAGGATATTTATAAGCAGACACCCCTTTGAGGAAAAAACTAGAAATTTTGTCTATTGTATTACTGTTCCCACATATCAACCTTAGGTCTCCTGTGTTGCACACTTGACAGTCCTGTCTGAGCAGCTTTGCACATCAACTTGCTAAAAGGTAAGATCATCTTTCTCCCACTCTGTCCTTTCTTCTCTGTGCCCATGTTTTTCTTACAGTACTGTTTCCATCACCCAAGTTCTTTCTGATTCCTTCCTATATTTTCCAACTACATATATGTTTTAAAATCCATAGTGACTGGGAATTCAGTGATGTAATCACTCTGCTGTTGACTCAGCTTTGCCTGTCACCAGTGTATGGCTTCTGATTTCCTAATGATGGATTTATAAAAATCTTACAACTGCCTAGATTTTTTTTGTATAAAAATCTACAAACTTACAACAGAAAAACACTCAGACTCCTGTTATTCTGTTACTGTTCACAATTTAACAGTTTTTTTGTAGCTACTGTAGTCCTGCTTCTCCTACACTGAATGTATATGGTTGTGCCTACTACGAGGGTGTATTTAGCAAACAGGGGACTTGAGAACTACTGTTAGTACCCTGCTACTCTGTTAGATATACATATCTCCTCAAAAATCTTCCTATAAACTCTTTCTGTGTCTCCACTCTCAAGTTGATATCCTCATTTCCACTGATTATTATGCAATATATACATGTGTATGCATTTAATGCATGTACACATATTTATATATAATATATATAATGTAGTAACACAATAAATTATGGCATATATAATAATAATTATAACTATATTATTATTATTATTATTATTATTATTATTATTATTATTATTACAGCCAAATCTATCCAAGGAAGTACAGGGAGAAGCCATGTAGCCATGATGTAGCATAGGCCCAAAGATGACTGACCTATGGCTCAAAACTTGCCCTTAAAAGTTACCTTCCCTAATGACTAAGGATGATGAACATCTCTTTAGGTGCTTCTCAGCCATTAGATATTCTTCAGGTGAGAACTCTTTGTGTAGCTCTGTACCCCATTTTTTAATAGGGTTACTTGCCTCTCTGGAGTTTAACTTCTTGAGTTCTTTGTATATCTTGGATATTAGCCCTCTGTCGGATGTAAGGTTGGTAAAGATCATTTCCCAGTTAGTTGGTTGCTGCTTTGTCTTTTTGACAGTGTCTTTTGCCTTGCAAAAACTTTGTAATTTAATGAGGTCCCATTTGTCTATTCTTGATCTTAGAGCATAAGCTATTGGAGTTCTGTTCAGGAAATTCTCCCCTGTGCCCATATGTTCAAGGTTCTTCCCTAGTTTCCCTTCTATTAGTTTCAGTGTGTCTGGTTTTATGTGGAGATCTTTGATCCACTTAGAATAGAGCTTACACCAGTCAGGATGGCTAAGATCAAAAACACAGGAGACAGCAGTTGTTGGCGAGGATGTGGAGAAAGAGGAACACTCCTCCACTGCTGGTGGAATTGCAGGCTGGTACAACCACTCTGGAAAGCAGTCTGGCGGTTCCTCCGAAAACTGGGCATGACACTCCCGGAGGATCCGGCTATACCACTCCTGGGCCTATACCCAGAGACTTTACCTGCATGCAATAAGGACACATGCTCCACTATATTCATAGCAGCCTTATTTATAATAGCCATTAGCTGGAAAGAACCCAGATGTCCCTCAACGGAGGAATGGATTCAGAAGATGTGGTATATCTACACAATGGAATACTACTCTGCAATTAAAAACAATGAATTCACGAAATTCCTAGGCAAATGGTCAGAACTTGAAAATATCATCCTTAGTGAGGTAACCCAATCACAAAAGAACACGCATGGTATGCAGTCACTGATAAGGGGATATTGACCCAGAATCTCGGAATACCCTAGACACAATCCGCATATCAATAGATTTCTAAAAAGATGGAAGGAGAGACCCCTGGTCCTGGAAAGACTGGATGTAGGGGAACGCCAGGACAGAGTAACGAGAGGGGGTTGAATGGAGAAAAGAGGGAGGGAAGGGGGCTTATGGGACTTTCGGGGAGGGAGGAAACGGGAAAGGGGACGTGATTTGGAATGTAAATTAAAAAAATAAAATAAAAAAAAAGTTACCCTCCTCTAGGTGGAGCTGCTTATGTTTTTCAAAAGCTTATTTCTTTTCTAATTTGTCTCTAGTGCAGAATGGGTTCTTTGATTAAGTGGTATATCTAGATTCCAAACTAGTCCTTGAGAGAGTAAGTTATAATAGCCCTTGACATTTGTATGGCCTCCTAACTAAGCATGGTCCTGTTATGCATATTTTGACCACTGTGGTACAGCAATTACCAGGGGGAGAGTAATTAGAGCTAAATCAAGGCTAGCAGCATGTTTTTGAAATTCCACAGATGTGAACTAAATGGATTATTCTCTTTACAATGGTATTTTGTTAGAACAGCAGACATCAAGATCTTGGTGAGTCTCTGGTGAGGTTTTAGAGACTTTCTAGCTCAAGAAACCATCACAGTAGCCAGGGGCTGAGGCCTTGAGAATAGCCTTCCTTATGTGTTCCTCACTGGTGAGTTTGAGTAGCTTTCCTCAGTGAACATCAGGGTGATAGCCCCTCATTGCTTAGGAGCTAAATTTGAAGATCTTTAACCCTGCATTCATGAGCATAACTGTCTTGTACAAATTCCCTTGCAGTGTTTCTTTTCTAAGTCTCTATATTAAAAGCCTTGGCTGTCACCATGTTGAGTTATTTAGTGTCCTTCCACATGACATGTGCTTCTTTATCTCTGCCATTTTCTCATGATTGCCTATTTTGCTAAAACTCCCTATTCAATCATTCCTGTTTCTCAAAACTCACTCTGAATTTCAGAGTTCAGTTCATGACACTTTGTCCAAAATCATTTCTTTTATTCCAAGCTTGAAAGAGTTTCTCCTTAATTTGTTCTCCAGATAAATTTCTACTTTAATAAAATGATAACAACATGACTCACTTTTCTTGTCACCATTATTACTTTTTGCCAGTATTATATTTTCATTTACTTTAATTTTATTCACCATATAGTTTATTCACCATAGCATGTTAAATGATGCCCAGACTCACTTTCTATAGAAATCATTTTGTCTGTGTTGCTTTTCTCATAGATGTGACAAAATACCTCACAAAAGCAAATTACAGAAGTCAGGTTTTCTTTTAGTTCATAGCCCTCTAAACTCTGATTACAGCATATTTAGACCTTCTTAGTCTTCTAAATTTTATCTTCTCCTACAGACTAGCAGCATGATGACAGCTCATGTTTTGATTGCCTTCTCCCATTTCTTCTGTCTGAGAACATAGTCTAAAACATCATCCTCTGAATTTAGAGGAAACAGTCCATCTTGGTCAACCTTTCCTGGAAATGCATGTACCAAGTACAGAAAAGCCCAGAACTTTGTTTCATAGGTAATTTTAACTCTGTCAAGTTGACAATAAACATTAATGTCCACATGCATCTACTTAATAAAAAAAAGAAGAGTATGACCTGGTATAAATTTGGTATAAAGTTTTAGAGAGATCCACTAATTTCTTGGGGTTGAGTTGCTAATGAACAATGCTTTTTAAATAATTAAGTAAGCATATATTATTTGAGAACATTTTATAAAAGACTTCTACTGCTGGCTGGGTAAAAAATTAATTCTTGACAGTACTGAGAAATTCTGTGATATGAGTGAATGTTACATTTTAAGTCTTCACCTTTTCAAAGCATTGCACACATTCTTTTATATTCATACTGATAATCAGAGTTTCTTTTAGGGACAAAATTAGTGTCCAGGTGAGTCCCAATTTTGTCAAGAAGAACCTAGTGTGTTCAACTATTCAAGTTAAGTCTTCTTTTTTTTCTTTTTTTTTTTTTTTTTGGTTTTTCGAGACAGGGTTTCTCTGTATAGCCCTGGCTGTCCTGGAACTCGCTCTGTAGACCAGGCTGGCCTCAAACTCAGAAATCCGCCTGCCTCTGCCTCCCAAGTGCTAGGATTAAAGGTGTGCGCCACCACCGCCCAGCAAGTTAAGTCTTCTTGATGTTATCCCATAGTCCCTTGGTCAAAAATAGAATATTAGTTCGCATTCATTTAAAAACAGGCATGCCAAATATCAGAGTATATTATTCCTCACAGGAGCAGTGACTATAAAGCAAGGGTGGCCCATGTGCTTGATGTCCTCTGAATTCATCTGAGTCCCTTTAAGCTCCTCCATGTGGATACTTCTAGTTTAATGAGTTAAAATATATTTTCAACTTATAGCTTTAAGATTTGAATAATTGTGATCAGAGGATCCTTTGAGTGTCCTTCAATGCATAAATATCAGCCCAGGTTCCTGGTCACAACGAACAAATTTAATTTGAGTAAATCTGTTGTAATTGACTTTTCTTTTAAGCTACATGCTTGTCTCAGAATAAAAGCTTAGAATATGCTATATAATTATTAAGTAGTAGGGGATTATGTGGAATAGAATAGCTGGGAGAAAATGAAAGGGTATATCCAAGATAAACATTAGTAGGTGAGCTTTCTACTGGGGCTTGGAAAAGAATATGTGTCAATTATGTGTTGCTAACATCATTACAGCTTTTATTCAAGTTTATACTGCTTTAAAATTCAATAAATAGGCTATTTTTGTGTGTGTGTGTAAGGGCTACTGCATCTCAACGTTCCTTCACAAAAAAATTATCTTTCAAATTTGACCTTTTGGAATTTTCTTTCATCTTCTAAAGAAAAAGAATGTTTTTCCCCAAATGGTCTTTGATTTTAGCTCTTCCTTCGAAGTACAAATAGATGACTTTAAATTGAACAAATGCTAAAAAATTTTCTCAAATTTTCTTGAAATGGGAGTAAAGCTTCTGTTTCTTATAAGGAATAAGAGGTCCTCATGTTATAATACTTGGTTGTGCCTGGGTGCCCCCAAAATTCTTCTGCTGCCAATTAGATGTCATTAGGTGATACTTTGACATAGGGAGCTTTGGGAGGTAGGGCTGACTTAGATATTCTTCAGTCATCGGTTTCCAATCTCATGCATGGATTAATGTTAGTCTTGGAGAATGAATTAATCCTCACAGGAGTAGCTGCTATAAAGCAAGTATCATTCATGTGCTTATGTGCTTGATGTCTCCTGCATTCATCTGAGTCCCTTTATAGCTCCTCCATGTGGATGATTTTAGGGGAAACATTTTGCTTTAACAATGGTTTCATACTGTTTGAAATTATCATCTTCCATAATCATAAATAAAACTAATCTCTTTATTTATAATTTCCTGTCCTCAGTATTTTTGTTTCAGCAACAGAAAGAAAATTGAAGAAAGAAACACAAATATATGGAAATATGTGTATTATAGCCAAAAAGATGTATTACTATAGAATTTGCTATGCTGCTGGCTTTGAAACATATAATCTTGTCTTAGCCATATCAGCCCAAAACACATCTCATTTCCTATTTTGTCTCTTCTCCACAGTCCATCTTCTGTCAGGTGTACATACATTTTTACATTGCCACTCAGTGATATTTTTATTTTCTACATGTTCCCTATATGTTGGTTGTCAATATATAGACTAATTGTAGTTTCATTTTATTGTTTCTTTTTTTTGTTTTTCTGTTTTTGTTTTTGTTTTGTTTTGTTTTTTTTTTTGTTTTTTTTTGAGACAGGGTTTCTCTGTATAGCCCTGGCTGTCCTGGAACTCACTCTGTAGACCAGGCTGGCCTCGAACTCAGAAATCCGCCTGCCTCTGCCTCCCAAGTGCTGGGATTAAAGGCGTGCACCACCACTGCCTGGCCCCATTTTATTGTTTCTATGTGTGATGGATATGGAATATATGCTATTAGGGATTGAAAATAGAAAAAAATAAAAAATCAACTAGAAATCATTATTCATTGTGAGTGAAGAACACAGTCTTCCAAGTCAGCCAAGTGTTACTATTGTATAATGCACCTAATAGATATTTTATTACAAGGACTGTTATGACCTGCACAGCTTACAGACTGACCTGACTGGAGCAATGGGAATGGAGGAACAGCAAACACATGTGCAGGAAAACTGGCATTGGGTGGACCATGTGATCTGATATTGAAGCCTGGAGATTAAATATATTTATTAGAGTTGAACAGCTATTGTATATAACTGAATGTAAAGGGACTTTGTTCTATATAGCTGAATGAGGATATGGGTTTATTACATGCAGCTGAGTAGACAGGTTTATTATATATATCTGAATAAATAGGGGAGGTTCTTATATACACCTGAATAAGGAAGTGGGTTTATTATATACAGCTAAATGAGGAGTGGGTTTAAAAATACATTTGAAGGATGAGGTGAGTGTATTATATATAGCTGAATAAGGAAGTAGGTTTATTATATACAGCTGAATAATAATGTTGGCTTATTACATACAGCTGTATGAGGAATTGGGCTAATTACATACACCTGAATGCCAAAGTATGTTCATCATTGATAGTTGAATGAGGAGGTGGGTTTATTTTATAAAGTTGAGTGTGGAGGTGGATTTACTATATACAACTGAATGAGGAGGTAGTTTAATTTGTCTCAGTAGGGGTTCTCTTTAGAGAAACATCTTAGGCTGTAGTTAGCTTGGATGAGGAATCTTTGATTGATGCTTTCTTCATACACTGTCAACATCTGTGGGATGACATGGGCATTTCCATGGGTTTAAGGTCTTGGGGTTTGTGACATGCCTATGTTCTTATCAACTGCTTAGAAAAAGGCAGAAACTCACCATAGAATATTGTTCACAAATTCTATGGAAACAGATAAATGAATGAATCACTAGGGTGCAGCTCAGAGTGCTTCAGAAGGAGTCATGAGATGAAATCTCCTGAAGTCAGGCTGCGCTGCTTCAGAGTGCTTTGTTTACAAAGATCATGGGCAAGAATTTGTGCTCTAAGCAGGAAAGAACATGAAGGAAAGACCAAGAGTTAGGGAATGATTTATAGCTAAAGAAAGAAAAGTTCACTTTCTGAGGATTATGTCTGGTCTTGCCCAACAAACAATTACCAAAAAATCTAGAATCTATGGCTACATCTCCACTGAAATAACCATGTATCGTTTTGTTTATGGTCTCTAGTCATCATTTGTAAATTAGAATTATTTCAAACATTATTGTCTGAAGGTCTTTTTTAAATGGATGCCTGTGTTGTTTGATACTGTAAAAGAATGCCTAAAAATTGGATAATTTATAAAGAAAGACATGTTCTAGATAATAATTCTGATGCCTAGCAAGTTTAGGACCAAGATGCCACAAGATTTGTTGTTGGGTGAAATTCAAAACCTTCCTTCCAAGAGAACATCCACTGTATTCTTCAGAAAGAAGGAACGCTATTCCTGGCAGAGAGTGAAATAACAAAGAGAGAAGGGAACCATTTTTTTTGTTTTTGTTTTTGTTTGTTTGTTTGTTTTGTTTTGTTTTGTTTTTTAACAGAAGCAATCTAACTTATGAATCTGTGAATACTTCATGGCCTTAGCATGTTCTGAAGATTCATAAAGGTCCTTCTATTTTAATAATGCTACCATGACAGTTAAAATTTTAAGTGGGATTTTTTAGAACAAAACATTCAAATTATAATAATGCTTCTCTAGTATCAGAATTAAATTAGCTAAATTTGAATTTTTATGTACAGAGCATAGAACTATTTTAGTTTCCTAAGACTTTGTCACTTAGTGTTTTAGTTTAAGTGGAGATATTCCCATGATGGAAAAGCAGATGTCATGATTCCATAAATCTTTTCTGAAGTGAATTTCCACCTGTGCTACAAGAATTGGAAGAAATACCTTATGAACATCACAAAGTGGTAAGGAATGGTTACAGAGTTCCTTGGAAAATTGAAGTTGGAGCTGGCAGAGACCTAATTAACTGCCACCAGAGATGTTCAATTAGCATGTGCTCTGAATGGAGTTTCAGTCACATCATTTATAAAAGAGATTCAGTTTTGCCTACAGATATTAAGTTGTTTATTTGTATTGTTACCTGATTATGGTAGGTTTCATTTTGTAAAATGTTTTCAAGTAGGATAACTAAGAAATTTTAGATATATTCTTTATTTATGTTTCAAATGATTTACCCTTTCCTGGTACCACCCTTCCCGAAAGTCCCATAAGCCCTCTTCCCTCCCCTTGTTCCCCAGTCAACCCCCTCCCACATCCCTGTCTTGGTATTCCCCTTCACTGCTGCATCGAGCCTTTCCAGGACAAGGGGCCTCTCCTTCCTTCTTCTTAGGCATCATTGCTATGTGAATTGTGTGTTGGGTATTCCAAACTTCTGTGCTAATATCCACTTATCAATGAGTGCATATTATGTGTATTCTTTTGTGATTGGGTTACCTCACTTAGGATATTTTCCAGTTCCACCCATTTGCCTAAGAATTTCATGAATTCATTGTTTTTAATAGCTGAGTAGTATTCCATAATGTAAATATACCACATTTTCTGTATCCATTCCTCCATTGAGGGATATCTGGGTTCTTTCAAGCTTCTGGCTATTATAAATAGGGCTGCTATGAACATAGTGGAACATGTGTCCTTATTACATGCTAGGGAATCCTCTAGGTATATGCCCAGGAATGGTATAACAGGGTCCTCCAGTAGTATCATGCCCAGTTTTCTAAGGAACCGCCAGACCGATTTCCAGAGTGGTTGTACCAGCATGATGCTAGTACAACTGGAGGTCAGCATGCAGAAGAATACAAATCAAGCCATTCTTATCTCCTTGTATTAAGCTCAGGTCCAAGTGGATCAAGGACCTCCACATAAAACTGGACACACTGAAACTAATAGAAAAGGAACTGGGGTAGAGCCTTGAGCACATGGGCACAGGGGAAATTTCCTGAACAGAACACCAAGAACTTATGCTCTAAGATCAAGAATTGACAAATGGGACCTCATAAAATTACAAATTTTCTGTAAGGCAAAGGACACTGTCAATCAAACAAAATGGCAGCCAACAAACTGGGAAAAGATGTTAACCAACCCTACGTTCAACAGAGGGCTAATATCCGATATATGCAAAAAACTCAAGAAGTTAGACTCCAGAGAGCCAAATAACCCTATTATAAAATTGGGTTATTAAAGATTTTTCACCTGAGGAATATCGAATGTCTGAGAAGCACCTAAAGAAATGTTCAAACATCCTTAGTCATTAGGGAAATGCAAATCAAAACAACCCTAAGATTACACCTCACACCAGTCAGAATGGCTGAGATCAAAATCTCAGGAGACAGCAGGTATTGAAGAGGATGTGGAGAAAGAGGAACACTCTTCCACTGCTGGTGGGATTGCAAGCTGGTATAATCTTAAACCATTCTTAAAGTTAGCATTACTGAAAACTAGATTCATGCAATCTATGAGGTCTAGGTTGATGAAATCAAAATTTAGACATTTCCTTACACAACTGTGTGACCCCCAGGGATTCATTTCACCTGTTTTGCTCTTCAGATCCTGAGCATTAAAATATAAGATGCTCTATTGAGTAAATGATTTTAAGAATTCATGTCTGGCTGTGATATTTTAGTTCTGCCCTTTGGCTCTTTTCTTATGATGGAATAATGTTATCTAACATAAAGTAAGATAGTTTCCTTGTACAAAGAGGCAGAGAAGAAAAGGAAGAGGATAATGTTTTGTTTAGATGTTTTCCATGTCCTGAGTGCTCCCTTGAGATTATTTCCTCTTTTATGGGAGGCTGTTAATGCTACGTAATCTATATGTATATAGGCTTGCTGAACAAAGTCTTGGTGTGATGTGCCTAATACAACATCTTCTACCATTGTATAATTATTAGCTAGCATCATCATCATTACCAAAATTATCACCACTAAATCAATGCAAAAATCACATTTCTTTGTTGTCTGGTGCAAGACAGCTGGGCAGAACAGACATCCTAAGCACATCAGCCACAGAAGACAAAGGTTTGCTGTGCAGCTGGGCAGCCGGAAGTGCAGTCATCCTCAAGTATCTACAATCCCCCACAGGAATGCAAATCAAGACTGAAGAAGAAGCCTTCCTTTTCAGGCCCGAGGAGCCATCTCATCTGTGGAAATGAACTTTCATTCTCTCTGGCAATTAGTTTCACTCTAAAGTATGATAATTCTTTGAAGCTTCACCATGAGAGGAAATGCTGTGTTCCACCTTAAGCAAAGGTAATATATGGTGCTGGCTGAGACATTAATCTCATTTGCTCTGTACCTGATTTTTTACCATTAGAATATTGCAGCCAAGCTCCATGTTAAATCTCCAGCAATTTAGTTCAGCAAAGTAGATTAGGTAGAGCCAATGCAGAGCTCTACCTTATAAGTTTCTTTCAGTAAAATGATATTTAGATATATAGGCTGAGGCTCGAAGTGGAAGTGTGAAGCTCCACTTCTAACAGTTTTAGATGTGAATAAAGATCATCCAAACAGACTTGTGGCTTGTGTTCTTTCCCTACAAACATTTAGATAAGTAAATAACTTTTATACAGCCAGTGCCTTTTACTCAAAGAGAACACTACTGTGGACAGAGCTCATGAAATTAAGATAGGAAGAAGGCAAGAAGGTGGTTAGTCATACCAACTTACACTAAAGTAACAGTTATTTTCATTTTCTAAGAATCTAGGTTTACTTAAGCTGTTGTTTACTACATAGCATTACACAATCCCATTTACAGTGTGTGTAACCCATTGCAACATTCGTATGAGTGTTTTGGTGACTATCATCTTGAACTACTCTCCAATTCTTTGTGACCATATATCCATATATCCATACAAGACTGCACTTGGTTACATAGTATATATATACTATATATATATATATATATAATATATATATATATATATATATAAACATAGTATATAAATATAAACTATATATATAGTTTAACTATATATATACTATAGTATATATATATATACTATATATATATATACTAACCCTATATATATATATATACCCTATATATATATATATATATATATATACCCTAACCCTAACTCTATAGTATATATATATATACTATAGTTATAGTATAACTATATATATATAAGTTTATATATATATAAATATATATATATATTTTTATATATATATAAACATAGTATATATATAGTATATATATACTATGTAACCAAGTGCAGTCTTGTATGGATATATGGATATAAGGTCACAAAGTATATACATACATATATATACTCAAATTGTATATTTATTAAAAGCTCAGAATGCTCATGTAAAGACAAAGTGATGCCCACATGGAGTAAAGATGCCTATATGTAGATAGATGTAGAGACTGAAGGTTGCCACTCCAGGCAAAGAAAAGGCTAGGATCATGGAGAGAACCAGATGCTAAATGTGGCAAGGAATGAACAGAATTTTGCTGCTGCCTTCATTTTAGACAATATCCTCTTGCATCATGAGAAAATAAAGTTCTGTGTTTTAAGCCACTGATTTGAAGCTCTGTTTTGGTATCTCTTGTCAAGTGCTGACATAGCCTTTTTGAAGTAAAGGTTTGACCCTGTGCCTTGTTTAAAATGTGCTACAAGAGCACTTAACATAAGCCACACATCAGTAAGACCCATAATTTCTAGTATCATAGTCATCATGCCTTCCATATGTTATCCCTTGTTCTTTGCACCATTTTGTGTCCTCTGCATCTTCTAGTGTTTATGTGACCAAGTGAATACATCTCATGATCAATTTTGCAAAAGTGCATTTATTGTCTTTCACCTCAAGCCTAGCCTCAAGCCACTTGCTTCATACTTCAAGACACCTCTCTGACTCTCAGCCTGAAATACTCTGAAAATATTCTAGCTGTTTCACTAGTTCCAGGGAACTAAGAGTACTTGGGCCACTGGATGATGATTGATGGAGTCTTAGACAAAGGTGAGTTCTTCAGTATTGTTTTTCAGCATATTGGATACTCCCTCTATGTTGTAGGACAGTATTTAACATGAGGTATGTCAAAGATAGAAAGCAGATAAGTGTTACCAGAAGAAGGAGATAGCAGATGAGAGCAGATACTGAGAAGATACACATTCAGTTCCATAGTACAGAGTTCCATGGTACAGGAAAAGGAGAATTTGCTTAAGCAGAAAGAAGCACAGAAAGATGTTTTTCACAAGACCAGCAGCCCACCACAGACAGGGAGTGTGTTTACCTCTTAGTAAATGGACATTCCAGGCCAAAAGCTACTGCCACTCATGCCAACAGGTACAATTCAAAAGGCTGTTCAGAAGATCCAGTAAAATTGAGTACAACTTGCCCAAAACAGTTGGATATTGGTTCATGCTATATTTTTGCCATGTGTTCTTTCTCATCTTCTATTTTCTAAAATATTTCTAACTAAATTGCCTCCATGAAAGAAATGGTCTCAGATTCTCTTCTTTAAGAAAAAGGAGAGACCCCTGGTCCTGGAAAGACTGGATGTAGGGGAACGCCAGGACAGAGTAATGAGAGGGGGTTGAACGGAGAAAAGAGGGAGGGAAGGGGGCTTATGGGACTTTCGGGGAGGGAGGAAACGGGAAAGGGGAAGTGATTTGGAATGTAAATTAAAAAAATAAAATAAAATTAAATTAAAAAAAAAAAAAAGAATTGACCCATTCAAAAAAAAAAAAAAAAAACCATGATAACAAGTGGGAAAAAGAAAACTTGCCCTATTAAGACTTTTAGGAATCATAACTGTAAAGGATAGGAGGGGCCCCAGTCATGGAAGGGTCAGCCAGAAATGGAGCACTCTAAACAAAAGAGCCTGTAATAGGCTGTATTAGACAGCATGCAATGACTATGGAAGACTGATTGGCTCCAGAGGTGGTTTTCTATTGAAACTGGCTGTGACATTAGGGGAAGGATGCAGGAGGAAAGCTACCCCAGTGATAAGGTGATCAGCATGTCCCCTCATCAAAGGGACATTGTTTGAAACTCTGGGGTACAAACTGTCTTGTGGTACAATTATATTACAAATCAGCAAACTCTTGGTTATCATTCTGCTTCTCCTTTAAGTTCAAATCCCTCACTGTCCTTTTCAAGTTGTCATATCTATATAGTGGGCTATTTTCCTATTGAGTTGATAATCTTGGAGCAAAAAGATTTTCTTCTTTTGTTTTAACCTCTCACTGTTTATTGACTACATTTTTGAAGGGGGAAGGACAAGAACCCAGTTAAAGACAGGCATCCAATATCTCAATAAGTGAGAGCTTATTTCTATATCATAATTTAGTCTGATGATGGGAGCACTCTACCACTGGAGACAAACCAGAGTGTGTGATGATCTCTAGCCTGGAGGACTCTACAGGCTGTGAAGGCTTTCACTGAGGAAGTAGGGAGAGAATCAAATAGGTGAAGATTTTTTTCTATGTGAGCTGAAGTGTATGGACAATGGTGAAAGAGGTAAAGATTCATTTCAAGTCTTCCACAACCTGCTTTGTGTGGAAACATGCCTTGGGTCTCCTAAAAAAATTTCAAGTGTGCTTGGAAAGTCAGCAGCTATCTATACTCACCTGGAAGGAGACACTTATCCTCAGGATTAGAGAAAACCTGACTAAACTCCTGGCCCAGAATTGAATTGAAAAGATGGAGAAACTTCAAAGGAGAATTTCCCAGATTCAGAATGACTCCTGCAGAAAAGCAAGGCATTGGTTATAAAATATTGTATGATGCTCCAGGAAGCAGAAAGAAGATGCATGGGAAAGGTGTGGATGAGAGGCAGCCACTGTGAGCATGGATGTCTCCTCCTATTTGCACACCCTGCAGAGAGAGGAATGAGGAAAAGGCTGCCAGCTGAAATTTTCCCCTTTATGGTTTACCTTATGATACTCAATTGTCTATAGACCTTACTCTAAGGTAAATTCTGTCTACCTTGGCCATGTGGAGATTTGATGCTCGAGCATAGGGGAATGATAGAATGGTGAGTCGGGGGTGGATGGGTGAGTTGAGGAGCGCCATTTTAGATACAATCCACTCCTGGAACTGGGAAGGAGGAGTTAGTATCAGAATTCTGCTATTGTTACCCACAAGCTCATACCATCAGGAGGTGGGAAGACAGAGATGAGCTAGGACAACCAGATATCAAAACTGAATAGAGTTACACTCATCCATGACTTAAAGAAAATGTCTTGGTTAGATCCCCTGGAGTTGATTCAGAAGTGCTAATTGAATATATAAAACCTACAGGAAATTAAGGTTTCCTTAGCTGCTTTGTCATAATTTTGAGGAAGAAATCAGAAAGCTAAAAGCAATGTTGGAATTGTCTGTAGACCAGATGTACCACTGAGTTGAATCTTTCCCTAGAATCCTGCATCTATGCAGGCTACCAGACCTTTGGCTACAGTCAACTGCAGGCACAGTTTGGCTGTAGATGTTTTATTATGGGGTTCTAGAATGAATGACTGAAGTCCAGTACCCAGAAGGTCTATGCAGGCAACTCTGGTTGAGAATCCTAGCAGTGGGAGATATGAATCCTGATGTGGCTACATCCTGTAGAGAGACAGGACTCCCAGTGAAGGGATAAGGAGAGCAACCCATCCACCTTCGACTCAAAATGTGTTCATAGCAGCCTTATTTATAATAGCCAAAAGCTGGAAAGAACCCAGATGTCCCTCAACGGAGGAATGGATTCAGAAGATGTGGTATATTTACACAATGGAATACTACTCTGCAATTAAAAACAACGAGTTCACAAAATTCCTAGGCAAATGGTCAGAACTTGAAAATATCATCCTTAGTGAGGTAACCCAATCACAAAAGAACACACATGGTATGCAGTCACTGATAAGGGGATATTAACCAAGAATCTGGGAATATCCTAAACACAATTCGCATATCAATAGATTTCCAAGAAGATGGAAGGAGAGACCCCTGGTCCTGGAAATACTGGATGTAGGGGAATGCCAAGACAGAGAAGCGAGAGGGGGTTGAATGGGGAACAGAGGGAGGGAAGTGGGTTTATGGGACTTTCGAGGAGGGAGGAAACGGGAAAGGGGAAATCATTTGGAATGTAAATAAAAAAACTTAGAAAATAAAAATATCATTATATGAGTTTTGGCTTGGGATTAGGACAAAATTTCCAACATTTTTTGAAATGGCTCTAAACATACTCCTGCCATTTGTACTATGCCTTTATGTGAAGCAATGTTTTCAGTATTAATAGTCAAAATCAAGTTATTCATCAACTCTGAAAAGAAAAAAAAAAGAAGATGCTCTGCATCCTTTGGTATCAAGTATTCAGCCAAGATTTAATCCCTCATGTAAAAATAAATAGCATGTGATGTCATCAAAAAGGACATTTATATTGGTCTATAATGAATGTAAAAATTGGGGCTGAAGTTGGGAAGAAGAGAGGTTTCAGTGGGAGAGTGAAGGAGATCCAACAGGGTAATGGAAGCTGAAAGAACTAAAATTTATTACATATATGGTCAAAATTGGCACCTAATAAAACAGGGAAAAATTACAAATCCCTTTAAAAGAAAAAGAAAGATAACTCAGTGGATAATAGAGACTTCTGTGCAGACATGAGACCTGAGCTTTGATCTCCAAAACCCATGTAAAAGGCCAGGTGTGGTTATAACATGCTTGAAAACTCAGTACTCATGGTGGTCAGGACAGAGGTCGAGATAGTGGAATTACTGATGCTTGCTGACTGTCAGCCTGGCTCCAGTGACCAAGCCTGTCTCAAAAAATGGGAGGCAATTGGAGAGGACATTTTTTCTGGCATCTGAATTTGCATGCACCTGTTTATGTGCATGAAAATGTACAAATAAAAATAACACATGCACATACACACAGAATATTCAAAATACACTTAAATGTTAACATGTGTATACCAAAGAATTGTTTTAAAATAAATTTCTTTGTGATTAAAAAAAATTATTAGAGGCAGAGTGGAAATAAAGGATAACAACCAAAAAAAAAAAAAAAACAAAACAAAAAAACAAAACAAAAAATCCAAAGTAAGTTCTAATAGATCATACATGTGTAGGAAGAATTTTTTTTCTTTGTGCCAGCCAGAAACAAATGGAAATGTCATAAAAAGAAAGGGATGCCTGTGAAGATGAGAAAAAGGGAAGAGAGAGATGTTGACTTCAGTATGAATTCACAGGAACAAAGCCCATTGATTAAAGGATAGGAAAGCATCTTTTAACATCTGTATAAGTGCTTATAAAACCACAGCCTAATGCTAAAAGGAACTTGCTGCCATTTACCAGAGTACCTGCACTAGCAAATTCATGATACCAAGGTAGCATATGGAACTAACACTGATACCAGCCCCCTACAGTTGTATTCTAAAAGAAATGAGACCTTAAATTTGTCTCAGGCTCAAATCTATGTTTAAGTTATTCAAAGCGCTCAGAGAACTGGTCTTTAGCTTTCTTCCAGAAAATAATTGACAGAGATTTCCTTAATAGTTTGTATATCTCATATTTTGTTCATTAGCCTGAATTACAAAAGCAGTTAGGATAGGAAGGTTAAGAAGAACCTTGTCCACAGCAGATTTATTCATAATAGCCAGAAAGTGAAAACAACCACTGGATGGTTTCCACTTTTTGTGTCAAATGGATATAGAAAATGTGGTTTGTTTACACAATGGAATACTATACAGCTATCAAAAAGAAGGACATCATGAATTTCTCCGGCATATGGATGAAACTAGAAAATATAATCCTGTGTGAGGTAATTCAGACCCCAAAAAACTTGCATGGTACTCACTTACAAGTGGATATTAGCAATAAAGTACAGGACAACCATGCTATAGTCACCAAATTCAAAGAAGGAACATAACAAGGAGGGCCCAAGGGAGGATGTTTGAGTCTTTTTCAGAAGGGGAAACAAAGTAGATATCAGATGGAAGGAAGGAACTCAATGGAAGGAAGGAACTCAGTGGAAGAGGGGAAGGGGAGGGGAGCAGTGTGTCTATGGGGAAATCATATATAAGGGCTAGGGGAGAGAGAATGGAGATCATCGTGGAGAGTGCAATCTCTAGGATGTGCCAGATATCTAGGCTGGGGAGAGGTTCCAGAGGGTCTATGGGAGTGACTCTAGCTGACACTCCTAGAAGTGCGGGATATGGATCAAGATGTAGCCATTTCTTGCAGCTAGGTAGGACTCACAGTGGAGAGATAAGGACAGTGACCCACATATAAAACCAACTCAAAATGTGCCTTGCTTACAAAATGTGCAGGGACAAAGATAGAGCAGATATTGAGAGAATGGCTAACTCATGAATTCCAAAATTTAAACACATACCACAGGCAAGAACTGAAAACTGACACTATTAATAATACTCTGTTATGCTTGCAGATAGGAACCTAGTATAACTCCTCTGAGAGGATCTACCAAGCAGCAAAAGGAAAGAACTCCAGAGATTCACACATGGAACTCAGGGAATCTTAAGGGAGAAGGATTGAGGGACCCAAAGAGGACAAGGACTCCACAAGAAGACCAACAATCAACTAGCCTGGACCCTTGGGGGCTCCCAGTTACTGAACAAACTACTAAAGACCAAGCACCAGCTGGACCTAGACACCTTAAACATATGTAGCAGAAGAGCAAGCAGCTTGGTCTTATGTAGGTCTCCCATCAATTGGAGCAGGGACTGTCCTTGAGCCTGTTGCCTGCCTGCCTGTGAATCCTATGCTCCAATATGGACTGTCTGGTTTAGACTCTGTGGGAGAGAGTGAGCTTTGTTCTGCAATGACCTGATCTGCAGGGGATTAGGGGTGGAAGTGAGGAGGTAGAATGGGGTGGGGTGTAGTTGTCGCTGTGGCTGACACCTAGAAGAAGAAGGCAAAATGAGGAGAGATCTTTTATGAAAGGGAACTGAAAGGAGAGGAAGGGGTGATAATTGGATTGTAAAGGGAATAAATAAATAAATTAAAAAAATAAAAAAAACCCAAAGATTTTCAAAGGTAAAAAAAGGAAGAAGAACCTCTGAAATTTCCTTACCTCATCAAACTACAATAGCAAATCAGAATGAATAGCTTATGCAGGGGTAATTGTGAGAAACCAGAATATGGGTTAGCCTATAAAGTTTGGTGCAAAATTGAAGATATTAGATCATTCAGCATGATGAGACATTCTACCCTTAGTTGAACAGGGTTACCTCCTTGTATGGGTCCATGACTGTACCTTTGGCATGACATGATCCTCTGTGAAGACTTGCTCCAGAATATAGTTCCATCAAATTCCTCACACTGTAAAATCTAGTGATATTCCTTCCAACTCAATTTGATATCTCCTATAAACATGAGTTTACATTCTATATTAATTTTGTTCCAAGTGCTGTGAGAAACTATGTTAATAAAAGAAACTAGAAGAAGAAAGGATTTATTTGGGCTGAGAGTTCCAAAAAGGATGTAGTCTATACTGGCAGGAAATGGGCATGAGAATAGACTATCACATTGCGTTGTCAGTCTGGAAATAGAGATAAATGAATTAATACATGCATATTTATTAATATATTATACACTCACTAATATTAACATATTAATAATTCAACACATGCATATTATATTAATTGATACCTATGTATTTTTATGTACATGCCATACTTACTTTACCCCCTTCTTAGGGAATGCTGCTACCAACAGTGTGTAGGTTTTCACATTTAAATTAATACAATCCATATATTTTCCATAGACATTCCCACATACAAGTCTGTCCTAAACAATCCTTCATTAATACTCTCTTCTCTGGTGACTCTACATTGTGTCAATCTGAGGAAACCAACTATCACATCTTCCATGTTCAGAGGGTAACAATTCCCTGAAATACCATGCAGAATGTTAAATTTAGAGACAAACATTCACGAAGTCTACCTAAAAGACATTTAACCATTATGGTGGTTTGAATATACTTTGACCAAGGAGTGGAACTATTATGAGGTATGGCTTATTGGAGAAGGTTTGGCATTGCTAGAGGAACTGTGTCACTGTGGGCATGGGCTTTAAGACCCCCATCCTAGCTGCATGAGAGACACTCTTTTCCTAGTAGCCTTCAGATAAAGATGTAGATCTCTTGGTTCCTCCTGCACCATGGCTGCCTGGACACGGCCATGCTCCTACCTTGAGAATAATGGACTGAACCTCTGAACCTGTAAGCCAGCTCCATTTATAGGCTGTTCTTGTGAGAATTTCCTTGGTCATGGTGTCTGTTCATAGCAATAAAACCTGAATTAAGACAACCATGGAATCCACATATTGTATTCCAGTTGTCAGAGGCCAAAGAAAATTATGTACTTGCTGTGAATATCTTAACTCATCAGTTGAGAGGGGTACTGTTCTCCAAATCATGATGCTTTTATCAAACCATTAATTATTAGGAGATGAAGCTCTGTGGCATAATTGTTCATGATGTTATTATATAATCAAGGGAACACACATTTAAAAACATGGCATGAATTCAGTAATGATATTTCTCTGCAAGGTTCCCATAAATATAATTTCTACTGTGTTCTAAATTCTTGCCTCTTTATCCACAGATAATTTTTTGTAGCTCTCATCAAAGGAACTTCTTTTGCAACAGAAGACTATTACAGAGATTCTCAACTGTCAAAATAAAGAAAAAAATTGACTCTGGGGTGACTAGACATGACTGATATGGCTAAAATCCAACTCCTATATCAGAGGTTCAGGGACAATTATATAAGTGTAGTAATATTGTAAGAGGTAGAGGTCAAGGATACCTGATGCTAGATAGTAAACTCCAGATGAGAAAATAAAATATACCCATTATATTTCAACAATATGGTTCCTTGAGCAAACAATATAATGGCACCAGTTGACATGCATATGTGGAAAAATGAATTTCCACAGGGTTTCATTGCTAGATGAAGAACTACAGACAATGAGAACAGAGACAGGGAGAGCCAGTTTCTTCAGGGACAAGCTCCCACATAGGTTATCCAATTCTGCATGATTCTCCTGAAAAATGTACATATGACTACCAGTAAATGGACTCAGTAGGTCATATGTTTATGCATATATGCAACAATATTAAAAGACTGTGATTTTGAGAGGGGTGGAACAGAAGAAAAAACTGGACATGGAAGGGGGCACTAGAATGATATAGATACCATCATCATGAATGAAATTCACAAAAAATTTTGTTTCTTTGTAGATTACATGCACTTTTAAGTATATATATGCATGTATATATATATATATATACTTATATATATAAACATACATATACATATATATGAAAACTTCAGTAACTACAGCTGGAAAATTAAATAAAATACAAGAAAAAGGGAAACATAATAAGAGGAAAATAAAATTAAGGACTCAAAACTCTTGAAGTATGTCTAGAAAAGAACATGAGGAAGCTAAAGTGCTGCCCAAAGTGTATCATGCGATTGGCACTAATAATGGATGAAGTTGGGGCACTGGGATCTCTAATAATGGCAAGATATGAAGTTTGCCTTGACACACTTGAATCCCACCCTTTCAGTATCACTGCCTAACCACATCTTGATTTAGCCAATTCTCCCGATAATACTAACTCCAAAATAGCAACTCATATGGAATTACCATGCAGAGAGTCACATGGAGAGAAAGCTAAAGTCTACATCCCTGAAATAACAATATAGGACCAGGCAAATGAAGCTCTAAATGCAATGCAGCCTAAGCAATGTCCTCAGTAAATCACACACGTCACCTTGTAGCTAAGATGATCCCTCAGCATTCCAAATGTGATCATATGATCTATCACTGCCTATGGACATGGCTCTGGGTAATTTTTTTAGTTGAAGTCAGTGGCTAATGAGGATTTAGCTGAGAGCTGTCAGCTGTAAATTTTCTTAGCATCTGGAGAAATGTGTGCCTTGTGCTAGGCAGAGTCAGGGGCTGTACACTGCAGCTTTATAAAGTATTGGACCATTGAGAGCCAAAAAGAATGGCTGGATTTTGAAGAAGGTAAACAAGAGTCATCCTCAAACCTGACTGTATCAGGGAAGTCATCATCAAAAGACAGAGTATAGATACAGGCCAAGAAAGGAACTTTCTGAGAAGCAAACCTGACTAACTTGTTTATGACCTGGAAAACTTCCCTTCATCCGTTTGGGTTTCAGGATCACTGATGCTGGATTGTACATTTAATCAGGAACACTAGGTTATTTCAAAGTGTGATTTTGAGTAATAGCCTCTTTTTATTTTATGAACTGTATTGGGTATGACTACATAGTAAGATATAGAATTCCTTATTGATTACTAAAACTAGTTAATCAATAACACTTAAAGAAACAATAAAAAACAATTACCAAAGAATTATTGTTATAAGCAGATCAATAGGTACTAAAGGTAGATAATACTGGATTATAGAGGAAAAGGGATAATTTTTCTAAAAGTTGGATTACTGATCAAATTAAAGCATTATAAACATTAGAATTGCAAAAATAGTTATAAAATTAGCTGATTGAATTTATAAGGTAACAATTACTGTAAAAAATTAAATTTTATTTATATTTAATATTTCCTTACACATAATAATAGTAGATGTTTTGTATATAAATGTAAATCATAATTATATGTAGTTGTAATAATATAGAGACTGGGGATATAGCTCAGTGATTAAAAGTGTTTGTTGTACTTTAGTCCTTAACATTCATGTCAGGCAGCTCATAACTGTCTGTTAGTCCAGTTTCAGGTGACCTAATAATACCCTCTTCTAGCATCTACTGTTACCAGTACTTATGTGCACACACCTCCAACCCCCAACAAACAGAAAAATATACACATAATTAAAAATAGAAGTAGAGCTGGACAGTGGTGGCGCACACCTTTAATCCCAGCACTTGGGAGGCAGAGGCAGGTGGATTTCTGAGTTTGAGGCCAGCCTGGTCTACAAAGAGAAACCCTGTCTCAAAAACAACAACAACAAAAAAAACACAAATAAAAATAGAAGTAGAAAATATAAACAAAGAGTTTGCAAAAAATGCTCTTTTATATCCCCAAAGAAATAGATCTGATATTCTAATACATGTCTGTTACAGTATATCTGTAGTACAAGGTGGCTATGCGGCTATGCTTTATTCAATAAGACTCATGCATAAAGAAGAAAAAGAAATAAAAATCCTAGAGAAAAAGAAGAAAAGTCTTACAAATGTCAATGAAAACTGTTCAAAGATTTTAAAAGTTATTAATTGAGAAAGCCTGCTTTGTCTTTAGAGAATAAGGATTTCATGCACAATTATACCAGCAGCTGCTTTCCCAAACAAACTCAATGTCATGTCTACCTTTGCTAACTACCTCATCAGTCTGCTGTCCCTTGCCCTTCTCTGCCTTATTTCTGATCATGAACACTGGCACAGTTGATTGAAAGATCTATTCTTATAATGTTTCAGTATTCTGATTTGTTGAAAAATTCAATTCCCAAACATTTTTCTCATTGATGAATTTTTAGGAGCTGTTATCTACATTGTAATTGAGTAAAGGGTTTCAGGAACAAGTTCCTAGGGCATACAGAATGACAAATGGCAGACATTGTGGAAAAATATGGATATTTTCCTTATTCCTTAAGAGTCATTAATAGCAGAGGATCTCAGGTGAATTTCTCAAAATGAGCGTAAGCAGTGGATAGTTGAAATATGAAAGTTTGCTTATTTTTTATGGCTGATTAAAGTAACTCCTCATGCTAAGCCTAAATGACTTATTTAATTAAGAACAATCCACATATCTTTTCCTATTGATAACTAAAGATCTATGTCAGATCTTCCCATGTGCCCAAATCTACAATCACACATGCATGCATGTACAAACACACACACACACACTCACAGAGAGAAAGAGAGAGAGAGAGAGAGAGAGAGAGAGAGAGAGAGAGAGAGAGAGAGAGAGAGAGAGAATGAAAAGGTGATTGCTTATTACTTTCAAACCTACATTCTTAATTCAAACATGAACATTTTTAAAAAGTAATTAATGATACCATATGACATGATAAAAATTAATTATTTGATTTCTCAGGAGCATATCTATATTTTCTATAACTGAGCTTTATGACAGGCATTGTCCTCAGGAATATGTATTATAGTTGACAGTGACTGCAATTCTGTGAAAATGTGTGCTGAACAAGTGGCTGATGCTCAGGAGGGGAGGAAAGTGATGAAAGATTATATTCCTTTATTCAGTAAAAATATTTTTAAAAAGATGATTCTGAGGTATTGAACATGTTTTGGGTGATAGTAGATGTCATGGTTTGAATGAGAAATGCCTCCCTACAGGCTCATGTATTTGAACACAACTGAATGCAGCTGAGGATTGAGTACCTGTTCAGGTACTCTTAGATTGAGCTCTACAGGAAACAAACAAACACGTGTCTGTTATTTTCATTTTAAGCGCCCACATTTGAAAATTTCTCTTATAGCAATGGAGAAGGGGTGATTCAAACACTCAAATCTGAGCCACTTTGCTCTGTCCAGCACATCTTTCCATCCAGGAAACCATATGTGCTAAACCTTTAGGGGCTTCTTGCTTTTTCCCATGCAGCTGAGTTGACAGATGGCAGTGAACCATTCTAGAGTGTCTAATTTTGGACAGCCCATGGTTAGTGTTCATGCACACACTTCAGTACCTCATTCCCAAGCTCTAACAACTCTGGCTCTGGAGGAAATGACCTGAGAGTGTATTTGTCCTTTCCTTTAAAACAGTTATGAAGCTGTATAACTTCTATTCAAAACCCTAGTGCCCTCTCCTTAGAAGTAGAAATGTCTTGGGAATAGTTTTTCTTTGAGCATTTTCTTAAAACACCTTATTGAGTTCAAAGAACTCTGAAACACTTTTTAAGGCATGAGAGGTTGCTATTTTCAATGCGGTTAACTCACTTTCTCAGTTTCTCCAAGAGTTTCTTGTGCACAGTAAGATTCATCTGAGTGCACCCATCAACACTGGCAAAATCAAGGTCCTAGGAAACCTACGCCATACTCTGACAGCAAACGTATCCAAAGTCCCACTTAGGGCTTAGATTTGGGCTGTCCCATAGAAATGTATTTCTCTCACCAATGCGATATTTATTTCTCTACAAATACACTCACCCACACACCCACATACAAACTTACTTTCTGTGCACTTGTTATAGTATTAGAAAAATATCTGCACATTTCACAGAGGAAAGGTTGCAGAAATTTATGGCTGTGGCTTTTAAGGGAAGACTTGATTTAGAAAATACTGTTAATTGATTTAAGCTTGGGAAGCCAGGTTTTTGTTGATAGCTTTAACTGCATGTGTCAGTTTCTCCCTGATAGTGCCTCTGCCTTTGTAGACATAACCATCACCCAGAGATCATTTCCTGTGCTAATTAGGTTTTGCCAAATTGACATAGACTAGATATACCTGGGAATACCTCATTGAGGTATTGTCTGTATTAGACTGAACCGTGGGCACCTCTGGGGTGGCATTTTCTTAATTGTTAACTGATGTAGAAGGGTCTGCCACACTGTGGGAAGTGCCATGTCTAAGAAAATGAACCTGGAATGTATAAGAAAAGTAGTTAACTATAGGAATCAAGACAGGAAGCAGCCTTCCTTGGGGTGGTGCAAAGGGTTCTAGTTCAACTGCTGCCTCTAGGTTCTTGCTTCTTTAGTCCCTGTCATCTTTCCCCTGTAATAGACTGTTATCAAGACTTGCAAACCAAATAAACACTTTCCTCCCCCAAGTTGTTTTTGTTCATAGTGTTCACAGCAAAAGACATCAAACTAGAACAGTGCCACCAGAGGAAATAGGAAGTAGTAAATACTTGCCATGTCTTGTCACAGAACTCCTCTGCAGAGAAGTGACAGGAACACAGATGTCTCATAGACTCAAACTCAGGGAGGTCCAGAGAGGGACTCCAGGTTGTATTCAGGGCATTGATCAGAAGCAAAATGTTTCTCATGATCTTTCAGTCTTGTTCTTCAGTCTGCTGACTTCAAATTCATGTGGTTCCTTCAAAATTGCTGTTAAAGTACTCCATAGTGCTTTGGAAGTGAGTTGGTGTATGCCAGTAGGACTTCTGTTGATCAAAGGGGACAAAGTATTTATTTTAAATTCAAATTAGTGATTTTAAGTCTTTTGTGCTAGACAGCTTTAAGCTATGAGGGGGGAAATGGATGGAGATTCATTCCTGTTTGTCTTAAGTGAGCTTGTGATCTAGAAGTAAAGAGATCAAAGGAACTAATGATATGAATGAGCTATTATTCCTAGCCAGCTATGTGGCATGGGATGTTGGAAGATGGTTTCTCAGGGAAGAAGTATGTGACATCAACCTCATCTCTCCATTTGAATGCTGCTATGCTTAGGACAGTTGATTTAGGAAGGATTCTAGAAAATTATCTATTTAATCCCTGAGTGAAGGAGAAGCAGAGAAGGCAGGGAGAGCTGGTGTTGTAACTTTGACAGTTTCAGGTTTACCTCCTATGATGCTGGCAGGATTAGAAGAAGCAGACACCTGGTGATAGGGCCAGTGTGGGGAACTGCTGGTCTGTAGAGCCTGTCTTCTAAAAATGGCTCAAGCAATGCCAATGAGATCACCCGCTTGCGTGAACGCTATGGGTGTAGGAAGATTAGTGCTTCCCATATGTATTAACTCTAGGATGAAACCCTCTCTTGCTGACTAAGAGAAAAAGCAAGGATATTGGCAGGGCATAAGATCTCTTTTTGGCTCAATGGGGAGCAAGTATCAGTAGGTTTTGGAGTAAAGAAAAATACATTTTAGTTCAGTTGTCTAATCCAGGCATTTTCAGACATGTGTTCTGGGCACCAATAGATTGGTAAGAATTAATCTTAGTGTTTTGGTGAATTAACCAAATATGGGGGGAATTTGAAATGGTAATATGTGTTTATAGAGGATATTAAGATCCTTGTTAATGATCCAGGAACCATATAAATTAAAACTTCCAATAAATGATATCATACCAAAGCATTAAAATAGACAACTGTAAAAATAAGGTTGTGCATGTTTGTGTGTGTGGGGGGGAGCATGTGTGTGTATATGTGTGTATATGTGATAGACAGAGGTGAGAGCTTAAATGGAGAAATCATTGCCGTGTGCTTCAACAGTATTTAAAGAACAGCTTTTCAGTGAAAAAATTCTGGCCTGTGTCACTTGCCAGGCTCCAAGGTTCCTGGCACGGATCATGTCCAGTGTAAACATGACTGAATGAAGAGTTAGGAGATGACTCTTGAATTATTTAATTTTAAAAATCCAGTAATATACCTAAATTCTAGGCTTGAAGGTATTTCTGGGACATTGGATCCCAGATTATTGCTCCACAGTGCAAAGTTGCAGATAATAGCTGTGTTCCTATTTGTAGCTACCATGTAGCATCTGAACCATATGCCTAGCTGTGTCTCCATCTCCTGATGGTGCTGCAGGCAATGGTGAGCCTTCCCCAGAGAATAACCCACCTCCATGTGGCATTCAGGGCCATATTCTGATAGACAGTGGTTAGGCCCAGAACATGCTCTCAGCTTTCAGCCACTGTGGGTGGAACTGTTAGGTAGAGCCCTTCCCAGACCCTTCCATCCATTAGTTTCTTCTCTGTATCTATTGATTTGCACATCGATGTGCCCCAAAGAGTAGTGGAACTGGATGGAACTGGGTAGTGGTACTTCCCTCCTGTATATTCTCTTACCTGGTCCTGCCCCCTTTTCCCCCATTTCTCTCCCATCCAGGTCCTTCAGATGTTCTATTTTCCATTATTATTTTGTTCCCCCTTCTAAGTAGGATTGAAGCATCCACATTTTGGTCTTCCTTCTTGTTAATCTTCATATGGTCTTTGGGAAAGAGTATCAAAAACTTCAGCATAGGGGAACATTTCCCAAGGAGAACACTAATGGCTCAGTCTCTATGATCAACAATTGACAAAGGGAACTTCATAAAATCGAAAAGCTTCTGTAAAGCAAAGGACACTGTCATTAGGACAAAATGTCAATATACAGATTGGAAAGAGATCTTTACCAACCCAATATTCAAGAGAGGGTTAATTTCCAATATATACAATGAACTCAAGAAGTTAGACTCTAGAGGATCAAATTAAACCCTTTAAAAATGGGGTACAGAGTTAAACAAAGAATTCTTAAGTGAGAAATCTCAAAAGGCTGAGAAGCACCTAAAGAAATGTTAAACATATGTTCAAGGTTCTTCCCTAGTTTCCTTTATATTAGATTCAGTGTGTCTGGTTTCATGTGGAGGTCCTCGATCCACTTGGAATTGAGCTTAGTGCAAGGAGATAAGAATGGGTCAATTTGCATTCTTCTGCATGTTGACCTCCAGTTGAGCCAGCACCATTTGTTGAAAAGGCTATCTTTTTTCCACTGGATGGTTTTAGCTCCTTTGTCAAAGACCAAGTGACCATAGGAGTGTGGATTCATTTCTGACTCTTCAAATCTCTTCCATTGATCTATATGCCTGTCAATGTACCAATACCATGTGGTTCTTAACACTATTGCTCTGTAGTACAGCTTGAGGTCTGGAATACTGACTCCCCCAGAGGTTCTTTTACTCTTTTTTTTTAAAGAATTTTTTTTAAAATTTATTTATTATATGTAAGTCCACTGTAGCTATCTTCAGACACACCAGAAGAGGGCGTCAGATCTCATTACAGATGGTTGTGAGCCACCATGTGGTTGCTGGGATTTGAACTCAGGATCTCTGGAAGAGCAGTCAGTGCTCTTAACCGCTGAGCCATCTGTCCAGCCCCGGTTCTTTCACTTTTGAGAATAGTTTTAGCTATCCTGGGTTTTCTGTTATTCCAGATGAATTTTTGAATTGCTCTTTCTAACTCTATGAAGAATTGAGTTGTTATTTTGATGGGGATTGCATTGAAACTGTATATTGCTTTTGGCAAGATGGTCATTTTTACTATATTAATCCTGCCAATCCATGAGCATGGCAGATTTTTCCATCTTCTGAGGTCTTCTTCAATTTTTTTCTTCAGAGACTTGAAGTTCTTGTAATACAGATCTTTCACTTGTTTGGTTAGAGTCACAACAAGATACTTTATATGGTTTGTGGCTATCGTGAAGGGTATCATTTCTCTTACTTCATTCTCAGCCTGCTTATCCTTTGAGTATAGGAAGGCTACTGACTTGCTTGAGTTGATTTTATATCCGGCCACTTTGCTGAAGTTGTTTATCAGCTATAGGAATTCTCTGGTGGAGTTCTATGGGTCGCTTAAGTATCCTATCATATCGTCTGCAAATAGTGATAGTTTGACTTCTTCCTTTCCAATTTGTATCCCTTTGACCTCCTTTTGTTGTCTAATTGCTCTAGCTAGAACTTCAAGTACTATTTTGAAAAGATATTGAGAGAGAGGGCAGCCTTGTCTAGTCCCTGATTTCAGTGGGATTGCTTCAAGTTTCTCTCCATTCAGATTTATGTTGGCTACCGGTTTGCTGTAAATTGCTTTTACTATGTTTAGATATGAGCCTCGAATTCCTGATGTTTCCAAGACCTTTAGCATGAAAGGATGCTGAATTTTGTCAAATGCTTTCTCAGCATCTAATGAGATGGCCATGTGGTTTTTTTCTTTTGAGATTGTTTATATACTGGATTACATTGATGGATTTCCTTATATTGAACCATCCCTGCATCCCTGGGATGAAGCCTACTTGATCATTGTGAATGATCATTTTGATGTGTTCTTGGATTCAGTTGGCAAGAATTTTATTGAGTATTTTTGCATCTATATTCATAAAAGAGATTGGCCTGAGATTCTCTTTCTTTGTCGGATCTTTGTGTGCTTTTGTTATTAGCGTAATTGTGGCTTCATAGAATGAGTTGGGTAGTGTTCCTTCTGTTTCTATTTTGTGGAATACTTTGAAGAGTATTGTTGTTAGGTCTTCTTTGAAGGTCTGACAGAATTCTGCACTAAAACCATCTGGACCTGTGCTTTTTTTGGTTGGAAGACTTCCAATGACGACTTCTATTTCTTCAGGGGTTATAGGACGGTTTAGATGGTCTATTTGATCCTGATTTAATTTTGGTATTTGGTATCTGTCAAGGAAATTGTCCATTTCCTCGAGATTTTCTAGTTGTGTTGAATACAGGCTTTTGTAGTAGGATCTGACGATTTTTTTGAATTTCTTCAGTTTCTATTGTTATCTCTCCCTTTTCGTTTCTGATTTTGTTAATTTGGATACTGTCTCTATGCCCTCTGGATAGTCTGACTAAGGGCTTATCTATCTTGTTGATTTTCTCAAAGAACCATCTCCTTGTTTTGTTGATTTTTTGTATGGTTTTATTTGTTTCTACTTGATTGATTTCAGCCCTGAATTTGATGATTCCCTGCCTTCTACTCCTCTTTGGTGTATTTGCTTCTTTTTGTTCCAGCGTTTTCAGGTGTTCCATTAAGCTGCTAGTGTATGCTGTCTCCCGTTTCTTTTTGGCGGCACTCAGGGCTATGAATTTTCCTATTAGCACTGCTTTCATTGCGTCCCATAAATTAGGGTATGTTGTGCCTTCATTTTCATTAAATTTCAAGAAGTCTTTGATTTCTTTCTTTATTTCCTCCTTGACCAAGTTATCATTGAGTAGAGCATTGTTCAGCCTCCATGGGAAGAACCTTGAACATATGGGCACAGGGGAGAATTTCCTGAATAGAACTCCAATAGCTTATGCTCTAAGATCAAGAATTGACAAATGGGACCTCATTAAATTACAAAGTTTTTGCAAGGCAAAAGACACTGTCAAAAAGACAAAGCGGCAACCAACTAACTGGGAAATGATCTTTACCAACCCTTCATCCGACAGAGGGCTAATATCCAATATATACAAAGAACTCAAAAAATTAAACTCCAGAGAGGCATGTAACCCTATTAAAAAATGGGATACAGAGCTAAACAAAGAATTCTCACCTGAAGAATATCTAATGGTTGAGAAGCACCTAAAGTGATGTTCATCATCCTTAGTCATTAGGGGAATGCAAATCAAAACAACCCTGAGATTCCATCTCACACCAGTCAGAATGGCTAAGATCAAAAACACAGGAGACAGCAGTTGTTGGCGAGGATGTGGAGAAAGAGGAACACTCCTCCACTGCTGGTGGAATTGCAAGCTGGTAAAACCACTCTGGAAAACAGTCTGGCGGTTCCTCAGAAAACTAGGCATGACACTCCCGGAGGATCCGGCTATATCACTCCTAGTCATATACCCAGACGCTTTACCTGCTTGCAATAAGGACACATGCTCCACTATGTTCATAGCAGCCTTATTTATAATAGCCAGAAGCTGGAAAGAACCCAGATGTCTCTCAGTGCAGGAATGGATTCAGAAGATGTGGTATATTTACACAATGGAATACTACTCTGCAATTAAAAACAATGAATTAACAAAATTCCTAGGCAAATGGTCAGAACTTGAAAATATCATCCTTAGTGAGGTAACCCAATCACAAAAAAACACACATGGTATACAGTCACTGATAAGGCAATATTAATCCAGAATCTCAGTATACCCTAGACACAATTCACATATCAATAGATTTCCAAGGAGAGGGAAGGAGAGACCCCTGGTCCTGGAAAGACTGGATGTAGGGGAATGCCAGGACAGAGAAGCGAGAGGGGGTTGAATGGGGAAAAAAGAGAGGGAAGGGGGCTTATGGGACTTTCGGGGAGGGAGGAAACGGGAAAGGGGAAATGATTTTGAATGTAAATAAAAAAAACCTTAGAAAATAAAATTAAAAAAATGTTCACATTTAAAATGAAAAAAAAAAAGAAATAAAATTTAGAATATGAAAAAACAAAGAAATTTTAACATCCTTAATCATCAGGGAATTGGAAATTAAAACGACCCTGAGATTCCACTGAACACCAATCAGAATGGCTAAGTTCAAAACCTCATGTTACAACAGATGCTGCCAGGATGTGGAAAAAGAGAAACACTCCTTTATTGTTGGGATTTCAATCTGGTAAAATCACTTTGGAAAACAATCTGGTGGTTTTTGCAGAAAATTAGAAATAGTTCTACCTGAAGACCCAGCTATATCGCTACTGTGCATATACCCAAAAGATGCTTCAACATATAGCAAGGATTCATGCTCTGCTATGTTCATAGCAGCCTTATTTATTATAGCCAGAATTTGAAAACAACCCAGATGTCCCTCAATAGAAGAATGGATACAGACATTGTGAGAAATTTACACAGTGGACTACTAGTAAGGTATTAAAAACAATGACTTCATGAATTTTTCATACAAATGGATGGACTAGAAAATATATCATTCTGTATGAGGTAACCCAGACACAAAAGGACACACATGGTATGTACTCACTGATAAGTGGATATTGGCTCAAAACTCAGAATAGTCACTCTTAAGTCTCTGGTGAGAAATTGTGAGCTCATTTCTGAGCTGCTATGTGTGTTTCTTTCATTGTACTTTCACTCTTTCCTCATTCTCTTTATTAATGGGCTCAGACACTTCTTCAAATATTGGTTCTAGTTCATTTTGACTATCATCAAATTTGTATTTCTTCTGGGACAACTGTGCTTAGGGACTCTAACAGAACAAACCATTTACAGTGCATACAGACTGAACTATTTACAATGTGTATGTTGTAATTCTTTTTTATATTTTTGAAGAGAAGTATATATTTTATAATAGTGAATATAAAAGATGCCTCTTGTTCCCTGTCAACTTGCACATATGCTAGACATTCTCGAGTAATGCTGCCAGTAGGAAAGACACAGTTTTTCATATTTTCATTATTCATGATGTACCCAAATTTCTTTTATGTCTACACAAAGTAGTGATATTTAGTTATTTGTGAAGGCATAAATGAGTGGTAGGGTGACAATATTTAGTATAATTAAATCATACTCTAAAACCTAATGATCAGCCTTTCTTTTAATGAAGGGAGAAGGTAGATATTCATAACACTCTCCCCACAAGACTCTAATGCTTGGATTAGAGTAAGGCAGGTTCTCTTTGATATTCTGAGTTTTTCCATACTCTTAAAGTTGGTAAAATTAAGCCCGGATCCAGGATTCCTACTGATCATCTAGGTTACTTATGGTAACAGTCAGAAGGAGATGTCTTAGTAATGTCTTGCTTAAGCACAAATAAACTGTCAGAGATACCCAAAATTTCTATGAACATTTAGATATTAAAATTTGACATGGTTCTAGGTAGATTCCTTGTTCACTTCTATGATGTTTTCCTCAGAGAAGTATTTACATGAAAGCTAGGATTGGTAGGCCAGGCTTATACTCCCAGCACTGAGAGATAGATGCAAGAGAATTTCAACTCTGAGAGCAGTCTAGGATACAAAAGCAGTTGTGTTAAAGATGTATGCTTTCAATTCCAGCTCTCAGAATTGTTTGTGTTTTGCTTTAATACCTAAAACTGGCGAGAAAGACAGCTGGGGAAGAAGTATGTAGACAGCCCTCTCCAATTGGCCAAAGGAACTGAAGATACAGTGTCACATGTAAATGCTCATCAAAAGGTGACTTCAAGTGATGTTATATTGGGGAATCCCTGCACATCCAAAGGCTCAGCATAGTGGGTTCCCAGAGCAGAGGTTGCCAAGTGGAGGCTGGTATGCTCCCGCCCTCTGCGGGTGCTCTCTCTCCCAGAGCAGGGGAGGGAGGGTCCTTCTGCAGGGCAGATGACCCACAGCAGAGCTGGCCCTTAGCTGACCGCAAACCTGCCCAGCTCTTGGGAGCAGGGAGCAGACAAGCTGGCTGAGACCCAAGCGATATTATACTTGATTGTCCCTGTATCTGGAGGTTCGAGTTGCCCTGTTGCCAGAGCAAAGACGGCAGAGTGCACTCTGCACCCTCTCCGGTGCAGATGATTCTGCAGGGCAGATGGCCCACACCAGAGCTGGCTCCCAGACAACCACAGAGCTGCCCCACTCTTGGGGGCAGATGGAAGCCCAACAGGCTGTGTCCCAATTGATAATGTATTGGGGGGTCCCTGGGTACCTGTATCCTCAGTGGAGTAGATCCCTGGAAGAGAGGCTGCCAAAGAGAGGCCGATAGGCTCCCGCCCTGTGCAGGTGTGATCTCTCCCACAGCAGGTAGTCACTCTGCAGGGCAGAAGTCCCACAGCAGAGCTGGCATTTAGGTTATTGCAGACCTCCCTAGCTCTTGGGAGCAGGGAGCACACAGGCTGGCTGAGCCAATATAATAGTATACTTAAGCGACCCAAAGAACTCCACCAGAGAACAACTCCTACAGCTGATAAACAACTTCAGCAAAGTGGCCAGATATAAAATTAACTCAAGCAAGTCAGTAGCCTTCCTATACTCAAAGGATAAGCAGGCTGAGAAAGAAGTAAAAGAAATGATACCCTTCACGATAGCCACAAACAATATAAAGTATCTTGGTGTGACTCTAACAAAACAAGTGAAAGATCTGTATGACAAGAACTTCAAGTCTCTGAAGAAAGAAATTGAAGAAGACCTCAGAAGATGGAGAAATCTGCCATGCTCATGGATTGGCAGGATTAATATAGTAAAAATGACTATCTTGCCAAAAGCAATCTACAGATTCAATGCAATCCCCATTAAAATTCCAACTCAATTCTTCATAGAGTTAGAAAGAGCCATTCAAAAATTCATCCGGAATAACAGAAAACCCAGGATAGCTAAAACTATTCTCAAGAGTAAAAGAACTTCTGGGGGAATCAATATCCCAGACCTCAAGCTGTACTACAGAGCAATAGTGTTAAAAACCGCATGGTATTGGTACAGTGACAGACATGTAGATCAATGGAATAAAATTGAAGACCCAGAAATGAATCCACACTCCTGTGGTCATTTGATCTTTGACAAAGGAGCTAAAACCATACAGTGGAAAAAGGATAGCCTTTACAACAAATGGTGCTGGTGTAACTGGAGGTCAACATGCAGAAGAATGCAAATTTACCCATTCTTATCTCCTTGCACTAAGCTCAATTCCAAGTGGATCAAGGACCTCCACATAAAACCAGACACACTGAAACTAATAGAAAGGAAACTAGGGAAGAACCTTGAACATATGGGCACAGGGGAGAATTTCCTGAACAGAACTCCAATAGCTAATGCTCTAATATCAAGAATTGACAAATGGGACCTCATAAAATTACAAATTTTCTGTAAGGCAAAAGACACTGTCAAAAAAACAAAGCGGCAACCAACTAACTGGGAAATGAGCTTTACCAACCCTATATCCGACAGAGGGCTAATATCCAATATATACAAAGAACTCAAGAAGTTAAACTCCAGAGAGGCAAGTAACCCTATTAAAAAATGGGGTGCAAAGCTAAACAAAGAGTTCTCACCTGAAGAATATCTAATGGCTGAGAAGCACCTAAAGAGATGTTCATCATCCTTAGTCATTAGGGAAATGCAAATCAAAACAACCCTGAGATTCCATCTCACACCAGTCAGAATGGCTAAGATCAAAAACACAGGAGACAGCAGTTGTTGGAGAAGATGTGGAGAAAGAGGAACACTCCTCCACTGGTGGTGGGATTGCAAGCTGGTACAACCACTCTGGAAAGCAGTCAGGCGGTTCCTCAGAAAACTGGGCATGACACTCCCAGAGGATTCGGCTATACCACTCCTGGGCATATACCCAGAGGCTTTACCTGCATGCAGTAAGGACACATGCTCCACTATGTTCATAGCAGTCTTATTTATAATAGCCAGAAGCTGGAGAGAACCCAGATGTCCCTCAATGGAGGAATGGATTCAGAAGATGGGGTATATTTACACAATGGAATACTACTCTGCAATTAAAAACAATGAATTCACGAATTTCCTAGGCAAATGGTCAGAACTTGAAAGTTCATCCTTAGTGAGGTAACTCAATCACAAAAGAACACACATGGTATGCAGTCACTGATAAGGGGATATTAACCCAAAATCTCGGAATACCCTAGATACTGTTTGCATATCAATAGATTTCCAAGAAGAAGGAAGGTGAGACCTCTGGTCCTGGAAAGACTGGATATAGGGGAATGCCAGTACAGAGAAGCGAGAAGGGGTTGAATGGGGAAAAAAGTGAGGGAAGGGGGCTTATGGCACTTTCGGGGAGGGAGGAAATGTGGAAGGGAAAATGATTTGGAATGTAAATAAAAAAACTTAGGAAAAAAAAACGTGACTTCAGCAGAGGTTACATTTAGTAATCAAGTAAATAAAATAGATAATACCCAGACAACAAACTTGTAGCTTCTTTCCCCTGTCATCCTTGTCATTGCACAATGGACCCATGAATACAGTGGCTGTGATGGCAGAGATGGGGATTATGTATGGGCTTGACAACATGGCTTTCTACTCACCAAAATTGACCTGACTATAGCTGCTGATGATTGTCATATCTGCCAGCAGCAAAGACCAAAACTGAGCCCTAAACATGGAACCATTTTCCAAGGTGATCAGTTATTGACATTATGGCGGGTCATTGAATCACTTTCTCTGTGCGATAGGACAGTACTTTGTCCTTACTTGAATAGATACTTGTTCTGTGCCTTTCTTGCATGTAGTGCTTCTGTCAAAACTACAGCTCCTGAACTTATAGTACATCTCATGCACCATCATAGTAACTACACAGTATTGTTCCTGACCAAGGAACTCCATTCACAGCCAGAGAAGTGTGACAGTGGGCCTATGATCATGATCATGGAATCAATTGATTGTACCATGATCCTCATCATCCAGAAGCAGCTGAAATTTAAGAAATATAAAATAGACTTTGGGAGACAGTTACAACACCAATTAAATCACAGCATCCTGGAGGGCTGGGGCAAAGCTTCCAAGAGGTGAGACATGTTTTGAATCAGCATCCAATATAAGGTATGGTTTCTTTCATAGTTAAGACCCATGGGCCCTGAAATCAAAGAGTAGAAAGGGGAATATTTTCACCCACTATCACCCCTAGTGAACTTCTTAGAAAAATTGCTTCCCATTCCCATTACCTCAATTTCTGATGACCTAGAGGTCTTATTTTCAGAGTGGGAAGCACTCTTTCCACACGACACAGCAAACATTTCACTGGATTGGGAGTTTTGACATTCCCTCTATCCACTTTGGGTTTTTGAAGCCCTCAAACAACAAGCTATGGCAGGAATGACAATGTTAAGATGTATGATTGATACAGAATACCATGGGGGAAATTAGATTGCTTCTCTAAAATGGAGGTAAGAAATATGATTTCTGGAGTGCAAGATAACCTTTAGGGAGCCCTTTGTTGTTAACATGACCTGGAATTGAAGTCAATGGGAAACTGCAGCAACTCAATCCAGGCTGTATGACAAAGAACACAGACCCTCCAGGAATGAAGGTATATATCCCTCCTCTTGCGAAAAGATCCAAGACCTTGCTGAGTATGGAAGAAATATAAAATTGTTAGCAGAGGATATAATCAGTGGAACTACAGGGGCAGGAGACTTCCCTTCCAGCTGCCATTTGCAGCAGGGAGCCAGGCAGTTACACAGCATTCTGTGCACAGTCCACCAGGAGAGAGTGATCTCCCAGCAGCACTTTCACTTCTGAGTGCAGATGTGAGATCTCCATCTTTTTTCTGGAGGAGAACAGCAAGGAGCACACAGGCATACAGTCAGTGGAGTTGCTGGGACAGCAGTCTTCCCTTCCAGCCGCCATTTGCAGCAGGGAACCAGACAGCTCCAAAGCCTTCTGTGCACAGACCGTTCCAGAAGAGAGTTGGTCTCCCAGGAGTACAGACACAGGCTTACAGGCCCATAGGAGGGACAAGCTCCAGCCAGAGACAGCAAGATCAACTAATACCAGAGATAACCAGATGGCAAAAGTCAAAGGCAAGAACCCTACTTGACAACCGCAGAGCCCAGTTCTCCCACCACAGCAAGTCCTGGATACCCCAACACACCTGAAAAGCAAGAGTTAGATTTAAAGTCTCATCCCAAAATGCTAATAGAAGACTTCAAGAAGGACTTAAATAACTCCTTTAAAGAAATACAGTAGAACATGGGTCAAAAGGTAAAGGCCGTTAAAGAGGAAACACAAAAATCTCTTAAAGAAATACAGGAACCATGGGTCAGCAGGTAGAGGCCCTTAAAGTGGAAACACAAAAATCCATTAAAGAATTACAAGAAAACACAAACAAACAAGTGAAGGAACTGAACAAAACCATCCAGGATCTAAAAATGGAAGTAAAAACAATAAAGAAATCACCAAGTGAGACATCTCTGGAGGTAGAAAACCTTGGAAAGAATTCAAGAGTCATAGATGCAAGCATCAACAACAGAATACAAGAGATAGCAGAAAGAATCTCAGGGGCTGAAGAGTCCGTAGAAAACATTGACTCAACAGATAAAAAAAAAATGCAATATGCAAAAAACTCCTGAGCAAAAACATCCAAGGAAATCCAGGACACAATGAGAAGACCAAACTTAAGGATTATAGATATAGAAAAGAGCAAAGATTTTCAAATTAAAGGGCCAGTAAATATCTTCAACAAAATTATAGAGGAAAACTTCCCTAACCTAAAGAAAGAGATGTCCATGAGCATACAAGAAGCATACAGAACTCCAAACAGACTGGACTAGACCAGAAAGTCCTCTTGGCACATAATAATCATAACACCAAATGCACTAAACAAAGAAAGAATATTAAAAGCAGTAAGGGAAAATGTTCAAGTAACTTATAAAGGCAGGCCTATCAAAATTGCATCAGACTTCTCACCTGAGATGATAAAAGCTAGAAGATCCTGGGCAGATCTCATACAGACCCTAAGAGAACACAAATGCCAGCCCAAACTACTATACCCAGTAAAACTCTCAATAACCATAGATGGAGAAACCAAGGTATTCCATGATAAAACCAAATTTACATAATATCTTTCCACAAATCCACCCCTACAAAGGATAATAGATGGTAAACTCCGACACAAAGAGGGAAACTACACCCTAGAAAAAGCAAGAAAGTATTCTTCCAACAAACCCAAAAGAAAGTAACAACACAAACATAAAAATAACATCAAAAATAACAGGAAGCAACAAATCACTATTCCTTAATATCTTTTAACATCAATGGACTCAATTCAACATAAAACAGACAAACAGAAATATTTTTCATTTAAATCTTCAACTTTATCCGAAAATGATTGTAATTCCTCTTTCAATCAATTTAATGTTTTTATGTCTCCCATTTTAACTGTATAATTTTTCAAGAAACAGTCAGTTTTAATGTGTTTTTCTATATATTTCTTGAGTTTTATCAGAAATATTTCCCTTGTAGATCTTCAATTTTATCAGAAAGTGTTTAAAATTCCACTTTCAATCAATTTAGGAATATTTTTATGCCTACCATTTTATCTGCATAATTTTTCCATGAAATAGTCAATCTTAACATGTTTTGCTAAATATTTCTTCAATTTTATCAGATATATTTTCCATGTAAATCTTCAATTTTATCAGAAAATATTTATAATTCCACTTTCAATCAACTTAGAAATATTTTATGCCTACCAATTTATCTGTATAATTTTCCACAATAATCTTAAATTTTAACATTTTTCTATATGTTTTGTCAATTTTATCAGATATATTTTCCATGTAAATCTTCAATTTTATACAAAAATGTTTATAATTCTACTTTCAATAAACTTAGGAATATTTTATTCCTACCATTTTATATGTACAATTTTCCATGAAACACTCAATTTTAACATATTTTCTATATATTTCTTGAATTTTACCAGAAATATTTTCCTTGTAGATCTTCAATTTTATCAGAAAATGTTTATAATTCCACCTTCAATCACCTTAGAAATATCTTTATGCCTACCATTTTATCTGTAATTTTCCATGATAATCTTCAATTTTAATGTTATTTTATATTCTTCTACAATCTTGTTAGAAACATATTCCATGTAAACCTTCAATTCTATCTTAAAATGTTTGTATTTCCTTTTTAAATTAATTTAGCAATGTTTTTATGTCTACCATTTTACTCTTTAATTTTCTATGAAAATTGTTAATCATAATGTGTTTTCCTATATACTTCTTCAATTCTGTCAGAAACATTTTCCTTGTAAATCTTTAATTTCATCATAAATTTTTTTTCTTCCTTTTTCAATAAAAAAATTAAAAAAAATTTAAATGGTTAATAGAGAAAAGTAGTTACAAATATGTCCTTAGGCCATGTGACCAATTGTAGAAATAAGGATCACAATTGACAGGAAAAATTCTCTCCTATTTTGCTTAACATATGTTTTTAAGAGATGTCTGTGTTTTCTTTCCTTGATATAACTTAGCATTAATTACAGAATATGAGTGTTTCTCAAACTTAATTTGGGAAACTAAAAAAATGTCCTTGAAGAGACATTACTATCTATTCCAAATTTATAATATGTTTCCTGTTGTATGAGAGATAGTTGTATTACATGAGGCATAATATGATCTGATTATTGTTCTCATTTGAAATTTGTCTATGACCAAGGAGATATGATTACATGTCAAATTGACAAGGGACAAATTTGTGATGGATATTCTTGATTGTGAATTTGACTGCATTTGGACTTAGCTAAAACTGAAGTGTCTGGGAAGACTTGTAAGGATTTTTTTTTTTTAAATAAAACATTCAAAGTGGAGAAAAACTTTTAATCTGGATATTTTAACGTTGGAAGGTCCACCTTTAATCTGGAACATATTTTCTGCTGCCAGCCTACATTTAAACGACATGGAAGAAGGAGAGAAAGGACATTTGCTTTCTTTGCCTGCTTCCTCTTGCTTTCAGCAGCAGGTCCATTCCTTCATTGACATTAGAGTCTATGTCTTCAGGATTCTGTAATATATTGAAGAACAGCTCAAACATCCAGCCTCATATGCTGAACAACAGCTGGATTATTGAAATTTCTATTGGTAGATATTGTTGGACTAACTGGACTACAATCTGAGAGCCATATTCCATTCGAACAATATATGTATCACACTCCTCAAACATTGTTATGAGAACCACCTTCATTAAATTCCTTCTACTACTCAAAAAATTAGAAGTTTGTTCATAAAGTGCGGATACTACATCCAATTTCATGAACTTACATCATATCATATTTTACTAAGGTAATTTCAGGTGGTTTATAGTTGTAGAATATGTATTACTATTTATGTTGTATCAGATGTTTAAATCACAAAAGTGATTAGTGTCCCAAAATAGCTCATTAAAAGCATACATTTAATTCTGGAATTAAGAAGTAATTTTGTATAATTTCAACATTTATAAAAACAAAAAGTTAGCAGGTGAATAATTCTAGGTTCTCTACATAACTAATTATATTCATATATATATATATGTATATATACTTATGACCTGCTTAAATGTGTTTAATGAATTTTTGATTGTAGGTGGCATAGTTGTATCATGTTAGGTATAATTATGAATTTATTAAATATATAACTCGTTCCAACTATATGTGAGATAGTTATATCACAATAGCCATAATGTGATCTAACTATATGTATATATATATGTAATTATATATATATATATGCATGTATACATATATATTTATATATACATATTGTATCAATTCTGTTTTTGTAGAGAACCCAGACTAACTTTTGTTTTTGTAAATGATGAAAATATACAAAATTACTTATTAATTCTAGAATTAAAATTATTTTTAATGAACTACTTTTGGACACTAATCACTTTGTGAATTAAATATCTTATACAACATAAATAGTACTACATATTCTACAAGTAGAAACCACCTGAAATTACCTGAGTCAACTATGATATGGTGTAAGTACATGAAATTGGAAGTAGTATCCACCCTTTATGCATAAACTTCCAGTATTTTGAGTAGTAGAAGGAATTTAATGAGCAAAGATTTCATACCAGTGTCTGAGGAGTATGTACACAGGTGTGTGGTGAGGATGGGGTAAAAGAGAATGTAAGAAAGAAGGATAGATAGTAGGAAGATTAATGGGCAGGCTAACTACATAGATTCTGTTCCTTAGTCTTGCAGTCTCACTGTGGATCACCTGGCAGGAATGCTAGACTCTGGAGTGAAAAGGTGCCAATCATGGCATTTGTTCTGACCTTGTATCCACTTATCTATCTACCATCTCTCTGGGTAAATTTTCCTATGGGTAATTGCATTACTCTAATTTTGTGGCTGTAATAATATGCTCAATATTATAGGCAATTATAATATTGAGGCAATAGTATAAGTTGAAAGGTTTATTTAAATCCCAGTTTGAGAATTGAAAATTAGGTTTGGGCTGCCCCATCTTCTTGGCCTCTCATCAGGAACTACTGGCTATAGATATCAAGATATCTAGCAGGTAAATTCATAAAATGTGGCAGATAATGTGACCTAAGAGGGGACAGGATTAATCTTTTACACAAACTTTATTCCTGTAAGACTTAACCAATTCTGAGAGACCAGAGGCAATCACTGCTTAGTGTGGTCCTGTGAACAAGTCATCTCTCCCTAGGCCTCAATGCTTAATGATGCTCTACCTCACAATATTCAGGGACTATGCTTCAGCACATGGACCTTCTAGAGAAACTCCATATCCAAATCACAGTAGGGTCTTATTATTTTATTTTTTTCACTAGTCCTTGGAATATCCTGCCTAGTGTGCTGTAATGAATTTCTTTCCATTTTTACTTTCCAGAATCAAATTTTCTCAGCAAACATATCCACCTGTTCCATCCATTGTGAAAGGCCATAGCGGACTGTGTTTCACCATTTACAACTACACTGTCAAGGAAGGATGTGTACTCTAGTCTTGTTCAGTATGGAAGTCTGCTTATGTTAAATTCCTGTCTTCTCTGCCAGATTCATGTTTCCTTTCAACACCTCCTTCATGTGTAATAATTTTGTTCCCACACATCTGTATACAGGGCCTTGCTTACAGTTTGTTGGCTTTCCATGACTTCTCCAGATATTTTAGTCATTTGCTTTGATGTCACTAAATAATACCATCTTAGAAACCTAAAGGTCATATCTGCACTGAGCAAAGATTGAGCCCACTGCAAAGGTGGTCACAGCCAATGCCACTGTTGTGCCACAGCTCAAGAACACATCTGTAACTCAATATTTCCAAATTACTGCAAAATGAAGTGATGTTCAGAAACTCCATTTCTAAACACATTTGGCAGATATTGAGACTATTGCCCCAGTATATTATTGCCAAGATAATGAGAAACCATAAGTCAAATCACACCTTTTTGAACTTTTTTTTGTTTCTAATATATTTTAGGACAGTTCCATTATACATATATTTATGTCTAGACATTAACAACTTAATGTCTAATTCTAATGTAACATAGAATGTAATTATCATATGTCTTCTTTGACACCAAAATGTGTACTTGTCAGGGGGTTATTGTATTTTCTTAGTAAAATAAAGTTATTTAGCAAAGATATTATGGGAAATGCTCATGGGATTGTAGCTAATGAAAGCAGTAAAAAATGTTATAAAATTTTCTAAGTTTGTGGAAGCACTTCATTAGCTGAAAACAGGGCAATAATGTGTGCTCTACCTATTTCCAGTCTAAACTTTGGGTGCCAGCATCAAATATTGTCCAGATCCTTACTAAATTTTTCACTGCTTCTCACAAGACAGGACAACACCTACTGCTTAATCTCTGCTACAATCCCTGCAGCATGTCTCTTCTTCCTTTACCTATGTCTCCCAACACATTTCTGTTTGATAAATTAATTAATTTTATTGGATACATTATTTATTTACATTTCAAATGTTATCCCCTTTCCTTGTTTTCACTCCAGAAAATGCCTATCCCCTCCCTCTCCCCCTGCTTCTATGAGGGTGCTCCCCACCCACCCACCCACCCACCTACCCACTCTTGTCTATCTGCCCTGGCATCAAGCCTACCTACGTTGGGGCATCGAGCCTTCACAGGACCAAGGGCCTCTCCTCCCACTGATGCCTTACAAGGCCACACTGTGTCACATATGCAGCTGGAAACTTAGATCACTCCATGTGTACTCTTTGGTCCCAACACATTTCTATTTCAGACTCTTCCAACATTGCAACAGGGACTCATTAGAATTGGATGAGACTTGAGCTGGGTGATAGAGGATCTAGGAAGCTGAGAGCATCTCAAGAATTGGAGTAGGAGAGGATGAAGAGCCTCCATCACTTCATTGAGAAGAGCCAATTCTCCTATCAGCTTGAGGACCTTCACTAGTATACAAGTAACCAAAAGCCAGTCACTTTAATTTTATATATTCATACTGCTGTATTTTTTCTTTCTTATCACACCTCACCCCCCCCCAAAAAAAGAAAAAGGAACACTGCTGTATTTGAGTCAATCTGCCTCATTCTTCTTACCTCTGGATAGATTGTAACTTATTTAATAAGAAATTGTTCTGTGACCAAGTGTGCCAAGAGGCTTAATCCCCATGTGGTTCATCATAAGGTTTGGGAAACATTTACATATAAAGTGAAATTTTCCACAGATTTTAATTTCTGAAAATATAGTTTGTATAATATATTTTCCTTAAGTTTAGTGAAAGTCAAGCCAACTGAATGTCCAAAGATGTTTTATTAACAAGATAGTTGTGTTTTTGACATGATACTGACATAAATATTGCAGATATTTAATGGAAGGTTTTGTGTGATCCTGAATTCAGACATTCTTCTATGTGTTTATCATCCTGTCTTTTGATTATGGGCAGTGCTATGCCAGAGCGGCGTATATAGTAAGGCACAGAATCCATAGGTAAACAGAAAATGTGACAGATTTTGGTTTGGCTTAGCCTGGATGTTCCATAGATTTTATATATATGTATATGTATGTATGTATATATATATATATATATATATATATATATATATATATATATATATATATATATATGCTTCCAATTTCTTGGCATTGGCAAATAAATCTTCCATGATACCATTAAATGTGAAAAGCATTAAAAAAGATATATTGACCCAGAAATCGGAATACCCTAGACACAATCCGCATATCAATAGATTTCTAAAAAGATGGTAGGAGAGACCTCTGGTCCTGGAAAGTCTGGATGTAGGGGAACGCCAGGACAGAGTAACGAGAGGAGGTTGAATGGAGAAAAGAGGGAGGGAAGGGGGCTTATGGGACTTTCGGGGAGGGAGGAAACGGGAAAGGAGAAGTGATTTGGAATGTAAATTAAAAAAATAAAATAAAATAAATAATAAAAAAAAATTAAAAGAGGAAGGAATTGGCTAAAATACAATAATTTATAACCACCATTTTTGCCTTATCTATGGACATAGTATCAAATGTAACTGCACCATAATCATTTTTGGTATAATGAAGACTTATGCAACTTCAGCTTTTACTATTCCCTGTGTGTGTTTCCTAAATTTCTTCTTTACTTCTTAGCAAGTTTTTGTTTCTCTCATAGTGCTTTCTAAAAGATTTCTGTATTAACTACTGACATACTTTGGGTAATTGCTCCCTTCAGGCTCATATGCTAAAAGGCTTAATCTCTGTCCTGAGGTACTGTTGGGAGGTGATGGAAACTTTCAAGTGTTTGAGCTAGTGGATGTAAGTGACAGCATTGGAGTACTTCTTGGAATAAGATGTTTGGGTTCCAGGTTTGTCTTTTCTCTCTGCCCCTGAGACCACAAAGAGAAGAAAGAGCCTTACTCTGCAATGAACTTTTCAGGGCCAACATAAGACCAAATGGTCACTGACTAAAGCCTCCAATATTTGATCTAACTTTGATCCTTCTTCTTTTTTTTTATAGCTTGATTTTTTTAAAAAAATTATTTATTTTTTTATACTACATATTTTATTACCCCCCCACTGTCCACCCTCTGACTGTTCCACATCCCATACTTTCTCCCTACTCTGCCCCCCAGTCTCTACATGGATGTTCCCACCCCCAACCCCTTGTTTCAGTACAGCAATGAAGACAAATGAGAAATTATGGGTCAAGGTTAGATAGCCAGAAACATGTTTGACCTTTAATGACCCTAACTGCAAACCATAGGGAGAAATAAAGTCAATGAGACTAAACTATGTTGCCATGGGGAATTGGGAGGAATGTAAATAATAAAGGAAAACCATGTGTTGGCCTCAGGATTGCTCTACTATGAATACACAGCTCTTGAATCCTTCACAGAGGAATAAGATGACTCTTAACACACACAGTCTAATTTGGCCTCTACTGTTGTTGTTTTGTATTGGCTGTTGTAATCCAGTGTAAGCAAGGGGTGTCACTAGGCTGTGTGAACTATGTATATATATTTGCATACACACATATATATATATATGCACACACATACACACATATATGTGTGTATGTATGTGTATGTATGTATGTATGTATGTATGTATGTATGTATGTGTGTGTACTGGGGCTTATCTACAGATCATGAAAAAAAGAGTAAAGAGTTATAAGGACTGGATAATTTTTGTAAACATTGACTCAATATCACTGATTCATAGATGTTGCCTCTATGAACTCTCTGCAAGTCAAAATTCCAACAAATGCTTCAGCCAGCTCTGCCTCCAACTTCATCCTAGAGATAAGCTAGTGTGCAACATGAGAGTAGACACCAGACCAGTCAGGCTACTTTAGAAGAAAGAAAAAAAACATGTTTGAGTGTGTGTGTGTGTGTGTGAAATTACATCACTTTTTATTGTCTGAAATTCATCTAACCACTGATTTGATATGTGTAGTTCAAATACTATTTTAAGTACAATTTATCATAGTTGGATTTAAATTTTTCCAATTCTCTGATGTTACATCTTTTTTTATAGATTGACAAATTAACCCATGTTCTTCAGTTTTTATCAGATTGTTTCGGATGCTTCTCTTTCTGCTGGACCCTAGGATTATAAAACTTACCTGTGGCTTGCTTGTACCTCTGGCATGAGTTCACTGCCCTTGTCAGCACTCCAAAGAATGCATTGCTAGTCTGAGAGTAGCTCAAACAGTAGCTCAACAGTAGCTCAAAGCAAGCAATAGAGCGAGCACTCAGAGCAACTAAGAATTATTTTCCTCTCTTTTGAAAACCACTTCTGTGGATTAACTTCATGGTGCAATGCTGTGTCTGGCACAATCTATCTTGCATAATAACACTCATACAGTAGGTGATTCAAACTGCTTTTAAATAAGCAGTATTCCATTTCCCTCAGTGCCTGGGCTTCCAACAGAGGCATATTCAGCCAGAAGTTGGGGAATAAATAAAGCATATTGTTATAAAGAATCTCTTTAAGGCTTATGACTATGCAAATTTATTTAAATATATACATTAGGACAGTGTGCATTTGAAGATTTAAGGGATCTTGAAAGTCCTATATGATTTTTAACATCTTGCTATTGCTGATTCAAGTTTTCTTTGTTGAGTTTTTCTCTTTCCAAGAGCTTATTTATCACGTCATAATGATGGTCATTGCCTCATCCAATTTTAACCTCCCTAGGTGCCTACACATAAAGTCTGATTTTTATTATAGTGCTTAGTGTTCAAGCTCTGAGTATACAGGGCACCTTTAGGAAAACTTCACCAGCTTCTCACATTTAAGATACTTCAACATGTATAAACATTTCTGTTTTTCAACTGTTACCCAGGAATCTCAATTAAAAATGTTAATGAGAGATGATCTACAGTTCCTTAATTGCCTGTGCTACTGAGATATTCACAGGAGCATCAATCTTGCTTAGTTCTCTGAGATATCAGGATCTTAGGGTGAATCTATGGGAATGTTCTGGTGTTTAGATGAAAGCAATAAAAGCTGTAAAGGCTTTCCAGAGTAGAGGGACCAGTAAAGCCTTCTGCCTTCTGATTATACTGAGACAAATGCCAGAAGAGCTTTAAAATCTCTGAGCTCTCTACTGAACACTAGAAATTACAAGGAACCAGATAAAATGCATGCATGCACGTGTTCATGTGCATGTGCACACACATACACAGCCAGAAGAGGCATATCATTACACTTGCTTTCTTCCTGGAGTCTTCCCTTTCCTCCATCGCATACCACCTGTTCTTAAGTAAATTAGTCAATACCTGGGACTTATCTCCATACAGTGCACCTACTGAGGATATAGTATAGTCTGTTGCTATTTACACATGGTCTTCCTGCACCTCTTGTAAGACCATTTGTTTCGACAGCAAATTATGTTTTCATAATCTTGACCTGCTTTTCAGTATATATAATTAACATATAAAGTGCCTTGTACTTGTAAGGATTCTGAAAATCAGTCACCAATCCTGTTTGCTCACTTCCTGTGTTCATTCCATTGCCAAACTAATAGGATTTTTTTTCTTTTTCTCTACATGGAAAGAGTAACCGAGTCACCTCTGCTCTCCTGTGTTCCCCATAGAAGACATCAAGATTGTTCAAATGCTGGCATCCATTTCTTTCAGCTCTTCACTAGCATCAAGAAAGTTTCAAAAACCTGGTGGCTCAATTCTCCTTTAGCTTCATTAATTGTTATTTGTGAGCCTTCTTAAAATTGTTTTCCATGAGATGTTCTCTTTCAAATGCTAAATATCAAAGATTCCTTATTATATGATTAAAATACAATAGTTCAGAGAAAGGCTAAAACATAAGTAAAAGTATCTCTACTCGACACATATTATTTCTCCAAAAATAATGATTTATATGATATATTTCTCATAGTTTTTCTACTTATCAATATTATTCATGTTTATTGAGTTAATAATATGAACTCTGAAGACATCCTTACCTTTATTCTACTCCTTAGCTTTTTTCTTCTGATGCTTTTATGCAATGTCACATTTAAAAATATTTTTTTCATTTTTATCTGTGTATCTCTGTATATGTGTGGAGGCCAAATAAGGGCATGAGATCCCTTGGAGTTAGAGGTGGCTTTGAATGGGTGGTGGGAACTGAACTCTGTTCCTGTGAAGGAGCAGAAAGCATTTCTAACTCTGATCTATTCCTCCAGGCTGCTCAATGCATTTTTTAAATGTTTGTTAAGATTCAAAAGATTTATATTTCATTTTTAAATCATTACAATGTTTTCTCTGCTTTGTTTGTATGTCAGTTATGGAAACTGAATAGAATGTTAGGATTACCTAAACATTATTTACTGCAGAAACAAATGACTTTGAAATTGGTGCAACTAAACCTATGTATAAACAGCAAAAGACTGTATTATCACTATCCTTCTGCAGGTGCAGTGTATGGAGACAAGTCCCTGAGAATGTAGGGATTAAACCACCAACAAAGGAGTACACATAGAGGAAGCCATGGTTCCAGCTGCATGTGTAACACAGGCTTGCCTTATCTGGCATCAATGGGAAGGGAGCATCTTGGTCTTGGGGAGGCTTGATGACCCAGCGTAGAGAAATGCTAGGGTGCTGAGGCAGGAGTGGTAGGGGAGCACCCTCATAGAAGCAGAGGCACTGGGAGAGGGATTAGGAGGTTTGTGGAGGAGAAACCAGGAAGGGGAATAACACTTAAATGTAAATAAATAAACTAACCAATTTAAAAAATAAAAATAAAAACATAACTCCCCCCCCCATGTACTCAAGAACAGATAGCACATGGTTGAAGAAAGGACAGACTCTAGGAAAAAGACTGAGGAGATGGGGAGGGTGTCCCTGGACTGAGATCCAAGGAGAGGCTTCACAGTTAAAGTTAAAATGCCTGCCAGTGATTGTCTACCCATTTCCTTTAGAGGCACCAAGCAGGAGGTAAGTGGAAGAGAGAAAAGCCTCTTCGACTAAGAATGCTAGGATAGGGAAAGAATAAGGAAGCCTCCAGTGTCCCTAGGAAATGGCTGGAACAGAACTAGACAATCAAACCCAGACTTCATGTTAGATGAATTTAAATCACATCATTCACCTAGAATGTTGATATTTGAGTTGCTGTGATGTGGTAAGCAGGGTGTCCATCTAATACCACATGCACATCCTCTACTTGGACTTTTCTCTCTCTTAATGGTGTTCTTCCAGGCCAGACCAGGTTGATATTCACTATTTCAAGGTATCTTTGCCGAGCTTCACTATGCATGAGAGTGAAGGTGGGCCAGATACACCCTGGTCACACATCTACAAGAAATGTAAGAGTTCCCTTTAGTTAACCTTTGCTATATGGAAGTGTACTTTACTTCAATTTATGCTTTCAGTTATCTGACTATCTAATTATTTGTCATGAATAATTTCATTTGCTCTGGATTTCTTTTCTTTTTTCCTACAGAAATTTTATGACTCTTCCATTTCAAGATGTCTTGAGTCAAAGTCTAGTAGGTATATTTTGAACAATGAGTCTGTACTCACAATCTTCTATAGTCTCTTTTTGCTCTTGTGTCATACAGGCATCTATTGCAAGCAGAAGGGGTATCCTCATGGTCTGGTCTTTTTCACATGTTGCTTCTTCATACTATTTTGAGAACTTCTGTTCCAAGACCTGGGAGCTACTCTCTTCCTTGTGCTCACACCTCTCTTTCATGTGCACTGCTTACCTCCAGCACCACTTCCCATCTCCAAAATGCTTCTATCATTCTTCACTACATCTGACATCCAGGTAGCACTAGGCTTCTTTTATTTACATTGCCCTTGGAAACATTTGTATGTTATTCTACCCATTAGATTTTGGGTGAGGAAAGAAAACACATTCACGCACATGTGTATGTCCAGACAACATACATACACAATTGCATTCTCACACACACACACACACACACACACACACACACACACACACACAAAACCAGGAGCCCATACTCAGTATATAATATGAACTATATAGAAGTATTTGATCTTTAATTCTGTCTGTTGATTCATTAACTCATTTTGTAGTTCATATATGCAAATTGCATGTGTATATATGTGTATACATGCATACACATACAAAGATGTGTGCTAAGAATTTCAAAGAATATCCATCACTCTTACATTTACACATAACTAGGGAAAGTACAACTTAGGGCCCACAGTTTTGGTCATGAGTAGGATATTATGATCTTGAAGGGGTGTCCTTTTACTGACTTCCCTATTCTCTACCGCATCACTCAACAAGATGCATCACAGCATACATATGTTCAGATGTTCCACCCACATGTCCAAGATGAGTTCTGATCTGTCCTAGGTTTTCCCTGGGTTTATCTCTCCTTAGATTGAAGGCTTGTAGTTTCACTGGAGAAGAAGCCTATCTATGTACTTCTTTACTATCATCAAGACTGCATTCAAAAATGAGAATGATTAGGCACTGGGTACCTGTTCTTGTCTTTGTGAGGTCACATTATTTTACTACATAGAAGATGTGGCTCTTTCCCTAAGTTTATCCATGGTTGTTCTTCTAGGGATTGAGATATAATCGCTTCTATGTAAACAAAATGGGACTTTATTGCATAGGAATCAATCAGATGAGAAAGAAAAGGAACTATCTGATTCTCCTTAAAAAGGAATAATGTGGGGTGTATGCCTTTAGTCCCAGCACTTGAGACAGATGGATTTCTGAGTTTGAGGCCAATCAGGTCTACAGAGTGAGTTCCAGGAAGTCAGGGATGTACAGAGAAACCCTGTCTCAAAAAATACCAAAAGAACAAAAATAAACAAACAAACAAAAAACCCAAAATAAAACAAAAACAAAAAAATCCAACCAGACAAACAGACATAAAAAGGAATAATGTGTTAAAGAAGTGCTGGAAGTGTGGCATTTCTGAAGGAAATTAAATGAAATTTAAATGGCTCCTTGATTTTTTAAAACCTGAGCTATTTCCACACAGTTCTGTAGCTGTTGTCCAAATGAAAGGAAATCAATGTCCTTGATGCACAAGATAAAGTTAAGCACACCATAAGTGGTGGAGCTGCTGAGGCTGTGTGTTTTCAATCCCATGCCCCAAAGATTCCCACCCAGTTTTCTTAACCAAATTACAATTTTCAGGTAGTAACTGCTAAAACTTCATTATAATTTCCATATATGAGGAGATATTTTGCAATTGTATTGTATAATGAGCTCTTTTGAATCATAAATATTAAACTTTATTTAGAAATGGACTTCACACATGAATTATAAAACACATATGTTTATAATTGTTTATACACAAAAGTGACATACACACATTACATATTCATTGTGTATGCTGTGTGAGCTTCCTGGTGTGCAAGGTGTCCTTTGACTTTGGACATGATGATCCCATTTTTGCCATTTACTATGATCTTTGTGAGCAAAAGAATTGGTCCATGGGGGTGATTACATATGTTAGGAATATTTTATCTGAACCTAAGAGGTTGACAGGGGATGGAATCAAATCTTTGATACTCACCAAGAATGAAAAGATAGGGTGGCAGTACCACTCACCCTGCTGCACAGGTGAGAATTGCTATGACTCTGGTTCCATGGGCACATCAGGTCCTTTGTGAATGTTTTATACATCATATTTAAGAAACAGCAGGATAGGAGAGTGGGAGTGTGGACTAAGGGCTGAGTCAGTGTTGGGCAGATTCTGTTTGGGGGTTTTACAGAATATCCAGGTGAAGATGCATTGAAACAGAGACAGCAGCTTGAATATTTAGATGAGTTTTGTGCTGAAGGGAGATCAGACCAGAGTCCCTGGAGACAGTTAAATGATAGGAGCAGACAGAAATCCAGAAAACACTTGCTACATAAAACCTAGAGAGCAAGGAGATTAGGATTCCACCTGCTCTTCCAAGCAAGCAGAACCATAAGCAAGGGAAAGATTTGACTATCTACTTTGGATTTGGTGACTTGGATGTTGGTAGAATGTTGGCCAGTGCTCATCCTTTCTTCCATTGGTGTTAAAAGGGTAATGACACATCAATTAAGTAATGAAATTCAGGTACCTTCAGAAGGCATAAGGGCACATCACTGTAGGTCATGGAACTCGGTACCTGCAGAAGTGCACATGGTTTAGATAAATGCCCAAGAAAGCATGCTAGACAAGATGTCCCAAGAGTATGCAAGAGGCAGTGGGGAGGATAGAGCCTAGAAAGGACAAGTCAGAGAGTGATCAAGCAAGATTCCATCTGGTAGAAAGGCATTTAGACAGATAGTGTTACAGAGTGTGCAGAAGAGACTCAGTTCAGAAGAAAGGCCTTTTTCTCCCAATGTATAAAGAAAAATCTTATTGGTTTCTGCATATGTTAAAGAAAATTAAGCATATGGTCAGGAACATTTAAATTGTATGTAATTTTTCTTTTGTGAATTATTTGACATTATATGACAATTATCAGACTCTATAATGTGTCTACATATATATACATATAGAAAACATCTCTGTATGTTTTTCTTTTATTCAGAAATCATAAAACAGACAAATCTATCTGGAGAACAGATTGTCTATTTTCTCAATTTATTTCTGTAGTCTTTGTTAACTTTGCTGTTACTTCCATTCTATTACAGTCTTTGAAAATATGACCGTGTCTGTTTTTAATTAAAATTGGTTCATCAGGTGCACAGCATGGATGTAAAAGTAATAGGGTCATTTTTCATCCTGGACTTGCTTAAACATGTGGTTGGTTTTTGTCCTTAATTGTCTACCAGGATTTGCTGCAGCTACCTTATTATCTGTGTTTTTCTTTTTCATCCAAAATTGCTATCAGAGTCACTATGTAGACAATAGAATTTTCTTCCTATGTAATCACTATTATTACATTTTAATGTCAAAGACTTCAAGGGATTAATAGTGTTTATTATACTTTATATAATGTGTTAGCACATTCCTAACACATTATAGTTTAATGTTTTCTAGTTATTTTATTTAGAAATATATGTTACACATGTGAATGACACTGTGAATAACGGCTTGAAACAGTCAAGGTCCAATATATGATTATTTGTCTCTGTGTCTCATTAAAATGTTCATTAGCCACCACTCCCAAATCATGGAGAAACCAAAAGACATTCACTGAAGTTATCTCCTAGAGATCCAAATGTACTGATAGTAGCAATCTTAATATCCAACAGGTGTTCAGAATCAAGTCTTTATCTGATATTTTTAGTTTTGTTCACATCCTCAGAAGGGAGAGCTGGGCCATTAGTTTCTTGCCCTCCAAAGCTCCAGCATCCTGTTTAGAACCATAGTACTCCCTGTGGGATAAGATGAGCAGTGGTTGTGCAGAGTAGATTCTGTTCCTTAGCAGTTCTCACTGAAGGGATCCATTTTCAGGACTTCTCAACTACCCCTTGACCACTGCACACACACTCTAATTACAGCTTGGCTTATGTTTTGTCACTTGTTCCTTGTTCTTCCTTCTATGCCTTCCCTAGTTAGGAAGAAGGGGTTCCCTCCTGTGTTGTTACTGGCTAAGGTCCCCACTAGCTTTTATTGTTCCCTCTGAGATTCCACTACTTTTGGAGCTTTCTCTTCCATGTGTACCCCCCCATTTTCACTACCTCCCACCTGTAACCAGTATCCACTAACTCCCCTGAAGAATGGCGGCATATGTTGATAACATCTTTGATTTGACACCAACTTATTCCCACATGGATAACTTTGACTCTGTTTCATTTTCATGACACTGCACTATTTTTAATAGTATGTAGAAAAAAAACTTAAAAAGAAATTTGATGAGAGACTCCTAAGAGGCTCTTTTGTGTGCTTTTAGAGGTAAACATTAAGAAAGAAGCCATTTTATTTTGGGTCAGCTCAAATTAAAATACTCCCACGACTTTTCTTTTCTTTTTTTTTCCATTTTATTGGTTATTTTATTCATTTACATTTTAAATATTATCCCCCTCCCCAGTTTCCCCTCCACAAGGCCCCTATCCCCCTCTTTCATCTCCCTCCTTCTATGAGGGTGCTCTCCCACCCACCCACCTACTCCTGCCTGCTTCAGTGGCCTAGCATTCCCCTATCATCCAGCCTTCACAGGACCAAGGGGCTCACCTCCCAGTGATGCCAGATAAGGCAATCCTCGACTACATATCCAGTTGGAGCCATGTTGGTTGGTGGTTTAGTCCCTGGGAGCTTTGGGGGGGGGGTCTGTTTGTTTGACATTGTTGTTCTTCCTATGAGGATGCAAACCCCTTCAGCTTCTATAGTCCTTGCCCTAACTTCCCCATTGGGGTCCCCACACTCAGTTCAATGCTTGGCTGTGTACATTCGTATCTGTATTGGTCCAGCTCTGGCAGAGCCTCTCCAGGGACAGCTATACCAAGCTTCTGTCAGTAAGCACTTCTTGGTATCAGCAATAGTGTTTGGGTTTAGTGTCAACAAATGGAATGCATCCCTAGGTGGGGCAGTCTCTGGATGTCCTTACCTTCAGTTTCTGCTCCAGACATTTATAATTGTTCACTGTGTTGAATTAATTTTTTGGTAATACAGAAATTAGTTTATGTGGGGCCATGGGCCTATTGTAGAAAGAAAGCAATGCAATGACTCCTGTGCATATCTCTAGAGTGTCCTGGTTTCTGACTAAAATGGAAACCATCTTGCCTACCCTAGAAGCTTCAGGATAATTAAGTAAGTGCCTACTTTGTCATCTAACAAACACCCTTTAAAACATATTATTTTGCCTGAATAAAGATGTTTACTTGGGATATTAGGATAATAAGTTCAAGCTAAAAATTAAGCATAATTTTTTCTTCTGTGATTTGTTTGTTTGGTAAACCTGGAGAAATTCTTTTAGCCAAGTTGTCTTTGTAGATGAATATATCACATCTGGTCACAGTTACATTGCACCTTTGGGGAGTGTTTACTTTTAGAAAATTGTTTCATAGCATATTTAGTACAATTCTAATGCACACTCCAATGGCAGACTAATACAGTAAACCTTTGCCTAATTTCTGGTTTGTGGTCAAGAGACACAAAGATATATGAAGTATAGCACCTTTCAAAACAGAGAAGAACAAGCCTTCTAGTGAATGTAAATCTGCATCCTGGGGCACTCATCTGGGTATTTTGTTCTTCTTGCCCCATGGTAAAGAACTGGATCAGGGACACATGGTTAGAAGAGAAAAAGCATGAGTTTTAAGTAAGGAAAAGCACTACTAAAAATGGTCTTGGTGTTGAGGGAGTATCCCAAAAGTATTGGGTCACAATACACATGACTTGTTATAGGTAATTTACATAGCACCTTCCTGTTCCATGTTTGCATTATTATATTACAAAATTGCTAGATTTTCTTGAGCATATGTCAACTATGTACATGACTAGTTGGAAGAAAGTTAAAAGGAACTAAAGAAAAGAGGAGAGAAGGCTCTGTAGTGGTCTTTGAATTTGTCCTGTAGCACTATGAGTCTACCAGGTACTTGAGGAATACTCAACCAGTGTGAAATGTGTTAGAGACTACATGCAGGAGCAGAATTTTGAGATCCAATGTCTCTAAAACTCTCTTGACTCATTCATAAAATGTCCAAAATCCTATTTTATACTCTCTTACCTATCTTCACTGGTTTGATTCAATTCCCTTCATTAATTGGTTGATGGATTAATTCATTATTTTTAATAGGGTTTCTTTTCTAAGGACACTAAGTACGGCAGAAAGGGATAAAAAGAAGCAGAGGAAGAAGAGTGAGGTGAAACTAGAGGAGAATCAACTAAACCACACCTCGTTTGAATATTTTATTATGATATATTTTATGCTAATTAAAAACAAAATATACTGAGATGTAAGGCTCCCTTGGTATTTCAAAGACTCAAAGTTTTGGGAGTCTGGAAGAAACAGAATTTGAGAGGCAGGTTTCACAACCAGGTGCATTATGTTGACTTGGTTGTGTCAAAGTGGCATACAAAGGTCACGTGACCTTGGGCCATTGTTGGAATTTACAGGCAGAAGGTATCCACCTTCAGATGCTTAGAAAGGTTCTGAGCAAAAGATTAGGAAAGATTTAGTGGGAAGTTAAATCTATGTTGCAAACTCAACACAAAGATTCACAAAGTAGCCCTAATTAATTGCTGGGTTAGTCAGTGTCAAGAGACTTTGTCTTCCTGTATAGCAACCTTTGAAAAATAGGAGCAAAAAAAAATCAGTGAAATCTACTTACTGGAATTCAATGAACACAATTAAATTAGGCTTCTGTTCTTTAGAATTCAGGGTAGAAAGGTAATATTTGAGGGAAAACCAAGTTCTACAAGAAAAATTGAAAATCTAAAGATGTATGGATCATGTCCAAATTTCAGGTGGATTTTTCTAATTGGCGAATTATTTAATTCTAAATAATTATTAATTATCTTATTTATTTATTATGTGCTTACGTGGTAGAAATCATTGGAAGAGGACTCAAAGGTTACTTAATAGTTCTTTCCCCCCTCCAAATACCTTCTATGAACACAAAAAATTAATATATTAAAATATCCTAAATAAAGTTCTGTCCTCCCTGAAATAAATTCTCTTGGTGTTTTCTGTTTAAATTTTAAGAAAGTGAGGTAGGAGAATTGAGGAGAGCAGCATCTTTGCTTGTCAAAGCTGTTTTGCTGTCTCCACACAGAGTCCATAATTCAGAGCACTATCTTTGCTTTAGGTGTGCCATCACAGCAAACCAGCAACTGAGTTTGCTCTATTTTTTTTCAAGAGCAATGCTTTGGTTTTTATTAGCTTCCTAAGAAGTCATGACTTCAGGAAGTTCTGTCCTTTCACTCATTTCTCTAGAGTTTCTCCATTCTTACCTCATCTCTTTGAGTTCTTTTGGATTCTGAGTAAAGTTAAAGTACTTAGAGATTAATTATAAAGAAAAGCACTTTGAGGAGAGATTTGGTAAGAATTTGTTATGTTTCCTGGATGCCAGAATCATTGGGGTGATCTTAGCTGTGACTCACAGCATTGAGAATACAGAACCTGAGAAGACCTCCTCCTGTGGCTAGATAGAAACATCAGTTGGTGTAGGGACACTAACCCACCTACAGAACTTTCTTTTTTTACTATTTTTTATTATTTTCTATATTTTTTATTTACATTCCAAATGATTTCCCCTTTCCCGTTTCCTCTCTTCCGAAAGTCCCATAAGCCCCCTTCCCTCCCTCTGTTCCCCATTCAACCCCCTCTTGCTTCTCTGTCCTGGTATTCCCCTACATCCAGTCTTCCAAGACCAGGGGTCTCTCCTTCCATCTTCTTGGAAATCTATTGATATGTGAATTGTGTCTTGGGTATTCTGAGATTCTGGGTTAATATCCCATTATCAGTGACTGCGTACCATGTGTGTTCTTTTGTGATTGGGTTACCTCACTAAGGATGATAGTTTCCAGTTCTGACCAGTTGCCTAAGAATTTTGCGAATTCATTGTTTTTAATTGCTGAGTAGTATTCCATTGTGTAAGTATACCACATCTTCTGTATCCATTCCTCCGTTGAGGGACATCTAGGTATATTTCAGAGTGTTAGAAAATATCTCTTTCAGAAGCTGCACCCTAGACTTGGAAGATCCTGTAGAATACTTTGCTCTTGAAGCTGGGGTGGATAAGTGGGAGGAGGTGGTGGTGGTAGTGGTGGTAGAATAGAAGGGGGTGTGTTTTCAGGAGTACAACTCTCAGTGATAAGACCAGTTCATGCCCTTTCAGAAAAGGTACCTTTTTCCTTTGTTTTCCTGCTCATTACTGTGCAGAGATAGCAATGTACATCAATAGGAAAGCACAGCATTTTACAAAATGATAAGGCTCCTAGTGCTTTTGTTTCTCCTCTGCAGCTTCTATCTCCTGTTGTACATGATCTTGGAGTTTTTTTGTGGGCTCTGTTGTGTTGTGCTTGAACTTATTTGACTACTGTAATAGAAACCACAGAGTAGATTACTCACAGATAACAGAGGTTTATTGTTCACACCTTTGAAAGTGAAAGTCAACTGTCAAGATGAAGGTTCATTAGATACCTGGTTAGAGCCACTTCCTGCCTTCTTACCATGTTAGTTATGACCCAGGTAAACATTACAATATGCCCATTTTATATGGGCCTAATCAATTCTATAGGCACTTATTGTAAACTTATTGTAACTTGGGGGATTAAGTTTCTAAGAAATTGGTGTTAATACAAATAATACATTTCACAGCTTTAACAATCCTTTAAGGACATGGGACAATTTCCATCAACATCCAGCCTGTGGTCTGCTCAGCAGTTCATATGCTTTTTTTTTCATCAACTATTTTCTCTTTTCTGCTACTATGACCCCTTGTTAATTTCTGTAAGTAATAACCATGGACACTGCATGTTTTGAATTGTGTACATGGAAGGAAGTAGGGCCATGAGAGCCCCTATGATTTTAGATCAGAGACCAATACCTCAGTGGTGCCATATGGTCAGCAGGTGAAGAGCTGGTGATAGTAAAACATTAGTTTTCAGACAAGAGAGCATGCTGCCAGAGCTGCCAGGATACATGGTTGTAGGGGACCACAGTCCAGGTCTTTTAGGTTGCTGATTGCTGTGTCTCCTTGATGTAGATTCAAGAGTCTCCTTTCTCTGTACAAAATCTTTATCTCTCTTCCCTAGAGATCAGGGGTCTTCAGTATGAATGTGGGAGTATGAAGTTCAATTTTCCATTTGGGTTCTGCTTGTTTAGAGTCATGGATGGTTCTTTAACTTTTCTTTAAAATGCATTTGGGAGACTCACTTTATTCTCTCTATTTGAGGTGGCAGGATGCTTCCTGTGCTCATGTGCACAGAAGAGTAATGTGTGAATGGTGAAGGAAGAGTGTGGAATAAACTGTCCTATGCTATATGAGTCTGCTAATGCTGCCATGACAAAGAATTACAATCTCGATGCCTTAAAAGAACATGAAATGTTGTACCAGAATCCTGGAGTTCACAGTTTGAAATCTTGTGGGTACAACTGCCATAATTTCAGAAACCTTTTGAGTCCTTTCCTTTTTAGTGCAGACAGCCATATAAAATAGGTTACTCTTTAAATCCAGAATTTCTAAAGAATAGTCTCCAAATCTGTAAGATGTTTTCTATGGTTTCAGTAACCTGATGTAAATTGTAACCTGAAATTCTTTGTTCACTCTGTATGTACTATCCATTCATTCCTCATTAGCAACTGTCTCAATTATCAGACAGATAGTCATGTGCTGTACTTCTTACAATTAAGCAACTTACTCATTTATCTTACTAATAATTGACCCAAAAGAAAAATAATTATGTTTGCAATTATAGTACTCTTCTATTTTCATATTATTTTTACTTATTATTATGATCTTTCTTTATCTAATTTACAATATATAATACCTTTAACATAGGTATGTGTGTATGTAGAGCTCAGTAATATACATGGTGTCAATAATCCACTGGGACTCTTCTAGATGAAGGCTTCTACTTACCAACCACTGATTACCATTTGGTAGCCCAATCCTAAGACTCTGTATTAGAAAGGGTTATCACAGTGAATAGGAGGTGCTTCAGTCTCTAAGTCATCCTTCAGAGCATTTTTGTGAATGAATGATGTTACCAGGCTTTAGGACCAGATGTAAGTACATGTTGGAGATTTGAGTGCAGCTATGTGTTTATCAGATGCTTAGCACGTACAAGGATTCAGTTCCCAGAAACCCCTTCTTAAAAGCACTTTCTTTTTTTTATTTAAATTTACTTTTTTATTTTTTATACTCCATATTTTATTCTCCCGTCCTCCCAATCTACCCTCCGTCTGTTCCACATCCCATACCTCGTCCCCACCCCTTGTCTCCACATGGATGTCACCACCCCCACCCCACCTGACCTTTAAACTCCCTGGGGTCTCCAGTCTCTTGAGGGTTAGGTGCATCATCTCTTAATGAACCCAGACCCAGCAGTCCTCTACTGTATGTGAGTTTGTGGCCTCCTATCAGCTGGTGTATGCTGTCTGTTTGGTGGTCCAGTGTTTGAGAGATCTCCAGATTAATTGAGACTACTGGTCCTCCTACATGATACGCCTTCTCCTCAGCTTCTTTCAGCTTTCCCTAATTCAACAACAGGGGTCAGCCACTTCTGTCCATTGATTGGGTGCAAATATCTGCATCTGACTCTCTCATCTGCTTGCTGGGTCTTCTGGAGTGCAGTCATGCTAGGTCCCTTTTTGTGAGCGCTTCATATACTCTGTAATTACAGTGTCAGGCCTTGGGACTTCCCCTTGAGCTGGATCCCACTTTGATCCTGTTGCTCAGGCTCCACTCCATTTCAATCCCTGTAATTCTTTCTGACAGGAACACTTATGGGTCAGAGTTGTGACTATGGGATGGCCACCCCTCTCCCTCATTTGATGCCCTGTCTTTCTGCTGGATGTTGACTCTATAAGTTCCCTCTCCTTACTGTCGGGTATTTCATCTAAGGTCCTTCCCTTTGATTCCTGAGAGTCTCTCAGCTCCCAGGTTCTCTAGTACATTCTGGAGGGTCCCCCCAATCTCCTATCTCCTGAGGTTGCCTGTTTCCATTCTTTCTGCTGGCCCTCAGAGCTTCAGTACGTTTCCCTCACACAATACCAGATCAGGCTTCCCTCTCCCCCTACTTCCCCTGTCCACTTTTCCTCCCAGGTCCCTCCCTCCCTCCTCACTAGTGATTGCCTTCCTCTCCCTCCCAAGGAGGACTGAGGTGTCACCACTTGGGCACTACAGCTTGTTGATCTTTCTGAGTTCTGTGGACTGTATCTTAGGTATTCTGTATATTTTTTGACTAATATTCACTTATTAGTGAGTACATCCCATGCTTGTCCTTTTGGGTCTGAGTTACCTCACTCAGGATGATATTTTCTACTTCCATTCATTTGCCTGCAAAACCCAGGATGTCCTCATTCTCAATAGCTGAGTAGTATTAAAACCAAGGAATTTTGAATGACTGAGAAGCACCTAAAGAAATGCTTTGGTGATCAGAGAAATGCAAATCAAAACAACCCTGACATTCTACCTTACAGCAATCATAATAGCTAAGATCAAAACCTCAGGTGACAACACATGTTGGAGAAAGAGGAACACTCCTCCATTGCTGGTGGGATTGCAAACTGGTACAACCGCTATGGAAATCAATCTGTAGCTTCCTCAGACGGTTGTAAATAGATCTACCTAAAGACCCAGCTATACCCTTCTTGGGAATGGACCCAAAATATGCCCCACTATGCCACAGGGGCACGAGTTCCACTATGTTCATTGCAGCCTTATTTGTGATAGCCAGAAGCTGGAAATAACCTAGATGTCCCACAACAGGAATGGATACAGAAAATGTGGTTTAAAGCACTTTCTTATTTCAGGTATTTACCAGTATGTTGCTCTACAAAGTTTTGAATGATGTGTACATAACACTTGTACCCTGGTGGACAAAATTCAAATAAGTATTTTAAATCTTCATCCTTGGTGTCTATATCCTTTACAGTCACTTCCTGTTGGCATAATCTGAAACTGAATAAAATGAAATACCATTCTCTAGGACTACTGAGTTTATCAGAAGGGTGATTAATTTGCCAATGAAGATGAATTTGACAGATTTAGGCAAGTGTTTGGAGAAGCAGGATGAAAGAATGAGAGATGCTAAACAGGGAACATGAGTGGAGGCAATGCTCTTGAGCTCAGACATCGGCCTATGGGAGCTGGCATCATCAAGAAAGAAAATGCGGATGTAGATCCTGTCTGAGCAAATCAATTATATCACAATGTGAATACATTTCAAAAGAGTCCTTGAATGAAATATATTCTACCAGGAGCTGGCATCTGCTTCCAACTGGTTACACTGGGAAAAGCATATAGTCAACTCTTACCTAAACATCCAACCCACAGAAACCAGGAGAGAATAAATTCATTGTTTCTATCTGCTAAGCTTGTGATTGTATGCTTCTCATCAAAAGAAGTAAATATATTCATTTAACTAGAAAGATAATAAGCAGTCACATATTAAGGAATCCAAGGCATTACTCCTTTCTTACTTTACCACATTTCTTACTTTACCACTTTCCTTACTGTTAAGGTATGGCTTGAGGGCTTGGCTTCCAAGATATGTTTTGGCTCCCATGTCCCCCACATTGAGACTTGGAGAGGTTAGCAAATCATTTCTAAGTCTGAACTGTCAGAATGTTATTCTTATCACCAAGGCCACCACTCATGGTTGTGCCCATTTGCATGTGGTACTATGCCCACTGGATAGCATGAGAGTCATTCCTTCCCCCTTGGGCTGTTCATCTCATTAATAGTTTCAGATAATTGTTGTGTGGTCAAGGAGAGCTTTGATATTTTGCAGCTCATGAGTGCATAAAGGAATTCATTTAAACTACTAACCAAACTGTCTACAAAAACTATTTACCCTCAAATCATTGGATTTCCACATATAAAACAATTTTAAATACAGGTATTGAGTATGTTTAAAATTTCATATCTTGTCTCTGCCTTACACTTAAGTATATAATTATTCCCTTATTAAAAGACAAGTTCAAAGTGTATTATCACACATTATTAGAAATCCCTACAAGGGTTAAGGGGTGCTTTTTTCAGTCTCATAGAGTTGAACGTAAGCTGGTTCCCATTTAAGGTTAGGATCCTCTCCTAAGATTATTCAAGTTATGACTCAATTAATTTTTTTGCTATTATGGAACTGTATTTAAAAATAAATATAAGTAAATTAAACATAAAAGTAACTAGGTCTCTCACTGCAGTAAATGTGAAGAATGACTTGAAATTCTTCAAAATTTGTCATAGTCTGGGATAGAGTTCAAGCTTATTTTTGCCTATTTGATAAATCCTGTTTTTTATTTCTATTTACTTCTGCTCCCTCTTTAACCCTAAAATGTGCTCTGGAGACAGGAGACTTTAAACCATTCCATGAGACTCATTCATATGATGGGGCTTAGTTTCTCAGGTCCTAGAACACAGATGTCTCTATACCAGGATTTGTAGCATTTGAAAATGCAGTGTTTCAGATGCAAAGGCTTATGTCCAAATTACATACTTGAACTTCAAGATAAAGGTGATTACAATCAATTCGCAGCAAAGTCTAATGGTACTACATTGACAAAAGAATCCATTCAGTGCTTCAGATCTTGTTAGTGTTAATGAATGCCCTAGAGAAAAGCAGCCTCTTGGATGGTGTGCACATTTAAGACTGATTTCTCCAAAAGGGTTTTGCACTTCTTAAAAGATTTTCAGAAATGAGCTATATTCTATATGCTTTGAAATGGGTAATTGGCCATTAGTTGATAATCTCACTTGCTGTTACTTCATAGTAAATGGAAGTTTTTAACACTGTAAAAGTTCAAACTTCCATGAACCTACATCAGTAGTGAAGCCAGGGCCTTGCACAAAGAAATAAGGTTGGAAATGTTCTCTCCTTTATACTACATATCTGAGTTGTTACAAGGGAAAAACATCCTTAGATAAAACTCAATTCCTTTAGCTGCTTGTATAGTGTGTGCACTTCATTATTGCAGCTACAACCCTGAAAACCCCAGCAATGCTAACCAACAAAATCAAGTCATTCAAAGGCTAAAGTAACATCTAACACAAATATACCAAAAACATAGTTTTCTCTGAATACTTTAAGCTTGTAATATTTCATGCACATTTCATTATTTCTTACATTTTCTAAACAGTAGAAAATATCAGAATAAAACTAGGCAACTAAGGAACAATTTGATGCATATATGTTTATGAACATTTTTATAGCAAATGATGAAATATAGTAACCATGTAAGTAGGAACAACAAATTTTTGTTCTATTTTTTGTCTGCTTTTATTTCAAATTATCTCTTAATGTTTTATTTAGGAATTTTAATGTACTTCCATACTTCTTTCAAAAGTCTTTATTGCAAAGAACTTAAGTAAAGGATTTTTGAAAGACTTGTCTGAGCCTGTGTGTAGGACTTGGTAGCTCATTTATTTGCCAGCATGCCTGGGTGCATGGATTTAGCCACCTGCTCTGTGAAGTAATAAGGTAAAATTTAAAAGACACGATAGTTCAATGGAGAGTGAAGCTGACCACAAGTTGTCATGCCACCATCACATCTTTAACTAGGTATGGAAAAAAAGATGAATGAAGGTTAAGAAGGCACCACTAAGCCATTGTAGAACCCAGAGGAAGTAGTTATGAAGGCGAACAAGGTAGAATTAATTTTTTTTTATTTATCTCTGATAGTCACTGATATGAATGGCTGGGGAGAGTCTCAGTGGCATAAGTCATTTACAAGAATTGTTTAAGAACAAGTCATCTACAAAAATTGTTTTAAGAACATAAGAACTTAATTTTTAAGTTAATTGTAAGCTAATATAAAAAGTAATGGATTTCATGGTAACATTCTCATACATATGCCACTATACTCTTCTCTCTCTTAGTCTTCCCTATCCTCCAAGACTCTCCTTTCCTTTTCTTTCAGGAAATAAGATCTATTAACAAGGAGCTGTCTCATAACTCCATTCTGTCTCAGGGAAAATAGTACTTGATGTTGAAATTGCTTTAAGATGCTAAGTCCTCACAACTAGGATTGCCTTTGTCCCTGCCCTGGGAATTACTGGTACAAATAGTTCTACAGGACAATGGAAGTTTATCATTGGGTCTTTCAAAAGTAATTTTGGAGAATTTTTTTTTTAAGAAATTAGGTCACCGGGCGATGGTGGCGCATGCCTTTAATCCCAGCACTTGGGAGGCAGAGGCATGAAGATTTCTGAGTTCGAGGCCAGCCTGGTCTACAGAGTGAGTTCCAGGCCAGCCAGGGCTACACAGAGAAACCCTGTCTCGAAAAACCAAAAAAAAAAAAAAAAAAAAAAACCAAACAAACAAACAAAAAAAAAAAAGAAAGAAAGAAATTAGGTCCAGAGAGATGGTTTAACAGATAGTGATACTTGCATTCTGAATATGATGCTCAAGACCCACATAGTGGTAAGACAGAAGCAACTCCAAGTTGTTCTCAGATCTTCACACATGCACAGTACCACCCATAAATATATAGAATTAATTAAAAAGTTGATAATTATTTAAAAATACTAAACAAAACCAAAATTGGTCTATCACTTTTTTGTCTAGCTATACAATGGTCATCATAATTATTAATTAGGATATTTAATTAAATCAAATGTCAAAGAGTAGATACTTATAGAGATGTTAAAGTGGAATATTGATCTATTTTCCTTCATCTAGGGACTGAGTATAAATTAACTCAACAATAACAACAACAACAAATTCTAACGAAAGCTTGTAACATGAGTTTACTTTGCTATCAGTTGAAAGAATTGGTGCAGTTTGGTTGGTATTAATTGTGTTTAGCACATTATTCTGCTATTATTCAATTGGTGTCATATTACCACGTGAACCACATAGAGAACTACAGTTTGGAATCAGAGCATTGCATATTTCTGAAATACAGTTGTCTGGGGAAGTTTTAATATATAGTACCCTCTTTTGAGATAAGCATAAGAGATGAGTGAGCTTAGCTCCAAACAAGTAGACGATCTTCGTTCTGTGTAGCAAGAAAGAACAGCATCACATTTAAGCCAAGCTTAGACTTAAGATGTTGAGACATATGTTTATTTACCAAGTTGAGCACTATGCTGATATAAACAATAATATGTATGCAATAATGGTCCCTTTATAGTCTTAAAATGATACAGTGTTATTAACAAACAAAAAGATGGATAAAGAGAAAGATGAAATGAGAATGGGAGAGGGAAATTGTAATATCCTCAGTTTGTGGCAGGGATGTTGTACAAACAAGGAGTATCAGGAGGGCCTTTCTAGGTAATGATTTTCACAGTAGAAAATGTTTGTTTTATGAGCGCATATCTGAGAGCAGATGGTGCTGCTATCTGTGTAGTGTTATCACAAGGAATTAGAATCCTTCTTTGCCAAACAATGTTTTTCTTTAAGTGGATTTTCCTTGTGACCAGTGGTAAGAACTGTACCCTCACCTTGTCACAAAATGCTTAAGACCTGTGTGCAATCAGGTCAAAGGTTAGGAATTACCAGGCATTTCAAATCAGGTGGAGAAATAAGCTGCACAGAATGTGCAATGTAGGAAGTGTGGCATGTGTGCTGGGGAAAAGCAGGAGGGAAATATCTGTTCATTGAGACTTCCATATGTTCTAGATCATAGATGATGACAAACATTTTTAGTCTTGATCATTTCCTCCAGCAATATGAGGTAGCCTTTATGGTTCTAATTTCCATACAGAGGACTACACTATAGAGGAGATAAGTCTTTGCTCAACATTGTACAACTAAGACCTAATTCTACCTGTTATCATGAACAACAAATAGTGCAATGAGTCCAACTTTCCACAAGTTCTATCTCTGATAGTCAGTGGGTCTCATTATTTAACTATGATAGTAAGACTAATTTCAAGTCAGCTTTTTTAAATGAAAACTCATCCATTTTGGTATATAATTTACAAACAGAAATAGACATGTCATTGAAAGCACACAATAGCCAATAAAATCACCTGACTATAATGAACCAGATATTACATCATGCTTCTATATCTGCAGAACTTATTGATTTATTGACTGATTGATTTCAATACATCCTAACTACAGTTTCCCCTCCCTCCACTCATCCCAGCACCATGCCCCACCTTGCCTGTCCCCAGATCCAATCTTCCTCTACTCTTCAGAAATAAGCATGGTTCCTAGGGATATCCATTGAATACAGCATGACAAGATATAATAAGACTAGCTATAAAACCTCATATCAAACCTGGATGAAGCAATCCAGTAGAAGGAAAAACATCCCAAGAACATACAGCAGAGTTAGAAACACTAGTACTCCCCCTGCTTTAGTCTCACAAACATACCAAGCCAACATCTATTACATACATGCAGAGAACCTAGCACATACCCATGCAGCCTCTGTGATTGCCATTTCAGTCTCTGTGAGCTGTTATGAGCCCTATTTAGTTAATATCAGTGGGCCACGTTCTCCTGATGTCCTCAGACCCCTCTGGCTCCTGTAATTATTCCTCTCCATCTTCTGTAGGATTGCCTGTTCTCCAACCAGAAGGAATGCTTCCAGATGCCATAACATGTGAATAAAAATAAAAGTCAAACATCACATTTGATAGAAGGAACAACCAAGTACAAAGATAAAGTGGCCAGAGAGAAAACTAAAGGAAGGGAGAATGAGGAATAAGGAACATAAAGGCTGAAAGAATGAGGAGATTGGATTAGAGTTGAAGGACCCACCACACCTGAGGAGGCTATGGGTTGAGAGAGTTTCAGACATTGTGACTCCTCAGAAGTGATCATGTTCATAATTTTGAGGAAAGGATAACCATTATTCTGTGCGATAAGCATATATTAATATTTGCTTAGCATCTGCATTTTGGGGAAGAGCTGGGTGCTGGAGAGAGATGATGATTACTTGTTTAGTTTCAACAGCAGCAATAGGTAGAAAATCTGGGGTATGAATCACACATCTTGGTCCCATACCACTGATCCCATACCACATAGTGCCTTACAGAGACTAGCTAGGTTCATTGCATCAACCATTTCCACATTTCTAGTTCCCAAGATGTGGTGGGCTCCTGACACTGCTGATAGGGAGTCACTCAATGTTCTAGTTTTGATGCTATGAATTTTAGCTGCTCTTTGATCAGTTAACATCTGTCCTTCTCTTTCCTGTTTGTGGCATTTTCTTGGGTTTTCTGGCAGTATTTACATCTGTCATCAGTCAGGAGAGTGCTTTTCCTTCACTTCTGCAAACTCGTGAATTTATCCCATCCATTTTGGCTAGTGAAGTGAGAATTAAATGTTTCTGAAGCTGTTTCTGAGTTCCCAAATTCCCACCGTACTGAACAGCAGACGCCCTTCTGATCTGCTTTCCCTCTTCCACCAGAAATGTGAGCTGATAACACAGAAATACTGACCACTATGCCCCAGAGCTCCATTTCTCCTGTCAGCTCTAGAAACATATACAAAACTTCTAAAATCCTCAGAATGAGAGGAGAAGGAATTAGTAATTCATTAGTTGTAACTTAGGGAAATACTTTTTAGAAAGGATATATGATTTGCCTTGTGGTATACTGGTATTTCATAACAGAATTTTGGCAGAGTACATAATTTCCCAGCTTTGGGGCGAGTCTGATCTCAGCTTAACAAACAAATAAATCTGTCAAAAGAACAAAACTTTAATTTTGTGGATTAAGTTTAGCCATTCCTTTTCATGGGGTACTTGTGAATGCTGAGTTGAGACGGTGGTGTGTCTGAAGGGGCAAGTCGAGACAAGAATAATGCACCCCGTACACCAAGCAACAAAGCTTTCTTCTGTATGAGTTCCTTAGTCTCATACATGTAAATCAAAGCAGCTTCAGTTCCTTCCCCATTGCAATGATTTGGGTCTTTAATTCAGGACACTGGAATCTGATGTAATGTGCATGATCCCATCTCAATGCCCTGCCACATAGTAATTTTAAATCATCATCTCCTGTCTCTCACTTGTGGTTGTAGGGTCCTTCTCTTTCATTAATACCTATAATCACAAATACCTGCCCTGGTTTCATCAGGGGTATCCCTCTTTCATTTAATCAACAATAATGGAAAATCAGAGATGCTAAAATTGGGTTTTGAAAGGGCAGAGGGGAAAGCTTTTATCCTACCTCTTCAAAACACTTTAATTGTGCTGCCTAGTGTTGCCTAATCACCTCTATGGTGACAGTTAGCTAACAAGTAGTTTCGTGATCTTTAAAGCTATTTTTTTTAAGACCCATGAACAGCAACTGGATAATGTTCCAACCTACATAATCAGCATCATAATTGATGCAGAGACAAAACACAGAAGCATAAGACTTGGGGTTACTGGGGAGTATTACCTGGGGTCAGTACATAAGCAGAAGTTATAGACAGACACTTTTTAAAGTCTCAGCACTCAAAATTGTAGTTCTTTTAGTATCAGAGACTCTTTGGTTGCACTTTGAAGACTGCATATATAACAAATTGTTTTCCATATATTACTTGATTCCCATTACAAACAACTGAGGTAGATATTATAATGGCCACTTGATATGAACAATAGATTAAGAAAATTTGCCAGTCTGTTTTGAAGGACTCAACTCCTTGCTGGGATTAGAGTAGCACCTATTTTGATCCATTTGGGGTGACATAATGAGATACCTGATTAGAGGCCTATACAGTTCTAAGAATGTGAAGTCTGAAGGTGTATGGTATATGCTGCTCTCTTCCTGGTTTCTAGAGAGTATCTTGTTTGTGTGATCAACAGATGAAAGAAAACCCACTCTGAATGAATCTCATCAAGTCTTTATGATTTAATTACTTCCCAAAGGCCTCACCTGCCAGTACCATAATGAAATGGAGGAGATTTCAATAATGAAACTTCCAGGAAAAGTAAACACTCGTTTCACTACAGTGTTTGAAGCATCAGACTTTTAACCTGTACATTTTCTCACCTAGCTGAGAGACCCAAAAGAAAACAATATTCCTTCCATTTTTATCTTCATTGAAAATTTTTGACTTTTTATTTCAACTGATTGTTTTGGCCAATAACTACACGAGAAGGCTTCAAGGATCAACTGAGAAGGACCTGGCAAAGACAGCCAATTAAGTAAATTTCTTACTGTTTAGGTACCATGGGTGCAATTATATAAATGGTGTCAAAAACTGTAGTCTTTTACATAAGAATTAAGTTTTTTTCCCAAAAAAAAAATATTGTGACTATTGTTGCATTGGAAATTAAATGGCTATGTTAGACAGTTGTCAATCACTAAGGACAAAGTATCAGAGAGGACCAAGGTAAAAGGAGAAAAAGTTTCATTCTGACACTCTGTTTCAGATATCTCAACTACTTTTACTGGCTTTTGTTTTGGGTTGTGCCACATAGTATATCATAAGGGAAACATTGCTAAAGAAAGCTTTTATTGGCAGGAAGGAGAGAAAGGGTCTGGGATCCCAATGTCCCTCTCAAGGGCCTGGTTCCAGTGCCTTCGCTTCCTATAACTAACATACATACTTTCTCTTTAAAGGCTCCATCACATTCCAATAGTCACATAGACTAGGAGTCAAGACTTCAGCACAAGCCAGTAAATGATATTTCAAACCAAACACTAGCACTAGCCTAATGTATTTCTGTTTTTTAAAGAAAAATTAGCCAAGACAAATCATAGTTAGGGTTCTTTCTTAACAACTGTCTTTCATTGTTGTCTTAGGAATCAATAAAAAATCCATGAGAACACTAGATAGTGTTCAAACATTTACTCCCTGTGTTTTGTGAAGACCAGGCTGAGCTGTTTCAGCTCTAAAAACTAACACTCTTGGATCAAATTAATTCACACATGTCCAGTAATAGCCTTTCCTGGTATAGTTGTGTTCTGACCTCAGATTTTATTGAGTGCCCTTGTAGGAAACATACATCTGAGGAATTGGAAACCTGTAGTAACAGAAAACACTGTCTGTGGCTTCTAAACTCCTTTGTACATAAACTCAAGGGATGTAGTTCTCATGAATCTACACAGAATAAAGATTGTTTCTTAAACAGTTTCTGGGTTTTCATTTAACAAAAAACAGAAAAGCGTGCTCAGCTCAGGGGAAATCCATTTTGTATTGTTGCATAAGTGTTGGACTGATACCAGGAAAATGCTAAGCCCTTGATAATTGTTACATTCTCACCTAGACTTACTGTTAATATTTCCAAGTCTGTATATCCCAATGTGACACATCATTCTGATAGTCTGCTGCAGTCTTGGCTAGGTCAGTATGGCACCATAGCATTAGCAAGTTGGAACACTTAGTAAAGCAGTTTGTCTGCACAGTACATATAGAAACAGCTAACCTGAGCATAACAGAGTGCTCTAAGAGGGAGAAGGTATGGAAACCCAATGTCACCTATTTCTTGAAGAGGAGAGGAATTGCACTATGACACAGGCATTTGGCACTGGCCATGGCCACAGAGAGAGAGAGATGAGTAGGTAGGAGAAGCTGAGGCCACACAAGACATAAAAAGACTACATAAATCTCCACCAGCACCTGCCTCTGGCCAAACTTCTTCTAAAAACCTGTGAAAGGTAACACTGGCTGCTATATTTGAACTTATTCCCTTAAAGATCATATACTAGAAAATTAATCCCCAAGACAATGGTGAGATGGGGCTTTTTAGATGAAATCGTGCCTTTCTCAGAGATGGGTTAATTCTTACAGTTAGTTGTCCTGAGACCAGGTTGTTGTAAATCAAGCCTTCCGCTCATGTTTGCCTCTTTCACTTGCTTTAGCTTACTCTTCAGCTAGCACTCAGCCCAAAATATACCCACTATTTCAAATACATTTATCAGTAGTAGCTTTATTTTAGCTATGCCAGTGAGTAAAATTGAAAGGAAATTCTACTTCCATGGTCTTTATAGTCCAATAAGATAAGGAAAGGCTCCATAAATCTATTCACAAATAGCATAAAATATTTAAAATAAAATTTAAAAAAATGCTAAGAGGTAATATCTGCTGTAAGAAATTAAGACTAGGAAGTAGGGTTGGAAATGCCGGCATATCTATGAAAATCCCTGAGAAAAGGGTATTTGTGTGGTGCAAAGTGCAAAAGGTGATGAAAAAGGAACTTGAAGATGTCCTGGAGAAGAGACAAGAAGGAGTGTATGTGGAGCCCCCAGGCTGCAGGCTACATGCAGGCAAGAGAAGGCAGGAGTAAGGGCAGAATATGAGGGTAGATTCAGGAAATATCCAAAGAGACTAGAGGGAGGCAGATGGTGCTGAGATCCAACAAATAAGTTGCCCTTACAAAAGGCAAGGGTCACCTTAAACATATGGGCACAGGGGAGAATTTCCTGAACAGAACTCCAATAGCTTATGCTCTAAGATCAAGAATAGACAAATGGGACCTCATTAAATTATAAAGTTTTTGCAAGGCAAAAGACACTGTCAAAAAGACAAAGCGGCAACCGACTAACTGGGAAATGATCTTTACCAACCTTACATCCGACAGAGGGCTAATATCCAAGATATACAAAGAACTCAAGAAGTTAAACTCCAGAGAGGCAAGTAATCCTATTAAAAAATGGGGTACAGAGCTACAAAAAGAGTTCTCACCTGAAGAATATCTAATGGCTGAGAAGCACCTAAAGAGATGTTCATCATCCTTAGTCATTAGGGAAATGCAAATCAAAACAACCCTGAGATTCCATCTCACACCAGTCAGAATGGCTAAGATCAAAAACACAGGAGACAGCAGTTGTTGGCGAGGATGTGGAGAAAGAGGAACACTCCTCCACTGCTGGTGGACTTGCAAGCTGGTACAACCACTCTGGAAAGCAGTCTGGCGGCTCCTCAGAAAACTGGGCATGACACTCCCGGAGGATCCGGCTATACCACTCCTGGGCATATACCCAGAGGCTTTACCTGCATGCAATAAGGACACATGCTCCACTATGTTCATAGCAGCCTTATTTATAATAGCCAGAAGCTGGAAAGAACCCAGATGTCCCTCAATGGAGGAATGGATTCAGAAGATGTGATATATTTACACAATGGAATACTACTCTGCAATTAAGAACAATGAATTCACGAAATTCCTAGGCACATGGTCAGAACTTGAAAATATCATCCTTAGTAAGGTAACCCAATCACAAAAGAACACACATGGTATGCAGTCACTGATAAGGGGATATTAACCCAGAATCTCAGAATACCCTAGACACAATTCGCATATCAATAGATTTCTAAAAAGATGGAAGGAGAGACCCCTGGTCCTGGAAAGACTGGATGTAGGGGAATGCCAGGACAGAGAAAGGAGAGGGGGTTGAATGGAGAAAAGAGCGAGGGAAGGGGGCTTATGGGACTTTCAGGGAGGGAGGAAACGGGAAAGGGGAAATGATTTGGAATGTAAATAAAAAAAACTTAGATAATAAAAAAAAATAAATATAGCTGCTATGAAAAAAAAAAGTCAAGGGTCCTCAGAGCGCTCCCAGAGGCAGGCAGTTATGATCAGAATGTGCCACAAATCAACCTGGGTTTTAACAATTTAACATGCCATACACTACTGCCCTAGAAGGGACAGGGCAGAAGGCAAAAGAATGACAGGAGCCATCTTCAGATTAGAGGAGGATCCAGAGCAATCCCTATGGAGAAGCACATCCTCTGGATATTTTGATTCTCTGCTGCTTACATGAATAGAATGTGAGGAAAATCAAGGACATCTCCACATATTTGGTTCATCAAAACAAACTAGGAATGTAGAACTGGGAATGTAGCCTGATGGTTGGCATAGCATTCACGAGGTGCTGGTTTTGATCCTTAGTACCACAAAAAAAAAAAAAAAAAAAAAAGAAAGAAAAGAAAAGAAAAAAAAGAAAAAGAAATAAAAGAAAAAATAATAGTGTCTGGGTTTTGTAACTATATATGGGATGGATCACTAGGTGGGGTAGTCTCTGGATAACCTTTCCTTCAGACTCTGCTACACACTTCGTCTCTGTATCTCCTTCTGTGGGTATTTTGTTCCCCATTCTAAGAAGGACCAGAGTATCCATACTTTGTTCTTCGTTCTTCTTGGGCATCATTTGATATGTGAATTGTGTCTTGGGTATTCCAAGCTTCTGGGTTAATATCCCATTATCAGTGACTGCATGTCATGTGTGTTCTTAGGATGATATTTTCCAGTTGCACCCATTTGCCTAAGAATTCATTGTTTTTAATAGCTGAGTAGTATTCCATTGTGTAAATATACCACATTTTCTGTATCCATTCCTCCGTTGAGGGACATCTAAGTTCTTTCCAGCTTCTGGCTATTATAAATAAGGTTGCTATGAACATAGTGGAGCATGTGTCCTTATTATATGCTGGAGACTCCTCTGAGTATATGTCCAGGAGTGGTATAGCAGAGTCCTCCGGTAGTATTATGACGAGTTTTCTGAGGAACCGCCAGACGATTTCCAGAGTGGTTTTACCAGCCTGCAATTCCACTAGCAGTGGAGGAGTGTTCCTCTTTCTCCACATCCTCGCCAACACCTGCTGTCTCCTGAGTTTTTGATCTTAGCTGTAATATATTCTTAAGCGTTTAATTATTCTTCTAATCTCATAGCTTAGAAGTCTTCCTGAGTGATTGATGGAGGATCAGTTAAGTTACTCTTCAGGGACAAACAATTGTATATATTGTGCTTTGTTTTGTTTTGTTTTTTTAAGATATGTTCTTTATTTACATTTCAAATGTTTTCCACTTTCTTGGTTACCATATCCTCTCCCCCCACCAGGTATATTTGTCACTTGGGAGGCTCTACTAGTGCATGACAAATATAGAGGGGGACACTCTTAGCCAGCCATTAAACTGAGCACAGGATCCACAATGGGGGAGCTAGTGAAAGGATCCAAGGAGCTGAAGGGGTTTGTAGCACCATAGGAGGAACAACAATATGAGCCACCTAGTGCTTCCAGAGCTCCCAGGGACAAAACCATCAATCAGATAGTACACATTGGTGTTACCCATGGCTCTAGACACATAGGCAGCAGAGGATGGCCTTGTTGAACGTCAAAGGGAGGAGAGTCCCTTGGTCCTGGAAAGGCTTGATGCAGCAGTATAGGGGAATACCAGGACAGGGAAGCAGGAGGGGGTTGATTGGGGAACAGGGGGAGGAGAGATGGCTTATGGGATTTTCAGGAGAGGGGAACCAGGAAAGGGGAAATCATTTGAAATGGAAATAAAGAATATATCTAATAAAAAAAGTAAAAAGAAAAAATAATTAAGAGAAAACTGCCAGCTTTCCTTGCACATCATTAAGATGTCACTACTGCTAATAGCACTCAACACCTAGACTCAGTGACTTGGTTTTGATTCTTGGAGTCCACTGTAATAATGGAATGATAAAATTGACTCAACAATGTTGTTCTTTGACTTCTTCAAATGAGTCATGTGTCATTTGTACTTACAGACACATATTTCATGTGTATTCATGCATGGATGCTTTGGTTTGCATGCCTGCACACACACACACACACACACACACACACACACACACACACACACACACAAACACAAATAACAAAAACATTTAAGTACCTTTAACAAAATGAGCAAAAGTAAGCAGTAGAGGTCTAGTGGAAATGCCCAGAGTTAATACTGATATATAAGCTATCTCAGGAATATGCAATCTAACAGAATCTGTAATTGAAGACAATTGTGTGATCTGTGCTACATATATGTACACACATAAACATATAGTTTGGTGGCAGATGGTGTTTAAAGCCATGAGACTAATGGCAGGTTACTGGATGAAAAACATTGCAGAAAAGGCTCAAAACTATAACCCTGGGAAACGTCAATGTGAAGAAGTCAACAAGATGAACTAGTTACAGTTATTTGGGTGATAGTTTAACCTGTTGCTTTCCTACAACTACAAGTTGATTGACTTGGTTATGTAGTCTTCATCCCTTGTTTTTCTCATTTTTCTTTTGATAGAATCTATGTATTCCACATTGGCCTTAAACTCACAATGCTCTCACCTCAGCTTCCGAAGTGTTGGGATTAAATAAATATGTCACCATGTCTTATTTATGATTACACTTACAAAGTGTTTGGCACCATAGCAAGAACAGAAGTTAGTATGAGGGCGATGATGTTTATTATAATTCTGATAGTCATCAAGACCTAGATCTTGATGACCTAGAAACAAGGAGAAAACCATTACAGCTAGTGATAGATGACTAAAATGACAGAAACAAATGCAAGAAGGACATATTACCTTCCCCAGTTTGTGGTTATTGCTTGGATTAATGTTTTAGGGATTCAATGACATTTACGTTTCCATACAGTGCTTGGGAACCGTAATATAAAACTCAATGTATAAATGCAGAAATTCAGTCCTACTAGGATAAGTTCATTATTCTAAAACTTGCTATATATTAAACAAACTTAAATCTCAGAAACATTGTAAAGTCAAATACAAGTCACACTTCTCCAAAGACTAAGCTCTTCCCACTATGTCTGTAATCTCACATTAAATAAAAGATAGTCTGTGGTTTTAGATAATTACAGAATAGTGTCTTTGTTTTATGTGGGGAATTATTCAAAGTGATAAAGGAAGCTGACTCTTTGTGTTCTCTCAAATTTGTAACTTGGAGAGTTTGCTTAATTCAAGGTCTATATTTTACACTTATAATTACAAGTTAAGTTAGCAGAATTTTTTATCTGGGGCAACGTTCATTTTAAAAAAAATCTTTTCCAATGAGAACAAAAGTAACTTGGGGGAAAAGAACTATCAATGAATTTAAGTTAATATTTTAGACATCTTTTTAGACATCACTTTATACTATTAAAACATTGATTTTAAAATTTCAATGTAACTGAGTCATTGGTTTTATATATATATATATATATATATATATATATATATATATATATATGAGAGAGAGAGAGAGAGAGAGAGAGAGAGAGAGAGGATTGATAAATTATTCAGATGACTTGAAGTTTATACATTTCTAACATTGTTTCAATACATTAATTACTTCAAAGGCAACTTATGTGTATGTTTTAGTGATATTGTTAAAATGTTACAAAGTTAAATCACCCATCCTATAACCTGCAATTTTTTAAAAGGCATTTGCTACAGCTGGAACAATTATCTGACCCTGAACACATGTTGAAATTTAGTCCTTAATGTAAGTACTGAGGTATATTAAAACCTTTAAGATGTGATTGTGTTGCTAATAGCAATTAATATCCCTCAGTGTTGTCATTAACCAGGGCCCCCTAAAGGAGTCAATTCAATAGAATGAGTATACAGAAGGGTATGCAGGATGAGTACATAGAAGCTTATTTAATAGGCTTGACCATTTAAGGGCTAGGATATCCAAAAATGACCATCCTCACACTAGAGAATGTGAGAAGCCAGAAATGGTTTAGTAGGAGGTGGGTACTACAAAAGTTCCTATGTGGTTTTGACCTTCAGTCCACATTGGAACTTGAAGAATCTGAATTATAATGTCAAAAAAGTATGGCACCAACATCAGCTGTAGGATGTGCACATTTACCAGCAAACAGTGAAAGCAGGAAAGCAAGCAAACATGACTGTTGTTTATAGGGCCTCTTTATATCTGAGTTATCACAGGAAGGTCTTTCTTATTCTGGGGGAAGATGCCTTCTGCATCTCAGTTAATCCTTCATGTAAATACCCTCACAGACCTATCTCAAGGTTTGACTCCAAGTTGATTCCATAGACAAGCAAGTTAACAATTGGTATTAACTTCCACATAACCACTGCTGAGCAGGGGAATATGAAGCAAACCTGCCTGTTAGGTTCGTGTTTTTTCATATACACCCATTCATTCTTCCACTTTTCAGCAATGTTGTGAGGCAGTATGTAGGAGGACCTCAGAGGAAGCCTAGCATGTGCTGGTCCTATGCACTCAGACTTTCTAGTGTCTGTATATATTGAATTAAATAGCATGCTATTCTTAAATTGTGTGGATAATGGTGATGTATTATCACAGCAAAACAAAACAAAAACAACAAACTAAACAAATGAAAAACAAAAACAAATACAAAACAATAAAAATAAACAAAAACAAAAAATTATCAATACTAAAATACTTTTAGTGAAACAAAACTACATCTTTCAATTTCTTTTCTGGGTTTGATCAAAATAATGCCTAACATACCAAACTTTAGTCAAGCAGTGACCCAGCCCACCATTCCCTACTGTACACATTAAAGTTAGATTTCCTTTTCTTTTTTCTTCAGGTATGTTAGTCATTCCTCCTAAATAAGATTTATTGCAATTCCTTACCATACCTAGCTTCCAGGCAAATCCAATCAAGGCACAGCTCTGCTTTCTTACAACTTTGAAATCTTCCAGCAGCGTCAGATTCAACAGCTACGTCCACACTATCTTTAAAATGTGTTTATGTCGATTACTGCAGAAGATGGAAGGAGAGACCCCTGGTCCTGGAAAGACTGGATGTAGGGGAATACCAGGACAGAGAAGCGAGAGGGGTTTGAATGGGGAAAAGAGGGAGGGAAGGGGGCTTATGGGCCTTTCGGGGAGGGAGGAAACGGGAAAGGGGAAATGATTTTGAATGTAAATTAAAAAAACCTTAGAAAATAAAATAAAATTTAAAAAAAATGTGCTTATGTAAACTTACTCTGAATGTTGTCTTCTCTTCATTATTTTTTAGAAAAATTGTATTACCCTTTCAGTTGTTCTTTAAATGATCCATAAGGTATTTTGAAATGCGGTGATAGATCAAATGTGTTATTTATCTTATATAAATATGTATTTCATTCCAAACCTTGGGACCAGGAATTGATAGCTATTTCATAGAATTATAAGGAAATCCATGTTTGGAAAAGAGTGGGAGGAAACTGTAAATGAGAGAGAAAGGGAAAGAATGACTGAAAAGTAAGTGAGGAGAAACTGAAGAATGAAGAAAAGAATCCCCAGGAAGGAATGTTGCAAAAGATGCAGAGGCCTTGTTCAATCTGACATGGGGCATTTGTTTATATCTGTCGTTCCCGCAGAGCCACCAGGAGTAGTAAAAGGGTAATGCACATCATTGCAAACAGAACGAAAGACCACCATCTGTCCATGATTTTCTTTTTCTACAACTTGTGGAGTAGAGTAAGCCATTGCTAGTGCTTAGCCATGTGGCAGGGCTGACAACAAAGGGAGGAGGCAGGCATGGGACTCCTTCATGATCATCCTCTGACATGGTACTGCTTCATGATCATTCTCTGCTACTAACTTCTTATTCAATTGACAACAGTTGATTTACCTAGGAGAGCAAGGAATAACAATGCAAACTAAAAATCAAAACAGTAAGAGATCATTTCCAAAGTTACTGAGTACACTCTGTGGGAAACTCTGTATCTTTGGCAAATCCAATAGAACACTATTTTTGAGTCACCCTGGGAACATGGCTTAGTTATTGTCGCCTTGCTCTTCTTTGATGATTTGAGAAAGAGGTCAAAGTATGAAAAGCCCAGACAGTATTCATCATTTAGACAATATTTGAGATGATTTAGACTCTGATCTTTTTGCAGTTCCTCTTGGTTTTAGAACTTAGGTGTCAAGAAGATATCCTCTGGGTCTGCTTTATTTCTCCCATAAGTCATAATTGCATATTAAGAGAACATGCAGTCTGAGATAGGAAAAGAATACATGAGTATTAAAATATGATGACTGAAATACAAATGCCTGTTTGCCAGTGGTCATAGTTAATTAGAAGATATAACAGAGAGAATGCAAATAAAATGTATATAAAAATGTTATTTATGCATTCATGATGGATGAACATTACTTATAGGAGAACTAAAGCTATCCTCCTCAGAATTTTAGTAGGTAAAAACTCATGCCAACCAATATTAAATTTACAATGTAGAATATTAGTTAATGTATTCAAACAGATATATGCATGCTGAAATATTAGAAAGTTTTATTTCAAAAATCAGTTGAATGACTGAATCCATTGGGAGAAAATGAAAGAAAAAGTTTAATATATGTCTATGTAGATAAAGTCATATATATCTATTTAAGAACTGATTAATTTAGATCTTATGAATTGCTGAATATTATAAACCTCAGCAGATTTTAAAATGCTTTACACAAAAATAATTATAATTATCATAACATAATTGAACATGAAGGCCGGTATGTACAGATCAACTGAATACAGATGAATAGCAGACCTCTCTCTCTCTCTCTCTCTCTCTGCTTCTGCTTCTCTCTCTCTCTCCCTTGCTCTCACTGTGTGTCAGCTCATGGGTGCACGTGCTTGTCCATGAGTTTGTATGCATGTTTATATTGAATGAAATAAATATTATTATAAAAATAAAGGACTTGTTCAGTTTTTATATAGTTGATTATTTTAAGCTAACATTAAAACTGATTAGTTTCATATGGCATTTGTATTCATTATATCCTTGTGCTTTTTTCTTCTGTATATTCCATGCTCCATGCCTCCTTATTTTTGGTCCCTTTTCCATCTCCAAGCAGTCCTCCCTTGTTTTATTATCCATTCAATTCCTCTCCCTTAATAAATCTTTCTTATCTCTCATGCTCCTCTCCTGCCATCCTCATATTTAACTCCAGATTATTCTTAGGAGAGAAAACATGTGTGATTTTCTTTCTAAATCTGGCTTGTTTCACTTAGCATGATGGTCACTGTATTTTACTTGAGAGAATGCAAAACTAATCTTTAATATAAAAGATAAATTACAAATAAACATAAAAATGTATCCTAAAATGTAAATAGGTTTTTGTACATTTGGAAAATTTAAGAGCTAAAACAAAACACCAAACAATTCATTTTCAAAGCATTCACATTTGATACTGGAGTGATAAAATTATTCTGTTGTAATGAATTATGATCCTTAAAATGTTTTTTTTTCAAAATACAATATAAATGGAAAAGGAAGGAGAGCAACCAGCCTCCTGGAAGAGTACATAGCATTTGAGTCTTCAGCTCTTGGTTCCCTCCACTGAAGGGTGTCCTTGAAAAGGATGCCTCTCTTCATCATACTAAAACTCTTCTTTCTTATTTGCAAATTAGGGATAATAATAGCTCATAGTGACATGATGAAATGGAAATTACAAAATGATCTGAGTGCATTGTCTGCCACCAAACACATGTGAACTAGTATTAGTGCTGACATTATCATCATCATGACTTTGAATAATCACAATGATTAAATGATAAAAACATTATTTTCCCTATTATGGAGAAACAAAGTAACATATTGTAAAAAATCACAAGGATTTAGTCAAAACTCAAGTTCTTCTTTTATGTATGTATGTCAGAGAGAGCTAAGCTTGACTCAATTTTTGTTGTAGAGTAGTGTAAAATAAAAACAAAAATTATTATTATTACCTATTCATGAACTAAATAAGGGTGACTGTTGCATTATTTGCTTAACTCCACTCAAATTGCCCCATTGGTGACTGCATGCATTTCTTGCCACCCACCCAAATTCTCTGAATTATTTAATGAAAGACACACATGCAGTCTCATTTTTAAAATTCCCTAAGCAGCTCAATGGTTAAGCCACTCTCAAACTTTCACACTGTTATCACCTATACTCTGATTGATGGTCACTGTATTTTACTTGAGAGAATTCAAATCTAGTCTTTAATATAAAAGATAAATTACAAATAAACATATAAATGAATCCTAAAATGTAAATAGATTTTTGCACATTTGAAAAATTTAAGAACTAAAGCAAAACACCAAACAATTCATTTTCAAAGCATTCACATTTGATACTGGAGTGATATAATTATTCTGAAGTATTGAGTACTAAAATCTAAGTTCTATCTTTGCTACCCTAATAATAATAAAAATGTATCCTAAAATGTAAATAGATTTTTGCACATTTGAAAAATTTAAGAGCTAAAGCAAAACACCAAACAATTCATTTTCAAAGCATTCACATTTGATACTGGAGTGATATAAATATTCCTAAATTTTTGATTACTAAATCTAAGTTCTATCTTTGCTACCCTAGATCCAAACAGGGGATGGATTGGGGTTTGGGACTGCTCTTCCCCACCTCTTACATAGCTGTACACTCTTGCTTCTCTAGTTCTCAAGCCTGATCTTTCTGCTTCCCCAGCATGGCAATTCCAAATCCTTTTTCCTCCTGGGCTTCCTTACCCAAGAAGTCTAAAGTTCACCTCTGTCTCACTGCTCAGCCATTGGCCACCAGTAACTTTATTTACCAATTAGAGACAACTGGGGGGTAGGAATCTGTGGCACCTTATATGCAGATCCTTGAATTCCTGTGTAATTTGGGGATCTAATTAACAGAATGTATGCAATAAACAAAATCCACAACAAATAACACCAATATATATGGCAAAACATACAGAGGAAAGACCACAAGACTTCAAACCTACAAAATGAACTACAGGAAACTAAGGAGGGCTAAAGCAGAAGAAATAATACTAACTGATTATTCAGTACCAAATGACCAGCTGGAAGGGTTTGGATAGAGGAAAGGGAAGGAGAAATGAAATAAAATGATCTTACACTTTCAGTTTTTTGTTTGCAGCTGAGACAGTTAAAAATAAGATCCTGTTTAAAGATCCTTACAAGATTTCTGTTTGTAATTAAGAATAAGTCCTTGTTTCCTAGATCTGATGTAAACTGTAAATCATGTTTTTATACCTACACTAAACTGGGGACTCCAATCACATGTCATATATCTTTATCCTTGGTTCTTCCCTTTCATTGTATTTTTCTAACAATGCATAACACCTAACCCTCTGTTCTCTCCTAAAAAATGGACTTCAAGAGATTGGCAGGGGTTGCTCTCTCAAATTCTTTCTTAGTGGGAGACAGCCAGCTGGTCAGTCACAGGTGCACCTTAAAATACAGCTTGTTTTATTTGGACAACTGTGTATTTGTTTTTTCTACTTGTGATTCTCAGATTTATCCTTAATTATACTGCAATCTCAAAATTAAAAGGCAAAAAAGTTAATAATTAAAATTTTATACCTATATCTTTCATTTGTATTTGTCACTAGGTAAGCAGAATGCCCCTCTTGTTGAGAACAATGTTTGTAGAAATGAATCTCTTATCAGAAACTTTGAAATTGAGAGTCTCAAATTAAGTCTCAAACAAAAAATGTCCAAGCCTCCACTGTATCTATCTCATATCTCCTGCTTGATGCTTTTTCTCAGTGGAGGTTATGAAAGCACTGTCAGTGGAGCTTGAGGGCTATGGGTATGTTTGAATAGAAGTATAGTTTCTGTTACTCAAATTTGATATGCTACAGTGAAAGATGCATTTCCGATTTGTAAATCATATTTGTATATATTTTTAACATAATATAATGTATATAATATGTAACAATTTATCTAATAATTTGTTTTCTTGAAAAACCTACTCAAAGGTTATTGGTCAATACTGGAAAACAAATGTCAACAGTAGGTGTTATTTATAACATTGTATGGCTGAAATGAAGAAATGAATTGTCCTACGAGGGGGAAGAATGACATGAATACTGTGTGATATACACACATAGTATTACAGAATACTTATATTATCTATTCAATAAAGTATTTGAAGTTTTAGGCAGAACAATAAGGCAAATAAAGGCGATCAAGAGGATATAAATTGGGAAGGAAGAAATCAAAGTATTGCCATTCACAGATATGACAGTACACAAAGGTGACCCCTAAAATTCTACCAGGGAGTCTCTAGAGTTGAAACATAACTTCAACAAAGTGGCTGGGTATAAATTAACCACAAAATATAAGTAGCCCTCCTTTACACAAATGATAAACAGGCTGAGAAAGAAATTAGAGAAACAATACCCATCATAATAGCCACAAACAATATAAAATATATTGGTGCAACTTCAACCAAGCAATTGAAAGACCTGTATGGCAAGAACTTTAAGTCTTTAGAGGAAGAAATGAAAGATGATGAAGATGAAATGGTCTCCCATGCTCATATCTTAGTAGGATTAAAATACTGAAAATGGCCATTTTTACCAAAAGCAATCTATAGATTCAATGTAATTTCCATCAAAATTCCAACACAATTCTTTTCAGAGTTTAAAAGAAGACTACTCAATTTCATATAGAAAAACAAAAACCCAGGACAAATAAAACAATCCTGTACAATAAAAGAGTTTCTGGAGGTATCACTGTTCCTTATTTCAAGTTGTACAGAGTAATTGTGATAAAAATCACATCCTATTGGCATTGAAAAATTCAGGTTGATCCTTGAAATCAACTTAAAGACCCAGATAAAAACCTCATACACCTACGGACACTTGATTTTCAGCAAAGGAGGCAAAACCATACAGTGGAAGAAAGAAAGCATCTTCAATGGTCTAACTGGTCTAACTGGATGCCTGCATGTAGAACAATGCAAATAAATCCATGCAGAGACGGCTCTACCAGGGGATTCATCCCATAAACAGTCACCAAACCCCGACACTATTATGGACAACAAGGAGCACCTACCAAGAGGGGAATGTTATGGTTGTCTCTGGAGGGGCCCTGTTAGAGCCTTACAAATACAGAGGCAAATGCTAGCAGCCAACCATTGGACTGGTCGTGGGGTCCCCAACGGAGGAGTTGGAGGGCAGTTCGGAGGAGCTGAAGGGGTTTACAGCCCCATGGGAAGAGCAACAATGTCGGGCACCCAGATTCCCCTGTACTCCCAGGGTCTAAACCATCAACCAAGGGGTATACATTGTTCCAGCCAAAAATGTGGGAGAAGAATGCCTTGTCAGGCATCATTGGGAGGAGAGGTGTTTGGTCTAGTGAAGGCTCAATAGATGCCCCAACAAAGAGAAATCGGGGGTGGGGTGGTGGAAGGTGGGAGTGGGTCGGGCGGAGGTGCATATACTTGGAGGCAGGGGTGGGAGGAGGGGTTGGGGGTTTTCGGGGAGGGGGGGAAACTGGGAAAGGTTTTAGCATTTGAAATGTAAGTGAAGATTATGTTCAATAAAAAATGATTTAAAAAATTTCATATTTATCACCCTGTCCAAAACTCAAGTCCAAGTGGATCAAAGACCACAACATGGAAGCAGAAACACTAAATATAATAAAAGAGAAAATAGGGAGTATCCTTGAATGCATATGTATAGGGAACAACATTATATATATATATACATATATATATATATATATATATATATGTATATATATATATATATATCAATGTCTATGTCTCTATCATCTATCTATCTATCTATCTATCTATCTATCTATCTATCTATCTATCTATCTATCTATATTCAAATATAAGTAGACATTAGTAATCATAAAGTACAGGATAACCATACTACAACCCACAGACCCAAAGAAGTTATGTAACAAGGAGGACCTAAAGGAAGATATTTGAATCTTAGTGAGAAGGAAAAATCAAATAGTTATGGATTAGACAGGGGAGAGAACTGTGTGGGATAGGCAGTCAGGAGGAGAACTAGAGGGATCAAGCATAGGGAGGACTAAGGAAAGGAGAGAGAAGTAGGAGAGAAAACTGGAATTGGTGGGTGGGTGCCATCTCTGGAATGATCTAGACACTTAGGACAAATGGAATTCCTATGAATCTATAAGGTTGATCCTAGCTAAGACTCCAAGCATTTGGGAATATAGAACTTGAAATGGTCACCTCATGTACCTGGGAAAGACTTCCAGTAGAGGTATGAGGGCACCAACACAGCCACCAAACCTTAGACCTACAATTTGTCCTGCCTACAAGATATCTAGGAATAAAGTTGCAACATAAATAGAGGGAATGGTCAACCAATGACTGGCCAAATTTGTATCCCATGCTGAGAGAGAGAGAGAGAGAGAGAGAGAGAGAGAGAATGAATCCCTGATTTTATTCATTATATTATATTCTGCTATACTTACAGACAGGAGCCTAGCATAACTTTTCTTTGGGAGAAGCTTCACTCATGGAAATAAATGCAGAAACTGTTAACTAAACATTAGGGAGAACTTGAGAAATATTTTGGAAGTGGGGGAAGGAAGGATTGAAGACTGCAGAGAAGTCAAGAAAACCTCAAGGTCAATTTACCTGGGACCATAGGGGCTAAGAGAGATGGAAACCACCCATCAGAAAGCATACATGAGATGAAAGTAAACCCTCCACACATATATAACAGACATCCAGTTTGGTCTTGTGGGAACGGTAAAAGCAGGAGCATAGTTATCTCTGACTCTGTTGACTGCTTTTGGCTCTCTTACCCCTAACCAGCCTGTCTTACATAGCCTCAATGGGAGATCTGCCTATTCCTACTGCAACTTGATAGTTCAAGGGGTTTGATATCCATGAGAAACTTCCCCTTCTTTTAAAGAAAGAGAGGGGGTTATAAGGAAAGAGGCTGGCAGAGGGAGGGATGGTGAGCAGGCCAGGAGGAATGAGCTGCTATTGGGATGTAAAGTAAATAAATACATTAATTTTAAAAGATGTTGTGTAAGTATGAGATAGCATAATGCTTATACAATAGCACGAACAAGTTGATGATATGATTTCAGGTAGCAAACATATAGTATCTAAAGTCATAATTTTGCTCAAAGTCATAGCTAGACAATGAAAAGCACAAAAATGGTATTTGTCATGGCTGTTTTCTTTCATACTCTTTCCTTTTTTGTTGTTATAATAAACCTTTAATTACTCTTTCAAGTAGTAAGTCAAAAGAAAATTACATCAGTTCTATTATTAAAATACAAATATTGCTTAACTTGCTGTGGATTATGTACTTACAACTTAATCATAAATTGAAATTTTTCCTTCTGAACTGTGCTTAATTTCTTGAACCCAATGGCCTAGCCTCTAAACAAAGTACTTAGAAAACCTGTCTCATTTACCATATGTATCTACATCCATCTAACTTTTGAGCAGCAATCAAAAATTGAAGTACAGCTTCTGCTAAGAGAGTAGCATGTTCCATAATGTTCTAAAATTTAAAACTCATATGTTGAATTCGATGCATTGGGAATTCCCTAGTAGCTGTTTCATTAAAATAACATATATATAAAGTTTAGAGTTACAGGATGATTTATGCAAAAATATTAATTTCACAGGCAGATCCGCATATCTTGTTGGTCTCCAAGAAGGACCACTCTAACTAGGGGCAGCACTGCCTCCCTCCCAGGAGGCCTGCTCTAATATAGGACATACATCTCCACCTGATTTAAAGGAACAATCTAATCCTATACATCCAGGCCAGGTAATACCAAAGATAATCAGATGGCAAAATTAAGTTTTAAGAATATTATTAAAAGAAACCAAAGCATTTTGGTTCCATCAGATTCCAGTTCTCTAATAGCAAGCCCTGAATATCCTAACACACCTGAAGAGGAAGATTATGACCTTGAAATTTCATCTCATGAAGATGAGAGAAGTTTTAAGGAGAATATCCATAATTAAATAAATAGATGAAAACAGGTAGAAACTCTTAAAGAGGAAACAAATCCCTTAAAGAAATACAGGAAAATAAAATCAATCTAATGAAGGAATTGAACAAATTATCCAAGACCTAAAAATGGGAAAAGAAACAATAAGGAAACCACAAATGAAGTCAACTCTGGAGATGGAGAACCTAGGAAAGAGAATAGGAACTACAGAGACAAGCATCGCCAACAAAATACAAGGCAAAGAAGAGAATGTCAGTCAAAGAAGATAGAAAAGAAGATATTGATACATTGGTCAAAGAAAATGTCAAGTGTAAAAAGTTCCTAAACCAAAATATTCAGGAAATTTGTTATACAATGAAAAGACCAAACCTAAGAATAATTGGAAATAGGAGAGGGTGAGGATTCCCAGTTCAAAGGACAAGAAAACATCTTGTTCAAAATAATAGAAGAAAAATTCCCTAACATAAAGAAAGAGATGGACATAAATGAATAGAAGACTGCAGAACACCAAATATATTGGACCAGAACAGAAAAACCTTCTGTCATATATTAATCAAAACACTAAATATACAGAACAAAGAATATTAAAAGCTGAAAGGGGAAAAGGCCAAGTAACATAGGAAGCAGACATATCATGACTACATCAGACTTCTCAACAGAGACCCTAACAATATGAAGATCTTAGACAGATGTCTTGCAGACTCTAATCAATGGAAAAATCTGCCATGATGAAGTCTCAATTCTGAACATCTTTGCCCCCATCAAGGGTTCCACATTTGTAAAATAAGCATTACTAAAGCTTAAAATGCACATTTAATCCCAAACAATATTAGTGGGAGACTTCAATACCCTACTCTCAACAATAGGTACATCATCGAACAAGAAACTAAATAGAGACAGAATGAAACTAACAGAAGTATGAACCAAATTTCACTCCAAAACCAAAGAATACCATGAAACCTTATTAGCACCTCATAAAACCTTCTCCAAAAAGACCATATAATCAGACACAAAAAGCATCAACATATACAAAAAGATTTCACTAATACTTTGCACTCTATCAGGTCATAATGGACTAAGACTGGACCTCAATAACAATGAAAACATCAAAACACCAACCTAATCTTGGAAAATGAACAATTCTCTATTCAATAATAAATTGATCATAGAAGAAGTAAAGAAATTAAAGACTTTCTATAATTCAATGAAAATGAATCCACAGCATACTCAAATTTATGGGACACAGTGAAAGCAATGTTATAAGGACAATTCATAACATTAAATGTCTCAACGAAGAAGCTGGAAAACTCCTATGCATGCAACTTAACAGTACTCCTGAAATATCTAGAACAAAAAGAAGCAAACAGTCCCTAAAGAAGGAGATTACAGGAAATAGTTAAACTCAGGTCTGAAATCCACCAATTAGAAAATAAGAGAACACTTAAAATTGGTCTGTGGTCATGTCTGTGAGGGATTGTTTTGTTATTTGTTGTAGGAGGGCCTAGCCCACTTTGGGTAGGATGATTCCCTGGGAAGGTGGTCCTTGGCTATATAACAAAGCTCCCTGAGCATGAGTCTATGAGTGAGGCAACAAGCAGTGTTTCCCTTCAGTTTCTGTTTTGAGTTCCTACCTTCAGTGATAAACTGTGTAACTTATAAACTCTAATAAACCCTCTTTTCCCCTAAAAAAAATAAATAAAAAGAATCAACACAACAAAGAACTGGTTCATTAAGAAAATCAACAAGATAGATAAATCCTTTGCAAAACTAATGAAAATGCACAGCAATAATATACAAAATAACAAAATCTGAAATAAAAAGGACACACAACAACAGAAATGGAGAAAATTTTAAAAATTAATGGACTTACTAGAAAACCCTATACACATAAAAAACTGGAGAATCTAGAAGATTTTCTAGTCTCATACAAGGTACCAAAGTTAAATCAAGATCAGGTAAACTATCTTGGCATTCTCATAATCCCTAATGAAACAAAAGCAGTCACTAAAATCCTTCCAACCAAAGAGAACACAGGGACAGATTATTTTAGTGCAGAATTCTACTGGACTTTCAATTAAGAGATAATAGCAATACTCCTCAAACTATTCCACAAAATAGAAACAGAAGAAACACTACTTAATTCATCCCATGAGGCCAAAGTTACACTGATACATAAACCAACAATGAAAGAACATTTTAGACCAATTTTACTTATGAACATCTATGCAAAAATACTCTATAAAATTCTCACAAACTGAATCTGAGAACACATCAAAAACTTCATTCACTAAAATCAAGTAGGCTTCATCCCAGGAATGATGGGGTGGTTCAATACATGAAAATCTATCAACATAATCCATTAAATAAACAAACTCAAAGAAGAAAAATAACATGATCATCTCATTAGATACTGAAAATGCCTTCAGGAAAATCTAAAATCTCTTCATGTTAAAAGTCTTGGGGAGATTAGGAATTCAAGACATGTCTAAATATAGTAAAAGCAATATCCAGCAAACCAGTAACCAACATCAATTTAAATGAAGAGAAACTTGAAGCAATCCCACTAAAATAAGGCATATGACAAAGCTAGCCATTTTCTCACTATCTATTCAACATAGTACTTGAATTTCTAGCTAGATCAATAGACAACAAAAGGTGGGATACAAATTGGAAAGGAAAAAGTGAAGGTATCACTATTTGTGGATAATACAATAGTATACACAAGTAACCCCAAAAATTCTACCAGTGAACTCCTACAGTTGATAAACAATTTCAGCAAAATGGCTTGACATAAAATTAACTCAAACATATTAGTAGTATTCTTTTATACAAATGATACTTGGGCTAAGAATGATATTAGGGTAACAATACCCTTTACAATTGTCACAAATATTGTAAAATATTTTGGTGTAACTCTACCCAAGCAAGTGAAAGATATATATGACAAGAATTTCAAGTCTCTGGAGAAAGAAATCTAAGAAAACCTCAGAAAGTGAAATGATCTCCCATGCTCATGGGATTGGTAGGCTTGACATAGTAAAAATAGCCATCTTCCCAAAAGCAATAAACAAAGTCAATTCAGTCCCTACCAAAATTCCAATACAATTCTCCACAGACAGAGAAAGAGCAATTCTTAACTTCTTATAGAAAAGCAAAACACCCAGGATAACCAAAACAGTACTGAACAATAGAAGAAATTCTGGAGAAACCATCATCCCTGACCTCAAGCTGTACTACAGAGTAATAATGATAAAAATCTGCATGGTATCAGTACAGTGTCAGACAAATCAATCAATGGTATAGAATTTAAAACCCAGAAATAAATCTACACACCTATGGCCACTTGACCTTTGGCAAGGAAACAAAACCCATACAATGGAAGAAAGAAAACATATTCAACAAATGGTGCTCTTCTAACTGGTGGTCAGCAATGAGGAAGAATGCAAATTGATACTTTTTTTCTTATTATTATTTTCTAACTTTTATTATTTACATTCTAAATGATTTCCCCTTTCCCGTTTCCTCCCTCCCCGAAAATCCCATAAGCCTCCTTCCCTCTCTCTGTTCCCCATTCAAGCCCCTCTTGCTTCTCTGTCCTGGTATTCCCCTACATCCAGTCTTTCCAGGACCAGGGGTCTCTCCTTCCATCTTCTTGGTAATCTATTAATATGTGAATTGTGTCTTGGGTATTCCGAGATTCTGGGTTAATATCCCATTATCAGTGACTGTATACCATGTATGTTCTTTTGTGATTGGGTTACCTCACTAAGGATGATATTTTCCAGTTCTGACCACTTGCCTAGGAATTTCTTGAATTCATTGTTTTTAATTGCAGAGTAGTATTCCATTGTGTAAATATACCACAACTTCTGAATCCATTCCTCTGTTGAGGGACATCTGGGTTCTTTCCAGCTTCTGGCTATTATAAATAAGACTGCTATGAACATAGTGGAGCATGTGTCCTTATTGCAGGCAGGGAAAGCCTCTGGGTATATGCCCAGGAGTGGTGTAACAGGTTCCTCTGGGAGTGTTATGCCCAGTTTTCTGACGAACCACCAGACTGCTTTTCAGAGTGGTTGTACCAGCTTGCAATCCCACCAGTAGTGGAGGAGTGTTCCTCTTTCTCCACATCCTCGCCAACAACTGCTGTCTCCTGTGTTTTTGATCTTAGCCATTCTGACTGGTGTGAGATGAAATCTCAGGGTTGTTTTGATTTGCCTTTCCCTAATGACTAATGTTGAACATTTCTTTAGGTGCTTCTCAACCATTAGATATTCTTCAGATGAGAACTCTTTGTTTAACTCTGTACCCCATTTTTAATAGGTTTATTTGGCTCTCTGGAGTCTAACTTCTTGAGTTCTTTGTATATATTGGATATTAGCTGTCTGTCGGATGTGTGGTTGGTAAAGATCATTTCCCAGTTTGTTGGTTGCCACTTTGTCCTTTTGACAGTGTCCTTTGCCTTACAGAAACTTTGTAATTTTATGAGGTCCCATTTTCAATTCTTGATCTTAGAGCATAAGCTAGTGGGTGACTTCAATATCCCGTTCTCTGAAACGGATCGTTCAGGAAAGCAGAAACTAAACATGGATGCAGTGAAACTAATTGAAGCCTTGGACTAAATGGAACTAACATATATATATATATATATATGTATATATATATATATATGTATATATATATATATATATATACATATATATATATATATATATACATATATATATATATATATATAACATTTCATCCTAAAGCAAAAGAATATACTTTCTTCTCAGCACCTCATGGTACCTTCTCCAAAATCGACCATATAATTAGTCACAAAGTTGATCCATTTTTATCACCTAGTACATAGCTCAAGTCCAAGTGGATAAAGGACATGAACGCAAAACCAGATACACTAACAGAATCTAATAGAAGAGAAAGTGGGAAATAGCCTCAAATACACTGACACTGGAACATTTCCTGAACAGAACACCAATAGATCAGACTTTAAGATCAACAATTGGTAAAATGTTGACACTGAAATGCTTCTGTAAGGCAAAGGACACTGACAATAGGAAAAATGACAACTATATATTGGAAAAAGATATTTCCTAACACTACATCAGATAGAGGGCTAATATCCAAAATATATAAAGAATTCAAGAATATAAACTCCAAAACACCCAAAAGGCCAATTAAAAATGGAGTTCAGAGCTAAACATAGAATCCTCACAAAAAAAAAAAAAGAAAAGAAAAAAAGAAAAAAGAAATCTGTATTGGATGGGAAGCAATTAAAGAAATGTTCTTTAGTCATCAGGGAAACACAAATAAAAACAATTCTGAGATTCCATTTTACATCCATCAGAATGACTAAGTTCAAAAATTCAAGAGACAGCAGATGCTGGTGATAATGTGGAGAAAGAGGAATACTCCTCCATTGCTAGTGGGATTGCAATCTGGTTCAATCGCTCTGGAAATCAATCTGGTGCTTCCTCAAAAAATTGGAAATAGCTCTACCTGAAGACCTATCTATACCACTCCTGGGCATATACCACAATATCTCAAGGACAAGTGCTCCATTATGTTCACAGTTGCCTTATTAGTAATATACAGAAACTAGAAACAACCAAGATGAACCTCATCAGAAGAATTGATAAAAATTGTGGTTTCTTTACACTGTGGAATACTATTCAACTATTAAAAACAAGAGCATCATGAATTTTGCAGGTAAATGGAAAGAAATGGAAACTCTTAGTGAGTTAAACTAGGGCGTGCATGGTCTGTACTCATTAATGAGTGGATAGTAGCTAAAAATGACAGAGTGCTCATGATGTAACCTGAAGAACCTAATAAGGAGGGACCAAGTGATGATACTTCAGTCCCACTTAGAAGGTAGCTCAAAATAATAAAGGGAGGCAGGGAGGCAGAGATGCAGAGGGAACTGGGTGGAGAAGGGGATGAAAAGTGGGGCAAGATCAGGTATTGGGGGAGACAGGAGAGATGCCCAGAGTTCCAAGGAAAGAATGAATCAAAATATGCAGTATGCTGAGGTTGGAGGTGGTGGGAACCCTTTAGAAAAATCCCATATACCTGGTATGGGGGAGATTCCCAGGAATCAGTGTGGGTGATTTTTGCTGCAATGCCCCACAGTGTGGATATGCAAGCTGAAGAAACCAGATCCAGTACTTAAACATCCTCAGTGGAGGGATGGGGACACCAACTCACCTTCAAATTTTTTGACCCAAAAATTTTCCTGTTTTAAGAAATACAGGGATAAAAATGGAGCAGAGACTGAATACGTATCATCTATCCCATGGGTGGACACCAAAGCCTGACACTGTTACTGATGCTCTGTTGTGCTTGCAGACAGGAGCCTAGCATGGCTGTGCACTGAGAGGCTCTACCAGCAGCTAACTGAGACAGGTGTAGATACTCACAGCTAACAATTGGATTGAGATCAAGAATCCCAATGGAAGAGTTAGGAGGAAGGATTGAACGAACTGAAAGGGTTGGCAATTCTGTAGGAAGACCAATGGCGTCAACTAATCTGGACCACTGGAAGTTCCCAGGGACTAAACCACCAACCAAAAAGCATATATGAATGGTTCATGAGACCCAGCATATATGTAGCAGAGAATTGCTTTGTCTGACCTCAGTGGGAGAGGATACACCTAATCCTGTAGAGACTTGATGCCCCAGGGAAGGAAGATGCCAAGTAGGAGCATCCTCTCAGAGATGAAGGGGATGGGGAATGGGAGGAATAACTTTGCAAGGGGAGACTAGGAGTGGGTACACCATTTGGGATGCAGTAAAATAATTAATAATAAAAACTGAATTTCTCCTCTTTAAATATTTGAAAAGGCTTTGTGATCTTTAATTTTGTTTGTTTCCCAGGAAACTAGTTCAAATGATATATTTGTTTTATTACTGACACTCAGAAATGCACAATGACATCTGCCCTTGTAGTCTTGATGCTTTCCCCACGATACTTCTGTTTAGTGATTATTTAACTTACAACTAAGCAAGTCCCAATAGCTTTAGATTTTTTTCTTTTTAGTATTTAGGTTCATTTAACTTAGTGTAAAATGATAAACTGTTTACTATTACATTTAATTGCAATGTGCAAATTGTTTTCATGTTTCAAAATCTGGACTCTAAGTCAAAGCTGCCTAGATATTACTCATTTAGATGGTCATCTGTGTCCTCTTCAGAGAGGCAGTGTAGTAAAATATGCTAAAAAAGATATACATAGAAAAACTTATCAAGAATTCCCAGACTGACACATATAATATCAAAATTTTGCAATTGCAATTTTTATTGTGTTAACACAAACGTAGAGCACTTCTTGCTTGTGTGAAACAAGCAAAGTCAAGATAAGACTTGCAGGAAGGTTAATACCTCATTTCATAGGGCTATATAAGAAGGCAGATCTGCTCACCAGACAAAGAGCTGTGTGGGCTGCCTGAAAGAGAAAAGTGTTAAGAGAACAGTTTTGGCCACAGATATTCTGACATTGGAAGTAGTGAATGGCTTCTCGTCGCTGTGTGGCTGTGTAACTCAGTATGATTGCCCAGTTCAGTTAATGGAGATGTTAGCCAAATGAAGCTTTATCATTGTACATCTTACAAAACTTCTCACTGCCAATTTATATCTGACTCAAAACCCACCACATGGAAACAGAGCTTTCCATGCAGGGAAAACTCATGCTGACTAATAGGCTTGAGTATCTTGATACCCTTAGTTGCTCCATTTCTGGTGAAAGGATAATAAACACTGTTCTCATTCTGTAACCCATGTCTTATCAAATTGGCTATACCTACTCGGACTTATTTGGAGAACCTGAAGTCCTGGGCTGATGAAAATAGAGTTCCTGTTCTTAACTCATAATTGTGTCTGATATGACAACAGGTGAGCTCCAAGAATATATTTTGGTTCAAAGGGCTGAAATAATGTTAAAATAGGGGATCTGGCTGTAGGTTCTTGTCAGTGTTCTTAATTGGCTGTCTGTATTTAATCATGCTAACCTTGAGATAAGCAAAGTGGTGAAAGCTCAAAGGGAAATCTTGATGTCTGCTCTTGGAAATTGGAAATAAAATGTCTATCACATACATTACAAATATTCTGATGAGGACCTGTCTTTTTTATTTATTTTTTATTTTTTTATTAGATATATTCTTTATTTACATTTCAAATGATTCCCCCTCTCCTGGATCCTCCCTCCCCGAAAATCCTATAAGCCCTCTTCCCTCCCCCTGTTCCCCAATCAACCCCTTCTTGCTTCCCTGTCCTGGTATTCAGTAAAATAAGAACAAAAAACCAAAATACTGATCATTCAGGGGATTAATTAGGCTTTGAATTTGTATCAAGCAATGTAAGGATGTTGAACGCAGAAGTCTGTGCTGAGACCACATCTTGCTTTGTGGAGGGTTCTGCTGGTCAGATGGCCAGTCCTCCTTTTGGAAAAGAGGGGGTTGGATGTTTCTGTTGGAGAATAGAATGTCAACATAGATGGTTAATCCCTGAACATATTTAATACATTGTCTGCAAGACTGAATAGTGCATTCAATATGAAGATACTTCTATTTTTATCAATATTCATTTTTCTATACATAGAAATGCTTATCAAAGTTTCTTATGCCAAAACATGAGTTATTTGATAATTCATGGCAAGTATGTTTTCATCCCCCTGGCTTTCAGTTGGTGAATTTATAAACAGTATCCCCTACCACATCAGTAGCTGCTGTTGGATTAGATGTAGAAATGGATCATAGTCCAGTCCATGCAATTATAGAGAATGCAAATAGAATGATCAGAGTGTCACAGGCCTTGTGCCTCTGTTTTTTCCTAGAGTATCTGTTAGTCTTGTTCTGTTACTTGCACTGAATAGGCTCATGTTTTGCTTTCATTCGTTCTCACTTTTGTATGTATAACATTATATATCAGTCAGTCCCACATCTTGGTGGCACAAAAAATTGAGATTATTTTTCTTATTTGGAATATATATTTTTCCCATTTCAATCAGAAGTATTATACTTATGCAGTCACTCAGTTCTTTATGAGATTTATTTGTGTCCTTCTTGAAATCCTCTAATAGCATCATGAGAACTGATTTTAAATCCAGATCTTGTCTTTCGGGTGTGATGGGATATCCAGGACTTGCTGCTGTTGGAGAGTTGGGTTCAGATGGTGCCATATTACTTTGATTTCTGTTAGTAACGTTCCTACGTTTGTCTTTTGCCAACTGGTTACCTCTGGTGTTAGTTGGTCCTGCTGTCCCTGGCTGTTGGTTGGAACTCCTGTGAGCCTGCAAGTCTATTTCTGCCCCCCCGCCCGGATTACCAGGATTCCCCTGGCACCGATTTCTGGGGCATGCCCTGCTTCTGAGTGACTTTGGAGCCCTGATGTGCCTTGCCCCAAGTGATGTTATATTGGGGAATCCCTGCACATCCAAAGGCTCAGCATAGTGGATTCCTGGAACAGAGGTCACCAAGGGGTGGTTGGTATACTCCCTCCCTGTGGGGGTGTGCTCTCTCCAAGAGCAGGGTGGGGGGGATCCCTCTGTAGGGCAGATGTCCCACAGCAGAGGTGGCGCGAAGGTGACCACAGACCTGCCCAGCTCTTGGGAGCAGGGAGCACACAAGCTTGCTGAGACCCAAGCGATATTATGCTTGATTGTCCCTGTGTCTGGAGTTCAAGTTGCCCTGTTGCCTGAGCAAAGATGGCGGAGTCACTCTGCACTCTCTCTCTCTCTCTCTCTCTCTCTCTCTCTCTCTCTCTCTCTCTCTCTGCGTAGTAGATCACTCTGCAGGGTAGATGGACCACAGCAGAACTGGCGCCCAGACGACCGCAGAGCTGCCCCACTCTTGGGCATAGATGGAAGCCCAACAGGCTGTGTCCCAAGCGATGTTATATTGGGGGGGGGGGCGGTCCCTGGGTACCTGTATCCTCAGTGCAGTCGATCCCCGGAACAGAGGTCACCAAAAGGAGGCTGGTATGCTTCCGCCCTGTGCAGGTGTGTTCTCTCCCAGAGAGGGGGGTCTGCAGGGCAGAAGTCCCACAGCAGAGCTGGCATGTTGGTGACCGCAGACCTGCCCAGCTCTTGGGAGCAGGGAGCACACAAGCTGGCTGAGACCCACGCGATATTATGCTTAATTGTCCCCGTGTCTGGAGGTTCGAGTTGCCCTGTTGCCAGAACAAAGATGGCGGAGTGCACTCTGCACTCTCTAGGTGCAGATCAGTCAGTCACTCAGTTCTTGATGATGGAACATTTACCATCTTGAAGATATTGTCATTATATTGGAGGTAAGGATTCCTGCCTTCAGATTATTGATCATAACTTCTTGGCTAGAGTGTTTCATATGGCTCCCAGAAGCTTAAGGAAGTAATCTCATCACACTTTGGGAAGCAGAGACCAGGAATGTGAGGTAGACAGCATTATTGATTAATTCAGCACTGAGTCTATATATTTATCCAAAGAAAGACTCTGGAAAGACTTCTGAGTTTTTAATCATTAACATAAAAGAAGTTTTATAGTTCTGAGTAGGAACAGTATCCATGGAGTTAGAAATATGACAATGAATGACTAGGCCTGAACCATGCATTCTAGAAGACTTAAATGTTAGATCTCTATATTAGGTAAGATAATGATCTAATTAGAGCTAGAGATGTGACACCAGTGATATCTAATCAATTCCTCCTGGATGTGGACAGGGAGCCATTGATTTCTAAGGAAAAGCCATCTATTTCTGAACTCACACCAAGCTTTGATGGTCTCTGGCTGTGCCACCATAAATTAGAGGTGCTTTCCAATGCATCATCTTTTTACACTAAGTGAATAGTGTAAACTGAATGGCAGGGTCTTTAGTCTGCAGTGCCAGTGGCATTAACGAGAAGTGGAGAGTAACATATGTTGTTGAGGGAACTCTGGTGTTCCGTGTTTTTTGTCTTTTTGTTTGTTTTGTTTTGCTTTGCTTTGCTTTTTAGTATTGCTTTTTGTTTTTGTTTTTTGTAATAACAGTGCCTGGGTTTTTTGTTTCATCACAGATTGAAATAACTTGTGTGAGCATTTAAAAAATGCAACTACCCTCCGAAATTAAATGAAATGTATATCAAACGAACTTAAATTTATTAAAATGGACTTTATCAAAATTATTTATTAGTATGATTTTGGGTACAATGTTTAGCCACTTGTAGAAAGTGGAAAAGGTTTTGTTTTGCCTTCTAAAGATCTATGAAGATAAAATTAAAAGGTAGATTAAACAGGAGACAAGAAGTACAAATTTGTCATGAACAGGAAGTCAGACCCAACAAGGGTCCAGATTGTCTCTGTTGGTCTCCCTACTCTCCTATAGGAGTCCCCAAGCTCAAGACCTAGCTATTTCATTCCGAGGCATATATCCAAAAGGTATTACAGCATCCCACAAAGACAGTTAGCTACTAAACTATGTTCATAGCAACTTTATTCATAATAGCCAGAAACTGGAAACTACCTAAATGTTTCTCAACTGAAGAATGAATAAAGGAAACGTGGTGCATCTACACAATGTAATTCCATTCAGCTATTAAAAACAAAACCGTCATGTGTTTTGCAGGCAAATGGGTAGAATTTGAGAATATCATCTTGAGTGAGGGAACCCAGTCCCAAAGAGCATGTCTGTTATGCACTCCTAAGTAGACATTAGCTGTAAAACATAGGATAACCATGCTGCATTCCACAGATCCAAAGAAGCTAAACCAGAAGGAAGGCACAAGGGAGGATATGTGAATTTCATTTAGAAGATGGAATAAAATAGTCATAAAAAGGCAGATGGAGGCAGGGAATTGGGTGAGAGTGGGGATGGAGAAAGGAAAGGAGAGTGTCCAGGATCAGGTATGGGGAAAACAGGAGAGATGGTCATTAGAATGAATGGAAATTTGAATCTGATAGGGTTGGGGATGTTGGGGGAATTTCCTGGATGTGACAGAGACCTGGGATAAGGGAGGCATCCCAAAATCAATGGGGGTGACCTTAGCTGTGACACATAGTATTGGTGATATGGAACATGAAGAGGCCAACTCCTGTGGCCAGGCAGGAACCCCATTGGTGCCATAGGGACACCATACCATCCATAAAACCTTCAACCTAAAATTTATTATGTCTGCAAAAAATGTAGGTGATTGAGCAGATACTGAGGGAATGGCCAAGCAATAACTGGCCCAACTTGAGACCCAACCCATGGGCAAGCACCATTTCTTAGAGAATTAATGATACTCCTTATGCTTGTAGACAGAAGCATGGCTGTCCTCTGAGAGGCTCCACCCAGAAGCTGACTCAGAAGGATGCAGAGACCCAAAGCCAAACAGTGGATGGAGCTTGGGGAACTCTTACATAATTCCTTTCAATACAAAAGTATGGAAAAAAGTGAGGATGGAAAGACAGATAATTTTTAGAAAAATGATAAGTGATTGTTAGAAATAAATTCTGTGGTCTTTGTAAATTATTCTGTACTCTGGAACAAAGACCTTGGTCTTGTGATTGATTGTCTTAGGGATATCAGATAGGACCAAATTAGAAAACAATTTGTATAACTGAGGCTTTTATGAAATTTTGGTATTCTTTAGTGTTTCTTCCAGTGATTTGATTTAGTTAAATGAAAACTCAATAAAGGGACTGAAGGAAGTGATGTTTTAGTCCTTAAGAATAAACTGATATGGTTCCATCAGAGGAAGTCTTGCTCTCCTAGGTTCTTTATTTAACTTGATCAGAAAACCAGGGAAAGTATATGGATGCCTTTACAGCCATTGGATGTCAGGAGCAGAATATGGGGAACCATGAAGCATACCAACCAACGGCTTTTCTTCTTCATTTTATAGAAAAATGTTATGTGTTATTTCAGTCTTATCTGTAATAAAATTGACAGAAAGGATCAGTAGGAATTACAGCAATAATACTTATGAAAACATTACCTGTCCTCTCCAATAAAAAAGGGTTTCTTTTTCTCCTAATGCTTTGGACTCTTGAAACACTAGCTTCCACATAAAGAGCAATGTATGTAATAATCTAAGGTTCCAATATGAAAGAAAAGGAAAGGCATTTTGTTAAGTGAATTAAATCAGATACAAAAAGACAAATACTGAACATTCTTTCTTATGTGAGGTAGTGAATAATAACATAACAAAAAGTCCTGCGTATCTTCAAATGCTATAGAGTCATGCAGGCTGATAAGGAAGGGATAGATATAATGTGCATGATATGTGTATATTTCAACATAGTGAATTGATCCTTATTAGTGTTGTAAGACAGTTAATATCTGTTTATCAGAGCTAAAAGAAAAGAAAAGAATTAAATGCAAATGAGAGACACTAAGATGTATAGTATGCAGATATTAACAGTGGATGCCATATGAATATTATTAATCTAGTGCTTATGAATATAAAATTTATTATCTCATAGTTTAGAGATATCCAAATGGTTTACACTGAACTAAGTTCAAGCTGCTATGTTCACCTCTGTAGTTTTCCAGGGAGGATTCATTCCTTGTCTTGTTTTCCTCAGCCCCTGCTCTGTTTGATCCTGTTACTCCAGGATAACAGCCAATGTGCAATATTTTTTGGACTTGGTTAATTCTTGCTCCCATCATGTAAGAACACTTGTTCAGGGTAATCTTTCCATCTCCAATCATTAATTTAAAAAATACCAATGAAGATGTATAAATTTAAGCAAAGTGTCAACTAGATTTATTTAGAAATAGTCTAGGGGCCGGGCGGTGGTGGCGCACGCCTTTAATCCCAGCACTTGGGAGGCAGAGGCAGGCGAATTTCTGAGTTCGAGGCCAGCCTGGTCTACAGAGCGAGTTCCAGGACAGCCAGGGCTACACAGAGAAACCCTGTCTTGAAAAACAAAACAAAAAAAATAGTCTAGGGCCCTGAATTAGCAGAAGGAGTTAAGAAATTATCCCATTTTAATAGGAATGTGAATTTATAAAAGTATTATTGTCATATTGTCCTACTATACTATCCATAGGTATGTAAACAAATTTAATCATATAGTAGAAATACATACACATTTGTTCTTTTTCTGGCACTATCTCAGTAGCCAAGCTATGTCCATCAACAGTAACATGGATAGTAAAAATGTGAATATGCATAGTGGTCATTAAATTAGCAATGGAGAATGCACTTATGTCATCCTTCCCCCTCTCCCCCCAAAAAATAGATTGGACTGGAATTCATCAGGTCAAATGACCTAAGCAAGGTTCAGAAAAATAAAGTTAGAAGCTGTCTATTTGGGAAGAGGAAAGTAACCAGCAGGAAAATGGGGGCAACCAAAGGAGCTATGTTGTATATGATCAAAGAACTTGTGTGAAATGCAAGTGTGTGAAGATGTCGGAAAGGCAGCTGTTCATTTTATATGATGAACATGCACTGATAATTGTTAAAAGGATCATGTACCACTTGCAAAACTACCTATTGTGTGTAAGGTAACAAAGCCACATTTCTCTGCTTCTAGAGTGTAGACACATGTGTTGTGTCGTCCTCTTTTTTTACCACAGAGACAGAGAAAAATAAATCTAAAAGTATAAGGTCAATAAAGGATAGACAAAGGTTTTAACCATCTACTCCCCACCTCTAACAGGTTCGTACTGGACTGTCTACTTTAGTCAGAAAGGATAGGTGTGAAATCACACTCTTATTTATTAGGGCAACACATAGCAGACTAACACAAAGTAGTTTGCTCTGGAATTTGGAGAACATTGTACTGATCTAAGATGCAGCTGACTGGTTACATATTACTCTGAAAGCAAATGGATACAGGAATTGTGTATTATGCAAATATATTCAATCCCTTCACACTGTTGAAAAAGTTTCCATAGCTCATTATGGCTATTGGTATTGGCCTTTGGAGAGTTTAATATTTTCTGGGGATGCTCATAAATAGTGTTATTACACCTAAGAATAAAATTGTTTGCTTCCACTTGAAACACTCATTAGCAAACTTTTAAATGGCTGCATTGTCTGAAGCCTGATTAGTGCTGTAGAACTGTGATGAATGTTGCTCATTACATAGATTAAGCTTTAGCTTTGTGCACACTTCTTTATTGCCTAATAATGTGAAACATTTTACACTGAAAGAGAGTCAGGTAGACAAATGAGAGTATTTTAATCAATTGACTTAGTGCTACCATCAAAACCACCGTGAAAGGTCTAGGCACTTTGGCAAAATGTCACCTCTTTGATAATTAACACTTGAAAGTAAATTGGTTTCACATGAGCTGAGAAGTCATTTCAGTTTTCTTCCTGTGTGAGATATAGTACTGATAACAATTGGAGTATGAATGTCTCCCTGCTTAAAAACACTGTAGCTGTAACAGTCAAGTCATTCTCTTTAAATTTGTTTCCTGGATAATTTTAATACTAGGATTCTAACTGGAAAAGAAATGTCTACTTGTTTGCTAGGCAAGGTAAATCAGGTAGAACCACAGCATGCTGTGTGCTCTTAATTGGACTATTAATATGATGGATGAAGACCATCATTTAAAATTTTATGGTGTAGAACAATATGGCATGCAAGCTCCCTTCTGTGTGTGTAAGCAGATGAACAAAGACAACTAAAACCTCACAGTGTCTCATATACAAGCTATAATTGATGAAAAACCTAATTATGCCTTTTTGAGAGGGAAATCAAAAATATATAAATCATAGACTAATTTGTTCATGAAAACTATCCAGCACAAAGAAATAAGAGTAGGAGATATACAGGTTTATGGAGTAGGAAATATAAGATATAGACTTGAAAAGCTTCTACAGTTTTCTCACATTTTTCTCATTTGATTTACTATGTAAAAACTAGGATTCAAAAATTAGAATATGTAAATAATATGACTCCAAATCAATTTTGTTATTGTTGATTTTTAACATTTATTTAACTTAGTCATTTTTATCTGGGCAGTTTTTCTTTAAGTTTTAAATTTCATTTATTTGTGTGTGTGTGTGTGTGTGTGTGTGTGTATGTGTGTGTGTGTGTGTGTGTGTGTGTGTGTGTGTGTATGTTTGTATTATTTTGGAATCGTTGTGAATATGTAGAAGTCAGGGGTTGAGGGAGTTAGTTCTCTTTTTCTACCATGCAGGTGTCTGGGGACTCAACGTAAGTTGTTTAGTTTGGTGGAAAGTGCCTTAACCCACTGAGCAATCTCATCAATCTTTAATAAAGTCTTTAATACAAAAAAGAGTTTCTGTAGATTAATAAGAACTAACTATTCATTCTTTAGTTTATGCAATAACAATCTTATAAAATTGTTACAGTACTGAAAATTATACTTAAAATTTGAGAGCTAATTTAATCAAGCCACCCCATTCTACTCCTTGTCCCACCTATTGGCTTGTAACCATATTGTAATTAAAAATGCATTTAGCTCAACTTTAAAAGTCCTCATAGTTTATCTTGGTATTAGCACCTTTTTAAAAGTCCAAACTTCAAAATAGTTTCTAGAACTCATGCAATCTCTTAACTGTAATCCCTTTTCAAATCAAAATGAAAAAGCATATCGTATACTTCCAATATATAATGACACAGGATATACATTACTATTCCAAAAAGAAGCACAGTGTGGAAATACTGGACTATAGCAAGTGTAAAAAAGAGCAGGGCACATTCTAAACCCTGCATTGCCATACCTGATGTCACAGAGCTTTCAGCCTGGTTGACTACAACACACTTCTTTCAATTGCGGTGTTTTTATTCCCAAGTGAAAGCTGTATTCAGTATGTATACCATGGCTCTGGCATTTCTAACATCTTAGGGTCTCCAAGGCAATCCAGGCTTCATTCGCCTTCACAGCTTCATGCAATGGCAGCTTTGGGTCTCCAGGCAGGGACACTCCTGATACATGCCTAGCCTCAGTGGCTTTCCTTAGTTACTAAGGGAGATTTCATAGCCTTCTTCTATTCTTGAATCTAAAGCCAGTATCATGTGGCCAAAACTGTCAAGTTCTACTGCTTGCTACAGCTTAAGCATGGGCTTCTTGTTTAATTACATCTTCAGTAGCTTTCTTCTTTTGATGTTTCACTGCCCAAGCTTGACTGTCCTGAAACTTTCCCTGTAGACCAAGTTGGCCTTAACTTAGAGATCTGCCTCACACTACCTCTGAAATACTAGAATTAAAGGCATGACCCACAATACCTTAAGCTTTTCTTTCATTCCTTTTCACAAGTGAGAAGTGCAGCTGCATGGGGTCTCATTCTGAGATTACCACTCAGTATATTCCAATTAAGATTAGAATTTCATTTAATCTGCTTATCTCCTTGAACACAGGTCTTAGCTTCATTCCTTTCCCAGTTCTCAATTTCTCCTCAAATTATATATTTTGTAGTTTTCCTTGCTCAGCTTTCTCCTTTTCATTTTAGATTTGCATTAGAGTGAACACTAATAAGCATGTGGCAGGGTTAATACTAGGCTAGTTTGCTATTTCCTCTGCTATTGCAATTAATGCAATTTACCCACAATTTACCCACAAGCAGATTTTTTGGACACAGGCAAAAACCAGTCACATTCTTAGTAAAAAAAAATCTCAAAATTGTCTCTAGGCCACATAAAAATAATCTACTGTGAAACCTTTGAGCCAGGTCCCCACAGTCCAAATTACCCTCAGCACCACTCTGTTCCATGCTCCTACTAGTATGACCCATTGAATCCCATTTAAATCATTCAAAATACAAAGTCATGAAGTCCACACTCCTCTAAATGGAAGCATAGTCCAGCATTTCATATAAATACCCCATTCCTTGGTACTAACTCCTGCCTTATTTAGGATTTTATTGCTGGGAAGAGACACCATGACCATGCCAACTCTTATAACAGAAAACATATAAGTGGAGTGGCTTACAGTTCGTTGGTTTAGTCCATTATTTTTATGGCAGGAAGCATGGTGGCATGCAGACAGACAGTTCTAGAGAAAAAGCACTTCTTAATCTGAAAACAGCAGGAAGCGATTTGACACATTGAACATGGTTTGAACATCTAAGACGTCAAAGTCAGCCTCCCTACTGATGTACTTCCTCCAACAGTCATGCCTACTCCAAAAAAGCCACACCTCAAAATAATACCATTCCCTGTGAACCTATGGGGGCCATTTTATTCAAACCACTTCACCCTCAGATTCATTTTCCCTGTTTCCCTTCAGAAAGGAAGGTCTCCAAGAAACAACAACCAAACACAACAAAGCAAGATACAAGACAAAACAAAAGTCCTTGAATCAAGGCTAGGCAAGGCAACCCCATTGGAAGAAAATAGTTCCAAAAGCAGGCAAAAGATTGTTCAGAGACATACCTGCTCCTACTCTTAGGAATCCCACAAAACACAAGATAACAGCAGCAACATACTCACAGAGAATCTGGTTCAGAGTCTTGCAGGGCCCATGTTTCCCACTTCAGTCTCTGTGAGCCCATAAGAGCCTTGCTTAGTTGATTTAGTGGACCATGTTTTCCTGGTATCCTCCATCCTCTCTACCTCTTGAAAGGTATGCTCAGCACATACTTTTTAAAAAAGTATTTTGAGTATTTTGTTGTTTGAATCTATGAGTGGGAACTGATGTCATAGAGAGATTATCTTAGAAAATTAAAAGAATATAAGAAAATATAATCTAAATAGTACAATAAAATGAGGATCTGGGAGGAATTGGGAAAGGGAAAAGAATGATCAACATTTTGCATGAAAAAATGCTTTTCAATATAAACAGGCAAAAATCACAGGAAATGCTAAAAAAGTATAACACACAAATATTTTTTGGAAAGATAATTTTTCTGAAACATCTAAATCGTTTTAGAAACATGTTTGAGGGAAAATTTTTATAAAATGTAGCAATTGATTTCCACCAATGGAACCAAGATAAGGTATGCATATTTAGGATGTTCAATCACACAGTATAAGCAGGATAATTTGAAATGTTAGAATTTACAGTAGATGCTGGTTATGGTTTAGGGTAGAATAGTAGTACATATTTTTATTGTTAGCATTAGAGTTAGAAGTGCACAGTACTTTTAATAGTCTCATATCTCATTTTGCATGCTTTTGATACCATAATTTTATAGCTATGTATCAAATAAAATGTATCCAAAACTAACACTAATTCCACTGTATATTCATGTAGCCTAAAACACCTTGGTACTCTCATTTTAGACCCCAATTTATTTCATTTAATCTGGGTTATCATTTATTAGAAGAGCTACTATTATTGTAAATAGTTATGGCCAAGGAAGCTGAAGTTTAGAGGCATAAGTAACTTGATAATTTGTTCAGGCCACATATGTGAAGATTGTCTTTAAGTCCTAATGTTTGAACAACATGATTGAGTTGATTTTATACTCATGGTATTTATGCCTTATGAATGTGGTTTTTAAATCATATATAAAAACATTCATTTCATATAAACTTTCATTGGCAAGCAATTAAATTTGACTAGGATGAAAATCCAGAATCAATACCAAGCCCTACTGTTGTGAAGTATAGAGATATACCATACTTTTCTCAATCTGCATATGGCTCATTTATTTTTGTTTGTGTTGAGTTCTATACTCCAGGCCTTATGAATGTATAGCAAATGCTCTACCCCTAAGCAATACTCCAAAACCACAAATTTACATATGTGTTCAACATATGATTTGGTATTTATCAAATGCATTCTGAAAATTACTCACAGTCTAATATATGCTTCAATTTGTAGAAAGAAATAGAACTGTTTCCACAGAAAGACAGTCTTTATTACAATCAGAACTCTCAATCTCTTAACCATAAAGACACATACAACAATGCCTATGAAGATATGCTAAAAACAAGCTGGAATACTGTTTGTCTACAAACAAAAAGGATTAATCTGCATTAAAATAGAAATTGTGTATACTGCAAAATTTTTAAAAATCTTGTCACAGTTGAAAACCTCAAGCAGGTCATAAACCAAAACAGCTTCAGTATTCCTCACATTAATATCAACTAAGTTAAAATACTAATTAAATTTCCAGGAATCAAGTCCATGGATCCAGATGTTTACATATTGGCATGGGTGAGGCAGACACATATGATTTTGTGTTATTTTAACAAAAAGGGAGAAAAGGTTCTAACAAGGAATTGTGGTGCTGTCCAAAGCAGTATTTAATATGAGTCATGTAACAGGAAGTCCCAGAATGACAAATGTAGTTCTATATAAGGAATAAAATGCCGTTTTATCTCTTATCTTTTATTCTTGATCAACTTCACATGTTATAAGCTGGTTTACTTTCTTCATAAGTTTGTCTGATTGAAAATGGCCTCCATATATCCATAGGGAGTAGCACAATTAAACCTTATTGGAATACATATGGACGTGATAGGAGTTTAATCTGTCCATCCATATTACAACAGGTCACAGAGAAACGAGTTAAATAAAGTAATTTCTACTTTTAAAATCTTACAACTTGACAGGCAATGGTGGTGCACGCCTTTGATCCCAGCACCTGGGAGGGAGAGGCAGGCAGATTTCTGAGTTTGAGGCCAGCCTGGTCTACTTATTGAGTTCCAGGAAAGCCAGGGCTACACTGAGAAACCCTGTCTCGAAAAACAAACAAACAAACAAAAAAGCTTACAACTTAGAAAAATCATTCATTCTCTATTCTTTACTTTTTGATATTTCAGCAGATTAGCAAAGAAGTCCAAATGTTGCCATCACCACAATTACACTTTGAGAGAGTGTCTTGATTCTTTTTTGAAGAGGCACCATGACCAAGAAACTCTTATAAAGGAAAGCATTTAAATGTGACTGGCTAGCTTACAGTTTTCAAGGTTTTAGTCCATTGTCATTTTAGTAGAAAACATGATGGCCTGCAGGTAGACATGGTGCTGGGGAAGGAACTTAGAGTTCTATATCTGGATTGGCAGTTGGCAGGCAGGGGGGAAAGAGAAAGAGAGAAAGAGAGAGAGTGAGAGAGGGAGGGAGAGAGAGAGAGAGAGAGAGAGAGAGAGAGAGAGAGAGAGAGAGAGAGATCGAGAAGAGAAGAGAAGAGAAGAGAAGAGAAGAGAAGAGAAGAGAAGAGAAGAGAAGAGAAGAGAAGAGAAGAGATGAGAAGAGAAGAGAAATATTTAAGGTTCTTCTGTTTAGGATGAAAACTTATAAGTTTTATAAAGTGGACACAGATTTTGATTATAGGAGCAAAGACTGTTCTAGGAAGGGAAGGGTGTACATTCACTTGATCTGCGTGCTGAAGGAATGGTATGACAAGGGAGGAAATTGCACGATGAATTATGTGAAAACTTCATTGTCTGAACACTAACACCTACAGTTCAACAGTGTGTTCAGTTGGAAAAAGTGAAATAAAACAGGAGGGAGACTGTGCTCCTTGATGGATGGCTTCGTAGGAATGTCAGCATTTGATTGGGGATAGAAAGAAACTTTAGATGCTTTAGAAAAATACACAGCTATGGAGAATATTTGATATTTGTAAAAGCCTTGAAGCCAATATCGCTTGGAAAGTCCAGCTTCAGTGGACTCTCACTTTAAAGGGCCTTAACAAAATATGAGTTTGAAAACCCTGCTTGACCATGCTGGGAATTGAAAAGACACATTTAGCAGGTGCACACTTAACTGAGTTCAATCTGTAGTTTTCCAACTTTATTGTAGTAAGGAAAATCTATTTCTTCCTTGTATCACTATTGTTAATGAGGAGTCTTAATGTATTGCAATTAATGGCAGAAATGGACACTTGATTGGTAGAAATGTGTAGGCATATAAATCATGGTCATAAATAATTTTTTGCATTTGACCTGATATGACCAACAGGATAAAATGCTATTAAGCAAACCACAGCTATAAATTCATTTTATAACTTGCCTATTAAGCGTTAATTTAAATGAGCTATTGATAGGTAAATCATAAAAGAACATAAGTTTGACTGATAACAACACACAAATAGTTTAGTATATACATATCTTCAACAAGAAAAAGGGAAATTTGTTCAAACTCACAGTCTATGAGATGTGTATGGTACAGTACTTTAAGTAATGTAATCTTAACTACTTTTAGAATTTGAGGATGAATCAAATTGCCACACTACATATAAAGAAGATAATCTTTTATTTTTAAATTTTTTAATTCTCTCTCTCTCTCTTTCTCTCTCTCTCTCTCTCTCTGTGTGTGTGTGTGTGTGTGCTTTTATTATGGAATCTTAACACTGGAGGATTTATTACATTTGCACATGTATCTAATATTCAGCCTTACCAGTTACGCCAAATCAAAGACTAGTCACTAGATTATAGCTTTGGCCTTGATTTATTTGTTGTTTCCTTAATTTTGTCTCATCCAGACTTGTAATTTCTTCTCCAATTTTCATTTAAAGCTTCACTCATTTCTGCTGTATTTCTTTTCTTTGCAATTGCTATTTCTTCTAGCAGACCCTGAAGTGATATAGACTTCAGTAGCTACATGACTTTGATTTCAGCTTCCAGAAATGATAGGCATAGTCAAAGGTAAGATTTTGATTATAGGAGTGAAGACTGCTAGAAAGGGAAGGCTGCACAATTACAGACTCTAGCCTTATCTGACAAATTATGATTTCACCTGATATCACCTGAGTACGTGATCTACTCCTCTTCAAGGCACCTCTCAATCATTAAGTTCAATCATGGTTTTTGCTTTCAGTTCCTGCTACCAGATTCTTATCCTGAGGTCCTAACTTGACTTCTCTTGATGTTTAACTATAAACTGTTAGCAAAAGTATACCCCTTTCTCTGCAAGTTGTCTTTAATCATGGTGTTTTTTACAGCATTGGATGAGCAATCTAAAACAATGTGTTATCTCTTGCTATTTCAGAAACCATTATAATTTCTACTTTGATCTTTTGCTGGTGCTGTAATTTTTCCTTCCTGAGATTAAGCCTTTTTTTAGGGCTAATGCCACATCAAATTCGTGAATAGATATTATCAACCAACATTGCTCATAGTACATGTGGGATGAGTGAAGTTGAACTATTTTTCACACATACCGATAGTTAATATGTTGAAGAGAAAATTATTCATAGGCTTTGTCAAGAAAATAAAGATAACCTTCTAGGCAAAATAATGAGAATGTTTACAAAGGAACTAAGATATTTGTGCATCTGCTCACATGATTTTGTTCCCTAGAGTTTAATACCACATAAAATTACCAAAGGAGACAAGTCAGGTATTTTTAACCCATGTACATGCCAGTGACATCTACTGCTATGAAATAAATAGCCCCCCATTTGGCAGTTTGAAGTATCAATTTGAATTGACTGCCATTGTTAGGAATCATGATATATCTTACAGGTAGTTCTTTGGCTCATTGTTTTTGACAAAGATTAACATAGGCTATTGAACTGGACTTGCTACTTGGAGAACTCACATGCTGTAGTATATGATGCGGATAAGATTTAGTTACTGTGGACTATGTTCTTCTCGAACTCTGAGTAGGAATTACCCACAAGCAGTGGACTAGTTGCAGGAAGTTCAAGACCCAAGTAAGAGTCGGAACTACCACCATAGATATGGGATATGCCAAGGAAACTATTAAGAAAACATGCAAAAGAGAAAGTGTTTTATAAGTAGTCATTCATATGATGGTAATCTTTGAAACACATAAGGACCTATGTTGGAGAGAACTTGAATATTACCACAAAATTATAAAGAAAAAAAAATCACAACTCGAATTTGTTTAAAAGCCAAAGAAACTGAAATGCCAGAAGTGTCACTGAAATGTATGTGTGTTTCTTTGTGTTTATAAATACAAATATTATTTCATTAACATGAAAATATTCATATATGAAAGCATTTCTTAAGTTTAAAACATAATTTTTAGATATCCACACAATGCATTTCTTTTTGTGAGGGATGTGTGCATGAGTTGATTATCGGCTATAGAATAGTAGAAATACTTTCTATAAAGAAAGAACAGTGGTCCCTAATGACTCAGGTATTCACTCCATAAAGATTATATTGCATTAAGTGGCTAGAGATAGCATTTGATTTTCAAAAAAGAATTGTTTTGCCATTTTGAATTTCTTAGAGATACTGAGTTTAAAAAATATCAGAATATGACTAATCACTTTCTATTCATAATATTATGAAAGAATCATACTCAGTTTGAGTTAATATATAGTTGAAAATGACTCCTTATGTAATTTTTCAGTAATTGAACAGATTGTATTTAGCATTGTATCTCACCTAATTTCTTAGGGATGTATAAACTGTTCATTTAGCTTCTGCCTACAGGACATCAAAGATGGTCGGTTAAAGTGCTCTTACTAGTAAAATGGTCATAATCTTATAATGGCAGGAGGCAGTTGCCACTTTCTAATTCTGTTCCTCAGTAAGATTGCACTTTCCACACATCAAACTGATAAATGTGAGGGCAATTTGTCATGTTCTCTTGGGTGCCTATATTCATTAAAAAAAGAAGGTGATTTCCCATCTGTTCATGCCTGGGTAAACCCCGGGTAGAGATTCTTGTTAGACATCATTTTTGTATAATAGACACAGAATCTCTAGGCCCTAACAGTCTTTGTAAATTCACCCATAGAAGACCAAAATGATCAGGCAGTTATGCAAAATAACCAAAGCAGAAATTAACAGGAAAAATGCTTATAAATGGATTTTTCTTCTTTTGTGTTTGCAGATATGTATGACTAACAAATCATCATTTCAGCAATCTTATCTTTTTTTACCTTCCTACCCTAACCTAGAAACTGATGAAAAGTTAAACACTATTAAAAAATTGGGACTTGTTACATAGTTCCAAAGTCCAGTTTATCCTATTTTTCAGAGTCACTTCTCACAACTAAAATAAAAAGTCGTATTTATTTGAGAGGCAATATCAGAACTAAATGATAAAAGAGAAATTTATAAAGTTCACCTCCTGGGAAGTACTTGTAGAAGATAAAATTATAAGTGATTAGATACACTGCTTTTCAGTATTAAATGCAAACATTTTCATTGGGAAGATGCAGCAATGTTGCTCCTTAAGTGATATCAAAATTAATTTTGTATGAGTGTGTGTGTGTGTGTGTGTGTGTGTGTGTGTGTGTGTGTGTGTGTGTGTGTGTACTAGTAAAGCCATAATGCTAGGGTGATGTTACTTCCACAAAGGAAAATAATGGTTATCCTATAGTCATTGCAATCAATGCTCATGGTGAAAAATAAAATCTACATTTTTAAGAGGAAAATCTTATTTTTCTAGTCAATGTATTATTGACTCATTTTTAACCTCAGGATGTTTTAATTTGTCTTGTGTAGAACTCCTTCTAGAAAAAATTGTGACCAGGACTAATGAGTGCCTCTCACCCAGGGAGCTTTACACTCCTGTGGAAGAAAACAATACATAAATAGACTAGACATTCTTTACTAACAATCCAGATAATTTTTATTAAGTGTAGGTTCAGTGGGCCATTTATAGGGTTTGGGAGAGGAGAGAGGAGAAATCTTCAAAAAATAGGATGTCAGAGCAGCTCCTGAATGAAGACCTATTTAGCATTATCTCTAGTGCTTTGAAAAAAGACACTGAGATGGTGGAATAGACAATAATAAGGATGTTGACATGGTATGATTTATTCTTTTAAAATATTACTCTGTAATATAGAGAGAACATTAGAAAGGAACTGAAGAATTCGTACAATGATTTCATTTTTCTAAAAATACTGCACAAAGTATTTATCAGGCTCAGTGTTAGAAATACAAAACATAATAAAGCCCTTGTGTTTGTAAATATAAAAGCCAGAATATATATGAAAAAAGAGGGCAGGTACTGTAATCTTTGAGGGAGGTAAAAAAGAACATATGTAAGAAAGCTGCATTCAAATTGAGACCTGAAGGAGTATGAATATGCTAGATATGTTTAGTTCTGAGGGAACCTACAATGTGGTAGAGGAAGATGATATAAGATACATTTTAAACAGGCCTGTCAATTTGTTATGGAATTTATAAATGAATAAGTGAGAAAAATTTAAGAATGAATCCCAAGACTTCTGAGGAAAGAAAGGTCACTTTCTCTGTAGACTGGCCACTAATGCCCCAGTTGATGATCACATACCTGTGTGTACAGAAATAGAAAAGAAAAATAGAGAAAGAATTGCGAGGCATGTGTGTTAGATAGAAGCTGAGAGGGCATTGTGTGAAGGAAGTGAGGGTGAATATGATCAAGGTATATTTTTTACATGGAAGAAATTCTCAATGTATTAAGAAATGTTAATTAGCGCAACTGCTATGATGATATGAATTCTTTTATCTACAAAGAAGTTTAATATTTAAAATAGATTCATAAAAATGAATTCCTTTAAAACTAAACTATAATAGGTTGGTGATTATTTATTCTTTTGTTAAGTGCTTAAAATATATTTTTTCAAAATTAACCATAAATTCAAAATAAACTGGACTGTAGCAAACCTCAAAATATAATATATACATAAGAAATGATTTGGCACAAAAAGAAAAATGAATCATAATTAACCATATATAGATATACCATCATATAATAAAAATATTTAGATTATTTATAAGAGAATACTAATATAATGCAAATAATGTGATTTTTAACTATTCTAGTACATCTCAAAATTGTGAAAAGTATACTTTCTGCATATATTTAATGGTATTAACTTCAAAAATGGAGCTGATATTATTTGAATTCTTAGCATATGTTTTGTGCTATGTATTATGTGGCTCATCAGAAATTAGCAAGCTTGAAGATCAACTGAAGATAAACTCTTGCTTCGGATCCCACCTTCTATGTCTCTAAGAACACACTAATTGACTTCAGGAGCTTAGCCTAAAGTCAGAAGTTTAAATTGAAACACAGTCTAATGAACAGTTAGGAGGATGGGAAAAGCAAGGTCTCCTTGGGTGAGATAATGTATTAAGAAAGTCCCTCAATGTAGCTATCTACAGATTCTCACAGCTAAACCTACTTGCTTTCTGAGTTGACTTCAAAATTGTTACTTTTACTTTTTCTTCTTTCTTGCTTTCTGTTTTAGGCACTGGACAAAGTTGGACACTCCAAGCATGTACACTGTCTCTAATGACATCCTTAACCATAGGAAATGTATTTCACACTTTGCAGCCTTTCTTCTTGCCATCTGCATACTTCTTTTCTCCCCAGCATAAGAACTTTCCTGTTTGTCTTATTCTGTCAAACTCTAACAAATTGTTTCCAAGGCTGAGAACATAAAATGAGGGTCCTTTGTTTCCAGGTACCACCATGGTAAACATTTTATATATGCAAGGGACACTTTAAAATAATAAATATTTTGTAAGATCTATCAGTATACAGTACATGCAAGAGGAGGTTAATCCACTTGCTTCAGGCTAAATAAAGTTAGTTGGTAGCTAGAGCTTGGCTAAGTCAAACACTCTGGAACAGGATCCCCATCTTTAACTATGAACTGGCCCTGTCTTTGGCAGGAGGATATGCAGAATTAAAATATAAACACTTGAATAAAACTTTTCAGAATTCCAGGACAGCCAGGGCTACACAGAGAAACCCTGTCTCAAAAAAACCAAAAAAAAAAAAACAAAACTTTTCAGAAACTATGTTGACTCTTTTGATTACATTCTGACTACCTTAAGGTGCTTCGTGCATCAATCTTAAATCAATTATACTTCTGAGATTTAGTTTGAACCTGTAGTGACAACCATCAACTATAACTATTTTATTCTAGGATCATCTGAAAATAGACCTTGTAGCAGTTTGTTTCAAGGCAACCCATAGCCCCATCCTTCCTTCATCTCTTTCCTGGCAAGTCATTATTGTTTCTTTGAAAATCTATTTACTTCTAGCAGATCTCCTCTAAATCAAATACAGGCAACAATCAACTGGCATTTGAAATGCCTGTTGTGTACGATACACTCACAAAGACTTTCTCCAGGTATTAACATTGGAAAGGTTAAGGCAGCTGGATTTTTTTTTAAAGAAACAGAATCTGTCACTTTCAAACATCATGAATTAAAAATTCTTAGAGAAATGTGAGCGAGTTCCCTTCATGCTATTTACAATTGCCCATTTGCAGACTTTCCTCATGTTTAGCTAGAATCCTCCCTGTGCATTGTGCATCTAATCTTTGTCCCTGGAATATATTTTTAGTGAGCTCTGGGATTTGTTTGTCTGCTTGTGTGTTATGCTGTCTAATGTCTTTGACATAACTGTATATTTTTATAATACATGATCTGGAAAACAGTGACCTTGAATGCAATTTCAATAGAGAAACAGAAATCAACTTGTCAAAAAGAAGATACTTATACTTTGTTGACACCAAATAAATTTTAGCCACATCATTCAACTGAGTGACCTTTGGGTCAGGAGATTCTTGAAAACCAGACACAAGATCATGAAGGAAACCTTTATTTCATGGAGTTGTATGATGATGGCTTGGATTGAGACTTATTAGCTGAGCTTTGAAGTGGTTTGCCACCAGTACTTATGCTACTGTGCAGAAAAATTTTCTGAAGCTGGTTCTAAGCCTGACCTGATGCTCAAGGCCAGATTTCCACACTCCCCATCATTCTCCACATTCAGTTCTTTAAGTTTGCTGAAATTTAAATTCTCAGCCAAAAATTTATTTCTTTGTCTACTTAATACAGCAATTTAAATAATACCCAGAGAAAATGGAAGCACAATTATAAGCTTTTGCTAAATTCAGAACTAGTTCTATATGCTATTTTTATATGTATTGTTAGCATAGAGCTCAGATAAAATTCAGTATTCAGATATTGTCTCCTATGCTCAAAAAGCAGCCATCTGAATATGAGCAATCTATATCTCCAACTCACAGCAAAGATTTGGATTGAAATAATAGAAAAAGGTGGAGAGTGGGAATGATTTTTAAAGCAACTTCCATTAAACTTTATACTAGAAATAAAAGTTCAATGTGTGAACAATAACAAGAGTTATGAACTAGCACATTGAGGAAGAAGATTCTCCCATTAGACTTAATATAAATAAATGCTCACATCCTCTCTCTCCATCTATTTTGGCAGCATCATTCAGAAACAGTTCTTTCCACAATCACTCCTAAAATACAAAAAAATAAAAACCAATCACCATTGTCTCTTATGTCCTTATAAAATATCACAGAGCTGAGTTAAGTTTTGAACATAGAAGATTTTAGGGAAGAATGTTAAACTATAAGTACTAAATCCAAATCCTTGATGAAATAATCCACCATTAAAGTACATGATGCTATACTTTATATTCAGCTAGGATTTCAATTTAAGTCAACTCAAACCATGCCATCTGACTATAGAATGTTGATTTTAGTTTTACAAGTCTACCTAGAACAATAGGTTTCTTGCTATTTTTACAAAGCTCCCTAAAGAAATATTTTACAACAGATTTGGTTATGGGACATGACATAATTTGTCTGATGTCTATATATGACCATGCATATTTTATAATAATGTATAATTGAAAGGCAGGTAGATTGACATAATTCATGTCCCTGTCACATAAAAAGTAAAAGTCCTGTTATCTTGTTTTACATCACAAGTTTTTGGGGATCAGGGAAAATCAGGACCCTATCCAACATAGTACATACAGTTCTCTCATGTCTCCAAACTCCAAAAATTATTTTGTGCTTTGAATAATATAATTTAACTCTTCTTTTGAATACTGATTTTAAGTTTCCTCATAAATAACTGTTTAAAATACCCATGGGTTGTAAATTATAAAGATGGAGTATCATTTTAAATTAATTGAAATTAAGTGTATTTCTCATAGTTCATATGAGCACTTATTCCCTCATTCAACTACTTAGCAACATTGACTTTAAGGCAATAGATAAAAAATATTTCATTATTTGAGAAGTACTACCTCAACACATGGAGATTATGAATTGGCATATACATTTAAAAATGGCTATCTTACGCAGGTTATAGATTCCTGTGAAAAGAAAATTAATAATTCCTTTAAAGAAATGTAGGAAAACACAATCAGACAGGTGAAGGAAATGAAAAAAAAAACTGTTGAAGTAATGAAAATGGAAATGGAAGCAATAAAGAACATACAAATTGAGGGAATCCTGTAGATGGAAAGCCTAGGTAAGATAAAATAAATTAAAGAAGCAAGCATCAACAACAAAATATAAGAGAAAGATGAGAGAATCTCAGGCATACAAGCTATGATAGGAAAAACTGATACATTGGTCAATGAAAAAGGTAAGTCAAAAAAGTTTCTGACACAAATCATCACAGAAAATTGAGACACTGTGATAAGTCCAAACATAAGATAATAGGAATAGAAAAAGAAGAAGAGGAAGAAGATGACAATAATGACACAATGAATAGAGATGATGAAAAGGAGGATGAGGAGAAGAAGGAGAAGGAGAAGGAAGAGGAGGAGGAGGAGGAGGAGGAGGAGGAGGAGGAGAAGAAGAAGAAGAAGAAGAAGAAGAAGAAGAAGAAGAAGAAGAAGAAGAAGAAGAAGAAGAAGAAGAAGAAGAAATCTCAGTTCCAAAGCCCAGAAAATTAAAGAATAAAATTTACCTAACCTAACTAAAGATATAGATATAAATGTACAAGAAGCTGACAGAAACAAAATAGATTGGACCAAAATAGAAAATCTTTCTATCCCATAATAACCAAAACACTAACTATACGGAACAAAGAAAAAATATTAAAAATCACAATGAAAAATGGTCATGTAACATATAAAAGCAGACCTATCAGAATTATACTCAACTTCTGAACAGAGACTCTAAAAGCCAGAAGAACCAGGGCAAATGTCTGGCATACTCAAAGAGACAATAGATGACAGCCCAGAATACAACATCTAGAAAAATTTAAATCACCATAGATGAAGAAAACATGATATTCCATGAAAAAGCAAAATTTAAACAATATCTATCCAAAAAACTAGATCTACAGAAGATTCTAGAAGGAAAACTCCAACTCAAGGAGACTAACTGCAACCCCCCAAAAAGAAAACAACACAGAAAATCAATAATTTCATACCGACAAAACCAAATGAAGGGAAACACATGCATGCACATGCACACACTAGCATGTGCATGCATGCCCATGTTCATAGACACACACACACACACACACACACACACACACACACTACCACCAACACACACACACACACACTACCACCAACAACAAGAAAATAACAGGAGTTAGCAATCATTGGTCTTTAATATCTTCCAACATAAATAGTCTCAATTCCCCTATCAAAATGGATATGAGAACAGGATCCATCAATTTACATCATAGAAGAAACACATCTCAACATCAAAGACAAAAATTATATCATGATGAAGGGCTGGAAAAATATTTCCAAGCAAATCATCCAAAGAAGCAAGCTGAAATAATCATTCTAATATCTAATGAAGTAGAATTCCAATAAAAATTAATCAAAAGAGATGGAGATTGATAATTTACACCAATCCAAAGTAAAACCCAGCAGGATGACATATTAATTATGAATGTGCCCCCAAAGCAAGGATACTCACATTCTTTAAAGAAATGTCACTAAAGCTTAAATCACACATGCAATCTGACACATTAATAGATGAAGATTTCCACACCCCATTCTCACCAAAGGACAGGTTATCCAGCCATAAATTAAAAGCATAGAAATAATGGAATCAACAGACATTATGATTCAAATGGGCCTAACAGGTATCAACAGAACCCAAAACACAAAAGAATATACCTTTTTCTTAGCCACCCCGAAGGTTCTCAGAAAGTGACCATATACTCAGTCACACAGAAAGTCTCAAGAGATACAAGAAAATTGGAATAACCCACTGTATTTTTTTCAGACCACCATGGATTACAGCTGGACTTCAACAACAACAGAAACAATAGAAAGCCTACAAACTCATGGAAACTGAACAACTATCTACACAATGACTACTGGGTCAAGGAAAAAAAATGAAGAAATTTAAAACATTCTAGAATTCAATGAAATAAATGCACAATACATTCAAACTTATGGGAAACAAGGAAAGCAGTGATAAGAGGAATATTCACAGCATTAAAAACTTTCATCCAGACACCTGCAGAGGGCGGGAGCTCACCAGCATCCCCTTGGTGACTTCTGCTCCAGGGATCGACTACACTGAGCATCCAGGTACCCAGGGACTCCCCAGTATAGCATCACTTGGGACAAAGCCTGTTGGACTTCCATTTGCGCCCAAGAGTGGGGCAGCTCTGCGGTCGTCTGGGCGCCAGCTCTGCTGTGGGCCATCTGCCCTGCAGAGTGATCTGAGCCCAGAAGGTGCAGAGTGCACTCCGCCATCTTTGCTCTGGCAACAGGGCAACTAGGACCTCCAGACGCAGAGCCAATCAAGCATAATATCGCTTGGGTCTCAGCAAGCTTGTGTGCTCCTTGCTCCCAAGAGCTGGGCAGTTCTGCGGTCACCTACGTGCCACTTCTGCTCTGGGACATCTGCCCTGCAGAGGGACCTGCTCTGGGAGAGAGCACACCCTCACAGGGCGGGAGCACACCAGCCTCCCCTTGGCAACCTCTGCACCAGGGATCGACTTCACTGAACATCCAGGTACCCAGGTACTCCACAGTATAGCATCACTTGGGACACAGCCTGTTGGGCTTCCATCTGTGCCCAAGAGTGGGGCAACTCTGCAGTCTTCTGGGTGCCAGCTCTGCTGTGGGCCATCTGCCCTGCAGAGTGATCTGAGCCCAGAGGGTGCAGAGTGCACTCCGCCATCTTTGCTCTGGCAACAGGGCAACTAGGACCTCCAGATGCAGGGACAATCAAGCATAAAATCTCTTGGGTCTCAGGAAGCTTGTGTGTTCCCTGCTCCCAAGAGCTGGGCAGGTCTGCAGTCACCTACACACCACATCTGCTGTGGGACATCTGCCCTGCAGAGGGTCACACCCTGCGAGAGAGCGCACCCGCACATGGCAGGAGCACACCAGCATCCCCGTGGCGACCTCTGCTCCAGGGATCAACTACACTGAGCCTTTAGATGTGCAGGGATTCCCAAATATAACATCACTTGGGGCAAGGCACATCAGGGTTCCAAAGTCACTCCGGATGAGGGCAGGCCCCAGCAATCGGTGCCAGGGGAATCCTGCTAATGGGGGGGGGAGGGGTGGCGGCAGAAATAGACTTGCAGGCTCACAGGAAGTCCAAGCAATAGCCAGCGACAGCAGGACCAACGAACACCAGAGGTAACCAGATGGCTAAAGACAAAGGTAGGAACTTTACTAACAGAAATCAAGGCAATATGGCACCATCCAAACTCAACTCCCCAGCTGCAACAAGTCCTGGATACCCCATAACACCCAAAGGGCAAGATCTGGATTTAAAATCTCTTCTCATGATGTTATTAGAGGATTTCAAGAAGGACACAAATAAATCTCATAAAGAAATACAGGAGAACATGAATCAACGGGTAGAAGCCCGTCCTGGAGGATCCAGCTATACCATTCCTGGGCATATACCCAGAGGATTTACCTGCATGCAATAAGGACACATGCTCCACTATGTTAATAGCAGCCTTATTTATAATAGCCAGAAGCTGGAAAGAACCCAGATGTCCCTCAACGGAGGAATGGATTCAGAAGATGTGGTATATCTACTCAATGGAATACTACTCTGCAATTAAAAACAATGAATTCACGAAATTCCTAGGCAAATGGTCAGAACTTGAAAATATCATCCTTAGTGAGGTAACCTAATCACAAAAGAACACACATGGTATGCAGTCACTGATAAGGGGATATTAACCCAGAATCTCGGAATACCCTAGACACAATTCACATATTAATAGATTTCCAAGAAGATGGAAGGAGAGACCCCTGGTCGTGGAAAGACTGGATGTAGGGGAATGCCAGGACAGAGAAGCGAGAGGAGGTTGAATGGGGAACAAAGGGAGGGAAGGGGGCTTATGGGACTTTCGGGGAGGGAGGAAACGTGAAAAGGGAAATGATTTGGAATGTAAATAAAAAAAAACTTAGAAAAAAAAAGGAAACACAAAAATCGCTTAGAGAAATGCAGGAGAATATGGGTCAACTGATGGAGGCCCATAAGAAGGCAACACAAAAATCGCTTAAAGAAATGAATCAACGGGTAGATGCCCTTACAAAGTAAACACAAAAATCGCTTAAAGAAATGCAGGAGAATATGGATCAACAGATGGAAGTCCATGGGGAGGAAACACAAAAATCGCTTAGAGAAATACAGGAGAACTTGGGACAATTTCTGGCAGAAATCCTGAAAGAGAAAATGCAAAAATATCTTAAAGAAATACAGGAAAATACAAACAAACAAGTGAAGGATCTGAGCAAATCCATGCAGGATCTAAAAAAGGAAGTAAAAACAACTAAGAAATCACAAAGGGAGACAAAATTGGAGATAGAAAATCTTGGGAAGGAATCAGGAGTCATAGATGCAAACATCAACAATAGAATACAAAAGATGGAAGAAAGAATCTCAGATGCTGAAGATACCATAGAAAACATCAACTCAACAGTCAACGAAAATGAAAAATGCAAAAAACGTGTAACCCAGGAAATACAGGACACACTGAGAAGACGAAACCTAATGATTATAGGTATAGATGAGAGTGAAGATTTGCAACTTAAAGGGCCAGTGAATATCTTTAACAAAATTATGGAGGAAAACTTTCCTAACCTAAAGAGAGAGATGCTGATGAACGTTCAAGAAGCCCACAGAACTCCAAACAGATTGGACCAGAACAGAAATACCTCCCCTCACATAATAATCAAAACACCAAATGTACTAAACAAAGAAAGAATATTAAAAGCAATAAGAGAAAAAGGCCAAGTACCATATGAAGGAAGACCTATCTTAATCACATCAGACTTCTCACCAGAGACCATGAAAGCCAGAAGATCCTGGGTAGATCTCATGCAGATTCTAAGAGAACACAAATGCCAGCCTAGACTACTATACCCAGAAAACTCTCAATCAGCATAGATGGAGAGAACAAGATATTCCCTGATAAAACCAAATTTACACAATATCTTTCCACAAACCCAGCCCTACAAATGATAATAGGTGGAAACTGCCAATACAAGGAAAGAAATTACACCCTGGAAAAAAAGAGATAGTAACCTTCTTGAATCAAACCCAAAAGTAGATAACCACTCAAGTATAAAGGAATATCAGGTGGCAATAATCACTATTCCTTAATCTCTCTTAATATCAATGGTCTCAATTCCCGAATAAAATGACATAGAAATAAGTGACTGGATAAGTAAACAGGACCCAGCATTTTGCTGTGTGCAGGAAACTCACCTCAGTGTCAAAGACAAACACTACCTCAGAGTAAAAGGCTGGAAAACAAATTTACAAGCAAATGTCCCAGGAAATGAGCCAGAGTAGCCATCCTAATATCAGATAAAAGTGATTTTCAACCTAAAGTCTTCAAAAAAGACACAGAAGGACACTACATATTGATCAAGGGAAAAATCCACCAAGAAGAACTCTCAATTCTGAATATCTATGCTCCAAATGCAAGGGCACCCTCATTCGTAAAAGAAACTTTACTAAAGCTCAAAGCACACATCACACCTCACACAATAATAGTGGGTGACTTCAACACTCCGCTCTCTGAAATGGATCGTTCAGGAAAGCAGAAACTAAACAGGGACACAGTGAATCTAATTGAATCCTTGGACTAAATGGAACTAACATATATATATATAATATTTCATCCTAAAGCAAAAGAATATACCTTCTTCTCAGCACTTCATGATACCTTCTCCAAAATCGATCATATAATTGGTCACAAAACAGACCTCAACAGATATAAGAAGATCGAATTAATTCCATCCCTCCTATCAGATCACTATGGAATAAGGTTGGTCTTCAATAGGAACAAAAACAACAGAAAACCCACATACACATGGAAGCTGAAAAATGCTCTACTCAATGATAACTTGGTCAAGGAGGAAATAACAAAAGAAATCATAGACTTTTTAAAATTTAATGAAAATGAAGGCACAACATACCTGTAGTGGCTATTACTGGTTGTCAACTTGACTAAATCTGGAATGAACTAAACAGGAATTGGAAGGCTCACCTATAATTCTAATCTGGAACCTCAAAGATACAAGTTTCTGACCTGGAGATCTTGATGCATAGTGACTATGAATTACAGAAGATTAATATTAGGGGATCTCTGAGTTCAAGGTCATCTGGGATTAAAGGCGTGGTGGCACACGCCTTTAATCTGGGACACACCCTCTACTGGAGACATATATAAGGACATTGGAAGAAGGAAGATTTCACTCTGGCTTTTCCTGGCCTACCTCGTGGGACGGAGCAACTGCTAGATCCTCAGACTTCCATCCACGGCTGCCTTGTGGGACTGAGCAACTGCTACATCCTTGGACTTTCATCCAGAAGTACTGCTGACTATTGTTTGGGAGTTGAACTACAAGCTGTAAGTCATCCACAAATTCCCTAACTATATAGGGACTACCCATAAATTCTGTGACTCTAGAGAACCCTGCCTAATACAATACCCTAATTCATGGGACACAATGAAAGCAGTGCTAAGAGGAAAATTCATAGCCCTGAGTGCCTCCAAAATGAAACGGGAGAGAGCATACACTAGCAGCTTAATGGCACACCTGAAAGCCCTGGAACAGAAAGAAGCAAATACACCCAAGAGGAGTAGAAGACAGGAAATCATCAAACTCAGGGCTGAAATCAACCAAGTAGAATCAAAAAGAACTATTCAAAGAAACAACAAAACCAGGAGTTGGTTCTTTGAGAAAATCAACAAGATAGATAAACCTTTAGCCAGACTAACCAGAGGGCACAGAGACAGTATCCAAATTAATAAAATCAGAAATGAAAAGGGAGAAATAACAACAGAAACTGAAGAAATTCAAAAAATCATCAGATCCTTCTACAAAAGCCTGTATTTAACAAAACTGGAAAATCTGGAGGAAATGGACAATTTCCTAGACCGATACCAACTACCAAAGTTTAATCAGGATCAGATAGACCATATAAACAGTCCCATAACCTCTAAAGAAATAGAAGTGGTCATTGAAAGTCTTCCAACCAAAAAGAGCACAGGACCAGATGATTTTAGCGCAGAATTCTATCAGACCTTCAAAGAAGACCTAACACAAGTACTCTTCAAACTATTCCACAAAATATAAACAGAAGGAACACAACCCATCTCGTTCTATAAAGCCACAATTTCACTGATACCAAAACCCCACAAAGATCCAACAAAGAAAGAGAACTACAGACCAATTTCCCTTATAAATATAGATGCAAAATTACTCAATAAAATTTTTGCTAACTGAATCCAAGAACACATCAAAACGATCATTCACCATGATCAAGTAGGCTTCATCCCAGGAATGCAGGGATGGTCCAATATAAGGAAATCCATCAATGTAATCTACTACATAAACAATCTCAAAGAAAAAAAACCACATGTTCATTTCATTAGATGCTGAAAAAGCATTTGCATCCTTTCATGTTAAAGGTCTTGGAAAGAACAGGAATGCAAGGCCCATACCTATACATAGTAAAAGTAACATACAGCAAACCAGTAGCCAACATCAATCTAAATGGAAACTTGAAGCAATCCCACTAAAATCAAGGACTAGACAAGGCTGCCCTCTCTCTCCATATTTATTCAATATAGTACTTGAATTTCTAGCTGGAGCAATTAGTCAATAAAAGGAGGTTAAAGGGATACAAATTGGAAAGGAAGAAGTCAAATTATCACTATTTGCAGATGATATTATAGTATACTTAAGTGACCCAAAAAAACTCCACTAGAGAACTTCTACAGCTGATAAACAACTTCAGCAAAGTGGCTGGATATAAAATTAACTCAAGCAAATCAGTAGCCTTCCTACACTCAAAAGATAAACAGGCTGAGCAAGAAATTAGGGAAATGACACCCTTCACAATAGCCACAAACAATATAAAGTATCTTGTTGTGACTCTAACCAAACAAGTGAAAGATCTGTATGACAAGAACTTCAAGTCTCTGAAGAAAGAAATCGAAGAAGACCTCAGAAAATGAAAAGATCTTCCATGAGCTTGGATTGGCAGGATTAATGTAGTAAAAATGACTATCCTGCCAAAAGTAATATACAGATTCAATGCAATCCCCATCAATATCCCAACTCCATTCTTCATAGAGTTAGAAAGAGCAATTTTTAAATTCGTCTGGAATAACAAAAAACCCAGGATTAAAAAAAAAACAAACAAACAACAACAAAAAAAAAACAGGATAGCTAACAATATTCTCAACAGTAAAAGAACTTATGGGGGAATCAGTATCCCCGACCTCAGTACTACAGAGCGATAGTGTTAAAAACTGCATTGTATTGGTACAGTGTCAGGCTGGTATATCAATGGAATAGAATTGAAGACCCAGAAATGAACCCACACACCTATGGTCACTTGCTCTCTGACAAGGGAGCTACAAGCACCCAGTGGAAAAAAGATAGCCTTTCCAATAGATGGTGCTGGTTCAACTGGAGGTTAGCATGCAGAAGAATGCAAATGGATCCATTCTTATCTCTTTGTACTAAACTCAACTCCAAGTGGATCAAGGACCTCCACATAAAACCTGACACACTTAAACTGATAAAAAATATCTGGGGAAGTGCCTTGATTACATGAGCACAGGGGGAAATTTCTTGAACAGAACACCAATATCTTATGCTCTAAGATCAAGAATTAACAAATAGGTCCTCATAAAATTACAAAGTTTCTGTAAGGCAAAGGACACTGTCAAAAGGACATACCGGCAACCAACTAATTGGGAAAAGACCTTTACCAACCCTACATCAGACAGAGGGCTAATATACAAGATATACAAAGAACCCAAGAAGGTAGATTCCACAGAGCCAAATAGCCCTATTAAAAATGGGGTACAGAGCTAAACAAAGAATTTTCACCTGAGGAATATCGAATGGCTGAGAAAAACCTAAAGAATGTTCAACATCCTTAGTCATCAGGGAAATGCAAATCAAAACAACCCTGAGATTTCACCTCACACCAGTCAGAATGGCTAAGATTAAAAACTCAGTAGACAGCAGCTGCTGGTGAGGATGTGAGAAAGAGGAACTCTCCTCCGCTGCTGGTGGGATTGCAAGCTGGTAAAACCACTCTGGAAGTCTGTTTGGGGTTTCCTCAGAAAACTTGGTGTAATACTACCAGAAGAACCAGCTATACCACTCCTGGGCATATACCCAGAGGACTCTCCAACATGCAATAAGGACACATGCTCCACTATGTTCATAGCAGCCTTATTTATAATAGCCCAAAACTGGAAAGACCCCAGATGTCCCTCAATGGAGAAATGGATACAGAAAATGTGGTATATTTACACCATGGAATACTACTCAGCTATTAAAAACAGTGAATTCATGAAATTCTTAGGCAAGTGGGTGGAACTGGAGAATGAGTGTGGTGACCCATTCACAAAAAATTACACATGATATGTACTCACTGATAAGTGGATATTAGCCCAAAAGCTTGGCATACCTAAGGAACAATTCACATAACAACGGATACCCAAGAAGTAGGAAGGAGAGGCACCTGGTCCTGGAAGGACTCAATGTGGCAGTGTAGGGGAATACCAGGAAGGGGAGGCAAGAATCAGTTGGTTGGGGAGGAGGGGGAGGGAAGAAGGCATACAGAACTCTTGGGGAGGGGGGAACCAGTAAGAGGGAAATCATTTGAAATATAAATAAAGAATTTACATAATAAAAAAATTTTAAAAAAAACCTCTCATCCAGAAATTATAACAACTCATACTAGCAAATTAATAGCATAACTGAAAGTTCTGGAACAAAAAGAAACAAACATACCCAAGAGGACTAGATGGCAGTAAATCTCAAATTTAGGGCTGAAGTCCATGAAATAGAAACTAAGAGACAAATACAAAGAATCAATGTAATGAACAGCTGGTTCTTTGATAAATCTACAATAACGACAAATGCATAGCCAAACTAAAAGGCAGAGAGAGAATATCCTAATCTAAAAATTTAATAATGAAACAGGACAAAACAACAGACACTAAAGAAATCCTAATCAGGACATATTTCAGAAACTTCTATGCTGCAAAATTGGAAAAGTTAATGAAGTGGATGATTTTCTTCATAGATATGACTTATCAAAGCTAAAATATTATCAGATAAACAATCTAAATAGACCTATAATGACAAAAGAAATAGAAGCAGTCATTAAAATACTTCCAAACAAAAAGCCTTGGGCCAGATGGTTTTAGTGCAGAATTCTACCACTCAAAGAAAAGTAAATACCAATACTCCTAAAATTATACCACAAAATAGAAACTGAAAGAACCCTGTCAAACTCATTTTATGATGCCACAGTCTTCCTGATGCATAAACCATACAACAAATCAACAAACAAAAAGGAATTTGAGACTATTCTCCCTATGAACATTGAAGCTAAAATACACTCAAAACAAATCAAAGAACACACCAAAAATATTATCTACCATGATCAAGTAAGCTTCATTCCAGCAATGAAGGGATGGTTCAACACATTAAAATCCATCAATATTGTGTACCATATAAACAAACTATGAGTAAAAAAGTCACATGATTATTTCATTAGATGCTGAAAAATCTTTTGACAAAATCCAACACCCCTAATCATAATGAGCCTTGGAAAAATCAGAGATAGAGGCGTATATCTAAACATAATAATGGCAATATATAGCAAGTCAGTAGTCAACATCAAATTATGTGATTCATCAATTCCACTAAAATCACAGGCAAGACAAGACTGTCAACTCTTTGAATATCTCTTTAATATAGTAATTGAAGTTTTAGCTAGAGCAATTCACAACTAAGGAATATCAAGGGGATAAAAATTGGAAAGGAAGAAGTCAAAGTATTGCTATTCACAGGTGATATGATAGTATACATAAGAGACCCCAAAAATTCTACCAGGAAACTTCTACAGTTGAGAAACACTTTCGACAACGTGGCTGGATATATAATTAACTCAAAACAACCTGAGTAGTCCTTCACTATCCATATAATAAATAGACTGAGAAAGAAATTAGGGAAACAACTCCCTTCATAGTATCACAAGTTACATAAAATTTCTAACAAAGCAAATGAAAGACCTGTGTGAAAAGAACTTCAAATCATTGAAAAAAAGAATTTGAAGAAGATATGATGGAAAGATTGCCATGCTCATGGATGGCCAGAGCCAGAAAGATAAACATGGTATATACTCAGTTATATGTGGATATTAGTTAGTCACAAAGTATAGGATAACGATATTTCAAAAACATAGACACAAAGATGCTACATAGCTGAGAGAACCCAAGGGAGAACACTTGAATCTCATTGAGAAGGGGAAACAAATTAGAAGAATGGGACTGGGTGGGAGATGGTTGGGAATGGGAATAGGAGGAATGAGGTGTGTAAGTACCAAGGGAGAAGGTACTGGGAGAGACAATTCCATTAGGAGTAGGACATCTCTGGGATGAAATATACACCTAGGACAATAGAAACTCTCAGGACTATATGAGGGTGACCCTAACTAAGACTCCTAGCAATAGGGGATATGGAGCATGAACCAGACATCTCCTGTAATAAGGCAAGAATTCCAATGGAGGAACTGGGACACCAACCCAGTCATAAAACCTTAGACCCACAACTTGTTCTATATTCAAAATGTGCGGGAGTAAAACATGGAGCAGAATTTTTTGGGAGGGTCAGTCAATGACTGGTTCAGCTTGAGAACCATACCATGAGAGGGTGTCTACCCTTTACTTTTTAATGGGATTCTGCTATACGTACAGACAAGAGCCTTAAAATAGATGTTTTCAGAGAGGCTTTACCTTGCAACTGATGGAAACTGATGCAGAGACCCACAGCCAAACATTAAGTAAAACTTGAAGAATTTAATTGTAGAGGTGAGGAAGAATTGAAGGAGTCATAGAGTCAAGTACTCAACAAGAAAACCTACAAAATCAACTAACATGGGTCTGAAATGACAAGCAGAGATCATGAATGGAAAGGCCCTGGGTTCTCTGCATATATGTAATAGTTGTGCAGCTGGGGCTTCATGTAGAATGTCTAAAGCAGGAGCAGGAGCTGTCTCTTCCTATATTGCCTACCTTAGGACAACTTTTTCCCTACTGAGCTGCCCTGTTTAGCCTCAATAGGAGAATATGTGCCTCATCTTACTTCAACTTGATATGCCAAGACTGGTTGATATACAAGAGAGTCCTTCCCTTTTTTTACGGAGAAGAAATGAGATGTGGATGGGTGAGGGAGAGAGGAAGAGACTAGAAGGAAGCTGCAATTGGTATGTAAGAAAATAAATAATCTAATTAAGTAAAAATGGCTAACACAGGAGGAACACTAAAATCAGAACCATCAACTATGAGAGGTGGCATTTTGTCACAATATGTGGGTTTTGAAATTAATATTCTTAAACAGAAAACAGATTACAAAATACTGGTCATCCCCATTTTCAAATTTAAAACCAGGATAATTCAATGTTTTTACTTGCTTATTTGAGGCTTGCACCAATGGTACATGTAATTCTATTTAAAATTATAATTTAGACTTTTTAACATAAGAAGCTTAGAGACAGCACAGGTGATCTGTGATGCCCAGATCCCATGATCCTCCCTGTTCACCTGGGTTCTCATACCCATACCTTGCTTTCTCTGTTAGATTGCCCAATGAACCAGTCTGGAATATCAGAGAGTTCATGTGATCCATTTTCGTATGTGCATATAGAGGTTTGGTTTTGTTTATGATGCAGCTATCCTTATGGATTGAAATGGCAAGAACCTGAAGAAGCTTATATATGTTGTCAATATATTTACTTGGTAATATATGTGAATTCATATGTGCTTCCATATTTGTATTTATACAAAATAATTGAAAATTTAAGCCACTTAAAATTTTATAGGATAGCTAGATAGCACAGTGAGCAAAAGACCTAGCCCTTCAAACCTGACTATGAGTCCAGTTCTTGGAACCAAGGTAAGGGTAGAAGGAGGGAATTAATTCTACAAAGGTGTCCTTTAGACTTCCTTTCATATTCAGTGTCATATTTAGTCACTTCAATGTACACATACATACACTAACAATAAATTTTAAAAATAAGAAATAATTTATAAAACACACAATTTTTATCCCTTGGAAATTATTTAATTATGTATCCATTGTGTTTTGATCATACCCATCCTCCTTTAAACTGCCTCTGGTCCTCCCTGAACACATCATCTATGTCTTATCTTTATGTCTTCTTTTTCTTTTTGTAACCCACTGAGTCCACTTAGTTCTGATCTTAGACACATGCATGTAGAATCATCCACTAGAAAATGGGCAAGCTACCAATAGCTGCTCCCACAAAGAAAAACTGATTCTTCATTACTCATTGGCCATTTATTGGCAATATCTCCTCAGCAAAAAGTGGGGCTTCTGGGCCCTTTAATGTTCTACACTAGAATTTTTAGAAAAAGCATGATCTTGTACAGATGTTGTGCAGGTAACCACAAATGCTTTAAATTCATGAATGCAACAGAAATGTGGCTTATAGTTATGTCTCTGAGGTAAACCACCTCCTTGGAGTGTTGTTCCTCAAGACACAGGATGTTATAAATGGGACGTAAGACATTCTATACTGCAGGAAAACTCAATAGTTTCAGGTAGCCCCTCAAAGAGACCAGATTTACTTGGATCCTTCACCCCAATATTAAATAATCTGTACAGACTTCTGAAAGATACTCAATGATCTGAGCCTCCTAGAAGATGCTCCGTTGACATAAGGTGCGTGAACAAAACAGTCTCCAAACTGTTGATTTGCCTGCAAGTTGTGTTGTGAGTTCCAGATTTCCACTTTCATGAGTCTTCATGTGCTAATCTGACCTTTTGGCAGTTCTGCTGTCATTGATTTTCCTGTCAGAATTCATTCGTATTCTTTAACCTCTATTAAACTCCTTGGTTCACCAAGCTGGCATCCTTACTTTAATCTATCCTCACATTTTTTTCCACAAATACTGTTACTGCCACATAACAGCAGTTAATGTCCAGAGAACAGCATATACTAGCTGCGCTCTTCCACATTCTTCAGCTATACTCTTTCTACCCTGATGGTCATGATTCCTGAGTCTTGTGAGGATCCTTGACATAGATGTTGCATCTGTGTATGAGCACTCACAGTCACTTGTTTTGAGCATCTTGATCAATTGCTACTCTCTTCCTTAATTGGTATTCACTGCAATCAGTAGCTTTTCTCCTGAAGTCTGAGAGCAGAACGAATTTTTTGGATACAAACACAAATATTTAGATGGTAGTTTGACAGCATGACTCTTTTGCAAAACTAGATATTAAAGAGGCCACACTTTGGTTATAAGATTTAGAGAAATTAACTACAACTGACCAGGGAACTCTCTTCGTGTTGGTTAATTTTCATAGTTTTGGAAAGAGCTATGAATTCTGCTGCTCTGGAAGGGACAAGGCATTAAGTTTTCTTATCCATCACTGTACCCTGAAAACTACAACACAGACCTGACAGGCAAAATGTGTGTCTACTGATGCAATAATGACAACATTGTGTATTGGGATAACTACTTACATTCGTAATTGGATTTTTGGCATACTTCACAGGAGTAAATACAGACCTATTACTATAAAAGTGATCAAAGTTATAGGCTCAATGAAGAGCTATTTATGCTGTATAGCTGTTTATACATTTAAAAGTCCACAAAGATTCCTTGTGAATATTGCTTTTTGTGTTTAAAGATCAGAAGTTCTACTTAGGTTATTTTCTATTGAGCCCACTCCTATGAGACTGTGTATCACATAAAAATGAGTGGAGCAATGAAGGACTTCTGGATCCCATAATTTTGGCTATGTGAAGTGTAACCAATCTTCACTACACCTCAATTTACTCTTCTGCAAAATATGGGAAATAATATCTATATTATAAGCCATAATGGAATTTGTGACTGTATATTTCAGTTTCTCTTGTAACTAGTTCTCAGTATGTGAATTTTTATTTGTATAAATGATGATTTGCTATTAATTATTGAAAACTTTTATATTTATCATCACAGTGTTTCATAGCAATAAAAATCATTTTTTATACTTAAATAACAAAAATTCCTAAACATCAATCTTTTAAACAGAGTCCTTTTTTCATCCATAAGATAATTAATGGGGGTTGACAAGTGATTGAGGTATGAAATCTACAAAATAAAATCATCTGGAAACACTGTGCATGTGATTGGTGCCTGTTCTTTGTGGGTCATGTAGTCTTCATGGGGACTGAGGCTCTTCTTTTTTAATGTTCTCTGAGACTTAGGTTTGGGAGAATTTTGTGATGTATCTATTTGGAATGAGCTCCACTGCTCTGCTTTGAAGATTGGTGTAGTTTTCTGTAGTAGTTTTTCTGTGTTGCAAAGAGAAGTTTCCTTAATGAGGAGTGAGGACTATATCTGTTGGTATAAGAACAAATATTGGGAAGAAATTAAGAAATAAATAAAAACTTCCTTAAACAAAATGAAAAAGAAAACAAAATACAACAAAACCTCTGTGATACATTGAAAGCAAATTCTACAAGTGAAATTTATAGATCTAAGTGTGTACATTACAAAAGTTGAAAAAAAACACAAATAAAGGGCTTAATTATGCAACTCAAAAGGTTGAAGGAACAAACCAAATCTAAACCTAGTCTGCAGCAAGAAATAATTAAAATTCAACCAATGTTCAATGAATAGGAGAAGAAAAATTAATACAAAGGATCAACAATCTAGGAGCTGCTTGTTTGAGAAGATATACAAGACTGATGGACCTTAGCCTATCTAACCAAACGAAAGAAAAGGAGGATCAGAATTATCAGAATCACTTTTAAACTCATTTTCTCTATTGCTATTATATTTATTTTCTCCATGTATTAGTTTCTCCTCTGTACTTACTTTGTATCATAATAGAAAGAATATAAATTGTCTTCTATTTCATATGTTTTGATTGGTTTTGACCCATGTAACATAGTACTGACTAATAGAAGATGACTGAACAGAATGTATAGTAGCTCATGTACACGTGAGAAATATATAAAGACCTGAGCAAATCCCCACAGTGGATCTTAGAAAGGGAGTTCCAACTTCAGCCTTAATCATATTTATGAAACAAATAAAAAATTGCATGGTGAAAGGCTGACTGAGAAAATTATCTGGAAAATCACAGAAAAGATGAATGAAATTTGCTAGGCTGATGTTCATCTAACACCTTCTTCATAAATTAGGATTAAACAAAATGCATGTGAAAATATACAGAGAACAGAACACATTACTCAGCATGTTTTCAGGTTTCTGAGATAAGAGCTACTCTGTACTCTTGGCATGCTATGGAGTGCATGTTGAAAGATTGTCAGTAATCACCACAACGTCTCAGTCTTCAGAGAGTGTAGGGGTTCCAACCAGGAGTAGTACCTTGAAGAATGAGAGCAAAGAGCAAGCTTTGTTGAGAATAGCAGGAACAGCCAAGCTCTTTCTCTAGTAGACCATGAATGCTGTTGTCATGGATGCCTGGCACAGCATGTCTCTGAAGGCTGAAGGCAGTCACAGGGACAAATTCTCTTCTGCAGCCAATGTGTAGAAACATGGAGGCTGAAACAGATAAGACTTCTGCTGCTGAAAATCATTGACGAAGTCCTGGGCTAGAGCTAGCTGCTTACTAAGGAGAGTTGTATTGCATGTTGGAGACTTCTAACAAATCTATCTTAAGGGATTCTTGAAGGCTGGTTTCCTTCTCTTCTATTTCAAGCTCTGTTGTGGTTCTCTGTGCTAAAATCCTATGACAAATGTATTTATGGGATACCAGTTGAGTCCTCAGTAGCTGAATGTGGGTATGCTAATAAGGAGATAATTACAACCAATTAGGGAAGAGCTACAAAATCCATTGAAAGAAAGATCCCTGATTCTCACCTAAAGTTGCTAAAGGGTCACAATTGTTCTTTGCCAGTACCTAGTTTGCCATTTCTCCACTTCTTGACTCTAGCTATCAGTTCTTTAGCAGGAGTTTCTACTGTGTGTGTGTGTGTGTGTGTGTGTGTGTGTGTGTGTGTGTATGTGACAGAGAGAGAGAGAGAGAGAGAGAGAGAGAGAGAGAGAGAGAGAGAGAGAGAGAGAGAGAGAGAGTTTGTGTGTGAAGGGTGATTATTTTTAGTATCATTTATATTAGATGCATTAATACCTAGCAGCAGTCCAGTTATTGTAGTTTCTTTGCTTTAGAGCATTAGCCTGGCGGTTGTGAGGACATTTCATATTAGGACCACAACCTAACCCCAACAATACAAAACTCGAATGTACAAAGATATAGGTATTGTTCTAATTGGTAAGAATCAACCATAACCATAACGTAACCGTAACCAGCCTTCAAGAATCCCTTAAGACAGATTTGATAGAAGTCTCCAAGTTGCAATACAACTCTCCTTAGTAAGCAGATCAGTAGTTAAGAGTCCTTGTTACTCTTGCAGAGGATCCTTGATTAGTTTGCAGCATCTGTATAGTGCTTAGGAACCATCTGTAACTCCAGTTCCAGAGGATTAGATGCTCTTTTCTGGCCTCTGAGGACAACAGGCACACAAATAAATGCAAGCAAATATATACATAAAATAAAATTCAATATTAAAGAAATATAGGCAATAACAGAGACACCAATCATCTTTACCCATCTGAAATCACATGAAACTCTTCCCTTTTGTGTTACCCAGGTGAACACTATTCTCAGAAGGTGTGCCTGCTTCTGTGCAGGCACTGAGACCCCATGATATTTCGATTTTTAAGCATCATAATTCCCAGGTTACTGCTTATCTGAGCCTGACCAATGAGAAATGAGTTAGCAGGATGAAATGAGTAGGGAAAGAGGAAAGATCTGTGTGGAAGATCATTTGAATGAAGGAGTTTTAAGAACTAGACAGCAATCCAGACAAGTTCTATAATGAAGAAAGATCAGCAGAATTTGGGCCAATCTAGGACATAGGGATTGGCCTCTTTAAATATTGATTTTTGTTGCCTATACCCTATACCTATACCCCCTAAGAGATAGCAGCTGCTTAGATCTCTAAAGCAGCAAGATGTAAAATAGCCTGTCTAAGAGAGGATACCTTGTGCAGGACCAATCAGGGAGGAAAGGAAGTCAAGGTGAAGTGGGTCTCCTTCCCCAACCTATAAAATATCGAACCCAGGGACAACAGGATGGAGTCCTAATCTGGTATCCTCTCATCCCCTAGATGAGATCTGTTTATCTGTTCTAATAGTTTGTCTGTTCTGTTCGTTATTATCTGTGGCTAGTGCTTCCCAATTCCATGTCAGCTGTCTATCTGTAACTTACCGTCACTTTCAGCTGTCCCCAGGAATTGTAAGTGTTTTTACTTTGTGTCTGGACCTTCAATATCTCTACTTTCTGACTTCAGTGTCTTCTATTCTGCTTTTCCCACGTTAGATCTGTCACTTTCTGTTAGCTACCCTATTGGACCCTGCTTCAGATCTATAGCTGTCAGTTAGTGGTCCTGTACTCCCTCTCCATCTGTCACTTCACTCTCTTACATGAGTGACTCTTCTTCACAAGGTATAGCACTTGTGTCCATCTCTTGGACTAGGCCAGACTGTACCCATGGACCCCTATAACAGTAATACCAAGTTTAATACCACATTATCATTCTCATGATCACTAAAGTACTGTTGATAGAGTGGAGCTGTCAGCTAAAACCCTGCTTTAGTATATGTGATGAAAGAATATTTTACAGTTAATTTACAGCTCCAATGAAGAGGTGCTATCCTTAGATGCCTTTCCTGAATCTGTGAAAGCCTGCCCAGTAGTGGAAGGACATTTGCTTTGTCCTAGTCGTTCTACAGATTCCACATCATGGTACCTATTCCATCTTGAAGCAGTGATGTAGCTAGCTAAGCTGATAATTTTTAAAAATGTTTTCGTCAACTGCAGGTAAACAGATCTCTAATTTTGACTCCAAAGTGACAGAAGGTCTTCTTAATAGGAAAGCATGCCTTTTTTCTAGATGTATTGCAGCTTCCTTCTCAAGCATGTGACACTCGGGATCTTCACTTTCTTGTCCTCTGATTCCTAATGGCCTTTTGTTTCTGAATTTTGCAAGAAAAAAACAAAGACAGCTTGTGACACTGTACTTGCAGACATAACTCTAGTGACAAGAGCGTTGAATAATGAGTAATTGTGTAGATCAGCTCTAACTGTAGCTTTACAGAAACTTGCTTGCCTAATTTCACTTGTTTCTGTGAACTGATATATACAGTAAACAGTTGAAACCAACAGAAAATGGTAGTTTATTTGCACTATATTTCTACCCAATATTTTAATCACATTGACATTCCTTGAATGCTTGTTTTTCCTAGGTCGATCTTAGGTCGATAAGGAGCCTTCTCAAATAGGTATGTAGTGATTTTCTCAAACATTGATGAATGAAATGATATTTCTATATGTGAAAAATTCCTATTCCTTTTAAAGTTGGTGCTAAGAATTCTGTGATCACAGCAAGAACAGTTAAAAGATGCTACAACAAAAAAGGAGTTGAGTATTTGCTTGTGTATATGGATCTTTTTTCAGTCTTACAAGATAATTTGCCACACTAGATGCAGGTTGTAATGGTCTGACAGCCACAGTTAAGGGCAAATGATAGCTTTAAGGATTCTCACTCACCCGAGACAGTAGATGTGATAATTAGCAGATAAACATTCAAAGCAATTGCTGTCAGCTGGAAGGGAGATTTTTGCTCACATTCACATAGAAAGATTTTCTCCTTGCCATAATACAAACCGGTTGTGTGCAGACACAGCAGACATTGTAAATAGCAGAATCAGAAGCCTTCAGTGGCTAAGGTGATGAAGCAAATCCTTCTTCAAACACAATCTCAGATGATTTCACATTTAAAGGCATCATTCACTTCAGAGACTCTTTGATCAAAGTTTAGGAAGATGCAACCTTTATTTCCATTTAACTTGAAAGTGATTCTCACCCTCTGTTCACATAACAGTCTTCTGAGTGAGCATGTTTCCCATGAACAAAGACTGGGCTCATTGTCTAATTCGCTGATGTATGGAGCATTGTACATTTTAAAATCAATATTCTCTAAAGTTCAAATTCTTCACTTACTGATGCGTGCAAGTGCTTTAACAGAAAAATAACTTCAATCCCCTTCTCATCATCATGATTCCAGTGATAAACTAAGAGCCTCTCATTTAAAACCATCTGCAGTTCTGGGTAAATATCACTTTCACATGACCTGCACCACTTCCAGATTCTTTGTGTGAATCAACTCATTGACTTTTTATTGTTCTCCACCCCCCGCCCCCGGAATGCATGAAAGAACAAACTTGCCTCCAATTAACTCCAGCACCAGATTTTGTGAATGTCAAAGACACAAAAAAATCAAGATAAAAGTACAAATACTACTTATTATTTTGGTAGGAATACATCTACAAGTCACCAAATAAAAGTTAACACATGAATTAATGAGTTGAGTTCATGGAGTCTTCTAATTTGAGCATAACTTGAGATATAACTGTAAAAGAATAGTTTATATTTTTAATGTTTCAGTAGCATTTTCTCATTGACTGATCCCATCATTAGTGTTTTTCAGAATTATAAAGTAAGGAGAGGTGATTATTTGTTTTAGATTTACAGATTACAGAGATATCATGAAACTACCAGATTTCTTACCTCTCTGGAAAGCCCAATAAATCTGAGCAAGATGTAAATAGCTTCTAAGATGGGAATAAAGTTTCCAGGTTCAGAAACATCAAAATATTCTACTCTTATGGAATTGAGATGCATTGTTTGAACTCAAGGGACCTCATTTTATAAACAAGGCAAATGAGCTATCTGATGTTCAGAGTTATAAGTTGTTTTTCAAGAAATAATTCTGTAAAAATGAGAGTGGACATTACTCTGCTTGTATTGTAATAAAAATACATAGTATTTAATGTAGCTAGGCTATATTGTTTATGAATTTAATTGTATCCTGATCTGTTAGTGGGCAGGGAAGTGAGTGAGGGCATTTATACTGATATTTACACATATTTGAAACATTTTACCTCTTGGAGTGAATCTAGTATTCTGAAGGGACAAGAATTACAAAGTTTAAGAAATCCTTCCCTCATACTTAGTATGCAACCCCAGTAAACTCCATAGTTCACTGATAAAGACCTAGATAAAATTATTTAATTGGTCTGTATTCTTTCTGGGTGACTTGCATGCTCCCTGAGATAGGTTATAAAACCAAGTTTGAATTATATGAGAAAGGTATGCTTGAGAGAGAAATCCCAGGATAATTTTCTGTGATGAGTGGGCTCTGTTGTGTGACTATTGGGACACAAAAACCACTGAAGAACTAGGAAATATTTTGCAGTCCTTGAAATTACAGTGATGGAATAGGGTTATAGCTGTGTGGCCACTGCTAAGCATAAAACATACAAGTAAGCCCGAGATGGTAGCCCAGCATAACTTGCTTGTTTATGGAGGGAATTAGGATGGAAAAAGGGCAAGTGACTAATATCCATGACATTATCCTTTAATTTGGTGGATAAATTGAATAAAAGATGGTGAGGTGGCGGTTCTGGCTTGTAATGCTTTTATGTCTTGGATGCTGAAGGGAAACAGAATACAAATTAGTTTTCTGCTAACTGACTTTTCTTGGGACTCATAATCTTTAATCCCATGAGAAGGATTGTAGTGTGAAAAGGAAAAGAGATAGAAGATACTCCTTAGGCCTGACTTTTGATATAGAAGAATAGGAAATTCATAATTCAATATAAAAATGAGAGATTAATAGCAATCTGAGATAGAGACTCTTTTAGTAATGGAAGGATACCTGAACTGTTTGAATTGGGCAGACATTGATAAAAGAGCATCTCATAGTCTGACTCAAGAAGCTATGGGCTCCAGGAACAAGTGGCTTCAGTCTGAGTGATGAGGAAACAGACAATTCAAATCATGTAACTATTATTCTCTTCTTGAGACAAAAATAGAATAATGTGAAACAATATGGTAGAAATCAGTTCTTCCTGGACTTGTTTGGTATGAGTCATTAAGGATACATGTCATTAATTTCTAACTGAGATGCCCATAAATATCTGTAGCTGGAAGACAATAAAGGGCAGGGGGAGGAGAGAGAGAGAGAGAGAGAGAGAGAGAGAGAGAGAGAGAGAGAGAGAGAGAGAGAGAGAGAGAGAGAGGAGAGAGAGAGGAGAGAGAGAGAGAGAGAGAGAGAGAGAGAGAGAGAGAGAGAGAGAGAGAGAACTAATGCAGTGCTTGATGCTCAGTTCACGAGGCCACAAAACTAAAACTATTTTTAGCATAGAGTGAAGAGTGAAGATGAATAACAAGGAACCTTTGAATCATGTCAGGTTTTAATGGATTTGTTGAGTCACATGGTGGGACTACATTATTATGAAATAGGAAAGGTTTGAGAATATCTCAATGATGTAGGCAATAAGGAATTTTTGGGGGAGGAAAAAAAAGGTATTCTAGGTCACTTGTAGGCAACTGTGGCAAGATATGTGGCAAGTTGGAGTTCACAGGAGAAAAAATTCAACAGGAAGCCAAATGCTAGGGACCTTCTGGGAACTGTACAAGCCTTTGCAATAGTTTATAAGAGAACTTTGCTTGCTCTAGAGAAGGGCAGTTATACTACAAAGTAAGTAATATAAAGAATATTTGAGGAGAATATTTATCAAACCCAGAACCCTTTTAGCAGCCAAATGTAGCCAGTGAAAGACACAAGCTACAGCCTTGTCTCAGAAACCCTCAAGATGAGAAGCATGCACTAAGGCAGCCTTGATGAGACAAAAAAGAACAGGAAGAAACAGCCCTCCCAAGAATATCAGGGGCAAGAAGTCCAGTGTCTACTCAGTAGCAGTAGTGCCCCGAGATAAAAAGGCTAAAACATGTTTGTGTATTATGATTGGCTAGATAAGATAGTGATTCCCATTCACACTAATGTACTCAATATGGCTCTTTTGACAAAACAACTGAAAGGAATTGTTTCCTTTCCTATTGCATCTGACCACAGTAATGCTTTATTTTAGTAGCTAGCCATCAAACCAAACTTTCACATGTTCCACTATGTTCACAGCAGCCCTGTTTATAATAGCCAGAAGCTGGAAAGAACCCAGATGTCCCTCAATGGAGGAATGGATACAGAAAATGTGGCATATTTACACTATGGAATACTACTTAGTTATTAAAAATAATGAATTCATGAAATTTTTAGGCAAGTGGATGGAACTGAATAATGTCATCCTGAGTGAAGTGACCCAATCACAGAAGAACACATATGGTATGCATTCACTGATTAGCGGATATTAGCCCAGAAGCTCGGAATACCCAAGAAACAATTTACATATCAAATGATGCCCAAGAAGAAGGAAGAAGAGGATGCTGGTCCTAGAAAGACTCAATGCAGCAGTGTAGGGGAATACCAGGTCAGGGAAGTGGGAAGGGGTTGATTGGGGAACAGCGGGAGGGAAGAAGGCTTATGGGACTTTCCAGGAGGGGGTATCCAGGAAAGGGGAAATCATTTGAAATGTAAATAAAGAACATATCTAATAAAAAGAAAAAAAGAAAATAGCTATCAGGTAATTTTTGGACAGGAATGGAACGTGCTTGTATCTGACATGTTAGTTTGGTTCCTGTATGTTGCATTCCCACTCTTACAAATTCTCTTATCTTGATGACAATTTCAACACAGTAAAGATGACTTTTAAATTTTCTTAACATGTATGCAATTATAACCTTTCAAACAAGAATGGAAAAATGAAGTAAAGTGAGATTAGATAAGGTTTGAGGCATGAGTTTTCAAAGTATCATCAAAATTTCCCTTTCTGTTAAAAAATTTATGTAGATTTGTAATGGAAAATTATGTGATAACCACAAGTAAGCACAATTAATTTAACCCATAAAAGGATTTATACTAAAGTACAGTCCTCATCATTTTTATACTAAGAGATGCATTAATTGAAGCTTCCTCATTGCTTAAATAGAAAAGAATAAATAATACATTCATTAATAGTTTCAAAAACAGCATTGCTTTATGTAAACTGACTGTGATGCTGCCAGTATCAAAACAATATGCTTATTGATTCAAAATAAGGAAAACCTGGTTCAAAAACATCTCTCAACAGATTGAGTGTTGACTAAGTAAGCCTATGAACCCATGTAAAGATGGCAAGAGATATTCACATTTTCAAAATTGTCCTCTGACACTGTCACACACATGCATGGTCCCAACACATGATAAACACATAAATATAATTGATACAATATTTAAAAATAAAAAAATAAAAAAGAAAGGACATATACCCTATATAAGTTGGAAAGAGAACTTCCAGAATCCATTAGCTAATCATATAAAAACCCTAGTTGTAGAGATGGGTCACATCCCTTTCTTTATAATTCAGGAAGGCTCCAGTGGCCTGCAGAATAATAGAAACATTTGTCACTGCTATTTATTGCATGGCAGAACTAGGTAGATCTCCAAAACTGAAGACTGCAGAGTCTTCAATGCAGAAAATACTTTTGTGTAACAGAGATAATATGAAGACTTCCATGCAAGTTTAATACCTTCTAATTAGCTGGCAAAGTACCAGAAAGCCTCACAGAGTGCTAGGGGAGGTTAGTCACCAACAATATTGGATACTTGGGTCTAGACCCTATGTTCTTTATTATAAGAATTTCAGATAGGAATTGTGCCTGCTGGTACAATTATGGACCCACTATTGCTACAGTGATCAGCTTTCCAAATTAGATTTAAGGCCTAGCCCACAGAAGGGAATTTATTCATTTATTTGAAAATTGAAATTCTTCTCTTACACATTGTTTCCTGATCACAGTTTCCCCTCACTCCAGAAGGGAATTTATATCTTGTACTATAAGCCAAGTCAAAAATCAATCAAGTAGAAACAAATAAAACCATACAAAGAATCAACAAAACGAGGAGTTGGTTCTTTGAGAAAATCAACAAGATAGATAAGCCCTTAGCCAGACTAACCAGAGGGCACAGAGATAGTATCCAAATTAATAAAATCAGAAACGAAAAGGGAGAGATAACAACAGAAACTGAGGAAATTCAAAAAATCATCAGATCCTACTACAAAAGCCTGTATTCAACACAACTAGAAAATCTTGAGGAAATGGACAATTTCCTTGACAGATACCAAATACCAAAATTAAATCAGGATCAAATAGACCATCTAAACCATCCTATAACCCCTGAAGAAATAGAAGTTGTCATTGGAAGTCTTCCAACCAAAAAAAGCACAGGTCCAGATGGTTTTAGTGCAGAATTCTATCAGACCTTCAAAGAAGACCTAACACCAATACTCTTCAAATTGTTCCACAAAATAGAAACAGAAGGAACACTACCCAACTCGTTCTATGAAGCCACAATTACACTAATACCAAAAGCACACAAAGATCCGACAAAGAAAGAGAATCTCAGGCCAATCTCTCTTATGAATATTGATGCAAAAATACTCAATAAAATTCTTGCCAACCGAATCCAAGAACACATCAAAACGATCATTCACTACGATCAAGTAGGCTTCATCCCAGGGATGCAGGGATGGTTCAATATAAGGAAATCCATCAATGTAATCCACTATATAAACAATCTCAAAGAAAAAAACCACATGGTCATCTCATTAGATGCTGAGAAAGCATTTGACAAAATTCAGCATCCTTTCATGCTAAAGGTCGTGGAAAGATCAGGAATTCAAGGCCCATATCTAAACATAGTAAAAGCAATTTACAGCAAACCGGTAGCCAGCATCAATCTAAATGGAGAGAAACTTGAAGCAATCCCACTAAAATCAGGGACTAGACAAGGCTGCCCTCTCTCTTCATATCTTTTCAATATAGTACTTGAAGTTCTAGCTAGAGCAATTAGACAACAAAAAGAGGTCAAAGGGATACAAATTGGAAAGGAAGAAGTAAAAAAAGAATCAATAGCTAATAAAATCATAAGATTCATTTGGAAAAACCTATGATTGTTCATTAGTTTTATGTGACATATCTGAATAGATTACAACTGCTGACAGCCTCAATTGGTCATAGAATTAATTTTTTTCTCTTTTGGGGGGGGTGTCAGTGGATGAGATGTGTACTACAGAAATTTTGAATCTAATAAGGTACCTGAGACTAAAAAATTACTCATGTGTTATATTTGTATAACAATCAGTCACAGATAAAGAAAAAAGTAGTACCTATAGTATCCCTTCCAAAGCCTAGGAAGCACTGTTGATGAGGGGAAGAAAGAATGTGTCATAGGAAACCAATGGACTGTTGTGAAGTTATATCCTACAAATAAAATATTTGCAAAGGAGCATTGTAAAGACATTAAAAAGGAAAAAGAACAAAGAAAGAGACTTGAACAGTCAGAAACTATAGACAAAAGAAGAAACTAGGGATGACCCAGGAGGGTACCTAACCTCAGAGGAAGAGTAGACCCTCCATCCATAAATGCCACATCAAGCCTAACATGAGTTAGTCATCTATTGAGTATTGTGAACACTTCCACTGAAAGAAGAAAGGAAGCTTGAATTTTAAAATAATAAGAAAAAAATCAGCCAACAAACTAATTGCATTTGAACTGACCCCAGCACAGAAACAGAAATAACATGAAAATTTAAGATGATACGTCTTCTTGAAAATTTATAGTTAATCCAATAGTAATGACTCCCAATGAAAATAATAATTTAGGACACCTTCCAGATAAGTAATTCAAAATGATTATTATAACCATGTTTTAAGAACTCACAAAAGACATAAATACACTCTAAGAGAACACCAAGAGTAAAATGAAATAAGGAAGAGAATTCAAGATAGGGAAAAAAAATTCAATAAAAAAATTGAATTGCTAGGGGAAACAAAAAATAATACTGGTAATGAAGAACTCAGTAAGCCAAATGAAAGTTCTAGCAGAAAGCCTCACTTGTAGAGTAGACCACATGGAAAAAGCATCAGAGTTTGAAGACAAGGAAGCGAAATTGAACCATACAGCAATGGTCAATAATAAACTAATAAAAAAATGTGAACAGACTTTAGGAGGGCTTTGTAGAAGCATTAAAAGATCAAGCTTTCAAAGCATGGTCATAGAAAGAGAGGAATAAAATAAAAAAGGCAGAGAAAATAATTCCAATAAAATGATAGAAGAAAAGTTCTCAAATCCAGAGAATGAGATCTAAGTATAAGAAGCATACAGAAAACCAAATAGAATGTGAAAAGTAATTCCTCATGACATAAAGTTAACATGCCAAAATACACAGATAATAGAAGGTGCAAGAGAGAATGATTAAGGCAGGTATAAAGGCAGGCCCTTAAAAGAATAATTTGTCATTCAATTAATTCACTTACAGTCAAAAAAGCCTGAAAATATAGGTCCTAAGTTCTGAAAGACCACATTGCCAACCCAACAAAAATATTTATTAAAATTGGGGAAATAGATTCTATGATTAAAAATAAGACTTTAAAAATTGACTGCTACTCCAGCAGTACAAAGGAACCTGGAAGGAATTTATTGATGTGAGAAAGGTAAACAACATAAGAAACAAGAAGATAGTAGAAAATATGATGACAATTAATCAAAAGGAGTCTAAGATATCACTAGAAAAATCAAGAAGATAACATGAATTAACAAAAATCTTTCTATAATAATTCTGAATATTAATGGTCTCAACTCCCCTAATCAAATACATGAACAACCACATAGGAAAGCAAAAGATGGGTTTTATTGCTTCTAAGAAACCTAACTCACCACAAAACTATATATCACCTTAGGGCAAAAGAATGGAAATATTTATTCCAAGTAAATAAAACTAAGAAATGTTATGAATTGGATAAGTAAATTAGGTCCCTAAAAATTGCATGATAATCTGCACATCTGCTTGTAAGACACTGCTTGTTCCCCACTTGACTTGAATTGGTAAATAAAGTTGCCAGTTGACAATGGCTGGCCCTGAGACAGAGGTAGGATTTTAGGACTCACCAGCGAGGGGACTGGGAGAAGAGGAGCCATTGCTGGGAAAGGAGAAGATGCAGGCTTGAGAGCTGTAGAACCACAGCCCCCAGATTGGGTCTAGGGTAGTAAAGATGGAATATAGATTTTCATACCTAATAATTCTGGAGTATAAGAGGGGAGGCACATTAGCAAAGTGGAATTTTGTGAGTGTTCCAGTCATTGAGCTGATTAAGGCATATTAAATATAAGTGTGTTTGTGTGTGTGTGTGTTGTGTGTGTGTGTGTGTGTGTGACTTTCATTTGAGAAGGGGAGATTAGAGCAGTTTAACCTACCACAGCAACAAAGAAATACACAGGTATTGCTATTCTAATATCTGATAAAATAAACTTCAAAGTGAAAATAGAAGAGAATTTTCTTCATACTCATTATGGGACCATTTAAAGAAAACCAAAAACATTCAAAACATGTATGCATCAAATACAGATACACCTAATAACATAAAACAGATACTCCTATGAGTATGTCTTTGCAGGTGTCAGACAGGGAAGAAAACCCCTCAAAGACATAGGAATGAATAACCAATGCAGATTGGCGTTGGCAACCTGAATCAGGCTTTGGAGAGTTTAATGCCAAGTGGTTCATTTTCAGCATATTTAAAACACAGTATAGTTTGGGAAATGCTTTTTAGGCAATTCCAAACACTCCAATTCCAGTAAAGATTAATGTGAAACTATATAGACTCTTTTACATGTGACCATGAGGGTGAGTTTTATAGCTAAAGGCCTAGAATCTAATGTGGTCTCTGACTGATAGCTTAAAGGTCAGCAGGCCATAAAGTACTTGTGAGATATATCCTAAGAATAGATAATGGTATAAGGTGGTAGAACCTGAAATAATCATTCTGGAGAATTTGGGTGGGGGAAGCTCTACAGCAAAAGTAGGTAAACTTTGCCTCACAGAGAACAAAGAGGTCACCATATTAACAAAATCCATTTTTAGCTTCCTGGATGGAGTGTAGATATTTATTTTTATTTACTCCATTGAGGAGATACCCCTGATTTTTTAACATCCCTGGTCCTCTTAGTGCCTCTCTGTGAATACAAGGTCCTCTGTGCTCCCAACATTCCAAGTTGCAAAGGTGACATTAATCTGAAAACAGAGATAGTGGTGAATTCAAAATCCTACTCTCACCAATAGACAGATCATTTAGACAAAACAAATTGACAAAGAATAACAGAAATTAAATGACTCCATAATTCGAATGTACCAAAGAGACATATACAGAACATTCTAATATCAAACACTCAAGAATGTTCATTCATCTCAGTGGCTATTGGGTAATGTCTATAGTAATTACTTACTATGACAGAAATAAAATCTTAACCAATATAGGGAAATTTAAGTAACACCTTGTAACTGAAGAGAAGGTCATGAATTAATCTTCTAAATCTGGCCATTGTTGGGGGCCGACAGGCCAACTGCCGGCTACATAGGCTGCCTCTCCCCTCGAGTGAAACTCCTGACCTTCCTGACGGAACATCAAGACCAAGATAAAAATCTGTGACCTTCGCGGGAAAAACCGCAGAAGATCCCAGGCACTCGGCCCAGGGCTTGGCCCATAGCTCACTTCTCCCTAGCTCTCCCTCCCAACTTCCTCATTCAGGGCTTGGCCCATAGGTCACTTCCCCATAGTTCCCCTTCCCAACTTCCTCATCCCTACTGCTTAAAACGTGCTGCCTGTGTGACAATGAACGAAGCCTTGACAATGGAATCTTGCTTGGCCTCCTTTCTTTCTCTCCCCCATGACCCTCAGGTAGCGCCTCTTCGGGACCCTGAATAACTAGACCGGCTGGACGGGTCAGGCCATCTCACTCCAACAAGCCATATATTCAATGGCATCTGAATCTAAATTCTAGGGTCATTCTTTGCAAACATATAAGAAACAATGTATAGTTGTTATGGGAACACATAAGACAAAATATTTCCAAACCAATCCTGAAGGAAAAGAATACTGTGGGAGGTATCCTTATTCCCAATATCAAACTCCATTACAAAAGAATGAAAATAGCATAATATAGCACATAGATAGAGATATAGATTAATGGGATAGAACTGAGAACTTATAAAAGTCCAAACAACTATAGTTATCTGATATTCCATGACCCAAAATATTTATCAAAGAAATAAGAGCATCTTCAATAAACATGGTTCTGGGAGAACTTCTAGCTGAATGTAGAAGAATGAAATTACATTCCTGTCTCTGTACCTACACCGAACTCAATTCCAAATGGAAAAAGTACCATAATGTAATAAGACACTATACACTGAAACTGCTGGAGAAAAGAATAGGGAGCATTCTTTGACTTCCATGCACAAATAAGTGCCTTTTGAATAAGATTCCAGGAAATAAGAACAGCAAATGACAAATAGACTCCCATATAGCTAGAACACTTAGGTAGAGCAAATGAAACTGTGAAGAAAGTATCTATAAAACCCACAAAATGAAACCTTTTACCATCTATCATCTGAGTAAAGATCACTGTCTAGAATATACAGAGAAGTTAAAGAAAATAAGAAACCCAATTACAAACTGTGTATAGAACTGCATATATAATTCCCAAAACAAGAAATAAAAATGACTAGGAAACACCTAAAATGTTTGACAACCTCAGTTCTTAAGGAAATTAAAATTCTGCTATTGCTGCTTTGCTAGATGAGTATAAAAACTAAACTCAATGTAGAGGTCAATAGACTGTGAAGATTCAAGTGTTATGACTACTACTCAGGAAAGAGGAGTTGGATAGGTAGAAGGACAATCATTCTGGAGATTTCTCAAAAATTAGAACTGATCTAACACACAGCCCAACTGTATAGCTCTTTAGCAACCACCCAAAGAACTGAGTCCCTGAGGAGATTCTAGCACATCCATGTTCATTGCCACTCTTCATAATTGCTAGGAAGTGGAATCAATTTAGTTGTTTATAAACTGTAGAAAATCTGACCTCCCTACACATGCTAGAATATTACTCAGTCATAATGAAAAATGAAGTTATGAAAATTGTTGGTAAATTGTAACAAATTTAAGATCCAAACAGACAAATACTAGTTTTTCTCTCATATGTAGGTCCTGGCTTCAATACTTTTTTATTTATAATTCAAGCATAAGTCAAGACACTAGAAAGAGGCATTTGGGATATTCACTAAGGAGAGGTAATATATTTTAGGTTAAAGGATCTTGGGCCAAACACTGTGGGTAGAAAGGACTGAGCAAGGTTAGTCTAGTTCTACTCCATAGTTGCTACTGTCAGTTAAGTTTGTGTTATGATCGTAGCATTTCCTAATATCCTAGAGTCCCCACAACAACTGAGGCTACACCTTCACTCATGTCTGTTCCTAGCCTCTCCTCAGGGACTCTACCCCGGCTCCAGGATTTCTGCATGACCCTTCAATCAATTCAGTTTTTCAGTAAACTAGAATTTGGTGGAGTCTTTTGGTCAATGTTTATGTCTCTCCCTGGAAGTGTCACACAAAAGAGGGGATGGGAGGAGAAGCATGAAGGACAAAGAAATTCAAAAAGAACGTAAAGAAGGGGAGAGAAGAAGAATAAGGACAATGATGGGGGAGAGGATAGAGGAGGGGCAGGAAGGAGAGGAGATTGAATGGGAGTTGGTAACTATAATAACCTAAGGACAAAGAAAGGCACAGCAGGAGAACAGGAGGAGCCAACAAACAAGCAGTCACTGAATGCTGGGCACTTGTTGGAGTTTATTTTGGTGTTCCTGTTTCTGTTTTCCCAAGACACATTCCAATCCCACATATTTGGCATAAGTATTTATGTGCTAGGCTAGACATCACAACCTGGTGTTAGGAATGCTAAGCTGAGTTGTCTTATGAGTATTGAGAAGGAAAATCCAAGTTGCTTTTTTCTGTGAATACACCAAGCACAGAGATGAAATTAATTGGCCACTGATAAGTGCTGTGTAGCACAGTGTTAATTTATAAACTGGAAACAAAAATCTGACTCAATGCCTGCGGGTGTCAGGATATTTGATTCTAGAATATGAAAAGAGGAGTGGGACTCAGTATGTGCCAATTAAAGTTCAAAACTCTTCTGTGTCACTTTATCTCCAAAATCAACATGCCATCTGGGTTAGGCTGTTTTAAATGAGGGCCACACAGTACCTCTGGCCATTCTGCCTTCAGTATCTGTGTGGAATCCACAGTCTTTTGTACAGATCTTATACTTGATTAATAGACAGGGCTCCGTGTATTCTGTGAAAGCTCTTGGATGCTCTGCTGTGTACCTGGCCTTTCACAAGGGGTCTGATGATGTGTGCTATGTCCAGTTTGCTAGGTACAATAAGGAGTACAAACTTGTGATGTGTGCAAGTACGCAGACAGTTTGGGTTTATTTGTGGGTGGCTCTGAGAAGCTTGACTGTAAGGTAAAGTACACATTAATACCAATCATCCTCCAGGTGAGAGAATGGGCTTAACAAAAACCAGTTGTGCTGTAAACTTGCACAGGATATTATGAAATGCCATGAGGTCATTAGATATTTGTTTACTCATTTTTTCACCCCTGCACACCTAGTGACTGTACTTGTTCTGGGGAAGAAAGAATGGGCATAAGGGGAGAAAGCAGGACACTAACACATAGCTGAGTAATAGCAATCAAGAATACTGGGTCAGAGAACTGATATGCCTGTAGGTCAGGCTCCTGGTATTTGCTTTCTTTAAGAACTCTTTGGACACTCTGAATTTCCCTGACTCAGTTATATTTTATTGTAAAGAAACATGTGGGTGATCTCTACAGTATCATGTGAATTAGAAGCTAAAAGAAATGAAATACAAAAATGAGAAAAGGTATAGGAAAACTGCATTTTGTTACTACTCCCAAGCTGTCATCAATCATGGTGCTATAACTGAAAAGCACAGATCAGATTCTGTAGACCCAGAGGATGCTAGGAAGAAAGACATTTTTTTCAGACTTTTTAGACCAAACTCACCAACATTCTGACAAATCCTGGCACCTTTCTTTCTTTCTTTCTTTCTTTCTTTCTTTCTTTCTTTCTTTCTTTCTTTCTTTCTTTCTTTCTTTCTTTCTTTCTTTTTTTGTCTACAAGTTCATCTTTTCTTATCATGGAGATAGATTTGTAGTTCCAGCTACATTTTAGCAGGAAATGAGGACATTTCATCCAGAGAAATTTATCAGAACAGCTTTGTTGTGGAAGACCCAGACATATAAAATAATAGCATATTAGTCTGAGATTCATCCTGATATTCTTCTTTCATCAATTATATTGAAACAGATTTTAAATGTATTGTTATCAAAAATGATTTTAATATAACATATTTTAAAATCTCCTATGTCTCCTCCCAGAAATTTTCCACAAAACTGCACATTCTTACATATTCTTTCTTCCTCCCCAAAATATTCCAATACAAACAACAAAAATAAAAAAAATAAAAAAAAAAATTCAAGAAGACAAAGGTTACCAAAGGTTAAACAAAACAAAAAGCATGCAAAAACTTGGAGTCTGTTTTGTGTTGGCCAACTACTCTTGAGCATGGTGCCTACCCATTCTGTAGTTGATATTCCTTCCCAGTGTCACAGCATTAGAGAAAACTAAACTGATTTTCTACTACTGGCCAGTGGGAATGAATTGCAAATAACTTCTTGGTTAGGGGTAGGACTTTGCTTCCCCTTTCTCCTCTCCATTCTACATGAAGCCATAGCCTCTGGGAGTTCATATGTGTGTTAGTCCTTTATTAGATTACTATCTGAGTTGTCTAATGTAAATTTGTAGAAGGGTGTATGGGTGGGCATAAATTAAAACCAAGGACCTAGAAACCTTTTATTGTAGAAGATACCTAAAATATAAGTATATTTAAACACATGCACACACACACACACACACACACACACACACACACACACACATAGAATTAAATGGAGGTACTCTATAATTTGAAAACAATGGTCCTACAGAAAAATGATAAAAATCACAGTGGAAGCCATTATTAACTTCTTTTGGGGTACTAGCTAGTGAAACATTGCAGGCTATTGTTATTGTTCTTGGTCACCTTCTAGAGCCTGACCCTACTGCCAAAGACTAATACTTGAGTCAGACCATGGGGAACTTAAGCTGGTCTAGACCTAGAAGCTTCATCCCTATTCAATAGCAGTCATAAGGCTAGAAGGTGCCATCAGAGGAGAAACATAATCATCAGTTATGTCCATCTAAGAATGCTTTAAGCTACAGCAGTGCCTAACCATTCAACAACAGACCATGAACATTATGGGAATAATGTTTTTTTTTAATTTATTCTGTTATTCTTTTTAATTTAAGGCTTGGTATACAAGATGAAACCCATATCTGACACCATGATCAGGCAAGATTCTCTGGCTATATAGAATATAGGCCCTAGGGGAAAACCTATTACTATATTGGGCTAAATGAACATAGTATTAAATCAACTTCTAATGACTTACCATTATACCCAAAGTGAAATGCATCCCTCTGCATGAATCTGAGAAGCTTCTTTCTGAAATAGATGATAATTAACACAGCAAACCACAATAGGTCAAGGTGCAATATATCATTGTAGAAGGCTCATATATCATTTTAGAAGAAGGAGCTGAAGGAATATAAGATGACTACACCAAAACAGTGTCTTCTGGACTTCACAGGACAGCTGTACATATGAACTCACAGCAATTGAGAAAAAAAAAATCTATGCTATGTACATCTGACCACATCCTGGCATGAAGAGAGGAGGTGGGTACAAAACCCACTATGAGTCATGGCTACTGGAGCTACTGGCAACTGTTACCTGCTTGGAGAAGGAGATTTTTCTTAGAGTATATCGCTCAGGCTAGTCAAACACTCTCCTGCAGAAGGCCACACACACAAGAATAACTGATCTTGAAGGATTTAACATAAAATAGGACACACAGTTGAATGGGTAGGGAGAGGGTGTAGATATGAAAAAGTTGGGGAAAGGAGTGTTAACATGCTCAAAATGTTATATAAAACTGTTTTAGTCAAAGTTCTATTGCTGTGAAGAACTATCATGACCATGAAATCTCTTATAAAGGAGTATGTTTAATTGAGCTGGCTTACAGTTTAAAGGTTTAATCAATTATTGTCATGATGTCATGTAGGCAGATGTGGTGGTGAAGAGTTACCTGAACGTTCTACATCTGAATCAGCAAGCATGAGGAAGAGAGAATAACACTGGGCCTGGCTTGAGCATCTGAAACCTCCCCTCCTCCTCCATCCCCAGGGACATCCTTCTTTCAGCAAGGCCATACTTACTCCAAAGAAAGTCACATCTCTTAAGTGCCACAAATTATAAGCCTCTAGGTGGGCATTGTAGTTCAAATCACCACATTCTACTCCCTGGCTCCATTAGGTTTGTAGTAATATAATGTTAAATACTTGTAGTCCAACTTTAAAAGTCCTCATCTATAGTCAGTCACAGTCTCAACTCTGCTTAAAAGTCTGAAGTTCAAAGTCTTTTCTGAGACTCCTGGTAATTTCTTAACTGTAAGTTCCTGCTCTCTCTCTCTCTCTCTCTCTCTCTCTCTATATATATATCTATATATATATATATATATATATATATATCATTGCAAAGGGGGAAAGGGAGGATAGTGAGAAAATACTAGAACATGGAAAAACCAAAACCTAGTTGTGAAAATTCCTAACTCTACATCTCCATGTCTGATGTTAAAGTGCTATTCACATCTCTGACTCCTTTCTGCATTGATACCTTTATTTCTCTCGTACTTACTCCACACTTTGTTTATAGCCGTCCTCAGCATATATCCCATGATTCTAGCATTTTTATATTTTGGGTTCTCCAGGTCAATCCAGACTTCACCTTCACAGCTTCAAGTAATGGCTACTCTAGGCCTTCATTCAGAGACTACCTTAACATTTGGCCTCAACAGCTCTTTGTTGCAGAGGGAGATTTTATAACCCCTTTCCTGTTTTTTGACTCTACATACAGAACATCATGACTGAAACTGTCAAGTTGTTCTACTTGCTGGGCCTGAAACATGGCCCCTTGTACAATGTATTTTTACCAGCTTTATGCTTTTGATGGTTTCCTTCATTATCAAATGCTTTGCTATCCTGTAACTCGCTCTATAAAATAATCTGGCCTACCTCTGCCTCCTGAGTTCTGACAGTAAAGACATTTGCCACCACTCCTGGCCTTAAGCTTCTTTAACTTTCACTTTTCTTTAACTTCTTCTCACAAATTGGAAGCTTAGCTGAGTGGGGTTTTGCTCTGAGAACATCATTTTTTTTTCTTTCTTTTTTTTTTTTTTGTTTCAGTTAGCATCAAGTTTTCCTGTAATCATTTTATACTTTCCGGTGCCTCTTCTCAAATTGCACAGTTTATATTTTTCTTGCTCAGCTTGCTCCTTTTCATTATAGATCTCCATAATACTGGCTGCCGATAACCACAGGACAGAGTCAATACTAAGTTATTTTGAAATCTTCAATTCACTCTCAGATAAAATTTTTTGTTCAACTGCAGAAACCAGCCAGAATCTTTGATAAAATATCACAAGAAAAATTTCTAGGCCATATGCATATGCTAAAATTCTTTAACCCTGAAACCTTTCCAGCTAGGCCCATGCAATTCAATTCACTATCAGCACCACTGTCTTCCATGTTCCTACTAGAATGGTGCATCAATCCCCAGGAAGCAATCAACTGCTGCTGGTCTGTGTACTGGGCACCATCCATGAAGGTTTTTAGGGTTCTGCCTTGGCTGGAGCATCCCAAGAGTTGTGGCTCTCCATGGGGGTGGGGGAATTGCAGCAAGGTGGGCTGTTGGGCCTCTTCCATGTACCACTGCCCCTGAGTCTGTTGCAGGAGATGGGATGTAATGGGGCACAGTGGGTGACTAGGAGCCAAATTTGGGGCCATCAATTAGGAAGTGACTGAGGTAGGCTCGAGCAGCTTCCAGCTACAAAAACTTCTGAAGAGAATTCTCTTCCCCAAGGTGTTACAGTTCTGTAAAACAGACACTCACATGGTCTTTGATGAAATAACTTGTGCACTTTAATCCACATTGTGGATAGAACCTTATATACATTCTGGGGTGGGTTGGGGTCTAAAATCAGATGCTTTCTTTTGGCTTGGTCTGAGATGTTAGGAATGCCTCATCTGCATGTAGAGAACCTTTGGGTCTTGCCACTATGTGACTGATTGCCACAGTCCTCTCCATGGGGTGTCGTAGTCACATGTTCTAGGACAGGAACATAGTTGGGAGTTGGTGCAACACCTACTGTTCTCAGATATGAGAACTAAAAGGGTTTCTGAATCATCTTGACCTTGCCAAATTTCCTGTTTGGTGGCATGGTCCTCTGCCGCACAAACTGCTTTTCTCCTCCAAATTCCCCAAAGTCCACATTCATAAGCATGGTCCAAACATAAGCGTGGTTAAGCCTATTACCAAAGTACCCCAGTTGTGGTACCAATATTTGTCATAGTCAAAGTTCTATTGCTGTGAAGAGACACCATGACTATGAGAACTTTTATAAAGAAAAGCATTCAATTGTGAGGGATTACAGTTCAAAGGTTTAGTTTTTTAACATCATGGGGGAAGCATGGTAAAATGCCAGCACACATGCTGCTGAGGAAGTAGCTGAAAGCTCTACATCTGAAGCAGCAGGTACTAGGAAGAGAAAGTGACACTGGACCTGCCTTGGGCATCTGAATCATCAAAGCCCACCTCCACTTACATACTTCCTCCAACAAGACTCATCAATAGTTCAGACCAATTGTGAATTGTTCAGTTTCTCATTCTGGTTTCTTTTCCTCTTCTCTTCCCTGTTTCCAAACCTTTGATCCCTTCACACATTTCTTCTTTTATCTGTTTCATATAGTGTTTAAAGGCCAGGTTTGCAAAATGTAGGGTCAGCATTTGGTGAGAATATTATTTAATGAAGTGGTTTTCATGAAACTGAAACCTAGATTTTCATACATGTTCCTGGGCATTAATTAATAACACCACACCATCATTTTTTTAAATGTGTTAATTTCAATTTCACAATCTTTGACAATAAATAAAATATTCATTATTATTTTAAATGATATGGCTCAAAAATTAAAAAAAAAGCAAACAAAACCAACAGTCAGGTAATATTGTTGCAATTTACATGATATGTATATTTCATATGTGAGGGATAGAGGAAAGTCTGTCAATCATATGTTACTATTTAGGAAACAAATTCTAGAACACAATGGCACATTTATGATTTTGTGATAATTCAGAAAAAGATTGGAAACCAAACCAAGAAAAGAATTGCATGAGAGTTTGAAGGAAGCTTGACTGGGTACTGAGTATCTGAAGGAAGCATGGGTGGATACTGTGGGTTTGAAGCAAACTAAGACACTCTCATAAATTTATCTGAAAACTGTAACAAGTTGAAAATGCAAAGGCCTTAAAATCTCATTTATTAAATAACAAAGGCATCAGTGGAGTGATTTCTGGGACATTTATTTTATTTATTGTTAATGGTCAAAGTAATAAAGGTCAAAAACTTGCAAAATGATTGATTTTATTTTTTGCTTCTTCCAAGTATCAGAGCTGCTGACTGTGTAGTTAAAGGCACCATCACAAATGAGATGCAATGCTTTTATTGGAGAAAAGCTACATTAGTCTGCTTAAGTGTTAAGAAAGAAACACTCTGGAGTTGTAAACTCATTCAGTCATTTCTTTTTCAAATCAGTTATCAATGTTAAATTTCTATGAAAACACTTAATAACAAAGATGTCACATAACTGAAAGAGAAAAGTCTAGACTCATTATTGACCTTAAGACTAAAAGAAAGTGAGGACAACGTATGGAACATTATGGAGATGGTAACAAAGTTGTCAGGGATTTCTTTTCATAACCAAGATTTAGTTACTAGAGTAAATCCTAGATAATTCCATAGACAAATGCAAGTCTTTGATAATCCATTAATGTCTATGAAAAACAAATAGATAACATTTCCAGGCTACAGATAGGCAACATTTTCTGAGAAGAGCAGTGCCTAGAGAGGACAGATTACACTAGAGACTCCTGCATTATTAGACACCTGTCCATTCTATTCAACCTGCACATAAACATTGAGATGGGGTAGTGGACTTCTGGAAAAAGAACTAGTGTCCATGTGTCACTGAATTGTTTGCAACTTTGAAAAGTTATATGTATTCATAAACATAGTATTTCTATTATCTGAAGTGTTGAAGCCAAGTGAGATAAGTACACTCTAATAAATTATACACTTTATTATCAGAATGAAATGACAAGTTTCTGGACATATTTTGGACTTAATTATGACATGAAGAGACCACCAAAAGACTTGGTAGTATTTCCACGGTATTTTTTTAAGAAAGCAAAAACATTAATTCTATGGAAGAAGACAGTAGAATAATGGTCATTAGAGATATGAAAGTGAATGGGAACATAGAATTAACGACAGATTACCAAAATACATTTTGCAGGAGTATTCACTTCCAGTGTTGCATAGCACAATGAATGACTATAACAATGTATTATAGTAATATATACAGAGAGAATATGCTAATGAAAATTGGGGTATATAAATGATTTCAAAAGAAGTAACTGCACATTATTCTAATTTCATTATTGCAGAATATATCATTTATATCAAATTATCAGATAATAAAAATATACCTAATTATAATGTGCCAATTACAATGGAAGAATTAAATCTTCAGTAAAGGACCGAAGGGCAAACGTAAAAAATCATACATAGCAAATTGCCACGTCAAGCCAGTAGTATAAATACGAACTTTAAGAAATGATAATGGAATCAACTAACTAACCCTTTGAAAACAACATTAATATTGGGCATAAAATGTTTAGTTAATATGACTTATTATGGATAGATCTCAGTACTTTTATTTTAATTTAATTTTGATATATTCAATTGACTCTTGAAAGGGTCTTTGGGTCTATAAATTATATCATTATCTTAATCATGAATGTGCCCTGCTCTAATTTTAAAGAGTTTGTCTGCAGATGTTTCTGCAGACTTCAAGGGTACTATCTGTAGACTTCAAGAGCAGAAACAATGTATCTGGCCTCTGTGGGTAGCATGGTTCCTGGTCATTGGGACACTACAGCTATTTTTGAATCGGCAGCTTGTCTCCTTGATTCAGAGTAATTAAAAGTATGGCTTTTAGAAGAATGCTCCAGCTAAAATTCAAGTTTTGCCATATATCTACTGTGTCATCCTGGAAGAATGACTAGTCCTTACATTGCTCCTTTCTCCGATCGGTAAATGGGAGTAACAGTACCTGCAGAATACCAGTGACTTAACATGTAAATCACATTGGAAAGACTGATGCCTGCCAAACAAATGTTTAGTTTATGTTGTTATAAATTGAATCTGCTTACCAAACTGTGTCACACTGAGACAGATGTTTACTATCAGACATTTTTCTTCACATACTCCTGAAACAAAGCCAAACAACAACAAAAACTTGATGCAAGTTCTCCACTGCAGGTTTCTGCCTTTGCCTGTCTATTCTTTTCTCACACAGTTAATTATCTTATTTTCTGTAACTGTACCCAACTTTGAATATTCATGTTGATTATTTTTCTATGTGTTTTATTTATGTCCCCTGTGCTTTTTTATGTTTCAGTAATGAATGGCTGTTTTCATGATATCACTCTCGAAATTGAAGTCCTTTGTGCTTTGAGAAGATAATGCAGTCTGGGAAAACTGATGGAAATGTAAAAGCTTCATGTTGTCACATTTAATAAGCTGCTTCATCTGCATAATGTCATACTTAAATATCATGAAAATGTTTTTGTGTTGAAAAATAGAAAAAAGTTTAACACAGAGACTATATAATGCAAATTTAAGAAACATTTCCAAGTTAAAATGTCAAAGAACTAGATGCTAATAATACAAGTAATACATTTTCCAACATGAGATGTATCTAAATACAAAATGGGTGAAGACAACCCTTTGATATAGTAGAGGTAGGGTATACCTTTTGGGGGTATGTGGTTATACCTATCTATAATTTGATGTTAATTTTCTGTGATGTTTTAAATTCTCAAATCCAAGTGTGCCTTTGTCTGTCTACTCTTTTCTCACACAGTTAATTATCTATTTCTGTAACTGTACTCAACTTTGAATATTCATAATTTTAAAAATTATTTACTAGAAAAAATTGGTTATAATGTTTGCATGATGAAAACATTCTTTTAAGTAGAAACAGTAATTTCAAAACATTTAATTTCAGCTCTTTTTATTTTTTTAGCATCCTTGGATGGCATATGAACACCTCAGCAAGACAGCAAGCTCACTTTCTTCCTATCTTCACTCCTGCTGACAGAAGAGATAGTTGGATAGTGTAGGTCTTTCCTGCCTCAATTTCTATAAAACCGTACCCCCCTTTAATGCATCAAACTTGAAGGAAATTAGGAATCATTGGTGTTGAAGGATTAAAGGATTATTTTGAATTGAAGTTGTCCAAAGGCCAAGGAAAATGCAGAGGTGGATGATTATTTTCATTTTATGATGAAGTTGGCCTCTCTACTCTGAAAGCCTTGAAAATGGGGACCTCTGGATTCTGTAGAGGAATTGTTGCAAGGACAGCTTGAGGCAAACCATCTGTTCCTAGAATGATTCCCCAGGATTGCTGGATTATTTTGATATGATTTGGATGTTGAATGTCCTTCAAATTCCTATGTGAAAATCTTAGTCCCTAGAGAGGGACTGTTAATTGTTGGAAGCTGAGAGCTTAGAGACAGGGCTGCTGGGGAGGTGTGTAGGTCAATGATGACATGCACTTTGAAGGCAACTGTGGGACAATAGCCCCTTCCTCATTTTATTCCCTACATTGCAAGGTGAATGATTTTGCTTTTCTATGTAGTCTACCAAGTTGCAAAGCCGTGGAACAATTTGATCATCAATTGCAACTTCTAAATCCCTAAGGCAAAGTGAAAATTTCATTTCATAAGTTGACAGCGTCAGTTACATGTTGTATTCACACAAAGCAGAGACACATATTACTGAGTCTGAGTCATGCTAAATCAGACCAGACTGTGATTCTCTGTGACAGTCATTCCAGGTGCTCCCAAAATTAGTAAGACTTATGTCTCTCTTGACCCTTTAACTGCTGTATATGTGATATGATCTGAAAAAGTGATGAAATTGGATGAGTTCAAAGGATAAAGTTGCTTTAAAAACACAAAATAAATCATTTATTATTACTTTCAATTTTTGAGACATGCTTAGAAATTCCAGAATTTTTTTTTTTTTTGGAATTAAGAATGGAGAAGCTAGGAAGACAGCTTAAGCTAGATTCAAGACAAAAATTAAATTCCCAGAACCTGTATAGAAATCTGAGCATGGTGGATTTGTTTTTAATTCAGTGCTAGGAAGGCCAAGACAGACAGATTCCTGGGATTCACCAACTAGTCAGCTTCATGTAAACAGTGAGTTTCAAGTCAATGAAAGAACCTGTGACAAAATATTATCTAAGACGTCGATATCTAAACTTTACACACATGTACACATGTGTATATGTACAACTGTGTGTGAGTATACATGTGCACACACACACACACACACACACACACACACACACACACACACAAGGGAAATAGTCTAAGGTCCAGACTTGCTCCTAAATAAGAGAGGTAGCACAAAGCTTCCTTAGATTAAAAAAGTAGAAGAAAGAGTTGATTAGAAGGCAGTAGGGCAGGCTTATTTGCCAGATTCACACATGTGAGAGAAGGGACTAAGGATAACTAGGCTGGAAACACTTGGTCTAGCTGATGTCTTGGGCTCAGAAATTTTAATGCAATTCTATGTAAAACTATAACAAGATGAATTAAATTGTGTGAAAATATGAGAAAAATCAGCAATTCTGCAATTACGATTGCAAATTTATAATTCATTTATCATAATAACTTATCTCTGTCAATGATTCACATGAATACTGCATAAGTAGCGTAATCTTGCTGTGTGCAAATTTTACAAAATCTTGTATCCCTACACTGCTCACTTCATCACAAATATTTACTCTGGTTCTCCAGTTTTTTCATTGTTGAATCTGTCCAAATCATTCACATGAATAGTAAAGATATCCAGGCATCATTTTCTAGACTTTATTTTAAATTCTTTGTTCTACAATCAGTAACTGTATAATTCCTGTAATAATTGCAGTTCTATTCTCTTTATTGATACATCTAACACCTCAGTTCAGATATCAGATAAACACAGACACTAGACTGTTACAATTCACCTTCACTTCATACACTCAGATTAAACTTTCTTGAAGAAATAAGAATTCTCTCTCTCTCTCTCTCTCTGTGTGTGTGTGTGTGTGTGTATGTGTGTGTTTGTAGCTTATCATAATGGTTCAGGAAATTGCATTAATAAAGGTGTTGTTATAATTTCATATTGTGAAGGTTTTCCATTACAGACAGTTTTGAATGTAGCATAGTCTATGGAGACATGTGATAATGAATAGGTATCCAGACCAGAGAATATACAACTGCTCAAGTACTGGCATAACAGTGTTCATGCCAGAGCAAGTCTGAGCATTTTCATATTTGTAACTCAGGGGACAAGAAGTGGAAGGCATTTACTACTGAGCCTAAAAGTGGGTAAATTGCAATATTTTTTAAATATCTCAAACTGTGGAACAGTGAATGGTGTTCTGTAGGGGTTAATAGTCTTGTGGGGTTAATAGTTTGAAAAACCAGTTCTCTGGCTCTCTATGGCCAGACAACTTAGTCTCTCAAACTTTCAGTCAAGGAGAAGGAGGGTTACCAAAATAAAAGACAATTGAAGCTTCCCGGGAGTTTCACACGAGCAGGTTTTCCGTGGACGAAGAACTGGGAAATGAAATGATGGGGTCGAGAGAAAGAGAACACACAGAGACATTAGGGCATGGCTGTACAAAATCTCTCTTTATTTGGGGATAAGCACGGCAATATATGCGCTGTGGGTGTGATCCTCCCTCCCAGGGTTGCAGAGTCTTCTCAGTGCTTCTCAGCAGGGCCTCGGCTCCACTGTTCCTCAAGGAAGTTGATCCATAGGGTGTGTTGCTCTGCAGGAGGCTGAGGTGTGACAAAAGGCTTGTTCCTGGAGCCCTGCCAGCTACACCAGGAAGTGGGGGGGGGGGCAGTGTTACTCAATGGCATCTGGAGCTGAATGATAGCTGCCATGTGATAAAGCACTTCAATATGACTCTCTACAGACAACCACTTTAAAAAGTGTTCAATCCATTATATTGCCCAAGACTAGTGAGCAAATAGCTTATAGCTTGCATGGGTTTGTGTCTAACATCATTTAAGATTTACTAATCTATTCTGAGGAAATATTTCAGAGAGTAACTTTTAGCTTAATGCACTTAAAACTAGATTATACTATTAGAATTAGTTTTGCTCATACAAAGGTGCCCTATTTATATTCTGTGTTAGATCAAGGCATTTGTGAAAGTCAAAAAATTAATTAAATACAAATCTACAGCTTTCAAGGAAAGATTACCTGAAAAAATCTCAGAGATAAACAGTCATTGTTGATTCATGTATCTATTCACTTGTAAAACATTATAAACCACTAAGAAGATCATTGGATTGGTATGCTTTCTGTCCCCAACATTTGCTAATCCTTTAATACAGGACAGTTAAACAACCACCCAGAGTATCCTTCCTCATTGGTTGACTGATGGGTGGATGCATCAGTGGTATAATCCAGGTGCGAGATTGCTGCATGAAACAAATAAGCTAAATTTTATGTTTGTTTGTTAGTTTTGTAGTTTCTTTTTAAAAATAATATAGAAACATTCAAAGAACCATAGGCAGGACTAATTAGAAAGCCCACAGGCAGCTTTCCTGACTTATAAAAGTTCACAGTCTGTGAGTGGCCAACATGGAGATGCATAGCAGTACCAGATACAAAGACAGAAGCTAGAAGGATGAATCTGACCTATGCAAGCATATGAGATTATTTACCTATGTTTAAAATATGAACGAATTTAGTCAATGGAATGTGTTCATGTTAGAAGGGTGGCATACAGTAAAGTTCTGTGCCCTGGAAGGTCATGGTCTATCCAAACTGGGAATTCCTGAATAGTGTTCAGAGGACATTAGTGCTAATTAGACTAATATAGGACACAGAGAAAATTCATCCTAGCAGACAGTGCAAAAAGGGCATATAGTCCTGGACACAGATAGTACAGAGGACAGATAGTCCTGGACATAGGCTACATAGGAAAGAAAAAGTCCTGAACCAAATACATAGGGAGCAGACAATCCTGATCAGAATGTACACAGAGTTAAGTTAGGTGAAAGAAAATCATGGACATCTGTGAAATAGCCAGCCAGAGTGGACACATCCATACTCAATAGTATTTCAGGAGAAAATATGATAAAAATATTTTCAAATACAACTTCTCTTTCCATGCTTTGACTGCTTATTCATTCAATATGGTGTATATTTTTCTTAATTTTCATTTCAAACTATTCATTTGTGGCATATAAGAGTTATCAAAATTGAAACTAATTTTGTGCAACCATGAAACAAATAAGATTTTAATATATCTTCAAATAGTATGTTTGTATAAATCTGGTTACTTCCCACATTAACATTTTTATTATATTCTAGTGATGCATTATTGAACATATGCCACTATATTTTAAAATATTGCCTTTATCACTTGTGATACATCAAAATTGAAGGTTCTGCTCTGCTCTAAGCCTGCTTTGAAAGAAAAGTATGGCAGACTCTGCTCTTCCAGGCTTGCACAGGGAGATGAAATTTAGCATTTGTTTTTTATTTTAACGTCACCAAAATGACCAAATATCTTTCACCTTATTGCTTAGCTTAGTAAATGACAGTGCTTCCAAAGCCAGGCACTTAACTTCATCCACCAACTATGCAAATTTTGCTGAAATCCAACCGGAGAAATGACATTTTTCCAATGCTACTCCATTTCAATTGAAACAAAATTATTTACTTTCCAATAAGTATAAGAAGATAAGATCTGATCAGTTACTTTCTAGTTGGAAGTTTTTTTATATAAATGTTGTTTTTAATTATTTAGTGAGGAAATTCTAGGATTTTTGTAGTTTCTATTGCTTTGGCAATAGAATCACATTTAGTAAAAGTATCACTAAATAATTTCTAAATGATCTTCATTCCTCACATTTGGTATAATTTAAAGATTTAAATTAAAAGTGAATCTGTTGCTGTAGGACAATTAATGCTGCTCAAATTGGCCCAGTGGCATCAGTGTATGTGCATTCCTAGTTACCCACCCCAATGTTCTGGATTCATGAATGAAAGACACACACATACACACACACACACACACACACACACACACACACACACACAACCTTCTATTTTAATATGCCTTAAATAGCTCAATGGTTGGACCACTCCAAACCTCCACATAGCTAGTAACTCTTCTCTCCAATATTCCTGAATTATTACTTACTAAAACATATATTCAATCCTAGTTGCCAAACTTAGGCCTGCAGCCCTCCTGGACTTTTGGCAGTCTCTCTGTCTTTCACTTCTCAGACCTGGTCTTTCTCCTTGCCTGGTTTGGTGGTTCTATATCCTTTTTCTCTCTGTCCCCTTGACATCAAATCCTAAAGCCCAGCCTGTCTCTCTACCCAGCCATTGGCTGCTGGCAACTTTATTTAGAAATTGAAACCACAAACATTTTCTGATAAAATTGAAGATTTGCATGAAAAATTCTTCTGTTAGACTATGTTTTTGTTGAGGAATTGAATCCACTGATGTTACAAGATATTGAGGAATGGTGATTATTGCTTCCTGTTATTTTTGATGTTCTTTTTATGTTTTTGTGGTTATTTTCTTTTGGGTTTGTTGGAAAAAGATTACTTTCTTGCTTTTTCTAGGGTGCAGTTTCCCTCCTTGTGTTGACATTTTCCATCTATTATCCTTTGTAGGACTGGATTTGTGGAAAGATATTGTGTAAATTTGGTTTTCTCATGGAATATCTTGGTTTCTCCATCTATGGTAATTGAGAGTTTTGCTGGGTATAGTAGTTTGGACTGGCATTTGTGTTCTCTTAGGGTCTGTATGAGATCTGCCCAGGATCTTCTAGCTTTCATTGTCTCAGGTGAGAAATCTGGTATAATTCTGATAGGCCTGCCTTTATAGGTTACTTGACCTTTTTCCCTTACCGCTTTTAATATTCTTTCTTTGTTTAGTGCATTTGGTGTTTTGATTATTATATGCTGGGAGGACTTTATGGTCTGGTCCAGTCTGTTTGGAGTTCTGTAGACTTCTTGTATGTTCATGGACATCTCTTTCTTTAGGATAGGGAAGTTTTTTTCTATAATTTTATTGAAGATATTTACTGGCCCTTTAAGTTGGAAATCTACACTCTCTTCTATACCTATAATCCTTAGGTTTGGTCTTCTCATTGTGTCATGAATTTCCATGGATGTTTTGGCTCAGGAGCTTTTTGCCTTTTGCATTTTCTTTGACTGTTGTGTCAATGTTTTCTAAGGTATCTTCTGTATCTGAGATTCTTTCTTCTATCTCTTGTATTCTGTTTTTGATGCTTGCATCTATGATTCCTGAATTTTTTCTATCTCCACAGATGTTTCACTTTGTGATTTCTGTGTTTCTACTTCCATTTTTAGATCCTGGATGGTTTTGTTCAGTTCCTTCACTTGTTTGTTTGTGTTCTCCTATAATTCTTTAAGGGATTTTTGTGTTTCCTCTTTAAGGTCCTCTACCTGTTTACCCATGCTCCCCTGTATTTCTTTCAGGGATTTTCGTGTTTCCTCTTTAAGGGCTTTTACTATTTGACCCATGTTCTCCTGTATTTCTTTAAAGGAGTTATTATGTCGTTCTTGATGTCCTCTAACAGCATTGTGAGATGAGACTTTAAATCCAACTCTTGCTTTTCCAGAGTGTTGGGGTATACAGAACTTGCTGTGGTGGGAGAACTGGGCTCTGATGTTGCCAAGTAGCCTTTGTGATTCCTCTTCCAATTTAGTAATGTTTTTTATGTCTACCATTTTAACTGTATTATTTTCCATGATAATCTTTAATTTTAACATTTTTTCTATATATTTCTTCAATTTTATCAGAAATATTTTCCATGTAAATCTTCAATTTTGTGAGAAATTGTTTATAATTACACTTTCTATCAATTTAAGAATATTTTTATGCTTACCATTATATCAGTATAATTTTCCATGATAATCTTAAATTTTAAACGTTTTTCTATTTTATCAGAAATATTTTCCATGTAAATCTTCAATTTTATTGGACAATGTCTATAATTTTACTTTCAATCAACACAGGAACATTTTTATACCTACCATTTTATCTGTGTAATTTTCCATGAAATACTCAGTTTTAACATGTTTTTCTATATATTTCTTGAATTTCATCAGAAATATTTTCCTTGTAGATCTTCAATTTTATCAGAAAATGTTTATAATTCCACTTTCAAAAAACTTAGGAATATTTTAATGCCTACCATTTTATCTGTATAATTTTTCCAAGAAATACTCAATCTTAACGTGTTTTTCTATATATTTCTTCAATTTTATCAGAGATATTTTCCATGTAAATCTTCAATTTTACCAGAAAATATTTATAATTCTACTTTCAATCAACTCTGAAATATTTTTATGCCTACCAATTTATCTATATAATTTTCCATGATATTATTCAATTATAATGTTTTCCATATATTTTTTTAGTTTTATCAGAAATATTTTCCATGTAAATTTTCAATTTTATCAGAAAATGTTTATAATTCTACTTTCAATCAACTTAGGAATATTTTTATTCCTACCAATTTATCTGTATAATTTTCCATGAGATAGTCAATTTTAATGTGTTTTCCTATGTATTTCTTGAATTTTGTCAGAAATATTTTCCTTGTAGATCTTCAATTTTATCAGAAAATGTTTATAATTCCACTTTCAATGAACTTAAAAATATTTTTATGCCTACCATTTTATCTGTAATTTTCCATGATAATCTATAATTTTAATGTTATTTTATAATTTTCTGCAACTTATTAGAAATATTTCCCATGTAAATCTTCAGTTCTATCATAAAATGTTTCTACTTCCTTCTTATCTACTAAATTAATTTAGTATTTTTTTGTGTCTACTATTTTACTCATTAAATTTCCATGAAAATTATCAATCTTAATGTGTTTTTCTATATGCTTCTTCAATTTTGTCAGAAACATTTTGCCTGTAAATCTTCAATTTTATCATAAAATGTTTTTACTTCCTTTTTCATTAAAAAAAGAAAAGAAATTTAAACCAACTGGAAACAGGGACCCTCTGCATCTTACATGCATATTCTAGTGCAATTTTGGGAGCCCAATGGACATAATACAAGTGATAGACCAAATCCACAAAAGGAGTCTTTATTTCCTTTCTTTTTAGACTTTGACAAGTTATACTGTATCCAGATTGGACTTGAATTCTCCTGAGTGTTAAACCTTGTTACTAAGGTTGTAATTTACTCTATGGACAACTTTCATGAGGTCGCCCTTTTCTTAGTAGGGTTTCCTCTTCTCTGCTTAATCTGGGTAGCCAGACCATTATTCTACCTGAGGAATGTCAGGTAATTCTTAGCAAAATTACAAGTTCACCTTCCTGGAATGCAAATGAGTTATCTCCAAAACCTTAAACCTTAGCCAATGAAACTTGTCCCTAAGTTGAATCCCCCCTACTCCCCAAGGTTCATATATATAGCTCTTGACTCACCATGAATAAATTAAATGAGCATAAGCTGTTACATTGACTATCCTCTAATAGAGCTGTTTTCTAAAAGAGCTATAAAACTGAAGAGCTGTACTCTGGAATCTTTGGAGGAGACCTCCTTCTCCCACCATTCAGTACCCGATAGAGATCTTACTGTCCCACTCCTTCTGGACTTCACTTCAACCTTTCCTGTCCAGTGTGCAGAAGAACCCTGACACCCCAATGGAAGAAGCAAACAATGGAACCTGAGAAGGACTTTGAACTATATTTTTGCATGTACCTCCTGAGTGCTGGGATTACAGGAATATGCTACATGATAGGATTAGATCTAAGGAACTTTATGACTCTACAAAGTAATGTATCAGCTTAGCAACTTTTTCATCCCCCTAAATCTGATATTTTTAAATAAAAAAGCTTAAACTGCAGCATAGTTGTATAAACCTACAATGCTCTTTATTTAGTGGATGAAGGAGTAGACAGTTCAAGCCATCCTGGTCTATGACGTATACCTCATCAAGGCAAACCTGAGATATGTGTTATGATTCTGTCTTAAAATGAAAAAAGAGGGGATGGGTATTTGTTTAAGATAAAGACAATACTCAGTACTAAGAAAAACAAAAGAAAAGAAAGAAAAATTTTCCCACTCAGCAAAAGGGATTAACTTGACTAATGGCAGAAGGAGTAAAATTATTTGAAATTATTAACTCATGATTAAGTTTAATAATTCTTCTAGGTACTTTGCCATAAAGAAATGTTAAGCATGTATGCTGTTAAAATCATGTATTGAGTTTTCTCCATCACGTTGTGATGCCCCACAAAATTAGCAATATATTTAAAAGTTTTAATTTGGTGATATCAAGATTCTGTCCTTCAGAATCTATACACATGAATAATTTCCATAATGTGACAGAGTCTAGCTGAATATTCCTTAAGAATGTATCTTCTTCTGATAGCATGTATAGAAAGATTAACAACTGAAGCTTCAAGAGGAGCTTGTGAATAAGATTTATATATTTGAGTTGCAGAAAATAAGTATGTTCAAAAATGATCTACTTTATTTCTGATACGTAGAATATCAGTATTTTCTCCCTTCAGGGCCAATAATTGGAAAACTAAATAATACATGTTAAAAACATAGAAATAGGGCAAACACAATGGCTCAGAGCATAAAAGTGCTTACAATAAAAGCCAGATGACTTAATATTCAACCCAAGGAGCCTATTTGATTTTAATTTGGTGATATCAATATTCTGTCAAAATTTGGTGTCACCAAAAGTTGGGGAGGTGCTGCTCCAAATAACCAAGTGGATAAACAGCCAGTGATCAGGAAGATACAGAGTGTTTTTAAGATCCAGAAGAACAGTAAGTTTTCTGTGACATTGTGTCTCCTAGATGTGTCAGAGAAGCTACACTTATGAAGTCTTATCAACATGGCTATTAAACGAGACCTAAACAAAGGAAATATCAATAGTCTTTTTAATATAAATGAGGGAAGATCAGGAGCCCCAACCATTGACAAAGAACTACAGGCAACTACAGAATTCTGATAGCAGAAGAAATAGTCTTTCACAAGGAAAAGCCCCCAAATTGGTTATTATGCATCATGAAAGCAGTCAAACATGAAATCATATACATGCAAATAACAATATACAGTGAGCAGTGTATAGCATTATAGTATATACTGTATAGTCATATATAGCATTATTGTATTTATGAAACAAAGATGAAGAGTATATGAAATTGAGAGAGAGAGAAAGAGAGAGAGAGAGAGAGAGCGCATAGGGACAGGCAGAATATAGAGAGGACTTTCAGGGAGGTAAGGGATGAAATTTTAAAAAATAAACGTTAAAAACAAACCATAAACCATTTTTAGAGGAAAACAGGAGGCAAGAGATGTATTCTCTCCAGGCAGATGAAAAACATATCTATATTCTCAGGGCAGGATGCTTCCTGATCCCTAGTCACAGGAAACTGCAATTCATGAAACACAACAGGGTTAATCATGGGCTTTTATTGCTTCCTATTTAAATGGTTGGCAATTTTATCCTGGTTCGTCTTCTGGTTACAAAGATGTCACCAGGACATCGGAGCGGGCTGTGTGTGTGTGTGTGTGTGTGTGTGTGTGTGTGTGTGTGTGTGTGTGTGTATGTGTGTGTTATTGTATCTCAGTGTCTCAGTGTGAAGAGCTCCTCAATCAGGAAGTATTAGAGGGATATGGTCAGTTAATAAATACAGTATTTCTGACTAAATCTGAGACTTTAGAAACAATCACAAGGAGATTATGATCCCATTATGTAATTCTGAGTCACAGATACACCAAAATCCTATTATCTGGCATCATCTAGTGCATCACTGGACAAAGGAATATATGGAGATTTCAGGTCTTTGGGGACTAGCAAGGGAAAGGTATTACTTTGCAATTTTCTGGGCCTTTTATTTTTTCAGGGCAGATGATAAAATCTCAAAAACTCTGCGATTCATAACCAGAGAGTTTTGTGTTGTGCTTTGTTGAAAGGATTCAGCTTCATCCCCAAAGATGGCTCCTTGTCATCTGTGTCCACATAGTAGCAGAAGGTAAGATTAGAGCCACTCTACAAGGTGAAAGTGAAGTTTTAAGTCATCCATATGAATCTTGATAGAAGGTTCTACATTTGACTCGGTGTTCAAATAATGTAGCAACAAGATAGGTTTTTTGAGCTCTTAGAAATTCTATGTGCACTACAGAGGTTTCTGTTGCTATGGTAACATATTAGATAATCAGAGTAAAAGGAGGAAAATATACTTTGGTTAATAGTGTTAGAGATTTCAGTGCAGTATCATTTAGCCCTCTAATGATGCACGACATTACAACAAAGAGCAGATGCTGGAGCCAAAGTACTCATGGCAGCTAGGAAATAAAGAGTCAGGACCTAGAATCGTAATCTCCCTTCCAGGAGCATTCCCATAGTGAACTAAGCCATAGCAGTCTTCAGCAAGGGAACAGACCTTTGACACAGGAACCTGCAGGGGACCCTTACAATCACACCAGGTTACAGGTTCTCAGGCTTCAACTTAAGCCAAGGAAATGGGAAGACATGTTCAGCAAAATAAGAGGAAACAAAAGTAGTGACATCATGGTAAGAAAAGATTGCCTAAGGGCAGTAAGTGCTTCTGGGGGCAGGGGGGAGGGAATTGTGATGAGGAGTAAGATGCCTTCATCTTGTGCAGCACAGAATTCATCAGCAACCTTCTTAGCACAGATTGAAGTGGAAAAAGAGAATATATTAAACTTAGAACAAACAGATGCAATTTGTTGTGAAAGGAAGATAACGTGTCTAAAATTACAGTGTGCATCTTCAAGGCAAAGAGGTGAGCACAGGATTAATAGAAAGTGTGTAGCTAACTGAAAGAGTAATTAAGATTATGTAACTTCTAACAAGCAAGATGCTGTATGTCTTACAAAATATACCAGAAACAACTATCACTGTTCCTATTTTATAGATGACCTTCTAAGTTTTGAAAGGCTTAGCTTCATGACTGAGGTCATGAGGCTGTTATTACTACTGTAGTCATAATTTAAATCTTTGCAGTTTTGACATTCAAGCCCAAGGGTATCTATCACAGAACATGATCACATAAACATTTGTTTGCTGAAATCATGTCTTTAGGCTTTCCTGACATCTCATATCAATCACTAAAATGTCTGCTGAATTTGGAATTCATAAAGTTTAAGAAACTAAAAATTAAATAGGCCTAGATAAAATAAATGTGTAAAGACATTGAAATAATCAGAGAAGAAATAAGAGTCTAGAAGTGGGTCTTCATGATCTGTTTTAATCACTAAGGAAGAAGGACTCTGGTGGAACATATACTGGAAAGTGGGCAGTTGCATGGTGAGTGTGTTTCAGAATAAGGTCATTTAGAAAGGATATATCCAGGAAATCCTACAGCATCTGGAAAGGATAAATGAATTAATGGGTATAAAGAATGAAATGAGTGATTGGGGTAATTGTTAATACCAGAAAATTTGCCAACATATGAGTAGAAATGATGCTTTATAATCTTCTAGTAATAATTATTAAGAAAGCACTATTAGCAAATCATCAGTATCTTACTGCTAGACATGGTAACTTCTAGAATCCAATGCAGGCAACTATTAAGGAATATAAATTCTCAGAAAAAAATCACAAATCATTCTAAAAATTGTCTCAGGCTTCTGGCTGTGTTTGAGGTCAGGTTTCATTTGCAGGAGTAAAAGCAATGGCTTCACAAAGGCTAAGGATTCCTGGTACTGGAGTTAGCTAACTGAAGGAAACCGGGGAAATTGGATTATGAGTTTTTAAGATTTCAAAAGTTAAATTATTTTCTAAATTTTTTATATTTCTATCTTCTTATGTGACTATTTCTATTCTAAGATTATTGCATAGTCATCACATGAGTACTCTTTTGGGCTGTTCAGTATACTGGGGTTTTATTTGAAATTGCTAGGGAAGGGTTTGTAGATGAAAGAGCATACCACGAAATCCTAGGGGTCTGAGTTTGATCCCAGAACCCACATAAAGGTAAAGGAAGAGAATCAACACCATAAAATTGTCCTCTGACTTAAAAATAACTGTACACACACACACACACACACACACACACATATACACACACACACTCATGCACCCAAGCATGCACACACATATTAACAAATAAAAATTCAAAGGGATATTTTGCCATATAAGTTGAATTTGGACCCAATAACTATTGTCTTCACTCCACAGCTTATTTCCTTTCCATATATTTCTCTACACTGTTTATTTCTGCCAAAGTCTTTGGTGGCTCATTTTCTCCATGCCCCCTGCAGTGTACCATTAGGAATGTATGTTCCTGAATGTGCCCACATGTTGGATCCCCTTATGATCTTTCTTCTTGAGAAACAATATGGTGTATGTTGCTGAAAAGAAGAAGGCTGGACAAAGATTACTTTACCTCTTCAAATCTTTTCCATAGTTTCTTTGTCTTAGTGAAGATACAATGTTTCTCTTTTCTTCCCTTACACCTAATCAGATAATACCCTAAGATGGTGGACAGCTTGTTCTCCTAATGTCATATTAATGTAAGAATTTTTAATGAGTTCTGCATTCTTCTGTTTGCCTAACACTTTTACTAACTAATAATTTTTTTAGTCAAGAATCAAATTGTGTGACCCATGTGGCATTAGCGCCAGCCATTCACACCTATCCATTGATGAGTTGTTTCCCGTTTGCTAGAGATGTTGTCATAGAAGTTTTCTTTTTATACATGTTTAGGATTTTTCATTTGTAACTTAGCTGACAAGGTCACAGCTGCTAGGCACTTAAGCCACAGAAGTGTTTTGCTTCCCATTTCCCTACACAATCACTAGAAAACAGTGGCGTAACGCTACTGTGCCATCTATAGTGGGAAGTGGCCACAGTAGAAATGATCAAATCTTTTAGGTAACTTCCTCCAAAATACCTGCTGATCTCATCAGTCCCCATTGTGCTTCCCACATGTATTCCTCAGCTTTCTGAAGTTTACTTGTCTCATTTCTCTATGTCTCACAATTCTGTCTGGTCTTCATTTTCTTTTTCTGACAGGTGGGTTTAAAGGTGGCCAGCCAATTATGGATGATATCTGCTCAGTAGATGAGGGAGAAATAAATTCAGGAAGTAGGAAATGACCAACAGGACATGATGAATGTTTTCAGTATCTGAAGCAGATGAAAGGGAACATAGGTCAGCGATTGCTTTGTACACACTTCCAGAGTGGTCCTTGACCATAATGGAAAGACTTGTTTGTTCAAACTCTGTCTTATACAAATATAGCAGATATGTATATTCCATTTATTCAAATATTACCTTTACATCATTTATGAGATAACTGACCACCTTCATACTCTGAACAAATAGTACTTGATGCATAGGAGACAATAAATAACATAAGATATTCCAACATCATTTCAACTTGAGTTTACTTTCATTTTAAAAAATCTCTCTATTTTAAAATTGTGATTCTAAATCCTTATTTTTTCTTGTCATTTCAGTTTCTTGTATATCTGTATTTTTATATATACTCAGGTACTTATTTTTATCTAATTTAAGTTTAATGAGGTGCTTAAATATTTTAAAACTTCTTGAATTTTTTGATAAACATTATGATTATTCTTTTAAATTCTGTGGTCTTGGATTTGCTTAGATAGTTCTTATAAATGAACATTTCTATAGGACTAGGGGGTTGATGGTAGATATGTTGTTATATAAGCATATAATAACAATAATAATAATAATAATAATAATAATAATAATAATAATAAAGAAAAAGATGATATTAATTTCAGAGGAGTGAAGGGCCTTTAATTAATTAATTAATCATGTTTTAATTAAAATATATTTAAAAACTGAATCAATAAATACATGAGTTCATATATTCTCTTGCTCCATCTCTCTTCTTCTCTTCTTTCACCCCTCCATTGTGGTATTGGCTACTGAGCTCACGGCCTTAAGTATAATAGAAGAGCACTCTACCAAACTACATCCCAAGTACTTACAATTTCTTAAACAATTGCATGACTGGAAACTGCACAGCTGTTCCCATTTATCTTCTAATGCAGTAGTTCATGTGAGCATCCTTTTCTGATATGTCATTTTTGGCCATAGCAATTCTACTCCTGAGGGAATCTGCTGCTCATGGAGTATGTGCTGAAGCAGAAAATAACTTAGCAGAAGTGCTCCACTGCACGGAACTAGGGTCAACAGATGGAACATACAGAAAGATCAATTTTAATTTGAAGTAAGTGATGGTATTCTAACTACAATGAATCCAGCTTTCCCCTTTTAAATATAGAAGAAGCTCTTTAGATGGCCGACAATCAAATAAGTTGATTTTAAGAACTAAGTATTGCACCATGAGGAAGAAAACTGTTTTCTCCATTCATTTCTAACTGAAAATTGTGCTAGAATCTTCAGATGTGCTTCTCTTGGAAGAAAGGTGTTGGCCAATAATGTCTAAGCATGATCTCTACTTAAGTCTCAACATACTAGCAGAAACAGTGCTGTCCATATCTCTATTTTCAATTCCCTGGACACTAATATTTTGAAACAAATCTTTCTATATTATTAATAGAGTGTGTTTAATAAATACTTCAGAAATTTTATGGAACTCAATGATTTTGTGGGATCATAGAAAGAGGAAGTTAGTGTAGAACATTGTCCAACCTCCTGATTGACTATAGGTTTGAATGAAGGCACAGTTTAAAAAAGGTCAACCTTTAGAAAGAACTCTGAATTCTTTCCAGCTTCTGGCTATTATAAATAAGGCTGCTATGAACATAGTGGAGCATGTGTCCTTATTGCATGCAGGTAAAGCCTCTGGGTATATGCCCAGGAGTGGTATAGCCGGATCCTCCGGGAGTGTCATGCCCAGTTTTCGGGGGAACTGCCAGAATAGTTTCCAGAATGGTTGTACCAGCTTGCAATTCCACCAGCAGTGGAGGAGTGTTCCTCTTTCTCCACATCCTCGCCAAAAACTGCTGTCTCCTGTGTTTTTGATCTTAGCCATCCTGACTGGTGTGAGATGGAATCTCAGGGTTGTTTTGATTTGCATTTCCCTAAGGACTAAGGATGATGAACATCTCTTTAGGTGCTTCTCAGCCATTAGATATTCTTCAGGTGAGAACTCTTTGTTTAGCTCTGTACCCCATTTTTAATAGGGTTACTTGCCTCTCTGGAGTTTAACTTCTTGAGTTCTTTGTATATATTGGATATTAGCCCTCTGTCGGATGTAAGATTGGTAAAGATCATTTCCCAGTTAGTTGGTTGCCGCTTTGTCTTTTTGACAGTGTCTTTTGCCTTGCAAAAACTTTGTAATTTAATGAGGTCCCATTTGTCTATTCTGAATGGATTCAGAAGATGTGGTATATCTACACAATGGAATACTACTCTGCAATTAAAAACAATGAATTCACGAAATTCCTAGGCAAATGGTCAGAACTTGAAAATATCATCCTTAGTGAGGTAACCCAATCACAAAAGAACACACATGGTATGCAGTCACTGATAAGGGGATATTAACCCAGAATCTCGGAATACCCTAGACACAATTTGCATATCAATAGACTTCTAAGAAGATGGAAGGAGAGACCCCTGGTCCTGGAAAGACTGGATGTAGGGGAACGCCAGGACAGAGAAACGAGAGGGGGTTGAATGGAGAAAAGAGGGAGGGAAGGGGGCTTATGGGACTTTCGGGGAGGGAGGAAACGGGAAAGGGGAAATGATTTGGAATGTAAATTAAAAAAATAATAAAATAAAAAAAAGAGAAAACTAATAAAGGTCATTTGCTCTTAAAAAAAAAAAAGAAACAGACTCATTGCAAATGCAATTGAAATGTAAAGCCAAATAAAATTACACTCAAATTTCCCAGGAAGTTGGAAGACAAGGGGCTGCTTTTATCTGAATTAGTTAAAGAGAAGAATCGGCTTAAGAACAGATTCCATTCCAAAATTGGAAGGCTTTTAAGTCAGTTCTATATCTAGCTCTTCAAATCCTATTTCTTTTTTTTTTTTATTATTTTTTTTATTTTTTATTTTATTTTTTTAATTTACATTCCAAATCACTTCCCCTTTCCCGTTTCCTCCCTCCCCGAAAGTCCCATAAGCCCCCTTCCCTCCTTTTCTCCATTCAACCCCCTCTTGTTACTCTGTCCTGGCGTTCCCCTACATCCAGTCTTTCCAGGACCAGGGGTCTCTCCTTCCATCTTTTTAGAAATCTATTGATATGCAGATTGTGTCTAGGGTATTCCGAGATTCTGGGTCAATATCCCCTTATCAGTGACTGCATACCATGTGTGTTCTTTTGTGATTGGGTTACCTCACTAAGGATGATATTTTCAAGATCTGACCATTTGCCTAGGAATTTCGTGAATTCATTGTTTTTAATTGCAGAGTAGTATTCCATTGTGTAGATATACCACATCTTCTGAATCCATTCCTCCGTTGAGGGACATGCAGAAGAATGCAAATTGACCCATCCTTATCTCCTTGCACTAAGCTCAATTCTAAGTGGATCAAAGATCTCCACATAAAACCAGACACACTGAAACTAATAGAAGGGAAACTAGGGAAGAACCTTGAACATATTGGCACAGGGGAGAATTTCCTGAACAGAACTCCAATAGCTTATGCTCTAAGATCAAGAATAGACAAATGGGACCTTATTAAATTACAAAGTTTTTGCAAGGCAAAAGACACTGTCAAAAAGACAAAGCGGCAACCAACTAACTGGGAAATGATCTTTACCAACCTTACATCCGACAGAGGGCTAATATCCAATATATACAAAGAACTCAAGAAGTTAAACTCCAGAGAGGCAAGTAACCCTATTAAAAAATGGGGTACAGAGCTACACAAAGAGTTCTCACCTGAAGAATATCTAATGGCTGAGAAGCACCTAAAGAGATGTTCATCATCCTTAGTCATTAGGGAAATGCAAATCAAAACAACCCTGAGATTCCATCTCACACCAGTCAGGATGGCTAAGATCAAAAACACAGGAGACAGCAGTTGTTGGCGAGGATGTGGAGAAAGAGGAACACTCCTCCACTGCTGGTGGAATTGCAAGCTGGTACAACCACTCTGGAAAGCAGTCTGGTGGTTCCTCAGAAAACTGGGCATGACACTCCAGGAGGATCCAGCTATACCACTCCTGGGCATATACCCAGAGACTTTACCTGCATGCAATAAGGACACATGCTCCACTATGTTCATAGCAGCCTTATTTATAATAGCCAGAAGCTGGAAAGAACCCAGATGTCCCTCAACGGAAGAATGGATTCAAATCCTATTTCTAATATGTGTGATGTCTTGAACAACACAGGGTTACCTCCAAGTTCTGGGAAGCAACTAAGGACAAGGAGAACACCTAATAGTGTTTTGGAAGCTGTTTAGACACCACTGACAAACAACTCAAAGGCAGGTTTCCCCATGCCTGGTGTGAATTTTCATAGGCTGAACCATGTTACACTCCCACCAGCAGGGAACAGGTGTTCACCTTTCCTTGCACCCTGCCAACCATTTGTTATCCTTTATGCCTTTTCATCTTTATCATTCTTACTGGAATAATATAAAATCTCAAAATAATTATAATTTGCATTTCCATTATAACTAAGGATATTAAATCTTCTTTGAATGTTTCTCAGCCATTTGTATTTCATCTTTGAGAACTCTGTTTACTTTGATGTTCATTTTTGATGGGTTGTTTGTTTTCTTGGTGTTTAGGTTTTTTTGAGTTTTTTATATATTCTAGATATGAATGCTCTCTCAGATGCACAGCTAATAAAGACCTTTTATCATTCTGTTGGTTCCCTCTTCACTTGAAAAAAAAAAGAAAGAAGCACATGCCTATCAACAAACGTGCACACAAACACTTGTGACTATACACACAAAAATTGTCAGCCATTATAATCTTCAAAAGACCAGTATGAGAAAAAAAGCCTAAGCAAAACAACTTAAGATAATCTATAAACAAAAGAAAAAACTATCAAATTTATCTCTACAAGATTCTGATAATTACTTTTCCCCACAGTCTGAGAAACCGATATATACAAGTATATTAATATTCCACAATCTGAATAGATCTTTCCTCTATTTTCTTCCCATGCCTAAAATTTTTCTCATTTATTTTGCAATAATTCATTTTAGGTCTTTTGCTTCAGGTGTGACAGTTTTCTACTCTGTCATTGTTTCATTTTTGCCTTTAATTTTTAAATACATATTTTCATTTTATATGCAAGAACTTTTTGTCTGATTGTCTGTATATATACCACACATATACATAGTGCCTTTATATAGTTCTTAGTTTGTAAAGCAGTACTAAGGTGTCATCGTAGGAAAATGTTTTTTTTGAGCCACCAGACTGGCAGTGTTGTACTTTGCTGGTTACTGTTGGACCCAGGATCTGTTGGGCTTTCTGTTTGGAGAAATAAATTAATTAGTTGAAAAAAAAGAAAAAAGAAAAAACTCTGAATAGAAGACTCTGGAAGAACTTGAAGAGATAACACAATACACAATGGGGTTAGTTCTTTTCTACAGGACTTTTTGGCTAAAGGTTGTAACTGTCCACCTACAATAAGTCATTTCAAAAGGTAGAAGAGATGCAAAATTCACCTAATCTCTGCTTGTAAATGAGCATCTTTAAGCATCTGAAAGCCAAATTTACTTGTTAAGCTTCCTTGATAACTACATGGAATTTATCCAGCAAACAGATACATCATGCCATACATTTGAATGAAACAATCTTTTCTTGTATGCTTTCTTTAAAATTTTCAAGAGTGATATTAGAATATCTGACAAACATTTTAATTTGACCTCTACTTTTGGAAATTATTTTTTTTTATAATTTCCATATCTTGAATAGTCAGGAGAAAAAAAGTATTCTTTTTATATAAAATGAATTAAGGAAAGCAAATTGAAATGCTAGTGACCATGTACCATAAAACTTGACAGAGGATTGATGCAGAATAGTTACTGCCTGCTTCTAGTTTTTTATTGTCGTGGTCCATACCTGTCCTTTGAATTTATCAGTGAAATAAGTTTTCTATGAATTTATTGATCATCTCCCATATGAACAGATTTTTTACAGTCTTAAGAGTTTTATCTTAATTCCCATTGCAAGATAATAAGAAAGGTACTTATTCTTACGTTTCATGTGAAATAGTCATATTTCTAGTCTCATTTATCCTTTGTTATAACAGTATAGCTAATGTTGATAACATTTTTTATTATTATTATTATTATTATTATTATTATTATTATTATTATTATTATTATTATTTACTTATAGTCCAGCCATTGTCCCCCTTCCTGGTCCTCCCTCCCACAGTTCCTCTTTACCTTCCTCCTTTCCCCTGTCTCTAAGGGAATGCTTGCTCTCCTCCAGTTCCTCGCTGTCCCTGGGGCCTGAAGTCTCTCAAGAATTGGTTTGTTTTCTCCCACTGAGGCCAGACCAGGCAGTCGTCTGCTATATACATATATTGGGTTGTTGATAACTTTATAAAGAGAATTTATGTATATAATTTAGCTTTGGCAATGGAAAGCATAAGATCAATGATACCATTAGTTTGTCCTGTAGAAAGAGTTTTTTGGTAGATACTTGTGAGACCACATATACAAGAGACAACATGGTGAGACAGCCAGCCAGGAAAGATTCATAACTATTTAATAGTTCTCCTGTAACTAACTGGTTTTCTTCGAGAATTGTTAAAAAAAAAATTTCCCAGATTGCAATGCCTTTCTAGCCTCCCACAGGCCATAGAACACAAGTATCTCATGACCTTCATACCATGGAATGGAATCTATGCCTGGGACATATGAAATTTGAGATGAAACACTTAGACTTCATCTAAATCTTCATCAGACTTTCACAATTTTAGGGATGGAATAAATACAGGTAATTGTCACATGTCGTGTGGAACCTGGTGAATGTCATTCAAATGTTCTTTCTTATGACACTTTGGTGGCAATTATTACCTCTCATTTGTTAATCATGGACAGTCATCTTTATTCTTGATTAACTCATGAAGTGGTATGGCCTGGCAGGTTTGAATCTAACTGAAGCTTGTGGTAAGTTGTACTTCAGTATCCATATTTTTCTCTTGTGAAGAAAGAAATGTTTTGGGGTTCTGAAGTGTTTTCTGTTACATACACAAAAAGAATCACAAAGAAGTAAAATTCAAAGTGTGGCATTCTTTCTCTATTCTTTGTCCCTTATTGTCTATGTGTCTTTCCCTCTTGGTATTTGTTGGGTCCTTTTTGACATTTTCATTTTCCTTGCATTAACTTTCCTAAATGCACACTAATCATTGCATCTTGCCCCAGCAGATGTCTGTGGAGGATGCTGCAAATCTAAGCAGAATCTTGCTCCTTCACACTGTCTTTAGGAACTCAGTGTCCCATTCCCAGCTCATCTGCATGTTAAGTATGTCTTGAACTTTTCCTCCTCTTTCAAAAATATTGTTTTTTCTAGTGCTCATAAGCACTTCTAGCCACTTGCAGCATGTTTTGATTTGCCAGATGTTTCTTCCTGGCACTAGTATAAAGATCCAGACATCTGCTTGCCAAGTTAAGGGAATGTAAAGGATGCTTTCCTTCTGCAGCACACATACTTTAACCTCTTTTTCTAACCCTTCCCTCCAATCTGGCCACTATGAGTGTGTCTTTTTATATCCACCTTCACATGGAAAACAACAAAAACTCATTTTACCTAAGAAGAAATATAAATTAGAAATAAGCCACCCTCTGTAGCCATGCTGAGAGACAAGGAGGGAAAGAAGAAAGGGATATGATAATTGTTAAGAAATGAGGCAAGGGCTGGATGTTGTGTTGATTTCCAGGTTGGCATGATTCCTTCAACCTCTGCCTTTCTTCTTTATGGTGGAAAAATATTGTATGAGAAGATTTGTGGTATTTTTAAGGTCCTTTAATGAAATAACCATGTGCCTTAAAGTCTTAGATTTAAAACAACTTATTTGGTTATAGGAGCTTGGAAAGTCAACTCAAGACACCATAAGACCAAGTTCTTAGCACAATGGAGACGTATTTGTCCCAGAGGGATAAGGACATTGATACAGGACAAAGAAAGAAGATAGAAGAAGGGGATGAAGGGGAAGGGAACAATGGAGAAGGGAGAAAAGGGGCAAGGGAAAGGAGTAAGGGGTATTTGTCCTGGAGTAGGACAAAGGATTCTCTTTGGATAAAGAAGAGAAAGATGGGGTCCATAGGAAATGGCAGTTTTAATGTTAAAGGAAGGAATAGTGTTATGATGAGGTGTATGATTTTAATTGAGCATGTTAATTATATGTGCCAAAGGGGGCTTTCAAGAGCTAGACCTTAGTAGTCAACCTCAGGAGGAAGAAATGGCAAAATAAGGGAATAGACCTTTGTGTCTAGCATAAGAATGTAATCTACTGGTGTTCACAAGACAGAGGGAATAGGGGAGAAATAAAAGGTCTGCTAGAATCTCATGCTTGAGTGGGAGAGTGCCCCTTCACTTGGATCAACTTTTTCCAGGTTGGTTACATCATCTATGAATCAGAGAAAGTATCAATTATAATAAAATATTCTTTTGTTCTTTGAGTTCAGAGGAACATTAACTTTCTCAAATTTTCCTGGCGATGTCAGAGATTCTGTGAGGTCTGTGAACTTGGAAAGGCATGTTTTAAGAAAGAATGTTTGAGGTTTTAATGCTATCTAGTGTCTAGTTTCACCCTATGCTGATAACTGTTCTATTTTAGCATTCCTGGAGAATGGGATCTCTGAGAGGAGTGTCAGGTCCCATTTAATTGCTGCTCAGAGATGCTTCAGTCTCCAAGATATTCAAACATTCATTAGGGATCAACAGTTGCACCATGGCATACACCTTATGTATGACCATAAATCTATTCCCTTCGTGGTGCTGCCCTCGTTCGGGTACAGTCATTCATAGAACTTGGTCTTGTGCTTTGATACCCTAGATCCATTTTCCCTTGTTTGTGATGCCACATAAGATTCCATTGTATCAGTGCTAAGGATATGAGATGTAGAAATCAGTTTCTTGCATGAATGGCTGAGTTCCCCAGACACCCTAAGGCATGTAAACACACATGCAAAGAAGAAAAAGATGTTGTTAGAGCTCAGCCATGAGAGGCACTGTGTACAAAATATGAATGCATCATTTAAGAAAAGACAGTAAAGAGCCAAAAAGATGGTCTAGTCCTGTATAATATCTGGATTTAGAACTCATCTATATTGGGACAAGATTCATTGGATAAATCTATCATCCCTAGTGTGCAAGTTTTCAAACTAATGTGAGTTTCCATCTAGTCCACGCTATACATCAAAGCCAGTCTGATATTTTAGAAAGAAAATCAGTGCTGAGGATGTCTCTCAGTTTGTAGAGAACATTCTTCTACTTATGAAATCCTGTATTAAATCTCCAGCCCCACACCAAGTGACTGTGATGGCAGGTGACTATCATCTCAACACTAGAGAGGCAGAGGCAGGAGGATTAGTCAGTTTTATCCCTGGCTACATAAAAAGTAAGAGACTGTCTTGAAATTTAAGAGACTGTCTTAGAAAAAGGGAGGGGAAAGAGATTATACTCATGATGTTTTCCAGGTCTTATGTGACCATACCTTCCCATATACATTGTTAAGTACTACCTTCTACAAATTCAGCATTCTGACTTGTGTTCCTCCTGTTTAGTGTTGAGGGAACTATTTTTTTCCCAAATCGTGGTACTTCTAGCTCTTAGTTTTCAAAGCCAATGTCATTTAATTTTAATCATTTAAATTGACTTCTCAAATAAACTGACTTTCCAAAGTTTCATTATTGCCTCTTTCTATATATTTGTGCCTTATTAAGGTTATACTGTTGCTTGCTTGTTCATATTCACACTACTGCCAATCTGCCTGGAGTTGTAGTGGTACAGAGGCTCATAAACCATTTTAGTTCTATCATTTGTGACAGTGTCTGCCTGACAGTGGCTATAGTATTAAATCTTGATTTGAAGGTTCTTTTTCTTTTTTGATTAGATATTTTATTTATTTACATTTCAAATGTTTTCCCCTTTCCATGTTTCCCCTCTGAAAACCCCACATCCCCACTCCTCCTGCTCACTAACCCTCATAGTCCTGCTTCCCTGACCAGGAATTCCCCTACACTGGGGCAATGAGCCATCACAGGTCCAAGAACCTCTCCTCTCATTGATATCCAACCAGGCCATCATCTCCTACCCATGCAACTGGAGCCATGGATCCCTCTATGTGTACTCTTTGGTTGGTGGTTAAGTCTCTGGGAGCTCTGGGGTTACAGATTAGTTCATATTTTTGTTCCTCCTATGGGGCTGCAAACTGCTTCAGCTCCTTGGGTCCTTTCTCTAGTTCCTCCATTTGGGACCCTGTGCTCAGTTCAATGGTTGGCTGAGAGCATCTGTATTTGTCAGGCATTGGCAGGGCCACCCAGAAGACAACTATATCAGGTTCCTGTCAGCTAGCACTTATTGGCATTCACAATAATGCCTGGGTTTGGTAGCTGTATATGGGATGGATTTCCAGGTGGGGCAGTCTTTGGATGGTCTTTGTTTCAGTCTCTGTTCCATACTTTGTCTCTGTACTTCCTCCCATGGCTATTTTGTATCTCTTCTAAGAAAGTCCAAAGTATCCACACTTTGGTCTTCCTTCTTCTTGAGCTTCATGTGGTCTGTGAATTATATATTGGGTATTGCATGTTTCTAGGCCATCCACTTATCAGTGAGTGCATACCATGTATGTTCTTTTGTGATTGGGTTACCTCACTAAGGATGATATTTTCTAGTTCCATCTACTTGCCTAAGAATTTTATGAAGTCATTTTTTTTAATGCCTGAGTAGTACTCCATTGTGTAAATGTACCACATTTTCTGTATGCGTTCCTCTGTTGAGGGACATCTGAGTTCTTTCCAGCTTCTGGCTAATATAAATAATGTTGCTATGAACATAGTGGAGCATGTGTCCTTATTACATCTTGGAGCATCTTCTAGCTATATGCTCAGGAATGGTATAGCTGGGTCTTCAGGTAGTACTATGTCCAGTTTTCTGAGGAACTGCCAAACCGATTTTCAGAGTGGTTTTATCAGCTCGCAATCCCACGAGCAAAGGAGGTGTATTCCTCTTGCTCCACATCCTCGCCAGCATCTGCTGTCACCTGAGTTTTTGATCTTAGCCATTCTGACTGGTGTGAGGTGGGATCTCAGGGTTGTTTTGATTTTCATTTCCCTGATGACTAAGGATATTGACCATTTCTTTAGGTTCTTCACAGCCATTCGAATTTCCTCAGTTGAGAATTCTCTGTTTAGCTCTCTACCCCATTTTTTATAGGGTTATTTTACTCTCTGGAGTCTAACTTCTTGAGTTCTTTGTATACACTGGATATTAGCCCTCTATCAGATGTAGGGCTAGTAAATATCTTTTCCCAATCTGTTGGTTGCTGTTTTGTCCTGTTGACAGTGTCCTTTGCCTTTCTGAAGCTTTGCAGTTTGATGAGGTCCCATTTGTTGATTCTTGCTCTTAGAGCAAAAGCCATTGGTATTCTGTTCAGGAAATTTTCCCCTATTCCCATGTGTTCAAGGCTCTTCCCCACTTTCTCCTCTATAATCTTCAGTGTATCTGGTTTTATGTGGAGGTCCTTGACCCACTTGGACTTGAGCTTTGTACAAGGGGATAAGAATGGATCTATTTGCATTCTTCTACATGCTAATCTCCAGTTGAACCTGGACCATTTGTTGAAAATGCTGTCTTTTTTTTTTCCACTGAATGGTTTTAACTCCTTTGTCAAAGATCAAGTGACCATAGGTGTGTGGGTTCATTCCTGGGTCCTCAGTTTTATTCCATTGATCTACCTGCCTGTCACTGTACCAATACCATGCAGTTTTTTATCATGATTGCTCTTTAGTACAGCTTGAGGTCAGATTTGAAGGTTCTTAAGGACACTGTAAAGGTGGATAAATGATTTTATATTCCAGAATATTACCAGGCATCAGCTCTAGTTTTAGTGTGTCTTCCCTGGATGCCTGGATATCAAAGGCAGAAGGCATCTTCAAATTATATGGGTTCCTTACATACACATCACAATTTGTTCTCCAATAGTGTGTTCCAGGGAAGTGTTTGATATAGAGACAAAAGCATATTAATGAAATAACATTAGCACTAAGTGTTCCAAAGCCAAACTGTAGACCTTACTATCTAAAGGAGTGTAGTCAGAGGGACAGATTGTTCCACTGTCCAGAGACATGGGATGAAGTATATTTTATGAATGGGCTTTTCTGATAGCACACAGTTGTCTCTCTGGGGAAGTATATGGTGACCTGTGTAGCTGGAGTGAGGCCTTTGAGAGATATGAAGCCAGGTAGTTGAGCCTGTTCTACCGGTTAACACAGAACATTCTAAGCCTTTCCCTTCTGATCCATTCCCTCTGACAGCATCTCCAAGTAAAATTTTGGTCCTGGGGAATTGTCCCATAGCTTATGTAATCAAGCACTTCTCCTCCCCTGATATCTGAAAATAGTATTTTTGCAAAAAATATGTATAGTGGTTCTAAGGTAGAGATTTGTCTTATAATTTTAACATAATATGGGTAACAATTGAAATTCCCAAGCACGTGAAGACTAGAGCATGTTGGGATATTCAGAGATGTTTGTTCTGGAAGTGTGACTCTATCTTAAAATCCTCGAATGTACTTGAAACTACTTTCTAATGTAATGTTTACATTAAAATGTTTGAATTTGTTTTCTAAATACCTGACCAGTAGTGACTTTTGTTACAGTTTTGGCTCAACTATTCATGGAATGCTTTTTGCTTTTTTGAGGACTCTATCTCCCTTAAATGATTAGTTACAAGATCTACTTCCTTGCTGATCCTGGAACAGTATAAGGCTGAGCCAACACTTTCTTTTACTTTTATTCCTTGACACCAAACTGTAAAGAAGAAACTGAATTCATGCCCATAAAACATAGCGTTAAAGGAAGTTTCCACCTAGAACCTTTCTATGCATAGAACTGATTTATTTATTTTGTTGTAATGGAATTACTTTTATTTCAGTTTAACTGTGAACTACAAGAGTTGGAGTAATTGCTTTGTAGTCAGTAATTCATTTTCATTCTTGGGTACTTAAAGTTTGAGCTACAGGAGAACATTTATGCACAATGAAACCATGCCTCATAAGATTAATCCCACATACTCTAAAATTCACCAGGCGAAATCATGCACTACTTAATTCCTGCAGCCTTGAATGCCGTTTAAGTAGAAAAGAGGAAAATAAATCAGAGAGCATTACCCTTGATTTCAAAGACATCTGAAAAGGCTCTGAGATTGCCACTTCCTCTCAGACAGCAAATGATATGGTGCCCAGGAGGAATAATGGAGAAGCAAAGGCAGATTTTAGCCTGGGAGAAGAAGGCAGCACTTGAGCCCATCCATCTTCTTCAAAAGGATAGACCAGGACTAATAATATAGCCTTATCATTAGCTAAAATGATTAACTATTATTTAATTACTTGATATAATTATTTCTCATAATTTTTCACTTATTTTACTTTTATCTAACAACATCTCCATGATCTTTGCACAGATTTTGAGCTGACAATAAGTTCTCTAATGGCACATTTTATGTGTGTAGCATTAATAATCTGACAGCAAGACAAGAGTGAATTAATGCCTATAATGCATACATTTACAGTTAGTGAATAATAGGTAGATTGAAATGCAAATATCCAAAACATGATATTTAAAATCATATCAGTTTTTTTCACTGAAAAAGGGAACTGTCATAACATATTTATCATTAGGACAAAGAATTAATTAATTAGAGTTAACTTAAGCTTTATTTCACTTTCCAGATACATGGATGAGATGATTTTGAGAGAATGAGCCTGGATTTGTGTTGTTAGTCACCATTGGTACTATGAAGTCCTTATTTGTAATGGCATTATGTGATAGGGAACCTCAAGTCTGAAAAGATGTTTCATGATTGCCATCTCTAGTTTCTGTATTTTATTTTGACCTTTGCCTGTCTGAAATATGAGAATTTCCCTGGGTATGGCCAACATCTTCCCTGGGAGGGATTTTGTGGCTGTGGTTTGCCCTGGACAGGAAGACCCCTTCATTACCAACACAGGATGATAGGACTTTTTGCTAGCCTCAGATGTTCTGGCATCTTCCACTGCCTTCCACTACATCTATTCAGTCCTATCGAGAATTGTGTCCTAAGGGTGTGAACTGGATGGAATGATGTGAGCCACTGTCACATGTAAAATCATAACCTAAATTTTCATCTTCAAATTATTCTTTTATAAACAAGGAAGGAACGCATCCTATATTCAAAAAAATTGCTGATATATTTAACTACAACAATAAGCTATCTACCTTGCTTGAGTGCATGTTCTTCCTATAATTTTCCTGGTTACATGCTTAAATGCAAAAAGGGCATGTTTTCTATCCATTAGAAAAAGATGTAAGTGGAGCTATCAGTATTAAAATTTTGTTATGGTTTATTGACACTCAGTGAAATGTGAAGTCATTTGTTGAAGATGAATTTAAATAAGATAATGCATTTGGTAAAGCATTAGGTAAGCTTTTCACTATTGGGTAATGTAAAGTGTCATGATTATAAAGTGAGCATCTTAGTAGCTAATGTCACTCATAACAAGAACGAAACATGAGAAATAAAGAGAACTGCCTCCAGCTGGTCTGTGCATCTGTAGACCCTGTGTTTAGACACAAACACAAAATCACTGAGCACATGGACCTTGGCCTGTTCTTTGAGTTTTGATTTTTTTCAATTCTTCATGGGTTAATTTGTGCACTTACTAGTTTTACTGGTGAATATTCTTTAATTCATGTTTATGTTTTTGGTACCAATGGCAGGTTACAAGATATAATTTGATTTAATAATTTTTGTAGACACATACACATTCTTGGGTAATTCTAATTTAGACAGTTTTGTCATTTACATTAATGTCCCTCAATGGTACATGTATTAAAGTCTTTATAGTCTGTGGTGTAATTGGATAGTGGTTAATCTTCAAAAGGTAAAATACTGTGAGACAAAGTTAATTCATTGTGATGCTCCCAAAAAAGAGGATATTGGGTTTTATCTCCTTTTCCTTTTTTTGCTTCCCCATCAATTATGAGGTTTGCAACATTTTTCCATATTGCTCATCACTGAGCCAAAAGTTATAGGTCAACTTGAGCAAGGACTAAAAATTCCAAAGGTATGAACCAGAATACAATTTTGGGCTTTTTAAATTGATTGATTCAGGTATTTTTAATGAAATGCAATCATGTTTTCCATTATTCAAAATTTGAACACTCATAAAATCTTTTCACTGTCTCACCTAGTCATCCCTAATACCTAGAGTTTTAAATGAAGCTTGCCTCAATATCTAGTTTTCACTTTTTCCGTCATAAGGACATTATAGTATATTGTTCTTTATAGTTGCTTTAACTGATTTTTACTATTATTTTATATTTTAGATATAATATAATTACATTATTTCTCCCTTACCTTTCACTCCTCCAAACTCTCTTATATACCCATTGTTCTCTTTTAAATTCTTTTTTTATTAATCATTGTTTCATACATATTTGTATCTGTATCTACATCAATTTAAATATAAGTGGTTCAGTTTGTATAAAGTTAGTTGTATGTTTTTATAGCTGATTATTTGGTATTAGATAACCAATTGGTGTGTGACTATTTACCCTGCTCCTGGCATTTTTTAGATACCTAAACTTCTTTATGTAGGGCTAAGGCCTCATTAGCTATTCCCATTCAGTTCAGCAGGTCACCTGTTGTTGTCCTTGTTTAGACTATGCTTAGGTAGTCTACCTGGTGATACTTTATGTATGGAGGTTCTAATATTAGGACACACACACACACACACAAACTCCTTAATCCTCTGGTTCTTAAAATCATCCTGCCCCATCTTCAGAAATATTCTATGAGCCTCAGGTGTATGAACTGATTTGTGGAAGTATACTTTTGGACTGAGCTTCACATCTCTACATCTAGTTTGATGTGTTTTCCTGCAGTGGTATATTTCTGGTGCAAAGAGAAGTTTCCTTATTAATGTGTGAGGATTACATTTATCTGTGGGTATGTGAGAGATATGGAGAATTGCACTAATTCTTAAGACATGAAGAAGAGTGATTTACCACAGTTTTATGTGAATTTCTAAGAGTGATGTAAACATCATCCCTGTACAGTTAAAGTACTATTCACTTACATAAAATACACATTCTAATTTTATCCTTATTGTCAATATCAAATACACAAAACTTGCAAGTAGTCAATTAGGAAAGGCAAACCCCTAGATTATTCCACTGACCAAATCACAGCAGATAAAATCAACCTCAAAGGCAATGAGGTACAGAGGGAATTTTTTACTAAATCAACAGTGGTGGCAGTTTGGGTGAAAACCCAATTCATCAGAGCTGTTGAGCACAGAATAGATGAGACCTTGGAGCAGGCAATGAGATAAGGAAGATCAGGATTTCAGCTTAGAGTAATGGAATTGGCAAAGACCAGATGAAAGAGTAAAGTACAGAGAAGACATGAAGAAATTAAACAGTCTTGTGTTGGAATAGTTATGAATGAAATCAAGCTGCAACCTTTCTATATTTTCTTCCAAATTTAATAACTGGCTACATATGAAAGAGTTTCTTCACCTTTCGCTTTCTTATAATTAATTAATTAATTAAACAAAAAAGAAGCAAACTGCAACCGTTGAAACCAAAGTGAAATAACCAAAATAAAAAAAAAGTCATAAAAACATAAATCAAGGAGGAGATAATGGTTCACTTTATATTTACAGAAATATAAATGATCACCTTGATAATGAGCTTTATATTTTGAATGTGATCTCATTTCTTTATTTTTGGCAGTCACATTGCAGAGAAGCATATATTCACAATTCCTGGAGGTTTTCTTCATACTATGTTGGCAGTCTTATACAGAGGTCTGGGAAGAAAAAGCATATGTGGGTACAGAGAAAGGGGACAGTCTATAACTAGGTAGCTTCACTCACAGTGAACAAGCGATAACACTGAAAAACTGAAAGTAAGCCCCATCCCTGTGAGTTTTACTCATATTATTTAAACAGGAAGCTTCTGGTAGTGCTTAAGCCTAAAGCAATGAGACTGTATCATGTTTAAAAAGGTAGATATGTGAAGTAGATATGATAGGAATTAGTCTTTGATATTGTTTATCTCCTACACAAAGAAAATGAGAGAGGATTATACATAAATAACAAGGCATGCATAATAACATGGCATGGTGAATCTTGTCATTAAACAAAGTTATAAATTACACTCAGTGACATTAAAAATGATATATGCTATCAGGTGCTGAAGTGACACAGGAAGACAGGACAAGTGAAAACAAGACTAGAGAGGAATAGAAATTGTTGGAAAGTATCATAGTAATGAGGAAGTAGGGAATCATACAAGGATTTTTTCATCTAAAATGAGGAAGAGTTGGCATGTAAATATATATAAATAAATATATATATACATATATAATATATGATGTGTTTATACCTATATTAATATTGTATAATTAATACAATTTATTGTATTTATATATTTAATATATATATTATATCTGATGTATAAATATATATGTACACATATATATGTATATATATATATATATATATATATATATATATATATAACCATTTTACCTTCTTTTCTTTGAATTAAGGCCCCAGCTAGTATTAAATACTTTTATCTCCCATGAATTTTAATGTCTGAAATTTTACTATGGTCAGTTTAATTATGTTAAGTACATATGCTTACAGTAATCATTTTGTTAAAATTTAATTCAATATACCAAATTAAATATTTGATCATATCAAAACTAATAGGCTAGGAAATATAATGAAATTTTCTCAAACAAATTTGCACAGACATGACCCCTTTCAACTTAGGGAGTCTGTCCATGCCAATTATCTCCTCTGTATACATATACATGCAAATTTATAAGCATTATAATGTTATCTAATACATTCAATATGAATAAAATGACTGAAGAAGTTGTGTTTTGATATTAGCTCTATGAGGAGAGATTGGGATAGCTTATTTATCTCCTGTGAAATGATAAGCTTATTTATCAAGTATAGATTCATTCACTTAGAAATTTACCTTAAAATAGGGGAAGTAAATTTCACTTTGTTTATTGACAATTGGCGAGGGATGATTTCAGTGTGGTCCTTGTCTGAGTGATGGCTGTGTCCTTAAAGAAGGCATAATGATTTTGACACTGAGTCTGAGACCCTGTTCATTCCTTTGTACCCCAGAAGTGTTCTCCTGAAGTTCATTTCCATCACTTTGACTGATCATTTTATTTATATATAAACAGACTTTAGAATACAAAAATTGACCATATGAATTTCAGCATCAGGAATACCCAGTTCCATTTGCTGATTGTAACCTTGAGATCTGAGGATAGTGGCAAAAGCATTGGCCCACTGAGCTTGCAGTCTCACCGACTGTAGCAAGAAATTTCCTTACAACTATGTGATGTTATATTTTCTTTGGGTCATCATCCAAGACCTACCCTTCTGCCTAGAGGCTTCCATATGACTGCTTCCACTTTCTTATAATATAGATATTGGCTTTTTTCCTTAGACAAGGAGAGATCAGCTCTTTCATATTCCACATGCCTTTAAAAGGGCATTCTGTTTATATCACACCACCCAGAACAGAATTACCTCCATTTTGTTTAATGTTAAGTCTGTGTCCAAAGAAATGTTCTCACAAACCATAATCCTGGGAAGTTTAAAAGGATTCTTATACTTGTTTGATTAAATATCACTGTCTAGTTAGAAGATCTACTGGGAAGCAGTTCTCTCTCATAGCATTTTTATAAATGTGAGCACTTTACTTTTTAAATATTTCCCTTTCAAATTAATTACCCTAAGTTCATTGTGTTTCTACTTCTTGTAGATTCACCAAGAATGTTCAAAGCCAATACACACATAATCATTTTACCAACTCTAAAATCTCTATCTTATACCTCTTTAAGGTTTTTTTTTCTCATAAGCAGAACATTGATATATCTTCAACTATGTCATATTTGGTTCATCTTCAGGAATTCTCAAAAGGTTCTGGTCCAATCCAATATATTTAAATGTGTGGCATACATCCATTCATTACACTTAAAGTGTACTGCCTTTCTCACATGCAATGGGTAGCCATTAGGAAAAAAAATTTTTGTGAGATACATAGAATTGTTTGTTACTATAATCTCCTAACGTAGGGAACTGGTACCTCTAAAGTATTTGAATGCCCACTGCTGTATTATTTAGTTACAAACAGAGGTAAAAATTTCAACATACTTTTCAAAACTATTTGACAACTTCCTGTTTAGTTTGCCTTCTGTCTTACATCTCTGATGGAGACCTTTACATGGAAGGTAGTAGTTAAGCTTCAGTTTTCATTATAAAGGAAGAAAGATTAGTTCAGTGGACCTTCTACTGACATATTAGAAAAATAAGGTAGGATTTATAATGGTAATAAGAAAAACAAATGACTTCAAGCAGTGTGTAATAGCTTTCCATAGAATTCTGCTAAGAAAAAATATCTGATGTTTGTGCCAGTGTATTGAGAGTAGAAGATGGATTTGCAATAAGACTTTGTTACAAAAGTAAGAGGGATGCTTAAGTTCAGGCGTGCATGAGCGTGCGTGCACGAACACATACATACATATATACATACACACACACACAAACATACACAAAAGAGCTTGATATAAGGATAATGCTGATATGATTTTAGTTGGTTATTAATATTAAACCAAATAAAAGAAGCCAAGGATTGAGAGAGATGGCCCAGAGGGTAACAGAATTTATTGCTAAACCATAAGACCTGATTGGATTCCTTGAACCTATATGAGAGAGTGAAAAAAAAAAAACAAAAAACAAACAATTCCCACAAGACGTCGTTTGATTTATACACTTAGGTCATGGCAAGTATGCATTATCACACACACACACACACACACACATACATATACACCTATGCACACACATATGCACGTGTGCAACACACATGTACAAAAACATTAAAACTATTTAAAGGCAGTAATTAAAAAAAGAAGGAAGAAAGGAAGAAAGAAAAAGGAAAAAGGACCGAGAAACAAATGATAGAGAGAATGGAAAGGAGAAAAAGAATTGGAAAAAAATAAAACAACTACTGAGGGTTTGTTAGGTTTTTTTTGTGTGTTGGTGATGCAGCCCACCCAGAGTTTTGTGTATGCTAGGTAGCATTCTATAACTCCATAGCATCCAATTATTGAAATTTTAGTAATGTTTAAAAATAGACTAATGTATTTATATTAGCATTGATTTTCTTGTGCTATGTTAATGTGAGAAAACATCTGCTTCCAAAAACTGTATTTTTATTGCTTAATTCACTTATTGACTATCAGATATATGTGCAACTTATTCTCAAATATCAACATATACATGTTTCACAGATCTGCCAATACTCCTGTATCGTTTATTCATGATTACTTTTAATCATTGCCTTCAACACCATCATCAACACTCTATTCATGGTCACCATCTGTCTTCATAGTTAGATATGTGTAGAACAAGATGATGCTAATTAAAGCAACATAAGGTATTTAAAATTCCTCTCTAATAGCATACTGGAATTCTTTAAGCTCATCTTCTAATTTTCCTTTGAATATGAGACTATATGAAATAGAAAGAACAGTAGTAGCTTACTTATATGCCACTTGCAGTAAAGAGATTTCACAGCATGTGCTCATTGGACATTGTCGTTTGATTTTAGTTCAGTAGAGTTTGGCATCACAGAGTTAGCTATTATGCTTTAGAAATAACTTCTACTATGCTTAGAGAGTCTTCTTCCATACAAGATTCTACAAGTAATTAACTCCTTTCATATATACTGATCTTCATTATAATCATGATACTTGATTACATAATACCCAATTACTCTATCTAATGATAAGGAAGAATAATTCAATGGCACATCGTTCAGTATTTGGCCAAGTATTAAATGTTGACATACATAGATTTCTTTGTGAAATAAATTGTTATTTCATTTTGTGAACATTCAATCGTAATCTTCATTAAAGTTTATTCTACCATATATTACTAGAGTTTAATGCAAGTTTTATTATTTCTCCTGTTACATATCATTCTAATATTACATTTTATTTCTTGTTCTGTGAATCTGCCCTGATACTTTCTCAAAGAAGTGAAAACTATTAATCTTGATAATTCAGACTCAAATTTTAATCCGATTTTGCCATTTCCTTATTATTTACATTGTTTTCCATTTTACCTTTTTAGTTTGCTTTTTATTGTTTATAACTCTTTTGATTATCTTCAATGTTTCCAAAAGACAATAATGTTAATTTGGTTTTAATTTTAGTGGTGGTTCCCACATATTTAATATAATCTAGAGATATTTAATTTTTTATGGAAATCTAATAAATGCATAAGGAGTGAATCCCTGGAAAGTTTATTTCATTGATAATACAATTACAGACTACATTTTCTTTCAGAAAATATTTGTTGAACAGCTTCACAGATAGGTGGAGTTGAGTGCTATTTAAAGTGGGAGGAACTGTTTTGATCTGTACTGACTATTGCAAGAGGACATATAGTTCATTGTAAACTGAAATCACCTTGGTTTATTCAGGAGAGGGAGGAGCACTTGTCAAAAGAAAATGAGAAAATGGAGAGGAAGGTCAGAGAGTTCAATGTAGTCAGGGAAAAACTGTAAAAGCAGGCAGGAATGTTGATTAAGGGAAACATATCAACACTTTTCATTCCTCTGTTTCAATGATAATCCTCACACAGGGGATGGGAGAATAGTATGTGATCAGAGGTTGGCTGGATCAGAGGGAATTATCTTGGCAATGGTCAGAGTTCTTTTTTTTTTCTTTTTTTATTAGGTATATTCTTTATTTACACTTCAGATGATTTCCCCTTTCCTGGTTTCCCCCTCCCCCAAAAATCTTCTAAGTCATCTCCCCTTCCCCAATCAACCCTCCCCTACTTCTCTGTCCTGGTATTCCTCTACACTACGGCATCAAGTCTTTTTCAGGACCAAGGGCTACTCCTCCCTTCGGTGTCTAACAAGACCATCCTCTGCTGCCTATGTGTCTGGAGCCATGGGTAACTCCATGTGTACTCTTTGGTTGATGGTTTTGTCCCTGGGAGCTCTGGGAGTATTGGGTGACCCATATTGTTGTTCCTCCTGTGGCACTGCAAACCCCTTCAGCTCCTTGGGTCTTTTCTCTAGCTCCCCCATTGGGGACCCTGTGCTCAGTTCAATGGCTGGCTGACAATGTCCCCCTCTGTATTTGTCATGAACTATGAAAGCCTCCAAGGTGATAGCTATATCCGGCTCCGGTCAGCCAGACATAGTGTCATCCACAATAGTGTCAGGGTTTTGTAATTGTATATAGGATGCATCCCTGGATGGGGTAGCTAAGAAGCGCCTAAAGAAATGTTCAACATCTTTAGTCATCGGGGAAATGTAAATTAAACAACCCTGATATTTCACCTCACACCAGTCATAATGGCTAAGATAAAAAACTCAGGAGACGGCAGGTTCTGGAGAGGTTGTGGAGTAAAAGCAACACTCCTACACTGCTGGTGGGATTGCAAGCTGGTACAATCACTCTGGAAATCAATTTGGTGATTCCTCAGAAAACTGGGCATAATACTAACACAGTACCCTGCTATACCACTCCTGGGCATATAACCAGAGGATTCTCCAGCATGTAATAAGGACACATGCTCCACTATGTTCATATCAGCCCTATATATATAATAGCCAGAAGCTGGAAGAACCCAGATGTCCCTCAACGGAGGAATGCATACAGAAAATGTTGTATATATACACAATGGAGTACTATTCAGCCATTAAAAACAATGAATTCATGAAATTCTTAGACAAATGGATGGAACTGGAGAATATCCTGAGTGAGGTAACCCAATCCCAAAAGAACACACAAGATATGCACTCACTGATAATTGGATATTAGCCTAGAGACTTGTAATACCCAAGACACAAGTCATATATAAATTGATGCCCAAGAAGGAGGAAGAACGAAGTATGGATCCTTGGGTCCTTTGTAGAAAGGGAGAAAAAATACCCACAGAAGGAGAGACAAAGACTAAAGTTTGAGCAGAGTCTGAGGGAAAGACCGTCCAGAGACTGCCCCACCTAGGAATGGTCAGTGTTCTTAGACAGGCACTTTACGGCAATGAAATAGCCAATCCAGTGATTTGAACTTTCTTTTTTTTATTATTATTATTTTCTAAGTTTTTTATTTACATTCCAAATCATTTCCCCTTTCCCGTTTCCTCCCTCCCCGAAAGTCCCTTAAGCCCCCTTCCCTCCCTTTTTTCCCCATTTAACCCCCTCTCCTGTCTCTGTCCTGGCATTCCCCTACATCCAGTCTTTCCAGGACCAGGGGTCTCTCCTTCCATCTTCTTGGAAATCTATTGATATGCGAATTGTGTCTAGGGTATTCCGAGATTCAGGGTTAATATCCCCTTATCAGTGACTGCATACCATGTGTGTTCTTTTGTGATTGGGTTACCTCACTAAGGATGATATTTTCAAGTTCTGATCATTTGCCTAGGAATTTTGTGAATTCATTGTTTTTAATTGCAGAGTAGTATTCCATTGTGTAAATATACCACATCTTCTGAATCCATTCCTCCGCTGAGGGACATCTGGGTTCTTTCCAGTTTCTGGCTATTATAAATAAGACTGCTATGAACATAGTGGAGCATGTGTCCTATTGCATGCAGGTAAAGCCTCTGGGTATATGCCCAGGAGTGGTATAGCTGGATCCTCCGGGAGTGTCATGCCCAGTTTTCTGAGGAACCACCAGACTGCTTTCCAGAGTGGTTGTACCAGCTTGCAATTCCACCAGCAGTGGAGGAGTGTTCCTCTTTCTCCACATCCTCGCCAACAACTGCTGTCTCCTGTGTTTTTGATCTTAGCCATTCTGACTGGTGTGAGATGGAATCTCAGGGTTGTTTTGATTTTCATTTCCCTAATGACTAAGGATGATGAACATCTCTTTAGGTGCTTCTCAGCCATTAGATATTCTTCAGCTGAGAACTCTTTGTTTAGCTCTGTACCCAATTTTTAATAGGGTTACTTGGCTCTCTGGAGTCTAACTTCTTGACTTCTTTGTATATATTGGATATTAGCCTTCTGTTGGATGTAGGGTTGGTAAAGATCATTTCCCAGTTAGCTGGTTGCCGCTTTGTCTTTTTGACAGTGTCTTTTGCCTTACAGAAACTTTGTAATTTTATGAGGTCCCATTTGTCAATTCTTGATCTTAGAGCATAAGCTATTGGAGTTTCTTTGTTAAAATATGGAGGGCAGGTTTGGAGATAGTACAAAAAGTCCTGCATCACTGAGGTTGCTGTCAGTGGTCAGAGGTATGTATGGATCTTCATCTCTGGGTATAGTTAAATATCTGGGCAATTTGTCCTTTAATATATAAAGTATTAATAGCATGTTTGTCTCTGTGTCTGACTATGTTGAAGAAGGAGTCAAACTAAGTTCCCAACTTGTAATCATGTCTGCAGGAAAAAAGTTGTTTGTTTCTGAGGATTTCCCGATTGTTAGGATATAATGCTGCCATTAATAATATCAGCAAAAAGTGACAGTAACACTAAATAATGCCAATGGTAAAAGCTGAGTTCACATGAAGTGGTTTCATGTGGTGCCCACTTATCAAATTCAGCTCACTTAATGAGATAGTGGACAAGGTCATTTGTGAATGGATAAATGGCAAGTGCTGAATATGAAGACAGTAATGATGCTTGGGAAGGCTTTACAAAGATAAAATGAATCCCCCTAAATAGCAAAATCAACTGTAAGATAACAGTGAGATCACAACATGCAATTAAAAACATATCTAGCATTCAATTAATGCTCAGTCAAGAGAATGATGTGGAATAAAAGCCATAAGTTTAGTTTAGTTTGATTCTGTGCTGTTCAGTTACACAAGACAGATATAAATGTCCTTCCATAAAATTCTGCTTTATAGTGTGTATTTTTTAATACTTAAAATGGTAGAAGAATAAATAGCTGTTGAATGTTTAACTCTAAACAAATTATGTATGCCTCAGACTCCAAGACTAAGGTATCAGCATAGAAAAAGAAACAGAAAGATTATAAATGTTGCAGTGTAAGAGATGGGAAGATGTGATGAGAAAAGGTGTGTTCTAGATATGACCATATCATCCCTGCAGTCTGAGACTGTGATTACCTATAGAAGACTGATACTAGATTAGGTTTTTCTGTCCACACTTCATCACGGTTGGGGGAGAGATGCATATGGATTCATTACTCTTTGAATCATCATTGGCAGTTAATGAGCGCTTCGGACAAGGCATATCCATTTTTATTAGTGATGTAGTTAGTGATCAGTTGTTCACATTACAGCTAATAACCCTTTATTCATGCTCATGCATGCAACCATGACACAACTCATCTGGACACATTGATGGACACACACACACACACACACACACACACACACACACATCAAATTTAGGAGGGACATTTATTGTAAAAAAAAAAAACAGAGATGAAAGAAGGGAGTTGAAATAACCAAAATTCATTATACACATATATGAAATTATCAAAGAATTAAAAAAGAGAAAGATATTTTATTCTTCAAAACAAATTTATACTCTTCATTTTTAAAACATACTACTCTGAGTCAAAATTATTCCCTTATTATATTTTTATCTGTTTCTTCTAACTCTGTTCCCTTAGACTTTCTCATTCCTTATTTGCTTCTTACCCTGTTTCAGTTGACAGACTCTGCCCTACTAACTTTAGAAATGTAATTCGCAAAAACAAAGAAAGGTCAGGCTACATGCTGGACAGAAAGTTGGACTGATTAGTGGAAGTGGTTTGAATGTTCTGGATAGGCCCTGTGGATCTTAGAAACAAGATTACTAACTGCAAAGGGAGAAACCCCAGCAGGCAATGGAAGAAGGTGAGAGTCCTGGAGAAGTGGAAAACCCAACCAGATCTGAGAAAGGAGGACAACTTCTGGCCATTGGGATTTCCCACAGTAGCTTTCAATTACACCTGCACAAGGGAATATCCTGCACTCCTATCTCCTGCACTCCTATCTCCTGGCCCTGCTATGGAGTTTTTGATTCAGTAGATCTCAGAAAGGACAAGACCTGGCTTCCTTCAGATGCTAAGGAACTTACAATTTGCATATCAATAGATTTCCAAGAAAATGGAAGGAGAGACCCCTGGTCCTGGAAAGACTGGATGTAGGGGAATGCCAGGACAGAGAGTGAGAGGGGGTTGAATGGGGAAAAGAGGGAGGGAAGGGAGCTTATGGGACTTATGGGGTGGGAGGAAACGGGAAAGGGGAAATGGTTTAGAATGTAAATAAAAAAAACTTAGGAAAAAGAAAAAAAAGAGTGGCTGGGTTGGAAGCCCATTGCTGGGAAATGCAATGCATTCCGTTCTTCCTTCTCTCACATTCCCTTTTGTGTTCCCATGGCTGTCTAGTGATCATTTACTACATGGCAACAATTTACTAAAAGAACTTTTCAAATTGAGGAATAAGCAAAAAAAAAAAAAAAGAAAGAAAAGAAATGTAATTCGCATATCAATAGATTTCCAAGAAGATGAAAGGAGAGAACCCTGGTCCTGGAAAGACTGGATGTAGGGGAATGTCAGGACAAAGAAGGGGGGGTTGTGGGGGGGTTGAATGGGGAAAAGAGGGAGGGAAGGGGCCTTATGGGACTTTCGGGGAGGGAGGAAACAGGAAAGGGAAAATGATTTGGAATGTAAATAAAAAAACTTAGAAAGTTAAAAAAAAATCACAAAAAAAAGAAAAAAAAAAGAAATGTAATGGGAGAGATTTGTTGCTCAAAACACAGAAAGTTCAGTGGACTGGCTTTTTTCTGAAAACCTATCAAACTTGAAGCTTATTATTGAGACTCTTAATTTGCATTATGATTACAATGCTTATGAAGTTATTTTTTTTATATTTTTATTTACATTCAAAATCATTTCCCCTTTCCCCTTTCCTCCCTCCCCGAAAGTCCCATAAGCCCCCTTCCCTCCCTCTTTTCCCCATTCAACCCCCTCTTGCTTCTCTGTCTCGGCATTCCCCTATATCCAGTCTTAACGTAAGAACCTTCAACTAAGAACTTTAAAAAACTAAGTATGAAAAATGTACTCTATAATACATTTTAGACAAAAATGAGAAAAAAATTTGATGATCCAAAAAAGTACCAGAACTTCTTTTTCTGATTTTCCCTGCTTTGCAATACATGAAAACTTTGTGTAAATTCAATCAAACATGATTGGACAGCTTGAGAGGCAAACGAACAAATGGTGCCCGTCATCAAAAAGTGCTTTCTCCCTCTCTCTCTCTCTCTCTTCCTTTCTGTCTGCATTTCTTTCTTTCTGAACATCTGTTTATGTGTCTGTGTGAGTAGATGCATGCATATGTGTATATACAACATGTGTTTAACTGATGCCAGACAAGGCAATGGAATACCCTGAAACTAGAGCTGTAGGCCATTGCAAGCCACAGTGTAGATGCTGGAGTCAGAATCTATGTTCTCTGCACATGTCTTAACCACTGAACCATCTCCACACTCTGCTGAAAGTGATTTATTATGTTTTATATGGACGTGACAAAGAAAATGTAACATTCATAGGGATACATTCACGTTCAGATGTAACATACTGAGAAGATAATAAGCAGAAAAACTGTAGGTGTAAATCAGTAGTGGAGCTTAAGGTCTGTAGAGACACTTTTACAGTAATCCAGTTATAAACAGAGCATTAAAGAAGCACTTTAAATTTATAGTACTTTTACATTAAGGCTACACAGGATTATTTAACAGTTAGAGCTTCAAGGTATGGGGCTAGTCTATACTACTTACTAATAATTTACTCACATAAAATATAACACTCTCAGTGTATTTGCCAGATCAAGATGATATATAACACTTGGAGATATAAAACTGGAAGACTGCAAATTATACCATTTGCTGCATGAAGTTGAACTTTAGACAACAAGCTGCAGTTACAAATATTACCAGAAGAATTTGGCTTGACACATTGGGATTAACTGGACAAAGGGATAGGTCCTAAAGTACTTCCCAGCAAGGAAACTTTGAAAGCTGTGTGTATTGCGCTTAAATAATCAAAGCTTAAATTCCTTTGTCTGTTGTTATTGTTTAAATCAGACTTTGCCTATTTCTCATTATCCAATGTATTCAGAGAGATTTGGAGATGGTAATCTTCTCTTTTCAATAAATATCACATCAGTTCAAAGGTTAAGAACTCAAGACAGTGGGAATGACCTTTGCTTATGCTTTGGACTGTTCATCTCTTCTGTTTTCCTTACTCTCTGATTTACTCTCCATGCTTTCGTATAATTCACCCTAACTTACTTTACATCTGTACTTACTACATTGTTCGCTTGGCAGGAAGGGTTTCTGTTTGTTGTTTGTGTTTTGAAAAACTCCTGCAGGCTGCATCTGTGAGAACATACCCAGAAAATGTTAACTGAGGTTATGAGAACCTCTTTGTAAGTGACACCATCCTGGAAAATGGCATGCTGGACAGAGTGAAATGAAAATGAGAACTGAGTACTAGAATTTTCTCTTGGCATCCAGATACATGTGTAAACTTACCCAGTCTGCTATACACACCCTGCTATGACATACTGAATCTTATGAAACTGACCTACAATAAATCTGTTCTCTCCTACATTGGTTTTTATCAGGTAATGACTATGTCCCCTTTACTGCCTCAGCCCAGTTGCCTAATATCTTTAAATTGTTTTATACAACATGAGGGGAATTTGTTTTAGTATTTCAAAATAATAATATTAAAATATTTTCTTTCTATTTTAGCAGTCCAAATTTAGTATACTCTTCATTATTCTTTGCCATGCTATCAGAATTTCCCCAAAAGTTGAGAATGATTGGTAATAGAATATGCTGTACTTTGGTATAATTTTACATAAAATATAAACACTTTATTCTCTCTCTCCCCTCCCTCCCCCTCCATCTGTCTCTGCCTCTCTCTCACACATACACATTAACATACACAAACATATACTCTAGATATTTTAAGTATGTAATAATTATATTTTACAGGTAAAATAAAGTAAGAGATGATTATTAAAAATGTATCAAAGCAATCTATTTAAAAGATTTTCCTGGCAATGGTTTATTTAAAAGATTGATATATCTGTATGAAGATGATTTAAATTAAGTTGTCAAATAACAGGGAGACAGAGCTCCAGGGGTAGATCTCTTTTCACCAAATGAAATTTCCAGTACTTAAAATCTTCTAATTGAATTGTTAGCCAAACGGGTACCAAGGGAAACCCCAAGGCTACATGTTGCTTTTCATAAACTGACAGCAAAGCTACATTGATGGATACAACACCTACACAATTCCTTGAACACAGAGAAGTTAAGCTCCTGAATATCTAGAGCCTTCTTTGCTATGTGCTAGTGTTCTTGATGTTTTAAGGTACTCTGCATGTTACCAAAGGAAAATGATAAAGACAAACTCAGCTAAAATCCCCTCAATCCGCAATGGTGTCCTGCCTATAAGATAAGGTCATACAAATTCACGAAATTCCTAGGCAAATGGTCAGAACTTGAAAATATCATCCTTAGTGAGGTAACCCAATCGCAAAAGAACACACATGGTATGCAGTCACTGATAAGGGGATATTAACCCAGAATCTCGGAATACCCTAGACAGAATTTGCATATCAATAGATTTCTAAGAAGATGGAAGGAGAGACCCCTGGTCCTGGAAAGACTGGATGCTGGGGAACGCCAGGACAGAGAAACGAGAGGGGGCTGAATGGAGAAAAGAGGGAGGGAAGGGGGCTTATGGGACTTTCGGGGAGGGAGGAAACGGGAAAGGGGAAATGATTTGGAATGTAAATAAAAAAAAAACTTAGAAAATAAAAAAAAAAGATAAGGTAGTACAAAGGTGGCACAAAAGCTTGTGGGAGTAACCATTCAAATCTGATTTGATTTAGGGACAATTTCATGAGATGGAGCCCATACCCAACACTGGTTGGCCAAGAACCTGAGACTAAATTGTTCAGGGATATAAGAGAAAACCAAAACTATTCTACTAAGGGAATGGAACAATAAATTGTCTCTCTTAATGACATTCTCCTGTACATATCTATCAGTGTCTCACCAAATCTTCATCAGAGATGCTTCCTTCAGGGCAGATAGAAGTGAATACAGAGACCCATAGGCAGACAATATGCAAAGAAAGAGAGCCTTTGAAACACTCAGCCCTAAACTGATGTTGCCATCAATGCTTCCCCTCATGGAATACTATAGAACAGATTGGGGGAAGATTGTAAGAACCAGAGGAATGGGGGACACCAAGGAAATAAGGCCTTCTAAACACAGCAGGACCAACTCATATGAACTTACAGAGACTTAGCATGCACAGGGCCTACATAGGTCTTCATCAGATAGAGTCCTAAAGCTGAAAGAAGAAGAGGGCATGTGTATCCCCATTCCTAATCCAGAAGCAATTTCCAACTGATAGCCACTTGAAAATTAAAAAAATATTCATTTTCTGAATGGTAGTTTCATTAGGGGGAAACAAACCACTACTGAGAGTTGGCTCCATGACAAGCATTAGATGATCAACAGAAAGTGAATTCAACAGCATTTTTTGAGGTTTCTGACTCATAAAATAGTCATGAGTGTATGTGGAGTGTGTGTGTGTGTGTATTTTATGGTTTTCAGTTTTGTGTTTTATGAGTTGCCTGTGGGTACAAACCTGTGTTCCCTGTCCTTGTTCTTTGTCACTTCTCATTCAGTTTATTGGTTTGTTCTCTTCATATGAGTTTGTTTCATTTTCTTTATTATTATCCCTTAGATGCCTGTTCCTTTTCTAAGAAGAGAAAGAAACAGGCAGATTCAGATGGCAGAGGAAGTAGGGAGAAACTGGGAAGAGCTGGGTGAGCAGAAACTTTGAATGTATTGTATGAAAAAATTTTATTTTCAAAAAATAGAGATATATCTACATGTTATTTTTTAGGATAGTTTTCCTCTGTATTGGAAAAAAGTCATACATTATAATAAATGTTAAAATACTCAATTCCAAATTTATAATATACAAAATGAACAAATGTGTATATATATATTAGTAAAATAATTATGTTCAAGCACTTTTGGTTATTTGTCTTTCTTCCAATTAGATTCTTCTTGTCTAGAATCACTGTATGCACTTTTCTACATACAGAAGTATCTTTTTATGTTAGTATTCTTTTAGATATGGCTTTGTTCAACTGTCTCTAGTCACCATTAATCATAGAACCATAGAACCCTCAAAACATTTGAATTACACAAGCCTAAACATGAGACCATGCCTAGTGAGCCAGAGCTCCCATTACCTCTTCCCTTCTCAGAGACGGAAGAGGCTACCCCTGGGTATCAACCCACTCTTGCCTATGAAGTCACTGTAGGGTTAGGCATATCCTTTTCCACTGAAGCCAGACAAAGTAGCCCAGTTAGGGGAATGGGATGCACAGAATGGGACACATAAGTTTCAAAAACTAATGGTCTAGAAGTACTAGACCAGAACCTGCTCCAGTTTTAGGGTGTCCCACATGAAGAGCAAGCTGCACATCTGCTACATATATTAAAAGGGCATATGTCTTTGAATGCTCTTTAGTTGGTGGTTCATCTCTGGGAGCCCCCAAGGGTTCAGGTTAATGCACGCTGTTGGTCATGCTATGGGGTATATGTTGATTTATTTGTCAGTATTGATATTGACATCGTCTAGTCCCTCAATCCTTCTACCAACTCTTCCACAAGACTTCCCAAGCTCCACCTAATGTTAGACCGTGGGTCTCTGTATCTGTTTCAGTCAGCCCTGTGTGGAACCTCTCAAAAGACAGTTATGCAGGGGTTGTATCTGGAAGCATAACAGAGTATCATTAATAAGATCAGGTACTGGTTCTTGCCCATGGAATGAATCTCATTTTCAGCTAGTGATTAGTTGGCCATTTATTTCATCACTACTCCATTTTGTCCCTGCCTATCTTATAGATCAGTGCAAGGTAGAACCTTAGAGTTATTTTGATTCACATTTCCCTAACTAAGGACTTTGAACATTTTTTTCAGTGCTTCTAGACCTTTAGAGATTCCATTTGTTAAGAATTTTCTGTTTAGTTTTGTGTCCTCATTTTTTTTATCATTCTGAGTCTGGTTTTTATCTTATTTTTTAATTGAATATTTTATTTATTTACATTTCAAATGTTATCCCCTTTCCTTATTTTTCCTCTGCAAACCCCTATCCAATCCTCCCTCTCCCTGTTTCTATGAAGGTACCAGCCACCCACTCCAAACTCACTGCCCTCACATTCCCCTATACTGGGGCATCAATCCTTCACAGAACCAAGGGTCTCTCCTCCCACTGATGCTAGATAATGCCATCCTCTGCTATATACACAGCTGGAGCCATGGGTCCCTCTCTGTGTACTCTTTGGTGGTTTAATCCCTGGGAGCTTTGTGGGGGGGGTTCTGGTTGGTTGACATTGTTGTTCTTCCTTTTGGGTTACAAACCCCTTCAACTCCTTTAGTCCTTTCTCTTATTCCTCCATTGGAGACCCCGTGTTCATCCCAATGGTTGGCTGTGAGTATCTACATAACTGATCATCATGATGTCCAGTTCTATTCACTTTCTAGAAAATGTCATGTTCCATGTTTCTTTATTTTTTTACTTTTCAAATTTTTTTTATTAATTATTTTATATACTCCATATTTTATTCCCCTCCCTGCCAACCCCTATCCACCCTTCGACTGTTCCATATCCCATAGCTCCTCTCCTCCCCATGTCTACACGTGGATGTCCTCCAACTCACCTGACTTCTAAACTCCCTGGGACTCCAGTCTCTTGAGGGTTGGTAAAGATCTTTTCCCAATCTATTGATTGCTGTTTTGTCCTATTGAAAGTGTACTTTGCCTTACAAAAGTTTTGCAATTTTATAAGGTGCTGTTTGTCAATTCTTGATCTTAAAGCACAAGCCATTGGTGTTCTGTTCAAGAAATTTTCCCCTGTGCCCATGTGTACAAGGTTCTTCCCTACTTTTTCTTCTATTAGTTTCAGTTTGATCTACTTGGACTTGAGCTTCGTACAAGGAGATAAGAATGGATCAATTTTGCATTCATCCGCATGTTGACCTCCAGTTGAACCCGCACCATTTGTTGAAAAGGTTATCTTTTTCCACTGGTTGGTTTTAGCTCCTTTGTCAAAGATCAAGTGAGCAAAGATGTGTGGGTTCAGTTCTGGGTCTTCATTTTTTATTCCATTGATCTACCTGCCTGTCACTGTACCAATACCATGCAGTTTTTAACACTATTGCTCTGTAGTACTGCTTGCAGTCCGGGATACTGATTCTCCCAGAAGTTCTTTTACTGCTGAGAAGAGTTTTAGTTATCCTGGGTTTTTTGTTATTCCAGATGAATTTGAGAATTGCTCTTTCTAACTCTATGAAGAATTGAGTTGGGATTTTGATGGGGATAGCACTGAATCTGTAGATTGCTATATTTTTACTATATTAATTCTGCCAATCCATGAGCATGGAAGATTTTTCCATCTTCTGAGGTCTTCTTCGATTCTTTCTTCAGAGACTTGAAGTTCTTGTCATACAATACTTGTTTGGTTAGAGTCACACCAAGATACTTTATATTGTTTGTGGCTATTGTGAACTGTGTCATTTCCCTAATTTCTTTCTCAGCCTGTTTATCCTTTAACTACAGGAAGGCTATGTTTACTTTGTTACTTTTACTTCCATTTTCAGGTCTTGAACAGTTTTATTCATTTCTTTCACCTTTTATTGCATTTTCTTGTATTTCTTCATATTTATTGTTTCCTCTTTAAGGGACTCTACTTCTTTGATTCTATTATTTTGCATTTCTTTATCAGATTTATTCATTTCTTCTTTAAAGGCCTCTGTTATCTTCACAAAATTAAATTTAAGGCCATTTTCTTGCAATTCAGGTCTTTTAGGACTTCAGACCTGCTGTGGTCAAATAGGTGGTTTCTGATGGTGCCATATTGCACTGGCTTTTGTTGACTGTGATTTTATGCTGGCCTTTATTCATCTGGTTGTCACCAGTGATGGCACTCCTAGTAGTTTATGGTAGGAACAGGACTCTGATGCTGCAGGTGGAGGTAGTAGTCTCTGATGTCAGCAGGCATCTGGGATTGCAGGTAGAGCTTGTTGTCCTAGGTGGCAATAAGTTTCCAGGCATGTAAGCAGAGCTGGTAGTACCTGATGGCTTCAGACTGGTAGCTGTGGCAGATACCAAAGGATGCAGGTAGACCTGGTGGTTGCTGTTGCTTTCAAATTTCTGTTTGTCCCGGGAAGCTGCAGGTCTCCAAGGATGCAGGTAGAGCTGTGACCTGGGAATTGGAGTGCCAAAGAGGCAGGACAGAGCTCACTGCTGCTGGGTTTGCCCAAAGGGTCCATCAAGTAAGGAATTAGAGTAGATGTTTAACCTAGGGGTTGTAGATGGCTGCACACATCTTGGATTGTAGCTAGATTATAAACCAGAAGATGGAGCACAGAGGGAACAGGGCAGACCTTAAGGCTACTGGGCTCTCCAGAGACAGCAGGCAGGGCTTTCATGCTTGGGGATTTCACCTGTTTGTCCTTGGCCACAGTAGGCCTCCAGGGATACAGGCAGCTTGTCACTTATACTTTGAGCTTTGGTTTCTTAGGTCTGATTTTATTCCCAGTATTTTCATCTTTATTTTCCTTTTGTGAAAACAGTGACTTAGAAGGTTAATTCATTTCTCAAACTGCTCAGATCTTTCAAGTATTTATTTAGAAAGAATATGTGGGTGTTAAACTCTTAGTGCTTGCTTGTCTGTGTCTCTTTGTTCTGGCAGAACATAAACGATAACTTCTCTGAGGATAGAATATTTGCTTCATGATGGAAAACATTTTGAAGCAGAAGATACTAATGAAGGTTTAAAGTCAAATATACAGTCTTTTATAGGAATCTATTTAAAGTCACTCCTGTATTTTACTTAAATACTTAATAGCCCTATAACTATTAAAGACATTCAATTTGTATTTAAAAATCACCCAAAGAGAAAAATTGAAAAAAAAAACCTACTGCAACATTATATCCCTTAAATATTTAAGTCAAATGAAATAATATTAATTAGGTATTCTAAAAACTAGGAGAATGAGACAAATCCCTTCAGAGCACTGCATAAAACAGACTGACACAGAATCCTATTAGAAGTAGCTGTTCTGTGTATAATGACATCCCTTGTTCCCATATCAGCTAGGCTGCCTTCAGCAATGGCAGACTGGGGGCAGGAGGCAGAGGAGACAAGAAACAGTAATTTTCAGATACCAATTCAAAAACCTCTGGGAAAGGTAAGACAAACAAGAGATCAGGGTGGCTTGCTCCTTAGAGGCACATTCTAGACTTCTCATACTTTAGATGTGTTGAGCAAAATACTAGTACTTGCAAAAATGTGAGAAATCTTAAATATCTTGTGTAAAACGAGATAGCAGGGGCATAGGATGTTCACCTGAGCATCCTATCTCAATCCTATGGGAACTGCCCAGCCAAAGACTTTAAGACAGCTCTCCAAAGGGACAGATATAAAACAAAAGAAACAGCTTTTAAAAACATGTAACAAAAATCCCAGAGTATTTAGCTCACTATTTCAAAAGCTTGAGGTAATTATATATAGTAACCAGTAAAAGGTCAATATAAAAGATGTGGAAATGGCGATATTGAAACTAGCAAAGAATTATTTTAAAATATATATTACATTCAAACCCAATAATACAAAACAAAAGATATAGATCAATGAAGAATAAAGGTTATCAGTAGAGAAATACAAACTATAGAAACCACACTGAAATTCTGGAACTGAAAATCAGAATGCGTGAACTATTCACCTTTGCATTTTGCTACATTTGGAAAGTACCTATGAAATGATTAAGAACAGAACAATGGGGTCAGTAGAAAAAAGGTGTACTGAAATACAGTTTCTCTTAGGAAAATCTGAGTCTCAAATATGTGAAGAATTTGTAATCCTGATAGAGAACAGAAGGAATGACAGAGAGATGGACAGGAATAAGAAGACACAGAAAGAGAAATTGAAGTAGAATAAATTATGCACACTAGTGCACCCTTTCAAACTAAAAAAAAATCATAGATAACATATATATGAGAAACTCAATAAAACCCATACTCTGAAAAGATGCCAGAACTTTTTGTTCTGATCATAAAGAACAAGAATAGAGTTCCATAAACAAGAATGGCCATGAAATAATACCAAGATTTCATACTGACAGCAACATGGGACAGAAAGCATAAAGGGAATGTCTTTAAAATGATGTAAGCAAAATGAATAACATAACCAGAACATCTCCATATTCACTAAATATCTGCTTTAAAAATGAAAACTTACGGGCGATGGTGGAGCACGCCTTTAATCCCAGCACTTGGGAGGCAGAGGCAGGAGGATTTCTGAGTTCGTGGCCAGCCTGGTCTACAGAGTGAGTTCCGGGCCAGTCAGGGCTACACAGAGAAACCCTGTCTCGAAAAACCAAAAAAAAAAAAAAAAAAAAGAAAACTTAGAGGCACAATAATATGAAGGTTAATGAGCAGATTTTCACTATAAGGTGGAGTTCCTTAGATTAAAAAATGGTAGCAGTCAAATAATTTAATCTACCAGAAGAAATGAACAATGCACATTATCTGCTTTTATATCTCCTAACTATTCTACATGGACATTAAATTGAAAATACAAATTAGTGACCATGTGTTATAAAGATATCTTCACACTTACTGATGGCGAAGAGGAAAAATATTGTAGCAAGACCATTGCATTGTAGGCGAACCATTATGAGTCTATTGAAATTAAAATATAGACATTAAATTCCTACATACATTTAAAAATAGTTGACACAAAAATTGCAATAGCTTTTAATATCAAATACAATAAATATTCAACTCATAAGGATTCAAAAACTATAAAAATGGCATATTCATTCATTTGAAAATTATCAAAAGGAGTCTCATCTACAGTTTTGTAGCATGAAACACACTGTGGTCTTCATTTCTAATTTGGCCCCATTCCCAATGGCTTACAAAGATCTTCTTCCCCAACCTTCATTTCCCCAACTGGCCCCATTAGCCCAGCATCCAACTCAAATTAGGCATTCACTGGGAATATACTATATAAGCAGAACACAGAGATGGGTAAACTAACTGAAGACCATTACTGCTCCCTCCTCTCCTCCAAATCCAATTCCCTAGTCTTGACAGAACACTCATCTCCTCCCCAAACCGCCCCAGGCATACCCCACTGTTCACATATTCAGTGGATACCACAGTCTATCCCCTCTTAGCCTTCCTCACTCCTACTCAGTTGCTTTATCTCAGCCCCCGACCCCACTAGGCACCGCATGCTAACCCAAGAGACATTCATTTCAGGGGAACAAGTAGTCTGAAAATAGGCCCATACCTTTCCTATTGTTGCTGAGATCGAAATCCTCCAGTCACATTCCAAGTACTATAGTGCGAAAACTGCTATCATCTCCATTTCTTCTTTGACCTCATACACAAGGAATCCCAAAGACTTTTTTCCTCAAACTCACCCCCCTCAGCTTATCCCAGTACCCCACCCTCCAACACCATCACTCATTCCCTGAACAAATCAGCTGAGTAGGTCAGTAAAACAGGCAATACACAGCTATTGCACTCACTGAACTAGAGAAAAACACAAGCAAGGAACAAAGTACCCACCTAACCCAGAAATCAGCACCTATACATATAAGCATCAAAATACCTAGATGCTTAGACACTAGCATAAAAACCTAATTAGTAACAACCATGGCAATGTGTCTCCATTAGAGCCCAGCTATCTTACCACAGCAGACCTCAACTATCCCAACATAGCTAAATCTCAAGGAAAGGGCCCCCAAACCAACTATATGAAATTGTCTTTAAAGAGGAAATGAATAAAGTTTATAAAGGAATTCAGGAAAACACAAACAACTGGAAAAAATAATAAATCCCTTAAAGAAAGTACAAAATGAACAATCAAGCAAGCAAGCAAGCAAGCAAACAAAACATTGAATAAAATGAATGAAATTGTTCAAGGCCTGAAAAATTAAATAAAATCAATAAAGAAAACATGAACTGAGAAGATTCTAAAAATAAAAATTTAGGAATTTGAGTAGGAAATACAGAATAGAAGAAATAACATACAAATTCATAGTGATTCCAGAAAATTCAGGTTTTCCACTCTCATCACATCAATATCGTACTTGACATTTCAGCTAGAGCAATAAAACAATTGAAGGATATCAAGGATAAACAAATTGGAAATGAAGAAGTCAAAGTATCATTATTTGCATATGATATGATAATATGTGTTATTGACCCTTAAAGTTCCACCTTGGAACTTCTACTTCTGATAAACACTTTCTGCAAACTGTCTGGGTACAAGATTGACTCAAAAATATAATTTTGGCTTCTTATAAACAAATAAAAATTTAAGTAATCATGAAAATAGCACCTTTCATATTAGCCTCAAATTATATAAAGTAACTTTGAGTAAATCTAACGAGGCAAGTGAAAGTTATATATGGTAAAAACTTCAAGACTTTGAAGAAAGAAATCAAAGAAGATATCAGAAGATGGAAAGATCTCCCATGTTCATAGACTGGGAGAACTGGTATAGTAAAAGTAGCCAGCCACACATATATGGACAATTGAGTTTTGATAAAGAAGCCAGAAACACACAATGAAAAAATAAAAGAAAGAAAGAAATCATTATCAACAAATGGTGTTGGTCAAGTTGTACTTCTGCATGTAGAAGAATGCAAATACAATCAGATTTATCATCTTGTACAAAACTCATATCCTAGTGGATCCAAAGACATCAACAAAATACCAGACACACTGAACGTGACAGAAAAGATAGTTGGGAATAACATTTAATGCATTAGCATGGGAGACAACTTTCAGAACAGAGCACTAATTGTTCAGGCACTTAGATGAAGAGTTAATAAATAAGACCTCATGAAGACCACTTTGCTTTTGATAGTGGGAGTAAAAAATTATATACTGCCTCTGTAGAAATCAGTGTGGTGGTTCCTTACAAAGTTGGTAGTCCATCTGCCTCAAGATTCAGCTATATTACTTTTAGGCATGTATCCAAAGGAAATGCTATCCTCTCACATGGACACTTGCTGAGACATATCTGCTGAGGTTTTGTTCATAATACCCAGAAAATAAAAGCAACCTGGATGTCCCTCAACAGAATAATGGAAAAGGGAAATGTGATATATTTAAACAATGGAGTATTAAGAAGCTACTAAAAGCAATGAGATCATGACATTTGTAGGGAAATGAGCAGAACATGAAAATAATCACCATGGGTGACATAACACAGACCAGAAAGATAAATATTGTGCATATTCATTTGTCGTTGGATATTATCAATTAATTAAATTATAACCAAGCTACAATGTGTAGACCCAGAGAGGTTAAGTGAAGAGTTGGGGTCTAGAGGGGTACATAGGTCTCCCTGGAAGAAGGAAATAGAATAAATTTTATGAGCACACTGGGTGTAGGTGGGAATGGGTGCAGGGGTATCAGGTGGGGGTGAAATGGGGTGGAGGAAAAGAGTGTGGGATCAGATGGGGACACTTTGTGGAGTATTTGGGAATGGTGTATATACAGTGCAGTAGAAACTTCCTGGAATCTATGAAGATGATCCTGATGAGGATTCCTAGTAATAGGGGATATGGAGTCTTAATCGAACATCTCTTTTTTTCAGTTTCCTAGTTGTGAGACTCTGTTTATTCAAGTGAATTGTTTGCAAAGGGGGTCCTTGGAAATTGCAAACAACCCAAGTTGTTGCTAAGGAAAAAATAGGGTAATTCTCTGCAAACAAACAGCAGGTTATAGCTATGTCCAACAGCCACACAACTCATTGAACATGGAGAAGCTGAGTTAGTGCCTACATAGAACACTTACCCCTATGTTCTATTTAGTGCCCTTGGTGCAGGAAGGTTTTCCACAGGCTACTGAAGATAAATGTGGACACCAACCCAGTCACAAATCTTTAGGCTATGATCTATCAAATAAAATAGCCTATAAAATATGCTAAGGAAATAGTGGCACAAAATTTATGTGAGCAGCCAACCAAAGTCTGATTTGACTTGAGGCACAGTTGATTTAACCCATGCTCACATTGCTTGGGTAACCACGGACCAGAGACTAAGTAGCCATAGATCTAGGGTAAAACTAAATACTACAGGTCTAACGAAAGCTATGATAGTTTTTGATTCTTGTTCTTATTATATTATAATTTGGAATATTTGGTTGCTCTCTTTTCAGAAGCCTTTTCTTTTCTAATGATAGACAGAAAGAGAGTGGGGGATAGGGAGTAACTAGGAGGAATAGAAGGCAGGAAAATTACAATCAGTATATTGTATAAGAAAACTTACTTTTAATAAAAGAAAAAAATTATTTTTTTGAGACAGGGTTTCTCTGCGTAGCCCTGGCTGTCCTAGAACTCACTCTGTAGACCAGGTAGGCCTCGAACTCAGAAATCCGCCTGTCTCTCCCTCCCAAGTGCTGGGATTAAAGGCGTGCACCACCACAGCCCGGCTATAAAAGAAAAATTAACAATAGGATATATTAAATACACAGAGACAGTGTGCAAGCACTCAGCTTGAAAATAATGGCCAAAATACAAACTATAAAAGAAATGGAAGTTTTATATACATAGTTGTAAGAATTTTCAGAGACAGCATTCTCAGTTGGTTTCATGACAACTGAGTATCAGCTATAGGTATCAGCTTCCTGACTTTGTTAAACATGCAGAGTGTTTGTGACAGATGATTTAACATACTAGCTTGTAGCATCATTATCTGTAATTTCAACATCTCTACTGACTGAATGATACAACTCTCATTCTTGACATGGCTAATTGTTTTTGTTTGAAATATATTGAGACTCTTTAATGACATGAGAAATGTAAAACAAAATCAAATGTTGAGAGACAAGTAAATAAAATGTGAAATAAAATACATAGTAGGTAAGATGAATGGTAGTTTATTAGATAGAGACAATAACAACAACAACAAAAGATTTAAAATTTATTCACAAAACAATATAAACTCTAGCAAAATGAAACTGACATAAATAAGATTCAGGAAAATGATTTATGGGAAATATAAAGTTCTAGAATATGTCAAAATAAAATCAGAGTACAACAAAGATATGGACAATATATATACAATATATATACAAATATACATACACATACATATGTATACAAATGAAATATTAACTATAATTTTAATCAAAATGACTTATAGAACTTCAAAAATTTATAATGAACTCTAATTCTCACTTTTTTCTTCCTTTTTGTCATGAGATAACATGGAACATAAATTAGTAAAGAGAAAATAATTTATTTTGAATAATGGTTTAAGAACAGATACAGGAAATTACAGGTAAGATGGTAAATTAACAATCATGTTAGAACAAGTGGATGGGCTGATTAAAGTTGGAGAAATAAAGATAATTGAAATATTTTGTCATTCATCTGCTAATTCTCCAGTCTCCTAAAGAATAATCTATGGAATCTCTTCTACTAATGAACTGAACTTGCTGCTGAGATTCCTACCAATAGAGTTGCTACCACAGATATGTTTTAACTCAGAAAAACTGGAATAAAAAGACCCCTACCAGGGAATCTACAAAAGCTATGCTGGTAGGGATTTCATAGAAGGGGTTCCCAGTGACTGCTGCCTAATTTTGTATTTAATATACTAGGCCTTTAACTGTGCAAAACACATTGTAGCCTCAGCCTTTAATCCCTCTGCCTTCCCTTAATATACACACTTAATCCAAACAATGAAGGTAAAATTAATTGGTAGAAGGAAACACCCATGTTTGAAAATGATGTCTACTTGTGTGGCAGGGAAAATGACTATCAGAGAACAATGTGACAGACTAGGATATGCCAAACTCTCACTAGAAGAGAGCAGAAAGGGAAGCTACTTAAGAGAGCTGCCAGAGGTATAGAGGAAGGAGACAGTTTTACTGGGAGAGTGATAAAGAGACAGGTTGAGGGAGAGAACAAGCTAGATTGAGGTAAACACAGAATAAGCCAGAAAATGAGAAGGAGCTAGAATTTTGGGACATATTGCTAACATTAGTATGAGACCAAACAGAGAAATTCAATAAGAAACTCAGAGAAGCTAGATTGGATCAGTTATCCTGGAGAGAAGTTTGAGTCAGAAGTGCTGAGTTGAATAAGACAGCCAGAGGTCAGAAAGAACTAGGAAGAATATGCTAGGGAATAGCAGTCGGAGATGCCTGTTACCTCAGGACAATAAAAGTTATTACAATAGTGGGTAGGGGCAATATTCCACTCCCACAGTAGATGGATAAACAGTGTGAAAATTAATGAGCACTGCAATCAAATTTCAACATCCAGCAAATGGATTTAGCAGACATCTACTCAAACACCAAACACCAACAAATATATACTCGCTTGTGAAAGCTTGTGAAAGCTTGTCCAAAATAAACCAAATACAAGGATACAATGAAACTCTCATCAAACTGATCCAGCATCTTATATTCTATCTGATCACATGTTATAACTAGGAATCAACAGCAAGATAAAGTACAGAAACTATGGAAAACTAGTGAAGATTAAACAACACACAATTGAAGAATAAATGGATCATTGAAGAGATGAAGGAAATAACTGTCTTAGAACAAGATGAAAATGGAAACAACAAATTCAAATATACAGAACATAGATATTCTGTTGAAGTTTACTTTAAATCATCTATATTAAACATCAGAGGGGATTTAAGAAAGATGGCTCAGTAGTTACGCTCAGTAGATGCTCTTGTAAAGGACCTGAGTTCAGATTCCGGCATTCACTTAGTGACCACAACCACCTATAAATCCATTTCTAGAGAATCAGTTCCCTTCTTCTGATCACTGCAGGCACTGCACATCCCTGGTGCACATACATAAAAGCAAAAAAATACTCATAAATACACATAAAATAAAGTAGTTTTACAAGCACAAAGAGATCCTAAATAAACAAACTAAATATGAAATTTAAATCATTCAGAAAATAAGTTCTGACCATTTGCCTAGGAATTTCGTGAATTCATTGTTTTTAATTGCAGAGTAGTATTCCATTGTGTAAATATACCACATCTTCTGAATCCATTCCTCCGTTGAGGGACATCTGGGTTCTTTCCAGCTTCTGGCTATTATAAATAAGGCTGCTATGAATATAGTGGAGCATGTGTCCTTATTGCATGCAGGTAAAGTCTCTGGGTATATGCCCAGGAGTGGTATAGCCGGATCCTCCGGAAGTGTCATGCCCAGTTTTCTGAGGAACCGCCAGACTGCTTTCCAGAGTGGTTGTACCAACCTGCAATTCCACCAGCAGTGGAGGAGTGTTCCTCTTTCTCCACATCCTCGCCAACAACTGCTGTCTCCTGTGTTTTTGATCTTAGCCATCCTGACTGGTGTGAGATGGAATCTCAGGGTTGTTTTGATTTGCATTTCCCTAATGACTAAGGATGATGAACATCTCTTTAGGTGCTTCTCAGCCATTAGATATTCTTCAGGTGAGAACTCTTTGTGTAGCTCTGTACCCCATTTTTTAATAGGGTTACTTGCCTCTCTGGAGTTTAACTTCTTGAGTTCTTTGTATATCTTGGATATTAGCCCTCTGTCGGATGTAAGGTTGGTAAAGATCATTTCCCAGTTAGTTGGTTGCCGCTTTGTCTTTTTGACGGTGTCTTTTGCCTTGCAAAAACTTTGTAATTTAATGAGGTCCCATTTGTCTATTCTTGATCTTAGAGTATAAGCTATTGGAGTTCTGTTCAGGAAATTCTCCCCTGTGCCCATATGTTCAAGGTTCTTCCCTAGTTTCCCTTCTATTAGTTTCAGTGTGTCTGGTTTTATGTGGAGATCTTTGATCCACTTAGAATTGAGCTTAGTGCAAGGAGATAAGGATGGGTCAATTTGCATTCTTCTGCATGTTGACCTCCAGCTGAGCCAGCACCATTTGTTGAAAAGGCTATCTTTTTTCCACTGAATGGTTTTAGCTCCTTTGTCAAAGATCAAGTGACCATAGGAGTGTGGATTCATTTCTGGGTCTTCAATTCTGTTCCATTGATCTACATGTCTGTTACTGTACCAATACCATGCAGTTTTTAACACTATTGCTCTGTAGTACAGCTTGAGGTCCGGGATACTGATTCCCCCAGAGGTTATATCATCCTTAGTGAGGTAACCCAATCACAAAAGATCACACATGGTATGAAGTCACTGATAAGGGGATATTGACCCAGAATCTCAGAATACCCTAGACACAATCAGCATATCAATAGATTTCTAAAAAGATGGAAGGAGAGACCCCTGGTCCTGGAAAGACTGGATGTAGGGGAACGCCAGGACAGAGTAATGAGAGGGGTTTGAACGGAGAAAAGAGGGAGGGAAGGGGGCTTATGGGACTTTCGGGGAGGGAGGAAACGGGAAAGGGGAAGTGATTTGGAATGTAAATTAAAAAAATAAAATAAAATAAAATTAAAAAAAAATAAGAGTAAGCTAATTCTCAAAAGTCAAAGGATAAATAGTGTGAAAATTAATGAACACTGCAATTAAATTACAACAGTCACCAAATGGACTTAGCAAACATCTAAAAAGCACTCTGTTCAAACACCAAACACCAACAAACACGTACTCCCCTCAGCAGCTTGTGGAAACCTATCCAAAATAAACCAAATACAGGGATACAACGAAACTCTCAACAAACTGAACTAACATCTTATATTCTATTTGATTATGTTATAGCTAGGAATTAACAGCAAGATAAAGTACACATCCCTGGACAGAAATCAGAAACATCTGGATGGAGATTAAAGGACTAGAAATAAAAACAAACAGTCAATGAAACAAAAATGTTGATTCTTTGAAAAAACGACAAAACTTTAGACTTGTTGATGAAAACAGAAACAGAAGACTCAAAATAAAATATTTATGAAATAGTAAATTTATAAAATTTATAAAATGCTTGAACTGTGGCCAGGGAAAACTTGAGAATTATCATGACATACTTTAAAGTAGCATATCTCACTATTACTGTTTTATGGTTAGTATGGTATTTTAGCTATAGAAATGTTTCTTTTGTGAACTTGGGTGCCCTTGAGTTTGGTGCATAAATGTTTTACATTTTAATATCCTCTTAGTTGGTTGTTTCTTATATTTCTTATGTATATGTTCTTATATACAGTGCCTTTTCCTAATTCTTATTAGATTTGGTTTGAAATTACTTCATCCGATACTAAAATAGTGATGATTGTTTTCTTCTTTCATCCATTAGCTTCGATTTCCTTTTTGTATCTCTTTACTCTAACATCATTTGTGTCTTTGATGGTGAGCCAAATTTCTTAAATGCAGCAGTAAGATGGATTCAAAGTTGTAATCCTATTTGCTGCCCTTTCTTTTTATTTGGGGTAATTGATGCTATTAATATTTAGAGTTACAAGTAAGTGGTGTTGATTAATTGCTGTCATTTTGGTTTTTTTCTCTTTTGATTTAATATTTTGGGATGATTTATTCCTGTGTCTTCTTGGTTGTACTTAACCATCATTTCAGCTAAAGGTTTTCTTTTAGTGCCTTCTCTAGAGCTGTAATGTGAACAGATACTGCTTAAAATTATTTTGATTTAAGTCCAAGAATATCCACTTGGACTTGAGCTTTGTACAAGGAGATAAGAATGGGTCGATTTGCATTTTTCTGCATGCTGACCTCCAGTTGATTCAGCACCATTTGTTAAAAATGCTGTCTTTTTTCCACTGGATGTTTTTAGCTCCTTAGTCAAATATCAAGTGACCGCAGGTGTGTAGGTTCATATCTGGGTCTTAAAATCTATTCCATTGATCTTCCTGCCTGTCTACATACCAATACTATACAGTTTTTATCACTATTGCTCTGTAGTAGAGCTTGAGGTCAGGGATGGTGATTCCCCCAGTAGATCTTTTGTTTTGGAGAATAGTTTTTGCTATCCTGGGTTTTTTTGCTATTCCAAATGAATTTGCAGATTGCTCTTTCTTTTTTTTTTAATTTTATTTTCTAAGTTTTTATTTATTTGCATTCAAAATCATTTCCCCTTTCCCATTTCCTCCCTCCCCGAAAGTCCCATAAGAACCCTTCCCTCCCTCTTTTCCCCATTCAACCCCCTCTCACTTCTCTGTCCTGGCATTCCCCTACATCCAGTCTTTCCAGGACCAGGGGTCTCTCCTTCCATCTTCTTGGAAATCTATTGATATGCGAATTGTGTCTAGGGTATTCCTAGATTCTGGGTTAATATCCCCTTATCAGTGACTGTATACCATGTGTGTTCTTTTGTGATTGGATGATATTTTCAAGTTCTGATCATTTGCCTAGGAATTTCGTGAATTCATTGTTTTTAATTGCAGAGTAGTATTCCATTGTGTAAATATACCACATCTTCTGAATCCATTCCTCAGTTGAGGGACATCTGGGTTCTTTCCAGTTTCTAGCTATTATTATAAATAAGGCTGCTATGAACATAGTGGAGCATGTGTCCTTATTGCATGCAGGTAAAGCCTCTGGGTATATGCCCAGGAGTGGTATAGCTGGATCCTCCGGGAGTGTCATGCCCAGTTTTCGGAGGAACCGCCAGACTGCTTTCCAGAGTGGTTGTACCAGCTTGCAATTCCACCAGCAGTGGAGGAGTGTTCCTCTTTCTCCACATCCTCGCCAACAACTGCTGTCTCTTGTGTTTTTGATCTTAGCCATTCTGACTGGTGTGAGATGGAATCTCAGGGTTGTTTTGATTTTCATTTCCCTAATGACTAAGGATGATGAACATCTCTTTAGGTGCTTCTCAGCCATTAGATATTCTTCAAGTGAGAACTCTTTGTTTAGCTCTGTACCCCATTTTTTTAATAGGGTTACTTGCCTCTCTGGAGTTTAACTTCTTTGTATATATTGGATATTAGCCCTCTGTCGGATGTAGGGTTGGTAAAGATCATTTCCCAGTTAGTTGGTTGCTGCTTAGTCTTTTTGACAGTGTCTTTTCCCTTGCAAAAACTTTGTAATTTAATGAGGTCCCATTTGTCCATTCTTGATCTTAGAGCATAAGCTATTAGAGTTCTATTCAGGAAATTCTCCCCTGTGCCCATATGTTCAAGGTTCTTCCCTAGATTTCTTTCTATTAGTTTCAGTGTGTCTGGTTTTATGTGGAGGTCCTTGATCCACTTGGAATTGAGCTTAGTGCAAGGATAAAAGGGACACTCTGGGTTATTTGTAAAATCCTAGGAACATGAGTACTCCATGGAGAGTTTGACTCAGAACAAAAATGATCTCTACTTCCGGAACACACTTTTTAAGATGTCCTTGAAATTAGATTAATAGAAATGACAGCAACTGATCTAAGCATTGCATGGGAATGTAAAGTTATCAGCACATGTTACATGATTGTGAAAACCAAAAAAAAAATGAAATAATATGCATTCACATTGGACTCAAAAACTGAATTTAACTATAAGACAGGATTCAAGGATGATAGAGATAAATTCTATTTCAATACATTATGTGGAGAAAATTTGACACGAATGAAATGATAATACAATTTAAACTGGATCAATGCAGAATGCATAAAAGAATTAAATGGTACAATCACTCTGGAAATCAGTTTTGCGATTCCTCAGAAAACTGGGCATAATACTATTGGAGGACCCTGTTATACCGCTCCCGGGCATATACCCAGAGAATTCTACAGCATGTAATAAGGACACATGTTCCACTATGTTCATATATTTCTAATAGCTAGAAGCTGGAAATAACCCAGATGTCCCTCAATGGAGGAATGGATACAGAAAATGTGGTATATTTACACAATGGAATACTGCTCAGCTATTAAAAAAATGAATTCATGAAATTCTTAGGCAAATGGATGGAACTGGAAAATATCATCCTGAGTGAGGTAACCCAATCACAAAAGAATACATATGGTATGCATTCACTGATAAGCGGATATTAGCCCGGAAGCTCAGAATACCCAAGACACAATTCACAGATCAAATGATTCCCAAGAAGAAGGAAGGAGAGACCCCTTGTCCTGGAAAGGCTTGATGCAGCAGTGTAGGGGAATACCAGGACAGGGAACTGGGAAGGGATTGATTGGGGAACAGGGGAAGGGAAGAGGTCTTATGGGACTTTCCGGGAGGGTGCAACCAGGAAAGGGGAAATCATTTGAAATGTAAATAAAGAATATATCCAATAAAAAAAGAGAATGGGATTTTGATGGGGATTGCATTGAATCTGTGTATTACTTTTGGTAAGATGCTCATTTTTACTATATTAATCCTGCCAATCCATGAGCATGGCAGATTTTTCCATCTTCTGAGGTCTTCTTCAATTTCTTTCTTCAGAGACTTGAAGTTCTTGTCATACAGATCTTTCACTTGTTTGGTTAGCGTCACGCCAAGATACTTAATATGGTTTGTGGCTATCGTAAAGGGTATTATTTCTCTTACTTCTTTCTCAGCCTGCTTATCCTTTGAGTATAGGAAGGCTTCTGACTTGCTTGAGTTGATTTTATATCCGGCCACTTTGCTGAAGTCGTTTATCAGCTGTAGGAGTTCTCTGGTGGAGTTCTTTGGGTCGCTTATGTATACTATCATATCGTCTGCAAATAGTGATAGTTTGACTTCTTCCTTTCCAATTTGTATCCCTTTGACCTCTTTTTGTTGTCTAATTGCTCTAGCTAGAACTTCAAGTACTATATTGAAAAGATATGGAGAGAGAGGGCAGCCTTGTCTAGTCCCTGATTTTAGTGGGATTGCTTCAAGTTTCTCTCCGTTTAGATTGATGCTGGCTACTGGTTTCTTCATAGAGTTAGAAAGAGCAATTCAAAAATTCATCTGGAATAACAGAAAACCCAGAATAGCTAAAACTATTCTCAAGAGTAAAAGAACCTCTGGGGGAATCAGTATCCCGGACCTCAAGCTGTACTACAGAGCAATAGTGTTAAAAACTGCATGGTATTGATACAGTAACAGACATGTAGATCAATGGAACAGAATTGAAGACCCAGAAATGAATCCACACTCCTATGGTCACTTGATCTTTGACAAAGGAGCTAAAACCATCCAGTGGAAAAAAGATAGCCTTTTCAACAAATGGTGCTGGCTCAGCTGGAGGTCAACATGCAGAAGAATGCAAATTGACCCATCCTTATCTCCTTGCACTAAGCTCAATTCTAAGTGGATCAAAGATCTCCACATAAAACCAGACACACTGAAACTAATAGAAGGGAAACTAGGGAAGAACCTTGAACATATGGGCACAGGGGAGAATTTCCTGAACAGAACTCCAATAGCTTATACTCTAAGATCAAGAATAGACAAATGGGACCTCATTAAATTACAAAGTTTTTGCAAGGCAAAAGACACCGTCAAAAAGACAAAGCGGCAACCAACTAACTGGGAAATGATCTTTACCAACCTTACATCCGACAGAGGGCTAATATCCAAGATATACAAAGAACTCAAGAAGTTAAACTCCAGAGAGGCAAGTAACCCTATTAAAAAATGGGGTACAGAGCTACACAAAGAGTTCTCACCTGAAGAATATCTAATGGCTGAGAAGCACCTAAAGAGATGTTCATCATCCTTAGTCATTAGGGAAATGCAAATCAAAACAACCCTGAGATTCCATCTCACACCAGTCAGGATGGCTAAGATCAAAAACACAGGAGACAGCAGTTGTTGGCGAGGATGTGGAGAAAGAGGAACACTCCTCCACTGCTGGTGGAATTGCAGGCTGGTACAACCACTCTGGAAAGCAGTCTGGCGGCTCCTCAGAAAACTGGGCATGACACTTCTGGAGGATCCGGCTATACCACTCCTGGGCATATACCCAGAGACTTTACCTGCATGCAATAAGGACACATGCTCCACTATATTCATAGCAGCCTTATTTATAATAGCCAGAAGCTGGAAAGAACCCAGATGTCCCTCAACGGAGGAATGGATTCAGAAGATGTGGTATATTTACACAATGGAATACTACTCTGCAATTAAAAACAATGAATTCACGAAATTCCTAGGCAAATGGTCAGAACTTGAAAATATCATCCTTAGTGAGGTAACCCATTCACAAAAGATCACACATGGTATGCAGTCACTGATAAGGGGATATTGACCCAGAATCTCAGAATACCCTAGACACAATCAGCATATCAATAGATTTCTAAAAAGATGGAAGGAGAGACCCCTGGTCCTGGAAAGACTGGATGTAGGGGAACGCCAGGACAGAGTAATGAGAGGGGGTTGAACGGAGAAAAGAGGGAGGGAAGGGGGCTTATGGGACTTTCGGGGAGGGAGGAAACGGGAAAGGGGAAGTGATCTGGAATGTAAATTAAAAAAATAAAATAAAATTAAAAAAAAAAAGAGAATGGGTGTGTATTTGTCTACGACCCTATATTTTAATATAAGAATTTTTAAACATTAACCCTGTCTGCCAGAAACTAATATCTTAATAATATCTTAAATGTGTTCAGAGGCAATGTGTTATGCTAAAAGTGTTCGGTACAATGTTGCTTTCCCCTACCATGCAAAATCTACAAGGCACTTCATAATGCTTTAGTTCATGATTTTCTTGGATACTGTATGATATTCTTCCCTACATGATAAATTTTGCTATTTCTCCGTATGATCCAGTAATGTTATATTTATACATATTCAAAGACCATATTTTCATTGAAAATTGTTCTTTATTTCAAGTAAGTTAACAGTGTTATTCCTTATGGAGTGGTTTCATAAAATAATTTAAACTTTAATTATAAGTAATCTTTAAAATCATTTTTCCTTTTAGACTACTTTGGGAGCTAGAGGGATGACTAAGCAGCTAAGACTACTAGTTGTTTTTCAAGACAATCCAAATTCAGTTCCCAGAAATCACTGGCTTCCGTTGGAAATGGGCACTCACATCGTACACAGACATATCTGAAGACAAAACACCCAATACATATAAACACTAAAAGTAATTTTTAAAAAATAAAACAGATTTGCCTAATATTAAGTTCAGCCACTCCTTTTCGGTTCATGTATGATCATATTTTATAGTACTTTTCCCTACAATTGATTTAGCCAGTTCTCATAGAAATACCACAAAGTTGGCCTTTAAATTTAATCATAATTGTTGTATTTTAACTAGATGTTACATTTCATTTATAATTTATCTTAATTATTCATGTGTTGAAAATATTTTTATCATATTTGTATTTTCACAGTAGCAAATTTTCTGTTCCATTTCCTCTGGATTTTGTGTGATTGATTTGGATACTGTGCTGGTTGGCTTCTTCTCAACTTGTCACAAACTTAAACATATCTAGGAAGAGGGAAACTTCATTAAGAAAATGTGTCTGAAGACTAGCCTGAAGGCAAGTCTGTGAGCATTTGTTTGACTGATGATTGATATGGGAGTTTCCAGTTTACTATGGGTGGTAACATTCCCTAAGCTATTAGCCCTAGGATATATAACAAAGCAACCTGAGCAAGGCAGTAAGCAGCACTACTCTGTGGCCTTTTGTTTTTTTGCTTAATTTCCTGTCTTATGCTCCTTTCCTGACTCATCTTCATGACAAAGTATGAACTAAGAGTTGTAAGATGAAATAAATCCTTTCCTCCCCAAATTCTTTTTGCCATGGAGTTTTATCATGGCAATAAAAATCCTAATTAATATGAAAAAAAGGATATATTACACTTTTCTTTGTCAGAAATATCCTATATATAGTTTCTTTTGGTGTTCCACTTATGGGTAGACTTAAGTCACCTTTTTTCCAAGTACTAACTTAGACACAGTTTCCCTTCTATCCTTTTAGATTTAGATACTGGCCAAAACCTAATAATGGTTTTGGGAACTTTCTTATTTTTTTTTTGTGCCCCTCTTTATGATTTAGCTTCTTGCTGCACACTCCTTGCTTTACTATGTCTCTGTTGCTAACCATGCTGGACTAACTCAAAGACGAGGGCTCTTCTCAAAATCATTCCTGCAGTTCAGGGTCAATTTTCACATCTTTCCTGACCAAATGGTTTAACTCAGACTCTAATAAGACTGTTGTGATACTGCCTAGTGATTCAATTTTTTAATTATTTTATTAATAAGACACCCCACAGAGGAGGAACCCATAATTCTCCAGCAACAGGTTCAGCTCATTGTCTATTAAAATCCATATGAAAATCTGTATGACAAGAACTTCAAGTCTCTGAAGAAAGAAATTGAAGAAGACCTCAGAAGATGGAAAAATCTGCCATGCTCATGGATTGGCAGGATTAATATAGTAAAAATGACCATATTACCAAAAGTAATATACAGATTCAATGCAATCCCCATCAAAATCCCAACTCAATTCTTCATAGAGTTAGAAAGAGCAATTCAAAAATTCATTTGGAATAACATAAAACCCAGAAGAGCTAAAACTATTCTCAAGAGTAAGAGAACCTCTGGGGGAATCAGTATCCCGGACCTCAAGCTGTACTACAGAGCAATAGTGTTAAAAACCGCATGGTATTGGTACAGTGACAGGCATGTAGATCAATGGAACAGAATTGAAGACCCAGAAATGAATCCACACTCCTATGGTCACTTGATCTTTGACAAAGGAGCTAAAACCATCCAGTGGAAAAAAGGTAGCCTTTTCAACAAATGGTGCTGGCTCAACTGGAGGTCAACATGCAGAAGAATGCAAATTGACCCATTCTTATCTCCTTGCACTAAGCTCAATTCCAAGTGGATCAAGGATCTCCACATAAAACCAGACACACTGAAACTAATAGAAGGGAAACTAGGGAAGAACCTTGAACATATGGGTACAGGGGAGAATTTCCTGAACAGAACTCCAATAGCTTATGCTCTAAGATCAAGAATAGACAAATGGGACCTCATTAAATTACAAAGTTTTTGCAAGGCAAAAGACACTGTCAAAAAGACAAAGCGGCAACCAACTAACTGGGAAATGATCTTTACCAACCTTACATCCGACAGAGGGCTAATATCCAAGATATACAAAGAACTCAAGAAGTTAAACTCCAGAGAGGCAAGTAACCCTATTAAAAAATGGGGTACAGAGCTACACAAAGAGTTCTCACCTGAAGAATATCTAATGGCTGAGAAGCACCTAAAGAGATGTTCATCATCCTTAGTCATTAGGGAAATGCAAATCAAAACAACCCTGAGATTCCATCTCACACCAGTCAGGATGGCTAAGATCAAAAACACAGGAGACAGCAGTTGTTGGCGAGGATGTGGAGAAAGAGGAACATTCCTCCACTGCTGGTGGAATTGCAAGCAGGTACAACCACTCTGGAAAGCAGTCTGGCGGTTCCTCCGAAAACTGGGCATGACACTCCCGGAGGATCCGGCTATACCACTCCTGGGCATATACCCAGAGGCTTTACCTGCATGCAATAAGGACACATGCTCCACTATGTTCATAGCAGCCTTATTTATAATAGCCAGAAGCTGGAAAGAACCCAGATGTCCCTCAACGGAGGAATGGATTCAGAAGATGTGGTATATGTACACAATGGAATACTACTCTGCAATTAAAAACAATGAATTCACGAAATTCCTAGGCAAATGGTCAGAACTTGAAAATATCATCCTTAGAGTGGTAACCCAAACACAAAAGAACACACATGGTATGCAGTCACTGATAAGGGGATATTAACCCAGAATCTCGGATTACCCTAGACAGAATTCGCATATCAATAGATTTCTAAAAAGATGGAAGGAGAGACCCCTGGTCCTGGAAAGACTGGATGTAGGGGAATGCCAGGACAGAGTAATGAGAGGGGGTTGAATGGAGAAAAGAGGGAGGGAAGGGGGCTTATGGGACTTTCGGGGAGGGAGAAAACAGGAAAGGGGAAATGATCTGGAATGTAAATTAAAAATAAAATAAAATATATATATATAAAAAAACAACAAAATTAAAAGAAGATTCAAATGTTCAATAATAGTTAATAAATTTAGAATAGTGATAAAAAGAGAATTACTAGCCATAGTTACCAGGAAACATAGGACTGTATGAAAATTTGGGCTTGGTTTAAGTTTTGACAAACAAACAGGAAATAATAGGACATTTGGAACACAAATATACTCTACTGGCAAGCACTCTCAAGCAATCAGTAGAACACCTCCTGTCAATCTGGCTCTCATCTCACTCTTCTCCAAGAATGGTGTGTACAGACACAGTAAATAGTACAAACTGGAGATGATACATTTTACTTATAATTGAATAAAATTATTTATTGATAATTTTAAATTAACAACCTTATGTGTGATAAAACAACAGAAAAAAATTGTCACATGGGGTTTGAGTGAAACAGTTTTGAATTCTTCCCAGGAGTGAGGTGAGACACAACAGTTGTTACAGCTGAGAAGCACTACAATTCTGTATGTGTCAACCAATAGCAGTTTCTCTGGAGCATGTTTCCCACAGGAGTAACAGTTCCTGAAAGCTGGAAGGAGCTGTAGAATGAATACCCGTCTGCCACTGAAGCTCAGAATCGGAGGCTGAGTCAGGAATGAGATTTCCTTTCTACTCCAGCTTCTGGTCAAGTCCTGGAGACAGGCCTGGATAAGCTTCCAGTACATGGCAGAAGTCTTTGGTCTTGAGTATCTCCAGTGAGTCGGCCCCCACTGAATCTTAAAGGCAGTCTTTACTCACAGAAGCAATAAAGGAGATAAAGTGTGGAGCAGAGACTGAAGGAAAGGCCACTCAGAGACTCCCCTACCTAAGGATTCAACCTATAAACAGTCACCAAACGCAGACACTATGAAAGACAAGAAGCACATACCAACAGGAACATGTCATGGTTGTCTCTGTATGGGCCCTGTCAGAGCCTTACACATACAGAAGCAGATGTTTTTGGACTGGGGGTGGGATCCCCAATGGAGGAGTTGGAGGGAAGTCCAGAGGAGCGGAAGGGGTTTACAACCTCATGGGAAGAACGACAATGTCGGCCACCCAGATGCCCTAGGACTCTCAGGGTCTAAACCATCAACCAAGGGGTACACATGGTTCCAGCCAAAAATGTGGCAGAGGAATGCCTTGTCGGGCATGAGTGGGAGGAGTGGTCCTTGGTCAGGTGAAGGCTCAATAGATGCCCCAACAAAGGGAAATCGAGGGGGAAGGGAGGTGGGAGTGGGTCGGGTGGAGGAGCATATATGTGGAGGCAGGGGGTGGGAGGAGGGGCTGGGGATTTTTCGGGGAGGGGAGAAACCGGGGAAGGTTTTAGCATTTGAAATATAAATGAAGATTATATTTAATAAAAAAAAAAGATAGTTGGTCGACAAACCCTGGAGTCCTCATTTCAGGCTTTTCTTCATGGAGACAGCACCTGAGACCAGGATCTGATTTTTGAAATCTTTATCTTCTTTTGCCCTTTGTTCCTTAAGCAGTTCTACTGCCTACTGTGCTCTGAAGCCTGGATGTATAGCACAACAGTTGGGCCCAGTCAGGCCTCAGCTGGCTGAATATACAGCATATAAAAATAGAGGAGAAAACAAGACCAATTATGAAGAACTGTAAAACCTTGCTTGGAAAGGTGAAAGCCAAGCCTTCTAAAAGTGACTGTAATTTTATAATAGATCTTCAGGTGTCTGTCTCTACAAGTGTAGGGGAGACTTGCAAGGAAGTTTCTGTCTATTCCTGGTTGCCAAGGAGATCTTGACAGGCTGCCTGATGCTTCACTTCTTCTTTCAGACTGGGTATTTAACTCAGCTAGGTAGTTTTTTGTTTTTCTGCAGTTGCTGCTGCTGCATTAACAGCCATCGACATGCCCCACTCTGCAGTTCTGTTACCCTTGAGGATTGCACATGCCAGTTGTCAGAAGACTTCAGAAAGCTCCACATTTGTGGTTTTACCTACTCCTAAAAGTCTAAGGAGATGATCATTTGATTTTTTTTCTTTGAGTTTGTTTATATAGTGCATTCTGTTAATGGATTTTTGTATACTAAACCAACATTGCATCCCTGGGATGAAGCCCAGATGATGGTTTTGAGGTATTCTTGGATTCAGTTTGCAACAACTTTATTAAGTATTTTTGCATCAATATTCACAAGTGAGATTGGTGTGAAGTTTTCATTTTTTTTTTGCTTGGGTCCTTGTGTGGTTTAGGTATCAGAGTAATTGTGGCTTCATAGAACTAGTTTAGTAATGTTACTTCTGTTACTATTTTATGGAATAGTTTGAGGAATGTTGATATCAGGTCTTCTTTTCAGGTCTGGTAGAATTCTGCACTAAATCCATCTGGCCCTGGGATATTTTTTTTTTTTTTTTGGTTGGGAGGTTTTTAATGACTTCTATCTCCTTGTGAAATACAGGCCTATTTAGATAGTTTACCTGCTCTTGATTTAACATTGGTATATGGTATCTATCTGAAAAAACATCAATTTAATCTAGATTTTTCAGTTTCATTGAGTATATGATTTTTATAGTAGGATCTGATGATTATTTGAATTTCCACTGTTTCTGTTATGTCTCTTCATTTCTGATTTTGTTAATGTGGATACTGCTTCTGGGCCTTTTAGTTAGTTTGTCTAGAGGTTTATCTATCTTGTTGATTCTCTCAAAGACCCAGCTTTGGGTTTTGTTGATTCTTTGTATTGTTCTCTTAGTTTCTATTTGGTTGATTTCAGCCCTAAGTTTGACTATTTCCTGCTGTCTACTCCTCTTGGGTGAGATTGCTTCTATTTGTTCTAGAGCTCCCCGGTGGGCTGTTAAGTTGTTGGTATAAGATCTCTATAGTTTCTTTATCAGGGCACTTAGTGGTATGAATTTTCCTCTTAGTATTGCTTTCATTTTGTCCCATAAGTTTGGGTATGATGTGTCAACATTTTTATTAAATTCCAGGAAGTCTTTAATTTCTTTCTTTATTTCTTCCCTGACCAATTTATCATTGAGTAGAGAGTTGTTCAGTTTCCACATGTATGTGAGGTTTTTGCTGTTATTGAAGACCAGCCTTAGTCTATAGTGATCTGATAGGATGCATGGTATTATTTCAGTCTTCTTGTATTGGTTGAGGGTTGTTTTGTGAACAATTATATAGTCAATTTTGGAGAAGGTACCATGAGGTACTGAGAAGAAGGTATATTCTTTTGTTTTAGGGTGAATTGTACTGTAGATAACTGTCAAATCCATTTGATTCATAACCTCTATCAGTTTCACTGTGTCTCTGCTTTGTTTATGTTTCAATGACCTGTCTGTCCATTAGTGAGAGTGGGATTTTGAAGTCTCCCACTATTTTTGTGTGTAGTTCAATGTGTATTTTGAACATTAATAAAGTTCTTTTATGAATGTAGGTTCTCTTGTATTTGATAGATTTTCCCCTTGATGAATATGAAGTGTCCTTCCTCATCCTGCTTGATAACTTTTGGTTAAAGTCTATTTTATTGAATATTAGGATGGCAACTCCAGCTTGTTTCCTGGGATCATTTGCTTGAAGATGCTTTTCCATCCTTTTACTCTGGGATAGTGTTTGTCTTTTTTACTGAGGTGTGTTTCTTGTTTGCAGCAAAGTACCGGATCTTATTTGCATATCCAATCTGTTAGCTTATGTCTTTTAATGTTGAGAGATAATAAAGAGAGATGACTGTTGGTTCCTGATAAGTTTGTGTTTGTAGGTGGCTTTATGTGCTTTTGGATCTTTCCTTTTGACTTGTTGTGAGGTGCTCAATATCTTGTCCTTTCTTTGTTGAAGATACCTTCCCTTTGTTGGAGTTTTCCTTCTAGGACCCTCTGTAGGGGCAGAGAAGATGCTCATCTGTTGCCCTGACTGCAGTAGATCACCTGGAGGGCCTTCAGAGTGTTGGGTCTTCAGTGCAGCACTGTGGTCCTGTGTGAAGATGTTCTCCAGGGAGGATATGGACTGTAGTTTCTGTTTCCTTGAACTCCTTGCAACAGAACTCCAGGGAGGCTTTCAGTCTATCTGACCAGTTGCTCTGCATGCCTTCAAGCTGTGGTGTAAACTGCTCTGAGTATAGAGGATCCTCTAGGGTCACTCAGGATATGGTGTCTTTAGGAGCAGACCAACTTGCAGTTAACTGCTCTGAGTGTAGCCTATTCTCAGTTGTACTGAGTGCAGCAGTTTCTCTAGGATGGGTCAGGATATGGTGTATTCATGAGAGCAGACCAGCTAGGAGTTGGCATTAGAACCTAATTTGGGATACTAGTGTCTACTGAAGATCAGCTAAAATATCCAGCCTCATGGACTGAGCAATTACTGGATTCATGGGCTTTCCTTTCAAAGCCAGCCATTGTTAGATTAGCTGGATTGCAGACTGTTAGTCACTCTAAAAAGGCCTCCCTCCTGAATTTTCTTAATTCCATCTCATGCCTCATCAAACACCAGAATACTATATACAAGCTCACAAAACAAAGAGTAGTACTTAGCATTTACACTACATAAATGTTATAGAATGAAAATTGTAACCAAAGGAATACTACAGAAATGTTTGGCTACATTATTTTTTCCTAAAAGGAACACAAAAGGTTCACTGTGTGGGAAACACAAATATCTGCATTTAGCATCCTGGTTTCATTGACATGCAAAGAGCTAACAGTCAACTTTGGCAGCTGCGAAGTAAGGCATGTCAGAGAACTCAACCAGCACTTGTGTTGGCTGGACTTTCTTGAATTACCCATTTGAGAACTGAGCCAGCTATTCTAATCATTCTGGCAGTCTACTTCAAATACTGCAAAATATTTTTCTTGGTAATTCTGTTTAGTAATTCTTATGTAAATACTAACATTTACATAAGACCATTTGGTAATTGTGACAATGGTCTTACATAGCACAAAGATAACTGAGTGGACTTTCAGTCCAGAAGAGAGAGACAGACAGAGAGATAGAGACAGACAGAGAGACAGAGGGAGACAGAGAAAGAGAGATTCATTCTGTGTTATCCTAAAGAAACCTGACTAAAGAAAACAGTAATGATGGCCCAAGATAATTGGCTTTAGACTTCAAGTTTCTCCAAGTCAATGCAGTTTTATATAATCAGCTTGCAGAAGGCTTAATATAAGGCATTGCTCTTACCAGTTCACTCATTGAACTAATTTTTCATGACAGACATCTGGGAAGGAAAACCAAAACTATATCCTGAGCCTTTCTCCTCTTCCCTTTATGAACATCTGAAATACTAATATCTGTATAAGATCACTTGGTAATTGTGACAATAGTCTTACATAGCACAAAGATAACTGGGTGAACTTTCAGTCCAGAAGATTTTAGAGAAATACAAATTGTGTTTTAGGGTGCTTTTAAGTATACAATTAAATTTTGTGTAATTTGTGTTAGAAGTACATATTGTTGGAAAGTAGTTATGCTTTTTTGGAACTGATGTGTACCGCAAAACATGGTCAGTGCTTATCTTTTCTCTTTCTGAAGGAAGGGATCTAGGAAGTGCTGTCTGAAAAATGATACCTCAATCATTAATAATTAATCAAAAATTGTTTTTTAAGTAAAATATATGACATTGTTTGAATAAGATGTGCCTAAAATAGGCTGATAGATATCAATATTTTACTTCTCATTCAGTGATGCTCTTGTGGATGTTTTTGGACCATTAGGAGCTTCAGTCTTGTATGAGGGAGCACATCTCCGGAGGCAGGCATTGAAGGTTATATCCTTGTTCTAATTCTTGTTTGACCCAACAGCTTCCTCTAGCAGGCGTCATGCCAGAAAAACTGCAGTGGGCAAGTGAACTCCCTGGACATGGTGTACTGTCTTGCTTGGCTACGATGGGGGAAACTTTCATAAGGCACAGCACCCAGAGATTTCTTCCCAGGATTGCTTCTTGATACAGATGTGCTTTCTGATGTTTTTCATTGCCATATTTCTTATAAATTTGGCTTGGTGTAAATGGAATTTGGGAGACTGTCACTTCCCAAGGCCTGGTGTGATTACTTTCTTGGTGATAGCCCATTGTGTTGGGCGAGTTTCCTGAAAATCAGAATGAAGATGAAAGTTCTTAATAATGCTGTTTAGATAGAATTAATGATATTATGGAATTCCTGATTTGAATATAGTAGTTTTAGGAACTTAGCTTGATTTAAGTAATTTTTAGGAAGCTAAGTTAGTTGATAGAAAGCTTAAAATTAGAATCAGGATTGAATGTGCCCCTTCCTCATAGAGTGACAAGAACTGCATGAGTTAGAGAAAGAGTAAAGTGAATGTTTTTGCATTAGAATCTTGTAATTGTATCAGCAAGAAAAATAAACTAGCTACAAATTAAGCATTATAGAAAGCACTAGCTATAGGTTGGGCCTGAATTCCTTTATCTTGTGATCTAGGGATTTGGTAATATGTATTGAATGTGTACCATTAAATAGGAAGGTTATTAATAAAGAGTAAACAATTCTAAGAACAGAAAACAGATTATTAGCCTGTCTAGCCAATCAAGACTCAAAAATAAGACATAAGACATATAACTTGCTCCTTAGTAAGTAGAGATTGTACTTACTAAGTATAGTGAGAAACTTGCTACTATAGACTTAGCCTGCTTAAACTTTATTAATCTATGGAAAAAGAATTATTGCTTTGGGGTTACAATGAGCTTAACAAGAGTAAGTTACATGAGAAAAAATTGTAGCTAGATATACATTTTAAAAGGGGATTACATAATCAATAATCTTATTGTAATTTCCTCTTGTGTAATGATTTATTCTGTTTTTGAAGAATATGCTTTTATGGTGACTGTTTTTAGAAAATGTATAATTTATAGCTATGAGGTAATTTTCTTACATAGAAAAACTTTGTCTTAAGGGGTATTGAAAGGGTTAAGAAAAAAATAGAACACTGGAACCTACTTTTGCTTCAACCCTCCATTTGTGTGTGTGTGTGTGTGTGTGTGTGTGTGTGTGTGTGTGTGTGTGTGTGCATGTGTTTATTTGATCTCACTTTCATTTTGTCTAATACTATCAGGACCAAAACTTATTAGACCTTTTAGTTGTGCCTCCCATCAGATGCTATCTGCACTGACCCTAATCACTGATGCCACAACTTGCTGTTTGACTCAGTTTACCCTGTAGTGTCAAAGATCCCTTTTGATATTCCTCTGACTTGACAAATTGGTCAAAGTGGCTTCTTTTATGATTATAAGCTGAAATACCTTTCTTGACACTGTGGACACCCCTGGGGTACTGTAAGGCAGAATGAATTCTGTATAAGGCTGATTTGGCTTGTAATGTTTTATCTTACATGAATATTTATAGCAATTTGACATTTGTAGCACTAGGAAAGTATAAAGTAAATAAATATATATGCAATTTATATAATTGAAACAATAGTATATAATAGCATAAATGTAAAAATAAAAATAAAACAGTGTATTTAATATTTATGAATGAAGGTATTAAGATACATTATTCAACAATAACTCTATACCATACCAGATAAAAATCAACCAATCAAATATACAGTAAACATGTCAGCAAGGATATAAGTTAACAGCAGCCTTGTACATGGCTGGAGAGGTGTGGTTTGATACAACTGTTTTGATGAGTTGATAGAATCTAAAACTACTGGTTTAACTTTATATTATAGAAATTTCATTCCTAAGATATAATTTTCCACAAAAATCCAAATGATATTCACCAAATATTATATCCAGGGGTATATATTGTCAGACAATTCTATGACCATATCACAGCATACTTCCTGATTTTCTGGCTCTTACTTTTTATCCTCTCTTGGGCTGCAATCCCTGAGCCTTAAGTTCAGGAAATGTGTCGGTGATCTCTGAGTTGACACAATCTGTTTTTCTCTGCCTTTTTTTCCCCCAATAATGGTTTTCCATAATAGTCTCCATCTAGAGCAAACAGCAGTTTCGGTGATGAATGAGTGGTGAGAACTAAACGTATCTTCAGGTGTAAGATCAATATTTAAAAAGTGTTTGGGAGATTGTTTATATAGTGGATTACATTGATGGATTTCCTTATATTGAACCATCCCTGCATCCCTGGGATGAAGCCTACTTGACCGTAGTGAATGATCATTTTGATGTGTTCTTGGATTTGGTTGGCAAGAATTTTATTGAGTATTTTTGCATCGATATTCATAAGAGAGATTGGCCTGAGATTCTCTTTCTTTGTCTGATCTTTGTGTGCTTTTGGTATTAGTGTAATTGTGGCTTCATAGAACGAGTTGGGTACTGTTCCTTCTGTTTCTATTTTGTGGAACAGTTTGAAGAGTATTGGTGTTAGGTCTTCTTTGAAGGTCTGATAGAATTCTGCACTAAAATCATCTGGACCTGTGCTTTTTTTGGTTGGAAGACTTCCAATGACAACTTCTATTTCTTCAGGGGTTATAGGATGGTTTAGATGGTCTATTTGATCCTGATTTAATTTTGGTATTTGGTATCTGTCAAGGAAATTGTCCATTTCCTCAAGATTTTCTAGTTGTGTTGAATACAGGTTTTTGTAGTAGGATCTGATGATTTTTTTAATTTCCTCAGTTTCTGTTGTTATCTCTCCCTTTTTGTTTCTGATTTTATTAATTTGGATACTATCTCTGTGCCCTCTGGTTAGTCTGGCTAAGGGCTTATCTATCTTGTTGATTTTCTCAAAGAACCAACTCCTCGTTTTGTTGATTCTTTGTATAGTTTTATTTGTTTCTACTTGATTGATTTCAGCCCTGAGTTTGATGATTTCCTGCCTTCTACTCCTCTTTGGTGTATTTGCTTCTTTTTGTTCCAGGGCTTTCAGGTGTGCCATTAAGCTGCTAGTGTATGCTGTCTCCCGTTTCTTTTTGGCGGCACTCAGGGCTATGAATTTTCTTCTTAGTACCACTTTCATTGTGTCCCATAAATTAGGGTATGTTGTGCCTTCATTTTCATTAAATTTCAAAATGTCTTTGATTTCTTTCTTTATTTCCTCCTTGACCAAGTTAGCATTGAGTAGAACATTGTTCAGCCTCCATGTGTATGTGGGTTTTCTGTTGTTTTTGGTGCTATTGAACACAACCCTTATTCCATAGTCATCTGATAGGAGGCATGAGATTAGTTCTATCTTATATCTGTTGAGGTTTGATTTGTGACCAATTATATGGTCGATTTTGGAGAAGGTACCATGAGGTGCTGAGAAGAAGGTGTATTCTTTTGCTCTAGGATGAAATGTTCTATATATATCTGTTAGTTCCATTTTGTCCAAGGCTTCAATTAGATTTACTGTGTCCCTGTTTAGTTTCTGCTTTCCTGAACGATCCATTTCAGAGAACGGGGTGTTGAAGTCATCCACTATTATTGTGTGAGGTCTGATGTGTGCTTTGAGCTTTAGTAAAGTTTCTTTTATGAATGAGGGTGCCCTTGCATTTGGAGCATAGATATTCAGAATTGAGAGTTCTTCTTGGTGGATTTTTCTCTTGATCAGTATGTAGTATCCTTCTGTGTTTTTTTTGTTGACTTTAGGTTGAAAATCAGTTTTATCTGATATTAGGATGGCTACTGGGGCTCTTTTCTTGGAGCCATTTGCTTGTAAAATTGTTTTCCAGCCTTTTACTCTGAGGTAGTGTTTGTCTTTGACACTGAGGTGCGTTTCCTGCATGCAGCAAAATACTGGGTCCTCTTTACATATCCAGTCTGTTAGTCTATGTCTTATTACTGGGGAATTGAGACCATTGATATTAAGAGAGATTAAGGAATAGTGATTATTGCCACCTGCCATTCTTGACGCTATCTTTTTGTTTGAGTGGTTATCTACTTTTGGGTTTGAAGCAAGAAGGTTACTATCTCAGTTTTTCCAGGGTGTTGTTTCTCTCCTTGTATTGGCAGATTCCACCTATTATCCTTTGCAAGGCTCGGTTTGTGGAAAGATATTGTGAAAATTTGGTTTTATCATGGAATATCTTGGTCTCTCCATCTATGATGATTGAGAGTTTTGCTCGGTATAGTAGTCTAGGCTGGCATTTGTGCTCTCTTAGTGTCTGCATGAGATCAGCCCAGGATCTTCTTGCTTTCATAGTCTCTGGTGAGAAGACTGATGTGATTCGGATAGGTCTTCCTTTGTATGTTACTTGGCCCTTTTCTCTTACTGCTTTTCGTATTCTTTCTTTGTTTAGAACATTTGGTGTTTTGATTATTATGTGACGGTAGGTATTTCTGTTCTGGTCCAGTATGTTTGGAGTTCTGTAGGCTTCTTGTACGTTCATCGGCATCTCTCTCTTTAGGTTAGGGAAGTTTTCCTACATAATTTTGTTGAAGATGTTTACTGGCCCTTTAAGTTGCAAATCTTCACTCTCATCTATACCTATCATCCTTAGGTTTGGTCTTCTCATTGTGTCCTGGATTTCCTGGATGTTTTGGGTTACACGTTTTTTTGCATTTTGCATTTTCTTTGACTGTTGAGTCGATGCTTTCTATGCTATCTTCAGCACCTGAGATTCTTTCTTCCATCTCTTGCATTCTATTGTTGATATTTGCATCTATGACTCCTGATTTCTTCCCAAGGTTTTCTATCTCCAAAGTTGTCTACTTTTGTGATTCCTTAGTTGTTTCTACTTCCTTTTTTACATCCTGGATGGATTTGCTGCGATCTTTCACTTGTTTGTTTGTATTTTCCTGTATTTCTTTAAGGTATTTTTGCATTTCCTCTTTCAGGATTTCTGCCTGTTGTCCCAAGTTCTCCTGTATTTCTCTAAGCGATTTTTGTGTTTCTTCCTTATGGGCTTCCATCTGTTGATCCATCATCTCCTGCATTTCTTTAAGCAGTTCTCATGTTTCCTTTGTAAGGGCATGTATCCGTTGATTCATTTCTTTAAGCAATTTTTGTGTTGACTCCCTATGGGCATCTGTTGACCCATATTCTTCTGCATTTCTTTATACAATTTATGTGATTCCTTTGAAAGTGCATCTACCCGTTGATTCATTTCTTTAAGCGATTTTTGTGTTGTCTCCTTGTGGGCCTCCATCTGTTGATCCATGTTCTCCTGCATTTCTCTAAGCGATTTTTGTGTTTCCTTTGTAAGGGCTTCTAACCCTTGATTCATGGTCTCCTGTAATTCTTTATTAGATTTATTTGTGTCCTTCTTGTGATCCTCTAATAGCATCATGAGAAGTGATTTTAAATCCAGATCTTGTCTTTCTGGTGTGGTGGTATATCCAGGACTTGCTGCTGTTGGAGAGTTGGGTTCAGATGGTGCCATATTTCTTTGATTTCTGTTTGTAACGTTCCTACCCTTGCCTTTTACCATCTGGTTACCTCTGGTGTTAGTTGGTCCTGCTGTCACTGGCTGTTGGTTGGACCTCCTGTGAGCCTGCAAAGCTATTTCTGGCCCCCGTGGATTACCGGGATTCCCCTGGCACTGATTTCTGGTGCCTTCCCTGCTCCTGAGTGACTTTGGAGCCCTGATGTGCCTTGTCCCAAGTGATGTTATATTGGGGAGTCCCTGCACATCCAAAGTCTCAGCGTAGTGGATTCCCGGAGCAGAGGTCGCCAAAGGGAGGCTGGTAGGTTCCCGCCCAGTGCAGGGGTGTGTGATCGCTCCTGGGGTGGGGGTGGAGGGGGCGTCCCTCTGCAGGGCAGAAGTCTCACAGCAAGGCTGGTACGTCAATTACTGCAGACCTGCCCTGCTCTTGGGAGCAGGGTACACACAAGCTGCCTAAAACCCAAGCGATTTTATGCCTGTTCGTCTCTGAGCCTGGTGTTCCAACTACCTGGTCACTGGAGCAAAGATGGCAGAGTGCACTCTGCACTCACTTGGTGTCGCATGTCTCCCTGCAGGGGGGGATGGCCCACAGCAGAGCTGGTGCCCAGAGGACCACAGTGCTGTCCCGTTCTTGGGAGCAGAAGGAAGTCCCAACAGGCTATTTCCCAAGTGATGTTATATTGGGAAGAACCTGGGTACCTGTCTCCTCAGTGCAGTCGATACTGGAACAGAGGTCTCCAAAGGGAAGCTGGTAGGCTCCTGCCCAGTGCAGAGGGGTGGGGTCCCTCTGCAAGGCAGAAGTTCCACAGCAGAGCTGGTGCGCTGGTTACTGCAGATCTGCCCAGCTCTTGGAGCAGGTTACACGCAAGCTGCCTGAGACCCAAGCAATATTATGCCTGTCTGTCTCTGAGCCTGGCGGTCCCAGCTGCCCTGGTGCTGGATCAAAGATGGCGGAGTGCACTCTGCTCTCTCTAGGAGGTGCAGGTCACCCTGTCTCCTCAGTGCAGTCAATATGGGAACAGAGGTCACCAAAGGGAAACTGGTAGGCTCCCGCCCAGCAAGGCAGAAATCCCACAGCAAAACTGGTACGCTGGTTACTGCAGATCTGCCCAGGTCTTGGAGCAGGTTACATACAAGCTGCCTGAGACCCAAGCGATATTCCCCATTTCCCTTTCCCTATGGCCACTGTCATTGTCTTTCTTCTCCTTCACAAGTGGTATTGAAGCACCCTCACTTGGGCCTTTGGTTTGTCAAACTTTTTGAGTTCTGTGGAATGTGTCCTGGGTATACTGTACATTTTGGCTAAAATCTCTGGGTTGCTTCAGCTCTTTAGTGAGGCCTGTGCCCCTGGCTGTAGCAAACATCATGGGAGGCCTTCAGACTCTGGGATCTTCAGAGGAGCAGACAAGCTAATGATATACTTAGGCAGAATGCACAAGCTGGAAAGAGGGTAGAGTTCTCCCAGGGGTTGGGGGTGCGGATGGGTCCTGAGTTTGCTGGTCTCCTGGGGTTCGCAGCTGCTATGATTATTTAGGATGGTCCCTTACCTGTAGGGATCTTACTAACATCGTAGAAATTTTACTCCCTGAAAATGATGCAATGAGATCCCAGAAAAATTATTTAAAAGAATGATCTCAAATACACTAAAAATTTTCATGGAAGATATGACTAAATTCCCAAATGAATTCATAGAATCTACAAATAAACTTCCATTAGAATGCCAAGGGGACAAAAAAGTGAATGAGAAAAGGTAATTAATTCAAGATATAAAAATAGAATTAAATAATTGCATAGAATCATAGAAGAAGCAATAAACTAAAATGATAATGGAAATGAAAACCCCTAATAGTAAGTAAAACACTGTGTGAATCTTCATGAATGGAATGGATTATGTGGAAGACAAAATAACAAGGGCCAAAAACAAGAATGAAAAATTACATCACTCAGAGAAAGACAGAGAAGCAAGAGGGGGTTGAATGGGGAACAAAGGGAGGGAAGGGGACTTATGGGACTTTCGGGGAGGGAGGAAACGGGAAAGGGGAAATCATTTGGAACGTAAATAAAAAAATATAGAAAATAAAAACAAGAAAAACAAATCCCAAAAAATAGTTTTTTAAAAAATGAAAGACACTGATAACCCCACAAAGTACATGAATTCTTAGAAACAGAATTCTTATTTGGGTTGATTTTGAGGTTTCAAAATCCTAGCCCAGCCCAGAGTATCTCTCTTCCTTCTGCCTAAGGATCTGGATGTAGAACTCTCTGCTACTTTTTCAGCCCCATGTCTGTCTATGAACTTCCATGATGACAATGGACTAAACCCCTGGAACCATAAATATGTCCTAATTAAATGTTTTATTTTATATGAGTTACATTGGTCGTGGTGCCTCTTCAAAGCAATAGAACACTAAGACAGAAGTTGCTACCAACGAGTGTTATTGTAAGAGGCCTGACCTTGCTGCTTATCAGTGGAATGAAGACTTTGGCACTTTGGATTAGAAAAGCAGTTGAATGCTTCAAGTGGGGCTCAATGGGAAATACTGGGAGGAACATAGAAGACCATGATGGGTAGAACAGTGGCAACTATAATGGCCAAGACCAAGTGATTTTAGAGAAGAATGATATTAAGTGACTTAGAAAAATTTCTGGTGATTTATGAGTGCTTTCTACCATTGTCCAAAAAAAAAAAAAATCTGCCGAGGTTAAATTGAATAGTTTTGAATTAAAGATGTTCGCAGGGTAGTTTGTAAAACAACCTAGTATCGACTGTGTCATGCAATTTTTAGTGATAACTTTTATTCAGATTTGTGCTAAAGAGGAGCAAAGCAAGCAAGTAAAAACCACAAAATATACATTTTTGAGTTAAAAAAAAAAAGCACCAGGAAGTGTAATGTAGTTCAAGGAGGTAAAACTTTAAAGAAAAGGCAGATGTTAAATTAAATAAAGGGAATAATGATCTCAGGGCAAGATCATACACAGCTAAACTTCCAAGTTATGAAAAGAAATTAAAGAAAATTATGAGCAGTGAAAGAAACCATCGAAACCAGAAAGCTGGCAAAAAAATTGTTTGAACAAAGGGACAAGTTCAATACCAGCATGCTGAATAGCTTGTCAGCATTGGCCACCAGGTTCTGGCTTTAGAGTTAAAGATATAAGAAAGGAGACGTGGAATCTTCTTCTGAAGGTAAGGAAAGCCAATGAGGCCAAGATTTTGTTTCATGAGTATCCCTGCATTGAGGCTCAAAGAGGCCATTGAATGAAGCTGTGAAAGTGAAGTTTGGATTGTATTGGAGATACTAAGAAGTTGGAGATGCCAGAGTCATGGGATTCCTGCCAACAGTGTGTAGATCCAGTCCAAGACTGTGTGAGACTGTGTGAGAGCGTGTGTTGCAGTAAACAAAGCTGAAAGGAGTTGCTAATCTGAAGAATGCTCTGACATCAGACATGGAGATACAGTTTGCAGGTGTCCCTGATGGTTTTAGGTATTGCTTTGATACAGTATCAATCACCTCTCTGTATTCACTTCTCTGTTTTCTGAAATAAGAATTCACATTTAGAAAAAAACAAACAAACAAACAAACAAACAAAAAAGAATTCACATTTAGTACCAATGTCAGTTGGAAGTATGCATTCTGCTTTTTTATTTTGACTTTCCAGGGGTTACCATTAAGAGATTGCTACAAATCTCAAAGGAGACTTTAAAATTTTAAACAGTATTGAGACTATAATAGATTATGGGTCAGCTCAAGGAATGTGGTGTTTTAAATAAGAATGGTTCCCTTAGCTCATGTATTTGAATGCTTAGTCCTCAGGGGGTAGATCTATTTGATGATTAGGAGGTATGGGCTTGTTGGGAATGGGCTTACAGGGTTTAGAAGGTCAAGCCAGTCTAGTGTCTCTAACCTTTTTGCTGTCTGTGAATCCATATGTAGAACTCTTAGCTACTTCTTAAGCACCCTATCTGTCTGCATGTTGCTATGACAGTTTTAGAAAACGTCTCTGAAACTGTAAGCAAGCCCCAAATAAATATTTTCAGTTGTAGAAGTTTCCTTGGACATGATGCCTCTTTACAACAATAGAACAGTGACTAAGACAACAGGCGTGTGTGGAAATTCACTGTGTAAAATTCAGTGTGTAAAATTCACTGTGTACATTCATGAAACATAAAATAACTTAAAAAATTAATGAAATATTAGTGATCTTTGGGACAATACAGGAAAGTAAAACATACAAAATTTAAAAAAAAGGAGAATATTATGCATAGAAAAATCTTTTTTAAGAATGACGTAGAAGAATTTTTGAAGTGGAGAAAAAAGGACATCCATACATGTGCAAGAACAGAAATTACTAGCAAAAAATAATGAACAAACAATTGAAGAAAATAAAAAGGTCTTGGATTTAAATCAACATAAAAATTAAAATACTCAAACCTATGGGATACAACGAAGGTAGTGCTAGGAAGGAACTACTCATAGTGTAAAATCTGAGATCCTAAATAAATAAATTAATGTTGTACTGTAGGGCCTTAGAAAAACAAGAACAAATAAACACAAAACTAGTATTGGGAAGAAATAACAACAGGGTAGAAATCAATGAAAAAGGAGTGAAGAAAATAATAAAAATAATCAATGAAATAGACATTGTTCTTTGAAATAAATAAAAGGATTAACAACTTTGTAGACAAATTAATCAAGAGAAAGAGTGAAATGAGCAAGTTAATATGATTGAAGATGAAAAAGATAACACAACAAATACCAATGAAATTCAGAAAATCATACAGGTAAAAATTTCAGACCTAGAGTCTATAAAATTGGATAACAGATGAATTTCTACATACATATGTCCTATCAAAGTTCAATGAAGATGTTATAAATAATATATACATGCATATGACAAACTAAATGTTAAGGTATTATTAATGAAGACACTAGTCTATCTACATATGATACAGAGACAATTATATTAGAACCTATCTAGATATTTCCTCCTAGTGACTAGAAGGAAGAGGAGAAAAAACTGTTACCAGCCTTGGACGATTCACATTGCAATACTTACAAGCTATACAAAGTCCAACAGTGGCATGACCGTTTTGTGGGAAACCAATTGTGTCCTAAATGAAATTCAACTCTCTTCCATGAATGTAATAATATATTATAGTACCATAATCATAGTCAAATTTGTGGCCAGGGTGCTTGCATACTAGAGGATAATCCATTATTGATATTTTGCTAAATGGACTTGTAGTTAAACTGTAATCTGTGTATTTGTGTTTATATATATATATATAGCTTAGGGCTTCTTTCTAGAAGAAAGGGGGATCTGAAAGTGCTGAGAACAGGTAATATTTGAGTACTTAGTCCTAAGGACAGCATTCATGCCTCCATTTCAAGTCCCACAAAATATAGGGAAAGGAAATATTGTAGAGCTAGAGTATGTCAGGAATGCCATTATATTTCTTCTGGTTGTAATATGCCCATCATAGCTCCAAACTCACAACAGCTGTGGCTATGGGAACAAGACCCTTACAAGCAAAGACAGATGTAGAGAAGGATGAGGACTATCAGGGAAGAAGAGAGTCTATTTGGATGTTGGAGAGTAATTATGTGGTAAGGGGGGGGTGAATGTGATTGTAATCCATTGTATTCATATATGAAATTGTCAAAAATCATAAAGTAAAAAAGATATGATTTGCAAAGGAGTTTTGAATGGCAAATTACATCCATCTTAAGGAATCCTGATATAACTTTATGTTCAATGCATCTCAAAAAGGCTAGAAAATGAATATTAATATAAATCTATATGGTGTCATATAAAACTATGTGGTATCATAAAATTTGCTGATTTAAAAGACACATAACAATAAAAGATATTTAAAAGTCTGAATTGTCCAACTCCTAATACACACACAATGAAAGACAGCAAGCATCTTGGTATATGTGATTGTGAGACAAAAACATATTTCTGGTTTAGTTATCTCAATTTTCTCAAAATGTTTTTCATGAAATTGAAGGTTCAATAGTTTCAAACATAGATCTAATTTAAAGATAAAATTAACAGGTAAGGAGTTTTTAAATGGTTGACTAGGACCATTGACATGATTACAAACTAAAATATGAAGTACTCATTGATTTCTGCAAAGCATATATAATTCCTCCAGGCTTAACTTCTCTTTTGAGGACACATTCTACAAAGTTATGTGCAGAAACTACCTTTAATCAGCAACATCCTAGTGATTATTATACTGTTAACAATTGAAACATAAATTTCCCTTGGTACTTTGCATCACTAAGCACTGCTAATATTTTGACTGATGATCTAGGATCATCAAAGTGTGAAATCTTATATTGTGGGTTTGGAGAATTTCTTTTTGCTTGAGTATATATTTACAATATATAACTAGAAGAGAAACAGAACTGTAATAAACTCACAACATAGACTTGGTGGACTTGCAACTAAGGACTTTCTTATTGTTACATCTTGATTGCAGTAATGTTTGTGGTTTTAATGACAAATCAAACAGAAAAACCAGCAATGAACATCTGAATGTATTAAGTTTAGTTTAAAGAACTTACTCCAGTAACTTTTTTATAAAAATGATTTTTTTATGTTGCTACTTTAGTCATTGAGTTGTAAACATTGTATAAAATATCCCTCTGTACACATGGTTTATAAAAAGAGGTATGGAAACAAATGAAATACTGAATCTTTTAATTTGAAGACATACCATCAATATATATGATGATAAAGTATACAGACTAGTATAATATTGTTATTCAAAAATATTGAAGGCAGATGGTGGCTTTCAAAAAAGACTCTGAACAGGATTGAAAACATATTCTTAAAAGTCATAATCTTGAAAGTGTTGAAATAGTGACACCTACTTCTAGTGTTTTAGAAATGTTTTATGCTACAGAAGCATGCAGATTGTATTGATTTTTGTAAGTGTGAAAGACACTGGAATGAGGGAGTTGCCAAGTGTTCTGCTAATGATCTAGAAAGCTGCTGAGGCCAAAGAACATGAGCCAAGATCAGATTCTTGCAAGGAGGCCCTGAGAAACCATTCTGAAAACCTCTAGAGGTAATGTGTGTTATAGTGGAAGACCAAGGATGTTTGAAAGCCAAAGCCGTGGGGTATCTGTTAATGTAACCATCGTGGACAGGCACAGCTTTGGACACCAACTAGATCACCAGAGCTTCAGAATTCTATGAAATCGCTCTGATGGTCGCGGAAGGAAAGCTGGCAGGCTCCCTCCCAGCGCGGGGTCCCTCCACCAGGCAGAAGGTACACAAAGAGTTCTCACCTGAAGAATATCTAATGGCTGAGAAGCACCTAAAGAGATGTTCATCATCCTTAGTCATTAGGGAAATGCAAATCAAAACAACCCTGAGATTCCATCTCACACCAGTCAGGATGGCTAAGATCAAAACACAGGAGACAGCAGTTGTTGGCGAGGATGTGGAGAAAGAGGAACACTCCTCCACTGCTGGTGGAATTGCAGGCTGGTACAACCACTCTGGAAAGCAGTCTGGCGGTTCCTCAGAAAACTGGACATGACATTTCCGGAGGATCCGGCTATACCACTCCTGGGCATATACCCAGAGGCTTACCTGCATGCAATAAGGACACATGCTCCACTATATTCATAGCAGCCTTATTTATAATAGCCAGAAGCTGGAAAGAACCAAGATGTCCCTCAACGGAGGAGTGGATTCAGAAGATGTGGTATATTTACACAATGGAATACTACTCTGCAATTAAAAACAATGAATTCACGAAATTCCTAGGCAAATGGTCAGAACTTGAAAATATCATCCTTAGAGAGGTAACCCAATCACAAAAGATCACACATGGTATGCAGTCACTGATAAGGGGATATTGACCCAGAATCTCAGAATACCCTAGACACAATCAGCATATCAATAGATTTCTAAAAAGATGGAAGGAGAGACCCCTGGTCCTGGAAAGACGGGATGTAGGGGAACGCCAGGACAGAGTAATGAGAGGGGGTTGAATGGAGAAAAGAGGGAGGGAAGGGGGCTTATGGGACTTTCGGGGAGGGAGGAAACGGGAAAGGGGAAGTGATTTGGAATGTAAATTAAAAAAAAAAGAATAAATTTATGGTATTTGCAGATAAAAAAAAAAAGAAATCGCTCTGATGAAAACTAGCAACTAGATTTGAGGCTGTGAGCACTGTGGGGAGAATCTGAGAGCAAGGCCCCCTGGCCTTCACTTTAAACAGATTCTGTTTTTCCTCCCTACTGGGGAGTCTTAGAGGTGCAGTAAGCTTGGGTTTGTTTGGACTTACTTCTTTGCTGCTTGTCATTCTTTTGTCTCCTCACTTGCTACTGTCTGTCATACCTTTGAGAATTTCTGCTTCTTCCTCCTTCTGTACTTGGAATAGGGTCTTTTGCTTTCCCTATCTTGACTCTTGTTTGCTAGGTTAAATGCAGGTATCTTTTGAAGGAGCATTTTTAGTGAGTTTATATTTAAATCCACCATATTCTAGCCTTTGTTTGTCATTATTTATTCTGTACATTTTCTGCTTATTTTAGTTTAAGGCAGTTTTGTGATTTAATTTTTTCTCTAGTATGCCTTATTAGCTTATGCTCTTTTTCTGGCTTTTTAAAGTGCTACCTTATGGCTTATAAAGTTTTAATTTCGAATTATCTATCTCCAAAAATAAACGCAACTTTACATAAAAGTTTTATGATAGCATTCTTCTAGCTACTTCCTTCCAAATATTGTGTTTGTATAAATGTTAACAAACATGTTATAAAATATTTAAAACATACTACTGTTTTTACTAAACATTATCTTGTAAGTAAATTAAAACTAGGATCCAGGCGCCTTTGAATATTCATGTCTGCCAGCTTTGAAGCTATTTATTTCTTTGTGTATAACCAAGCTTATATTTAGTATTCTATTTTTTTCTGTGTAAAGAAACATTTTAAGTTCAGATCTCTAAACAGTACATACTCTTATTTTTTGGTTTGTTTACTTAAGAAGCATTATTTCAATTTCATTCTTCAGATAGTTTCACAGAACAGGATTCCACATTTTAAAACTGTTTTCAGTATTGTGAAACTTCTACATTTCATTTCTCATATTTTCTTTTCTCTTCTTTTAAAAACTCCACACAATGCATTTTGTCATTATTTACCTCATAACTCCTCCCAGATCTACTCCTATCAGTCTTAACACACCACTCCCTCTTAACTTTGTGCTTAACTTATCTGTGACATCTAAATCTTCATGGGTATGGAGCTAATCTCAGGAATGTGGTCAATTTACAAAGATTGTATGATATACTTTGGTATATATCTTTAATTTTTAAAATGATATGCACTATAAAATAATTTGTATGAAGCTACAAAATAGAACAAAATTCATTATAAAAGATAATGAGGTGAAGAGCATCATGATGTTTTACATAATTTTTATAGATGGAATAGATAATAAAATCTGCCCTCAACAGAAGAAAACACATTTCCTCAGGATAAGAGCAGAAAGATTTGCAAGGAAGAAAATGCTCCATAGATTCTATATGAAAGAGGCAAATTGTGGTGGAGGAGAAAATACATGAAATATATTAGTAATAAATATATGTTTATGTATATAGAAGTTTCTTCTGTGTTATTCTTTGTGGACTAAATATATATGTTAAGTTGAAATTTAATAAAGATTCATACAAAATAACCAAGTACATTCAATGAATAATCCCTCCAATTAACACAGTAGTTTTTGTCTTCTTTGATATTTGAATAAGGAAGCAAATATAGAAAAAAGTATAATTGAGGTTGCATGGACTATGTCTTTCAAGTAATTACCCTATGGATATTAGTTTCATAACCAAAACCATAGTTAATAGCAAGAACCTATCCATGTTATATATTATACACATCACACACACACACACACACACACACACACACACACACACACACACACACATATATATATACATATATTCAGAATGTTGAGGCATTTACTCATGAAAATTAAGAAACATACTAAAGTATACTTGTCAAAAACAGGTTGGATGGCTAAGAAGTGAAAATATAGAACCGTCACATCATATCAAGAGGATAATGACATAAGTCTGTGAGGTATACATAAAGTAAGAGCTAGACACTATAATCTTATTTGTTTTGAAGTATGCCATTGTATTATGGTCTCCTCTGAAACCTTGATGATCTGATTTTACTTCCTATTGATATTTTTTGTGATCACTGAAATTGAACTGAAAGTTGCCACACAGGGTAGATAGGATACTATCTTTTTAAGCCTCTAAACACAATTATTGGCTTCCATGTATGAACACAATCTAAACACAATTGGCTTCCATGTATGAGTTAAAAAAACACAGCTTTGCTTGCTGTACTCCAACCAGAATGAATCTTTCTTGGAAATACAATGATGAGAACACAGAACACAATTGAAATGCTGCAGGTTTTGGTGATGATAAATGAACCTATTCTTTGTAACAGTAAATGGAAAAAGTTGTCAACTCATACCAGTTCATCACTTTTTTGCTGAGAAGCTATGATCCCTTGATAAAAGCTATCCCAGAGACATAGATCTGCTAAAGGGGAAATGTTAGGAGAAATCTTTTTGTCAAAAGTCTAGGTACTAACCAAGAAGAAGTGAAACCAAATCCACACTGGAAATGAAAAGATCCTGGCCAATCGTTGGGACACATATCTGAAATCCTAGCATTTTGAAAGCTCAAACAGGAGCTTCATAAGTCTGAGGCCAATTTAAAAATACAGGAGATTCTGCTTCAAAAATCAACTACCCAGCCAACTAACTAAGACTTTCCTTTTTATTTTATTTCTTGTTTCCTCCTGATGTATATTGTAAGATACCTAGCTGACTACACATTTCCAAGTAAAACTATCCTTAAAATTAAAGCTTAACTTTCACTACTACATCTTATTTTATTTTTAAATGGAGGAAAAACATGCCCAGTCAAGTCATACATTTAATTAAAAATCCCTTGAGTAAATATACCACATCTTCTGAATTCATTTCTCCGTTGAGGGACATCTGGGTTCTTTCCAGCTTCTGGCTATTATAAATAAGGCTGCTATGAACATAGTGGAGCATGTGTCCTTATTGCATGCAGGTAAAGCCTCTGGGTATATGCCCAGGAGTGGTATAGCTGGATCCTCTGCAATTAAAAACAATGGATTCATGAAATTCCTAGGCAAATGGTCAGAACTTGAAAATATCATCCTTAGTGAGGTAACACAATCACAAAAGAACACACATGGTATGCAGTCACTGATAAGGGTATATTAACCCAGAATCTCGGAATACCCTAGACACAATTCGCATATCAATAGATTTCCAAGAAGATGGAAGGAGAGACCTCTGGTCCTGGAAAGACTGGATGTAGGGGAATGCCAGGACAGAGAAGCGAGAGGGGGTTGAATGGGGAAAAGAGGGAGGGAAGGAGGCTTATGGGACTTTCAGGGAGGGAGGAAATGGGAAAGGGGAAATGATTTTGAATGTAAATAAAAAAAAACTTAGAAAATAAAATAAAATTAAAAAAATATCCCTATCATACTTATCAGCAAAGAACAATTTAAAATTTTTCTAGAATATTTCTTTAGACCTTTCAAGTTTTAATGCAAAGGAAATACTGATGAGAGAAATGAAGTTCTTTGTTTTATTTTATTGTTATTCTTATTTTTAATATGAAGCAGTGTTTCAGAACATGCCATTAAATTAATGGTTCCTCTCTTTTAAAGATTGTTTCTGACAATGGCTATGAAGTACAGATTGTTGAACCATTGGTGAGGTGTTTCTCTTCTCAAAGATTTATACCTTATGTCACTTGTATTTTATTAAAAGAATTCACATATTACTAGACTGTGACCACTCTTGATTAACTCAATATTAGTGAAAATTGTCATAGCACTGAAGAAATACTCTTCTGGAAATATGGCTAAAACTTAATATTTCCTGAATGGTAGAACCCAAGGTTCATTTGATTCATGGCAGTAATTGCGGGAGAGAAAAAAAATATATCAAAACCAAAACTAAAACCAAACAACCAAAACATTGTCATGGTAGTCATGGTGATGTCCTTGTGCATCTTCCTTGGAATCATCTCTGTCACTTATTCCTGCACCTTCAGTATCCACTGTTCTCTCTTCCTGGATTGAGGTTAGTCATGTTCATGTGCATTAGGGAACTTTAGTTCACAACAGTCTTCAGATAAAAGTAAATAGGTCACTGTTTTCCCATTGATTCATCGAAATAATAAGTTCTATATTTTATGACATTCTAAATGTCATAAATGACATGCTAAAAGTAGCATTAGATTTTTATATTAAGTAAAAGTGACTATTGCTTCCAGAATCACTGAGTGAGCATAGTTATCCTTGATAATTGTGCTTTGTATCTCATGACTTTACAGGGCTGGAAATCACTTAGGTGTGAACTGCGTCCCAGACACACAATGAAGCTTCAGTTTGTGGATTGTTGAAAGCTACTGTAGGCATGGATGTCTGTATTATGATGCTGATGAGAGATACAAGCTCTAGTTAATTCATCATTAAGGTACATAGCAAAGGAAGGGAAGTTGATAACCCACTACAAAGCTTGTTTTAAATATATTACTATGTACCTAAATTGTTTATATCCTGTGAATACATTTAGATAAAAACTAATTTGCAATAAACAAAAGCATTCTACCACTAAGATATATATATATCACTCAGACTGTAAATTATCTTCGATAAAAAGTTTTCCTTTGTGACCATGGCATTTTCTGATTGTTCATATTGTCTCTAAAGAATTTCTATAGGATAACAAGGATAATGCAATTTTTGAAAACCCAGTCCATCAGTAGTATTCTATTCATAAGTCCATGTCATGTTCAGATATCATGACCCTTTATAGTTTCTGGAGATGAGCAATTCTCTATGACACTGTAGATTTTGGAACAGTCATGTTGCAAGATTCTGCTTGTTGACTCTGATTTAATTCACTGTTGAGTTTCAGCCCTATCAGACAAGTTCAATAATATACCCCTAAAACTAAATATTTGCAAACAAGATAATTCACTCATTTCTGGGGCAATGTTTTCTCCAGAGAGGACTGGCAGTTTTAGTGCTGGCTTTTACACCCCACAGATGTACAAAGAAGCTAACAGCTGAACATAGATACAGACTATCCAAGGGGCTAATGAACCAGGGTCAATGGTGCTAGGGAAGCAGAGGTACCTCAAGTTACCATTCAAATCAAGCTAGACCATAAATAAGTAGGTGATTAACAAATTATAATTTTATTTGGAAATAAAATGTCAAAAATTAGCCAAGATGTCATTGTTTCTAAACATTGGTTTTTGATCTTATCTGGCAAAAAGAAGTAGAAATGTTGTGGTTTGATACAACTGCATGTTGTCTCATTTTCTAAGAAGCAGGCAGATTGTATTTCAGAGACCATATCACTACATCATTTGTGAAGTTAAAATTTTTTCTCACATGGCAACTAAAGCACCATAGCATCATCATATTTCAGCCTTAAGTGGTAATACCTTGATATGACTTAAAGTGCCAGGGGAATGTTTTGTAAAGGACCTACTAACAGACCTACTATCATCTAATAGAAGCATGTTTTAGTCTCCATAACATCTGTGATGAAAGCTGATTGATCATATTGGTTACCATTAATCACAAATGAAAATTTTTCTAAAAGAAAGCCTTAAATCAATCAAAAATAAGATAAAATTTTTGTAATTTGATTTAGGATTATGAAATTGTAGATAAATTGTAACAGAGAAGTTGTTGTAAATTCTTGCTCATCCTTAATAGGATTTATCTGACAAAAAACTATTATTTAAATATGATTAAACCAAAGTTTAGTTGAGTATAGAAAAGACCAAATGTCATGGTTCTATTAATATTAGGAAAGTGGTATTGAACTTTCCTTGGAAACTTTGCATAATCAAAAGTAACTGTACATAGATAAAAACAAACACATAAGAAATTACAGTATACATGTGGGTATTTAGGGAGCTAACATGTTATAATTGAGGTTAAAGAAATCTATTTCCATATGTGTAAATTTGCTCAAATTAAATGTAAAAATTGTAATTGGTTCCAATAACTAATTTGATGCTATTTATAAGACATATCAAACACAAATGTATTGAGAAAAATTAGGGTAGAATGCATAAAATTATAGAAGTTAGTACAAATAGATTTAAATATCTGAACTAATTTACAAATCTCCAAATGAGAATTAAGAACCTTAGAGAATCCAAAAGACATTTAGGTGTCGACGTGTCAGGTTACACAGCAGCCATTTCATGAAGAAGGCATTACTGAGGCCACATGGAGAATAAACAAATAAATTATGATGTTCAGTTTAATATATAATAAAACATGCCAACAATAATTAAAATGTAAAATGTACTTAATAAACATTTATAAAAGAGATCATGTGTGTGAATGCCTAGCCCAAAAATATCTAAATATATTTTCTCTTTTAAAGAATACATCAACATTGCAGTGTAATAGCAAAGCTTTTATAGTCAGTTTCCGTAGAAAAATATCATTAAATATAGTAAAGACAGAAAAAATATCGCATCTTTTGCAGAAAATCAGTGACTCGTAATAATATTTTTTAAAGTCATGAACATTTGGAATTTTCATAAACATCTGCAATCAACCCTTTTTAAAAAGAAATACAAAATTAAGATTTTCAGATTTTGTTAAAATAAAGTAATAATACACTACATAGTACAGGAGGTACAAACAAGCAGCTGCCTTCCAGCTATGATGAAGGTTATGCAGCCATAAATGTCAACAAGGTTGTCCAACATGGCCTGAGTAAATTCAACAACAGTAGCTATCCCAATGAAGACAGAAGAAATCACACAGTTTCTTATTGCTGGATGAAAAACTAGAAGTAGGTAACAACTGCTAAGAGAGGGAGAATGAGTATTCCCTTGGGATAAGCTTCATTTCTTTTCTTTTCTTTTCTTTTTTTTTTTTCTGATTTTCTAAGTTTTTTAATTACATTCCAAATCATATCTCCTTTCTCATTTCCTCCCTTCCCGAAAGTCCCATAAGCACTCTTCCCTCCCTCTTTTCCCCATTCAACCCCTTCTCGCTTCTCTGTCCTAGCATTCCCCTACATCCAGTCTTTATAGGATACGGGGTTGTCTCCTTCCACCTTCTTGGAAATCTATTGATATGCGAATTGTGTCTAGGGTATTCTGAGATTCAGGGTTAATATCCCCTTATTATTGACTGCATACCAAGTGTTTTGTTTTGTGATTGGGTTACCTCACTAAGGATGATATTTTTAAGTTCTGACCATTTGCCTAGGAATTTCGTGAATTCATTGTTTTTAATTGCAGAGTAGTATTCCATTGTGTAAATATACCACATCTTCTGAATCCATTCCTCCGTTGAGGGACATCTGGGTTCTTTCCAGCTTCTGGCTATTATAAATAAGGCTGCTATGAACATAGTGGAGCATGTGTCCTTATTGCATGCAGGGGAAGATTCTGGGTATATGCCCAGGAGTGGTATAGCAGGGTCCTCCGGTAGTATTATGTCCAGTTTTCTGAGGAAACACCAGACAGCTTTCAAGAGTGGTTGTACCAGCTTGCAATCCCACCAGCAGTGGGGAAGTGTTCCTCTTTCTCCACATCCTCGCCAACAACTGCTGTCTCCTGTGTTTTTGATCTTAGCCATTCTGACTGGTGTGAGATGGAATCTCAGGGTTGTTTTGATTTGCATTTTCCTAATGTCTAAGGATGAGGAACATCTCTTTAGGTGCTTCTCAGCCATTAGATATTCTTCAGGTGAGAACTCTTTGTTTAGCTCTGTACCCCATTTTTTAATAGGGTTACTTGGCTCTCTGGATTCTAACTTCTTGAGTACTTTGTATATATTGAATATTAGCCCTTGGTCGGATGTAGGATTGGTAAAGATCATTTCCCAGTTAGTTGGCTGTTGCTTTGTCCTTTTGAAAGTGTCCTTTGCCTTACAGAAACTTTGTAATTTTATGAGGTCCCATTTGTCAGTTCTTGATCTTAGAGCATAAACTATTGGAGTTCTGTTCAAAAAATTCTCCCCTGTGCCCATATGTTCAAGGTTCTTCCCTAGTTTCCTTCCGATTAGTTTCAGTGTGTCTGGTTTTATGTGGAGGTCCTTGATCCACATGGAATTGAGCTTAGTGCAAGGACATAAGAATGGGTCAATTTGCATTCTTCTGCATGTTGACCTCCAGTTGAACCAGCACCATTTGTTGATAAGGCTATCTTTTTTCCACTGGATAGGTTTAGCTCCTTTGTCAAAGATCAAGTGACCATAGGAGTGTGGATTCATTTCTGGGTCTTTAATTCTGTTCCATTGATCTATATGCCTGTCACTGTACCAATACCGTGCAGTTTTTAATAGTATTGCTTTGTAGTATAGCTTGAGGTCTGGGATACTGACTCTCCCAGAATTTCTTTTACTCTTGAGAATAGTTTTAGCTATCCTGGGTTTTCTGTTATTCCAGATGAATTTTTGAATCGCTCTTTCTAATTCTATGAATAATTGACTTGGGATTTTGATGGGGATTGCATTGAATCTTTATATTGCTTTTGGCAAGATGGTCTTTTTTACTATATTTATCCTGCCAATCCATGAGCATGGCAGATTTTTCTATCTTCTGAGGTCCTCTTCAATTTGTTTCTTCAGAGACTTGAAGTTCTTATCATACAGATCTTTCACTTGTTTGCTCAGAGGCACACCAAGATTCTTTATATTGTTTGTGGCTGTCGTGAAGGGTATCATTTCTCTTATTTCTTTCTCAGCCTGCTTATCCTTTGAGTATAGGAAGGCTACATGTAGAGAGTCATCGAAATGCCATATAACCTGATAGTCAAATTCAGCTGCCTGCCTTTCATCTACTCCGAGCTGAGGAATTCCAGCCACACTTCCCCCAACCTGGCAGAGCTGGCAGAGCTCCGGGAACAAGCCTTTTGTCACACCTCAGCCTCTAGCAAAGCAACAGACCCTATCTGGTTAGATTCCTCGAGGAACCTTGGCGACAAGGGCCTGCTGAGAAGTGCTGAAAAGACTCTTCGACCCTGGGAGGGAAGGTCATGCCCACAGCACATATATTGTCTCTCTTTTCCCCAAAGGAAGAAGAAATATTTTGTACAGCTATGCACTAATGTCTCTGTGTGTTCTTTTCTCTCGACCCCCGTGGTTTCATTCTTCAGCTCTTCTTCCACTTAGAACCTACTTGTGAGCAATTCTCAGGAAGCTTCAGCTACTGACTTCCTTGAGTTGATTTTATATCTGGCCACTTTGCTGAAATTGTTTATCAGCTCTAGGAGTTCTCTGGTGGAGTTCTTTGGGTCGCTTAAGTATACTATAATATTGTCTGCAAATAGTGATAGTTTGACTTCTTCCTTTCCAATTTGTATCCCTTTGACATCCTTTTGTTGTCTAATTGCCCTGGCTAGAACTTCAAGTACTATATTGAAAAGATATGGAGAGAGAGGGCAGCCTTGTCTAGTCCCTGATTTTAGTGGGATTGCTTCAAGTTTCTCTCCATTTAGTTTGATGTTGGCTACCAGTTTGCTGTAAATTGCTTTTACTATGTTTAGATATGGGTCTCGAATTCCTGATCTTTCCAAGACATTTAATATTAAAGGATGCTGAATTTTGTCAAATGCTTTCTCAGCATCTAATGAGATGACCATGTGTTTTTTTTTTCTTTGAGATTGTTTATGTAGTGGATTACATTGATGGACTTCCTTATAATGAACAATTCCAGCATCCCTGGGATGACACGATTTGATTGTGGTGAATGATCATTTTGATGTGTTCTTGGATTTGGTTGCAAGTATTTTATTGAATATTTTTGCATCAATATGCATAGGAAAGATTGGCCTGAGATTCTCTTTCTTTGTCGGATCTTTGTGTGCTTTTGGTATTAGTGTAATTGTGGCTTCATAGAACGAGTTGGGTAGTGTTCCTTCTGTTTCTATTTTGTGGAACAGTTTGAAGAGTATTGGTGTTAGGTCTTCTTTGAAGGTCTGATAGAATTCTGCACTAAAACCATCTGGACCTGTGCTTTTTTTGGTTGGAAGACTTCCAATGTCCACTTCTATTTCTTCAGGGGTTATAGTATGGTTTAGATGGTCTATTTGATTCTGATTTAATTTTGGTATTTGGTATCTGTCTAGAAAATTGTCCATTTCCTCCAGATTTTATAGTTGTGTTGAAAACAGATTTTTGTAGTTGGATCTGATGATTTTTTGAATTTCCTCAGTTTCTGTTGTTATCTCTCCCTTTTTGTTTCTGATTTTGTTAATTTGGATACTGTCTCTGTGCCCTCTGGCTAGTCTGGCTAAGGGCTTATCTATCTTGTTGATTTTCTCAAAGAACCAACTCCTAGTTTTATTGATTCTTTGTATGGTTTTATTTGTTTCTACTTGATTGATTTCAGCCCTGAGTTTGATGATTTCCTGCCTCGACTCCTCTTGGGTATATTTGCTTCTTTCTGTTCCAGGGCATTCAAGTGTGCCATTAAGCTGCTAGTGTATGCTCTCTCCTGTTTCTTTTTGGCGGCACTCAGGGCTATGAATTTTCCTCTCAGCTCTGCTTTCATTGTGTCCCATAAATTAGGGTATGTTGTGCCTTCATTTTCATTAACTTTCAAAAGTCTTTGATTTCTTTCTTTATTTCCTCCTTGACCCAGTTATCACTGAGTAGAGCATTGTTCAGTCTCCATGTGTATGTGGGCTTTTTGTTGTTTTTGTTGCCATTGAAGACCAACCTTATTCCATAGTGATCTGATAGGAGGCATTGGATTAGTTCGATCTTCTTATATCTGTTGAGGTCTGTTTTGTGAACAATTATATGGTCGATTTTTGAGAAGGTACCATGAGGTGCAGAGAAGAAGATTCATTCTTTTGCTTTAGGATGAAATGTTCTTCATATATCTGTTAGGTCCATTTGGTCCAAGGTTTCAATTAGATTCACTGTGTCCCTGTTTAGTTTCTGCTTTCTTGAATGATCCATTTCAGAGAGTGGGGTGTTGAAGTCACCCACTATTATTGTGTGAGGTGCGATGTGTGCTTTGAGCTTTAGTAAAGTTTCTTTTATGAATGAGGGTGCCCTTGCATTTGGAGCATAGATATTGAGAATTGAGAGTTCTAATTTGTGGATCTTTCCTTTGATCAGTATGTAGTATTCTTCTGTGTCTTTTTTGATGACTTAGGTTCAAAGTCAATTTTATCTGATATTAGGATGGCTACTCCGGCTCGTTTCCCAGGACCATTTGCTTGTAAAATTGTTTTCCAGCCTTTTACTCTGGAGTAGTGTTTGTCTTTGACACTGAGGTGCGTTTCCTGCACGCAGCAAAATGCTATGTCCTGTTTTCATATCCAGTCTTTTAGTCTATGTCTTTTTATTGGGGAATTGAGACCATTGATATTAAGAATGATTAAGGAATAGTAATTATTGCCACCTGCTATTCTTGATGCTATCTTTATGTTTGAGTTGTTATCTACTTTTGGGTTTGATGCAAGAATGCTACTATCTCATTTTTTCCAGGGTGTAGTTTCTCTCTTTGTATTTGCAGTTTCCACCTATTATCCTTTGCAGGGCTGGGTTAGTGGAAAGCTATTGTGAAAATTTGGTTTTATCATGGAATATCTTCGTCTCTCCATCTATGGTGATTGAGAGTTTTGCTAGCCATAGTAGTATAGGCTGGCATTTGTGTTCTCTTAGAGTTTGCATGAGATCTGCCCAGGATCTTCTGGCCTTCGTAGTCTCTGGTGAGAAGTCTGATGTGATTCGAATTGGTCTTCCTTTATATGTTACTTGGCCTTTTTCTCTTACTGCTTTTAATATTCTTTCTTTGTTTAATACATTTGGTGTTTTGATTATTATGTGACGGGAGGTATTTCTGTTCTGGTCCAGTCTGTTTGGAGTTCTGTGGGCTTCTTGTACATTCATCGGCATCTCTTTCTTTAGATTAGGGAAGTATTCCTCCATAATTTTGTTGAGGATATTTACTGGCCCTTCAAGTTGCAAATCTTCACTCTCATCTATACTTATAATCCTTAAGTTTGGTCCTCTCATTGTGTCCTGGATTTCCTGGATGTTTTGGGTTACACGTTTTTTTTGCATTTCACATTTTCTTTGACTGTTGAGTTGATGCTTTCTATGGTATCTTCAGCACCTGAGATTCTTTCTTTCATCTCTTGTATTCTACTGTTGATGTTTGCATCTATGACTCCTGATTTCTTCCCAAGGTTTTCTATCTCCAATGTTGTCTCCCTTTGTGACTTCTTAGTTGTTTCTACTTCCTTTTTTAGGTCCTGAATGGATTTTCTCAGATCCTTCACTTCTTTGTTTGTATTTTCCTGTATTTCTTTAAGATATTTTTGCATTTCCTCTTACCGGATTTCTGCCTGTTGACCCAAGTTCTCCTGTAATTCTGTAAGCGATTTTTGTCTTTCCTCCTCATGGGCTTCCATCTGTTGATCCATATTCTTCTGCATTTCTTTATGCGATTTTTGTGATTCCTTTGTAAGGGCATCTACCCATTGACTCATTTCTTTAAGCGATTTTTGTGTTGCCTCCTTATGGGCCTCCCTCAGTTGACACATGTTCTCCTGCATGCTCTAAGTGATTTTTGTGTTTCCTTTGTAAGGGCATCTGCCCGTTGATTCATTTCTTTAAGCGATTTTTGTGTTGCCTCCCTATGGGCCTCCATCTGTTGACCCATATTCTTCTGCATTTCTTTATGCGATTTTTGTGATTCCTTTGTAAGGGCATCTACCCCTTGATCCATTTCTTTAAGCGATTTTTGTGTTGCTTCCTTATGGGCCTCCATCAGTTGATCCATGTTTCCTGGCATTTCTCTAAGCGATTTTTGTGTTTCCTTTGTAAGGGCTTCTACCTGTTGATTCATGTTCTCCTGTATTTCTTTATGAGATTTATTTGTGTCCTTCTTTAAATCCTCTAATACCATCATGAGAAGTGATTTTAAATCCAGATCTTTCCTTTTGGGTGTGATGGGGTATCCAGGACTCGCTGCTGTTGGAGAGTTGGGTTCGGATGGTGCCATATTGCTTTGATTTCTGTTAGTAACGTTCCTATGTTTGCCTTTTGCCATCTGGTTACCTCTTGCGTTCGTTGGTCCTGCTGTTACTGGCTGTTGGTTGGACCTCCTGTGAGCTTGCAATGCTATTTCTACACCCTCCCCCCCCGGATTACAGGGATTCCCCTGGCACCGATTTCTGGGGCCTGCCCTGCTCCTGAGTGACTTAGGAGCCCTGATGTACCTTGCCCCAAGTGATGTTATAATGGGGAATCCCTGTACATCCAAAGACTCAGCGTATTGGATCCCAGGAGCAGAGGTAGCCAAAGGGAGGCTGGTAAGCTCCTGCCCTCTGCGGGTGCGTTCTTTCCCAGAGCGGGGGGAGTGGGTGTCCCACGCAGGGCAGATGTCCCACAGCAGAGCTGGCGCGTAAGTGACTGCAGACCTGCCCAGCTCTTGGGAGCGGGGAGCACACAAGCTGGCTGAGACCCAAGTGATATTATGCTTGATTGTCCCTGTGCCTGGATGTCCCAGTTTCCCTGTTGCTGGAGCAAAGATGGCGGAGTGCACTGTGCACCCTCTCTGTGCAGATTACTCTGCAGGGCAGATGGCCCACTGCAGAGCTGGCACCCATAGGTCCGCAGAGCTGCCCCACTCTTGGCGCAGAGGGAAGCCCCTGGGATAAGCTTCTTAATTGGTTTTCCAAAACAAATTATTCAGCCCTAGAAACATATTTGCAGTTAGCAACCAGTTGTATTATTGTATTTAGTTATTTATATGTATATATAGCAACACTGATTGAAGAGGGAGGAAGATATGGGAAGGAATGGAGGAAGGAGAGAAGGGAGATATAATGATTTCAATTATATAGGGAAGCTTTTATGAAGCAACTTTAGAAGGAAACTTGCTGCTATTGCAAGGTCTTTTAGGGATACAAATGGTAAGATAAGAGGGTAATGTTCGTCTGCTCAAAAGCACAATAATTGTGAGGGAAAATAGAAGGATCAGGAAAGAAAAGAATTTGATAAAAAATATGTTTGAAAAACATCTTAAATAAAAATTAGTTTTTAAAAAACTCAGAGCATGTGATAAATGCAACCAGACAATAGTGATGGGGAAAAAAATCAACAGACAAGTCCTAATGAGCTGTGTGTTGTTCCAGAGATGAGCCCCTGGATTCATGAGGAAAAAAAATAGAGAAACATAAATTCACAGACCCTCACATAATGAACAGTGTTCAATTAAACAAGGAAGCTTTTAAAGTAACAGATTCATTTAAAATCTTCCTTAAAAATAATTTTGCCTATCAAGATGAAGTAGTAATTCTCTGGGAAGTATTGAGATGCTATTATTGATTCTGCCTATAAAAACCTGTCTACTTAAGAAATTCAAAGCCTTAATCAAAAATTTCCATAAAAATTTTAAGAAGCCCAGGTATTTTACATGAGAATTCTAATATATATATATAGTTTTAATGTATTAAAAGTGCTACAGACAATTGCATAAAGAAATTCAGCTTGCCAGCCAGCAAGGCAAGCATAGGTATTCCATTCAATAATGATACCATTAAAGCAACTACTATTAGTCAAGGTTTGAAATAGTAGGTAGTATTCCTATTGAAAATACTTCACACAAAACTGAGCAGCATGTGAAAAATAATGTCAAGAAGAAGAAACATTTATTCATGAAAAATAAACCTGCCTCAACACAAGGGAACCACTAACTTAATTAATCATACTATTTACATGGTAAAAATTGTAGCATCTTCTCTACACACTTGAAAAGGCCTTTGAGCCTTGAGTGCTTACTCATCTTTAAAAATCTGAATACAATGGGACTGGAAGGGTAGTTTTATAATGTGATGAATATATTCCTTACTGAGAAGCTTGCAAAGTTCTTTGAAATGTGTTACTAGAGACTTAACTTTAAAAAAAACAGTGAGAGACACTATAACTAATCATTATTTTAGAAAATTTAGCTGTGACTTCAGATGTGAGAAAAACAGTATTATAAAAATTAACAATTAGGCTTAAAGTTTTTTTTTTTTTTTTTGGTTTTTTTAGACAGGGTTTCTCTGTGTAGCCCTGGCTGTCCTGGAACTCGCTCTGTAGACCAGGCTGGCCTCGAACTCAGAAATCCTCCTGCCTCTGCCTCCCAAGTGCTGGGATAAAAGGCATGTGTCACCACCGCCGCCCGAAGCTTCCATTAGTAAAGAATGCAATTATATTGTTGGGGGGGGGGGAGAAAATCAGTAGTAAAATCTTATAAATATCCTTAAATATTTAATTACAAATTAAAGAAGTTATGTGTCACTAATAAACATCTAATGAGGTAAAATTAAGTAATAGATATCAACTATTATTTTTGAAATATCTGTTAGGTAGAAATATTAATATATCTAGGAAGAGATTCTATGAATATATGTATTAAACCTATACAAGAAAACACCTAAGTATTCTAAGAGATTGTGGTGAGAAGGAGGAGGAGATGGAGAGGGAGAGATTAAACAAGAGGAAGGAAGAGGGCAGGAGGAAGGGAGAAACAGAGAGGAAGGGAGAGAAAGGGCAAGAAAGGGAGGGAGGGAGGGAGGGAGGGAGAGAGAGAGAGAGAGAGAGAGAGAGAGAGAGAGAGAGAGAGAGAGAGAGAGAGAGAGAGAGAGTCAGAATCCCAGGCAAATGAGGCTTTTTGGTACAAGAATTATTCTGAGCTATTTTGAAAATCTGCAGACACAGGAAAATTTACAAAGGAGAGAGAGGATTGTTCCTCTCTGAAATCCTCTGTGACTCCCATCCCTTTCTGTCTGTAAAGAACACATTCCATCCTTAACCGTCTTTCTCTTCTTTGAGCTTCATATTTTGTGAAACTTTCCTGTGAGCATAAAAGTTATTAATAATTTTGTTTGCCTTTCTCATGTGAATTTGACTAGTGAGTTCATTTGGGCAGAATCTACTTGTATGCTTTAGGGGGAACAGTTGCCTCTCTTTGTGGCCAGATCTTGGTATCATTCTTATGCTGGTATCATGGAAAGCAGAGTAGTTCCTATTTCTCTACTTTATTTAATCATTCTTTCTCTTTTTTCCCTGTTTCCTTTTTAATTTTAAAAATTTATTTACTGTGTATGATTATTTTGCACATATGTGTGTCTATGAACAACATTTGTTCCACGTGATCAAGGAGGACAGAAGAAGACACTGGATCTCAGGAACTGGAATTATAGATCATTATTAGCTACCACATGACTGCTGGGAATCCAGCCAGTGCTTAAAAGCAGTGAGCCATTCCTTCAAGCTCTCTTTCCTTATTAACAAGGTCTCTAAGAAGCCCAAACCGCCTTGGTTTGACACAGTCTTCCTAATAATTGTTAGACTGAGATTACTGATACATGCTAAAATGTTTGTTGTTCTCCATTTTGAGTTGATATTATGAGATATTATTTTGCCTTTTTACTTTCATATATCTTTAATTTGTATATGTGACTTTCTCTCTCTCTCTCTCTCTCTCTCTCTCTCTCTCTCTCTCTCTCTCTGTGTGTGTGTGTGTGTGTGTGTGTATGTATGCATGTGTATGTTTCTGTGTTCATGATTATATACATATGAGTGCAAGTGAATATATGTACTAAACATATACAAGAAAATATTTAAATATTCTAAGAGGTTAGAGGGGAAAAAGGGGAAAGTAGAGGAAGTTGAAAGGGGGAGGGAGACAAAGTGGGGGAGAGAGAAGGACAGGGGGAAGGAGGAAGAGGGAGAGAGAGAGGAGACAGAGAGACAGAGAAGAGGAGAGAGAGAGAGAGAGAGAGAGAGAGAGAGAGAGAGAGAGAGAAAGAGAAAGAGAGAGAGTCACTGAAGGTCAGTGGAGGACAAAGAAGGCATATGATCACATGGAGCAGGAGGTACAGATGTTTATGAGCTGACCAATGTGGATGCTAGGCAGCAAATTCAATTTCTCCACAAAAACAGTGTGATGATTTGAATGAGAATGGCATACATAGGTTCCTATGTTTGATCTCAGTGGTGGAACAGTTTTGGAATATAGGAGGTGTGGCCTTGTTGAAGGAATTGTCTCACTGGGAGCAAGTTTTGAGATTTCAAAAGACTGTGGAAATTCCATTTTTTCCCTCTGCTTGCTACTTTCAGATAAACATATAAGTCTTCAGCGTTTTCTGCTGCCACGCCTTTCTCTTTAAAGTACCAATATGCACTTTATCTTCTGGAATCATAAGTCACAAAATATACTCTCTCTTTTATAAGTTGCCTTGCTAATGCCATTTTATCACAGCAACAGAAAAGTAACTAAGACAAATATCAAGTACTCTTAAACACCAGGTAATCTTTGCAGGCCCTATGGCTCATTCATGAAAGTAAGTGAGTTTTATAATGAAATAATATTGGTTAAAAATTTACTTTACCAACTACTGGCTATTATAAATAAAGCTGCTGCAAACATAGTGGAGTATCTGTCCTTATTACGTGTTGGAGAATCTTCTGGGAATATTCACAGGAGTGGTATATCTGGGTTCTCCCATAGTACTAAGTCCAATTTTCTGAGGAACCTCCAAACTGATTTAAAGAGTGGTTGTATCAGCTTGCAATCCCACCAGCAGTGGAGGAGTGTTCCTCTTTCTCCACATCCCTGCCAGCACCTGCTGTCACCTGAGTTTTGGATTCTAGCCATTCTGATTGGTACGAGGTGAAATCTCAGGGTTGTTTTGATTTGCATTTCCCTGATGACTAAGGATATTGACATTTCTTTAGGTGTTTCTCAGCTACTCGGTATTTTCAGTTGAGAATTCTTTATTTAGCCCTGTACCCTAGCTTTGATAGGGTTATTTGGTTCTCTGGAGTCTGTCTTCTTAAGTTCTTTGGATATATTGGATAATAGCCCTCTGTCAGATATAGGGTTGGTAAAGATCTTTTCCCAATTTGTTGGTTTCTGTTTTGTTCTATTGACAGTGTCTTTTACCTTACAGAAATTTTGTAATTTTATGAGGTCCCTTTTATCAATTCTTGATCTTAGAGCATAAGCTATTGGCATTCTGTTCAGGAAATTTTCCCCTGTGCCCATGTGCTCAAGGCTCTTCCCTAGTTTCTTTTCTCTTAGTTTCAGTGTGTCTGGTTTTATGTGGAGGTCCTTGATCCACTTGGAGTTGAGCTTAGTACAAGGAGATAAGAATGGCTCAATTTTCATTCTTCTGCATGCTGACCTCCATTTGAACCAGCACCATTTGTTGAAAAGGTTATCTTTTTTTCGACTGGATGGTTGTAGCTCCTTTGTCAAAGATAAAGTGACCATAGATGTGTGGGTTCATTAAAAGTACAAAATCAGAAACAATAATATGCAAGCAAAAAGCCAGTAAGACAAAAATACCAAACAAAAGCATCTCCAAAAATATCAGGTTTGGTTTGGTTTGGTCATTTATGCTGGGCATGAGGCCTTTTCTTAAATGTGCTCAACATAGTGGTTGAGACTCCATTAAAGAAAACTGAATTTTCACTTTAAGGTGTGTGTCAATTGGAGATAGCTTCTTGCTTAAGGATGGGACATTTGTGTTTACTTGCCCATGTCAATAGTGGGACACCACCTCGTTTGAACATTGCAGGTGTTGTGCATGTAGCCATAGTCTCTGTATCCTCAAATATCATACTTTATCTTGTTGTGACTAGAAGATTCTGTTTCCTTGGAGAGCCATCCTCTCTGGGTCTTATAATATTAAATTGTGAAATAAGAAATAGATTAACCCTTCCGGTCTCTATCTGCACCCAGGAACCTGGTTGTTCCACAAACTTCTTTGCATGTCCCCGTCAGGAGAGAGAACTGATCTCCCAGCAGTGCTTTCACTTCTGGGCACAGAGGTGAGTTATCTACTTTCTCACCAATAACTGCCTGGAAGGGAAAGGATAGTAGTACACAGGGCATATGATCAGTGGAGCAACTGGGAAAGGATCCCTCTCATTGTCATCTATATTGAGGAGCAAGGTGGTTCCACAGATATCTCCACAAAGATCCTCCCAGAAGAGAGCTGGTCTCCCAAGAGTGCTGACACAGGCTTACAGGCCCACAGGAGGTACAAGCTCCAGCCAGAGACAGCAAGACCTACTAACACCATAGATAACCAGATGGTGAAAGGCAAACACAGGAACCCTACCAACAGAAACCAAAGCTACTTGGCAACATCAGAACCCAGTTCTCCCACCACAGCAAGTCTTGAATACCCCAACAGACCAGAAAACCAAATACTGGATTCAAAATTGCATCTTGTGATGCTGATAGAGGACTTTAAGAAGGACATAAATAACTCCCTTAAAGAAATACAGTAGAACACAGGTAAACAGGGAGACTCCCTTAAAGAGGAAACACAAAAATCCCTTTAAGAATTACAGGAAAAAACAACCAAACAGGTAAAGGAATTGAACAAAACCACCCAGGATCTAAAACTGGAAGTTGAAGTGATAAACAAACAACAAAGGGAAACAACTCCAGAGACAGAAAACCTAGGAAAGATATCAGAATTCATAGATGCAAGCATCACCAAAAGAATACAAGAGAGAGAAGAGAGATTTCAAAATCTCAATTTCAGAAGATACCATAGAATGCATTGAAACAACTGTCAACAAAAATGCAAAATACAAAAAGCTCCTGACACAAAATACCCAGAAAATACAAGATTCAATAAGAAGAACAAACCTAAGGATAATAAGTATAGAAGAGAGTTAAAACTCCCAACTTAAAGGGCCAGTAAATATCTTCAACAAAATTATAGAAGAAAATTTTCTTAACCTAAAGAAATATAATATAATATAGAATAAGATCGACTTTCAATTTAAAGTAATCAAAATATAAGGAAGGACACTTCATACTCAACAAAGGAAAAATATACCAAGAAGAACTCTCAATATTGAACATCTATGCTCCAAATGCAAGGGCATGCATATCCATGAAAGAAACTTTACTAAAGCCCAAATCACACACGGTATGTTACACAATAATAGTGGGAGACTTCAACATCCCACTCTCACCAATGGACATATTATTGAAACAGAAACTAAACAGAGAAACAATGAAACTAACAGAAGTTATGAACCAAATGGCTTTAACAGGTATCTATAGAATATTTTATCCTAAAACAATCAAAAAATGTCCCTTTTCTCAGCTCCTCATGGTACCTTCTCCAAAATTGACCATATAATCAGCCACAAAACAGGCCTCAACAGATACGAGAAGATTGAAATAATCCCATGCATCCTATAAGATAATCATGGACTAATGCATGTCTTCAATAACAACAAAAGTGAGAGAAAGCCCACATACAGGTGGAAGCTGAACAACACTCTACTGAATGATACCTTGGTCAAGGAAGAAACAAAGAAAGAAATTAAAGACTTTAGAATTTAATGAAAATAAAGCCACAATATACCCAAACCTATCGGATACAATGAAAGCAGTCCTAAGAGGAAAACTCATAGCTCTTAGGCCTCCTAAAAGAAGCTGGAGAGGTTATACACTAGCAGTTTGACAGCACATCAAAAGTTCTAGATCACAAAGATGTAAGTATACCCATGAGACAGAAGGAAATAATCAAACTCAGGTCTGAAATCAACCAAGTAGAAACAAAAAGAACTATACAAAGAATCAACTAATATAGGAGCTGGTTCTTTGAAAAAATTAACAAGGTAGATATAGCCTTAGCCAGAATGACCAGGGGACACAGAGACAGTATCCAAATTAACAAATTCAGAAATGAAAAGGGAGACATAATAATAGAAACCAAGGAAATTGAAAAACTCATCAGATCCTACTACAAGAGCCTTTACTCAAACAACTGGAAAATATGGATGAAATGGCAATTTTCCTAGACAATATCAAGTACCAAAGTTAAATCAGGATCAGATAACTGATCTAAACAGCCACATAACCCCTAATGTAATAGAAGCAGTTATCAGTAGTCTCCCATCCATGAAAAACCCAGGACCAAATGGGTTTAGTGCAGAGTTCTATCAGGCCTTCAAAAATATCTAATACCAATACACTGCAAATTATTCCACCAAATAGAAATAGAAGGAACAGTACACAATTCATTAAATGAAACTACAATTGCTCTGCTACTTAAAACACACATGACCCTACAAAGTAGGAGAACTTCAGACCAGTTTCTCTTATGAATATTGATGCAATAATACTCAATAAAATTCTCATAATCCAAACTGAAGAACACAACAAAATGATCATCCATCTTGATCAAGTAGGCTGCATGCCAGGGATGCAGGGATGGTTCAATATATGGAATTCCAACAATGTAATCCACTATATAAACAAACTCAAAGAAAAAAAACCCCACATGATTATTTCATTACATGCCAAAAAAGCATTTGACAAAATCTAACACCCCTTCATGATAAAAGTCTTGGAAAGATCAGGAATTCAAGTACCATACCTAAACATAGTAAAAGTAATATACAGCATATCAGTAGCCAACATCAAACTAAATGGATAGGAACTTTAAGCAGTTCAACTAAAATCAGGGACTAGAAAAGGCTGCACATTTTTTCCATACCTGTTCAATATAGTACTCAAAGTCTTAGCTGGAGCAATTAGACAACAAAAGGAGGTCAAAATGATACAAATTGGAAAGGAAGAAGTCAAAATATCACTATTTGCAGATGATATTATAGTCTACTTGAGTGACCCCAAAAATTCCATCAGAGAACTCCTGAAGCTGATAGACAACTTCACCAAAGTGGCTGGATATAAAATTAACTCAAACAAATCACAGGCCTTCCTCCACTCAAAGGATAAAGAGGCTGAAAAAATAAATTAGAGAAACAATTCCATTCACAATAGGCAAAAATAATATAAAATTCCTTGGTGTGACTCTAAATAAACAAGTGAAAGATCTGTATGACAAGAACTTCAATTCTCTGAAGAAATAAATCGAAGATCTCAGAAGATGGAAAGATCTCCCATGCTCATTAATTGGCAGAGTTAAAAATAGTAAAAGTAGCTATCTTACCTAAAGCAATCTACAGATTCAATCCAATCCCCATCAAAATTCAAGCTCAATTCTTTGTAGAGATAAAAAGAGCAATTTCCAAATTTATCTGGAATGCCAACACACCCATGATAGCAAAAACTATTCTCAACAAAATAGAAATCTATTAATATGCGAATTTTGTCTAGGGTATTCTGAGATTCTGGGAAGGAGAGACCCCTGGTCCTGGAAAGACTGGATGTAGGGGAATGCCAGGACAGAGAAGCGAGGGGGAGTTGAATGGGGAAAAGAGGGAGGGAAGGGTGCTTATGGGACTTTCGGGGAGGGAGGAAACGGGAAAGGGGAAATGATTTTGAATGTAAATTAAAAAAAAACTTAGAAAATAAAATAAAATTAAAAAAAAATAAAGGCCTTTGCCACTACCAAAAAAAAAATATATATATATATATATATATATATATATAGAACCACTTCTGGAATCACCATCCCTCTACTCAAGCTATACTACAGAAGAAGGTATTGACACAATGACAGGCAGGTAGATCAGTGGAAGAGAATTGAAGGCCCAGAAATAAACCTGCACACCTATGATCACTTGATCTTTGACAAAGGAGCTAAAACCACCCAGTGGAAAAAAGACAGCCTTTTCAAAAAATGGTGCTGGTTCAACTTGCTGTTAGCATGTTGAAGAAAGCAAATTGATCCATTCTTATCCCACATGTACAAAACTCAAGTCCAAGTGGATCAAAGACCTCCATATAAAACCAGTTATACTGAAACTAATTGAAAAAAAAAGTGGAGAAGACCCTCGAGCTTCTGGGTACAGGGGAAATGTTCCTAAACAGAACACCAATAGCTTATGCTCTAAGATCAAAAATTGACAAATCAGATCTCATAAAATTAAAAGCTTCTGTAAGGCAAAGGACACTGTCAATAGGACAAAATGGAAACCAACAAATTGGGAAAAGATCTATATCAACCCTACATCCCACAGAGGACTAATATCCAATATATATAAAGAACTCAAGAAGTTGAACTTCAGAGAAAGAAATAAACCTATTCAAAAAAATGGGGTACCGAGGTAAACAAAGAAATCTCAACTAAAGAATGCCAAATGCTTGAGAAGCACCTAAGGAAATGTTCAATATCCTTAGTAATCAGGGAAATACAAATCTTTTCAACCTTGAGATTCTACTTCACACCAGTCAGAATGCCTAAGACCAAAAACTCAGGAGACAGCAGGTGCTGGTGAGGATGTGGAGAAAGATGAACACTCCTCCATTGCTGGTGTGACTGCAAGCTGGCACAACTACTCTGGAAATCAGTCTGGCTGTTCCTCAGAAATTTGGGTACAATACTACCTGAGGACTCAGCTGTACTACTCCTGGGTATATACCCAGAAGATACTCCAACCTGTAATAAGGACACATGCTCCACTATGTTCATAGCAGTCTTATTATAATAGCCAGAAGCTGGAAAAAATCCAGATGTTCTTCAACAGAGAAATGGATACAGAAAATGAGGTCCATTTACACAGTGGAATACTACTCAGCTATTAAAAACAATGAATTCATGAAGTTCTTAGGCAAATGGATGGAACTAAAAAATATCAAACTGAGTAAGGCAACCTAATCACTAAGGAATACACATTGTTTGTACTTAGTGATAAGTGGATATTAGCCCAGAAGCTTGGAGTACCCTAAATATAATTCACAGACCACTTGAAGCACAAGAAGAAAGAAGACCAAAGTGTGGATGTTTGATTCTTCTTAGCTGGGTTACAAAGCACCCATGGGAAGAAATACAGCAACAAAGTGTCGAGCTGAGACTGAAGGAGAAGCCATTCAGAGTCTGCCCCATCTGGGGAACCATCCAATATACAGTTATCCAGCCCATACACTATTTTGGATGCCAAAGAGTGCTAGCTGACAAGGAGCCTGACATAGCTCTTTCTGGTAGGCTCTGCCAGTGTCTGACAAACATAAAGGGGGATGCTCTTTAGCAACCTTTGAACTGAGCACAGGGTCCCCAATGGAGGAGCTAGAGAAAGGATCCAAGGAGCTGAAGGGGTTTACAACACCATAGGAGAAACAACAATATGAACCAATTAGTACTTCCAGAGCTCCCAGAGACTTAACCACCAACCAAAGAGTTCCAATGGAGGGACCCATGGCTCCAGGTGCGTGGGTAGCAGAGGATGGCCTGGTTGGACATCAATGAGAGGAGAGGCCCTTGGACCATGAAGGCTCATAGCCCCATCTTAGGGGAATTGCCAGGCCACGAAAGCAGGAGTGGATTTGTTAGTGAGCAGATGAAGGGGAGACAGGACAGGGGGTTTTCGGAGGGGAAATACGGAAAGGGGATAACATTTGAAATATAAATAAAGAAAATATCTAATAAAAGAGATGAATATTGAGCACATGGGCACAGGGGGGAATTTCCTGAACAGATCACCAATAGCTTATGCTCCAAGATAAAGAATTGACAAATGGGACCTCATAAAATTACAAAGTTTCTGTAAGGCAAAGGACACTGTCAATCGGACAAAATGGCGACCAACATATTGGGAAAAGATCTTTACCAACCCTACATCCGACAGAAGACTAATATCCAACATATGCAAAGAACTCAAGAAGTTAGACTCCACAGAGCCAAATAACCCTATTAGAAATGGGGTACAGAGATAAACAGAGAATTTTCACCTGAGGAGTATCGAATGGCTGAGAAGCACCTAACGACATGTTCAACATCCTTAGTCATTAGGGAAATGCAAATCAAAACAACCCTAAGATTTCACCTCACACCTGTCAGAATGGCTAAGATCAAAAACACAGGAGACAGCAGTTGTTGGCGACCATGTGGAGAAAGAAGAACACTCCTCCACTGCTGGTGAGAATGCAAGCTGGTACAACCAATCTTGAAATTAGTCTGGCGGTTACTCAGATAACTAGGCATGATACTACTGGTGGATCCCGTCATACCACTCCTGGACATATACCCAGAGTATTCCCCAGCATGTAATAAGAAAACATGCTCCACTATGTTCATAGCACCCCTATTTATAATGGGCAGGAGCTGGAAAGAATTCAGATGTCCATCAACGGAGGAATGGATACAGAAAATGTGGTATATTTACACTATGGAATACTACTCAGCTATTAAAAAACAATGAATTCATGAAATTCTTAGGCAAATGGGTGGAACTAGAAAATATCATCTTAAGTGAGTTTAACCAATCACAAAAGAACACACATGGTATGCACTCACTGATGAGTGGATATTAGTTTTGAAGTTCAGAATATCTAAGACACAATTCACACATCAAATGATGCTCAAGAAGAAAGAAGGAGAGGTCCCTGGTCTTGGAAAAGCTCGATGCAGCAGTATAGGGGAATACCAGGACTGGGAAATGGGAGGTGGTTGATTGGGGAACAGGGGAAGGGAAGAGGGTTTATGGGACTTTCGGAGAGAGGGGAACCAAGAAAGAGGAAATCATTTAAAATGTAAATAAAGAATATATCTAACAAAAAAATTTAAACACCCCCCAAAAGGAATGAATGTAACATTAGAGAATTTGCTTTTCTGTATATGTGAACTTTCCATTGACATTAAACTCTTTTCTTTAAACTAATAAAGGCTATAGTTTCTTTTTGGCTAATTATATTCCCTAATGAGAGTATACACTTAAAAAAAGAAACAGATTAACAACAGCAATATCAACAAAATTTATTAATGCATGCAGTTTGGAAATTATCCAAGAGATTGGGGGATCCCTAAATAGTAACTTTGAATTCAGAAAAAAAAAAAAAAAACTAAAAGGAAAAGCTATTGACTAAGCCACATGGTGGGAGATGATCTAGGAGTTTCAGGTTTATAGGGGCAAGAAAGTTCTGGAAGATTAGACACTGCTGGTTTAAGTCAGCAATTCAAGACACTTTCATGTGAGGATCATTTCATAAAATTCACTAAGGCAAACTTACTACCAAGACAAGAAAACTAATTATTTGTGTGCTTTTGAACATCAGTGTACAAAAAACACTAACAATTAAGGTCAAATGGGAGTGTAAAAAGAATAAAACACCATGAAAAAATGGGGACTGGAATAATAATATAAGCTTTCTCAAAGCTCAAAAATCACAGGACTCAAGGAGCTGAAGAGGTTTGCAGCCCTGCAGGAGGAAGAATAATATGTATCAATCAGTAACCCCAGAGTTCCCAGTACTAAACCACCATCCAACGGGTACACATGGAGGGACCCATGACTCCAGCTACATATATAGCAGAAGATGACCATTTCAGACATCAATGAGAGGAGAGGCCAACGGTCCTCTGAAGTCTCGACTCCCCAGAATAGGGGAATGCAAGTCGAGAAATTGGGGGGAGGGGAATAGCAGGGGGAAGGGGAATGGGATAGGGGGTTTTCAGAGGGGTAACTTGGAAAGGGGATAACATTTGAAATGTAAATAAAGCAAATAGCTAATAAAAATAATGAAATAAAATAGAACAAAACAATATTATATCTGAAAACATTTGATACAATTCTCCACATATTTACAGTAAAATATTCCAATATCTAAGGATAGGATGAAGATCTCATCTTCCTTTGATGAGAACACTTCAGTCAGCACAATAAAGTCTCAAAATTCCCACACCCTAGTCCTGGAGTTCCTAAAAGCTGACAATGCTACCTGAGTCACAAAAGAATATTGCACATAGTCTGAAGGTTACAGAATCTAACAAACTGAGATTTTCTTGGGTTGTCACTTAGGGCCCAATCTAATCATATCAAATCTTAGAAGCTCAGGACTATAGTGAATTTTTCCAATAGCAAAAATGTGCATGGTAGCAACTCCTCACCCAATGATTCTTGAATGAAAGATCCAGTCAGCTATTTTTAGGGTCTAAATTTATAGCCCACATAATATTAAAATACTATACATTTTTAAGCAGCTAAGCTTGTGTTAATGTGATATGCTACTGTAAGAAAATTCTAGCTATCATTGCGGTCCAGTATACTTAACATATTTATCACAAGTGGAAACAATGAAGAAAGGATTTCTGGCGTGGGCATTTGATTAACTGTCCCTTATTTGTTTGTTTGTTTATTTTTCAAAACAGCATTTCTCTGTGTAGCTTTGGCTGTCCTGTAAGTTGCTTTGAAGACTAGGCTAGCCTTAAGCTCAGAAATCTACATGCCTCTCTCTCTGGAGTGTTGAGATTAAAGATATGTCACCACTACCTCCTGATTTAGATTAACAATCTTACGAAGATATGTATTAAGTATTATTATAAAAAGAAAATAAGTAACATCTTATTCCACTCACATAACTACATGGTACAATCACTTAAGAACTTGGAAGTTTTTTCTACTAAGATAGGAAAATTAAAGATGTTTTGGTAAATAAACTCTAAAAATAGGTGAGGATATTCTGAATAGGAACTGAAAGACAGGTAGGGGTGGTGTGAATGTAAGGAAAAAGGCTTGAAGTTTATGTAGCAGTAAATAAGGTTTACAAGTATGAAATTATCTCAATGAAGCATGAAATAGCCATGTGTATTCTGTAAGATAGATCTAAGGAATAATATAATTGATGTTTTCTGTACTGAAGCTTTTACAGTGGGAGAAAGAAAAACAAATTTTCAGAGATAAAATATAGTGTAGAATGGAACAAAGTTAGATTGATTCAAGGTGTGATTATGAATATTTGAATTTTAGATATATTTCCTAGCTCTGTCTTCTAACAGTGCTTTGAAGTAATGATGATCAATTAATGGGGAGAAAAAGATATTAGGTAATAAATATTTTTTATTTTAAAAAATTTGAGGATCATTAAGGAAATGCCTGACTGCAAGTTTCAATCAGAAAATTTTTTTTAAAAAATTATATAAATGTGGTCTGTTATTTCTGCAAATAAGTATAAGGAAATATTTTCATATGCAGAATAATGAATGCCAATAAAGGTAGAGTGAGTCAATGACAGAAAATAATTATATTTCTGTTTCCTGTCTAATATTTGATATGGGATATTATGATTAATGAAAATGCCTGGGGACCAGCAGTCTCAATTATTCTGAATCCCTGGGATCCCTCAAACACTGGACCACCAAGTAGGCAGCATACACCAACTGATATGGGCCCCTAGAACACATACAATAGAGGACTGTTGAGTCTGTGTTCATTCAGAGATGATGTACCTAACCATCAAGAGTCCAGAGGCCCCAGGGAGTTTAGAGGTCAAGTGGGGTAGTGGAGTAGGGACATCCCTGTGGAGACAGGGGGAGGGGAGTAGGTATGGGATGTGGAACAGTTGATGGTTGGGTAGAGTTTGGCAGGGTGGTAAACAAAATATGATATGTATAAAAGTATTTAATAAAGAAAATTTGAAAAAGGAATCCTGGAAATTATAAACATAAATATCAACAAATGCTAGTGACAATAAACATAATAAGAGATTATAGATGATTTAAAGTGTTAAGGGAAATATTATTAGCACACCACTTATATAAATAAAATTGCAAACATAGGTAAAATGTAGAAAATTACAATTTTTCAAAACTGGAACAAAAGAAAGAATATATGAGAATTAAAGAAATTGAATTTTATTTATAAATATTCTCCTTAGAAGACTGCAAGCCAAATAGTTTACTAAACAAAGAGGAATAAAACAAATATGTTATGAGTTTTTCATGGATAAAAATAAAAGGAAACATTTAAAGTAATCTACAAAGTGAAGCATTATTTTACTATATAAACCTGGCAAGGCCTTGCTTAGAATACAAATATACACTTAATTCAGTTATCAGTGCAGTTGAAAACGTATTCATAATTATAGTGCCTAATTTGTATGAAAATGACACCTTGTAAGAACATTACTTTTATTCAAGTATAATAATGCTAACATTTGTTAGTTTAATTTTAATTTCATGTGATATAATGCAAATTCTGTAAATATATCAGTAGCTGTAGAAATAACATGAGTAAAGTGTTTTATCTCTAGACCAAAGCCCACTAAAATTACCAGGACACTAACAAAGTGCTTGAATAATCATGGCAGTCAGGAGACACTGGGAGAATCCAAGAAGTCTCCACTTCTGGTCAAATTATAATCATACCTTAAGGGCAAAACATTTATTTACAGATACGAAACCAAAGGAAAAGAGTATACTAATATTAAAATAAAGGTTCATCAGTCTATTCTAAGATTAATGCTAGAAATCATTGCTGAATTTAAAAGAACTACATAAAATCTAAAAGAATTCCCTCCCTTTTGTGAGTAGCAGTACTAATAACAATCAACGTGAGTAATTCCTTTCTCATTTTTATAACTCACAGGCTATTCTGCGACCAGTGGTTCCTTGTAACCTAAACTCCTGTGAAACCAGAGGCAGGAGAGCAGACACACTGCACTGGTCCATTTCCTAACTGCTGACCATAAACCAAAGTCTTCCCAATTGTCTCTGACTCCGATTCTGCAATATAAGACCTGTGTAAAGACAATGAAGTAATAATCACTGTCAAACCCATAAGGGACAAATAGGTACCATGAAACTGCCAGAATTTAAATCAGAAAAAATAGCAAATAATAAGAGTGAAGTGGCAATATTTTCAACTGCTGCTGGAGGGTTTAATGTGCATTTATTAAGGTGGATCTATTAAGGCTGAATAGGGAGGATAGAGGACTCAATGGTTTCAGTGCTCCAGAGGTGCCACAAGTGAGGCAACTTTTATATGCTTTGATTCTGGGTAAGAAAATCTATGAAGTCAAAAAGGAGAAAAAGATAAGAAAAAAATGTCCTCAGAAGAAAAACTTATAAATAAAAAGTACATTCTTAGACACAAGTTTTACAAGAGGCATTGGCTTCTTGCATGGACATGGCTCATTCCAGTTTTATTGCCAATATTTGTAAAACAAACAAAAACAACAACACCCCTCAAAAAAACCCCTAAGGGTTAGAAGGCTGTGCAGAGTATTACAAAAATTATTTATAGAAGACCAAGGCAGAATAAAACCCACATACACTGTTTATAAATGTGCATGTAGGCTTCATGACTCTTCAAGGAGCAAAACAAGTAAGGGGTATGAGTAAATAGAGACTGGGGCTAACATAGTTACCAGTAAGAGAAGTTTCTACAGTCTTAGAGTAGGTATGGCTGATACACAGTATATTCTTTTTCCTAACCCAGCCTGGCTGTAATGGATTCACTTCATGTATACTGCATATTCAGCATCACACAGTGGTCATATCACCTGTTTCTAGAGATGACTCTTGGCTTATCTTGGGTTCAGAACTATAAATTTTATCCCCTCCACAGATCAGTTATAGAGACTAACAGGAAATACAGATTAATTGAGCCCCCAGATAGTCTAAAGATTTAGTTAAGAAAATGTGAAAATTAACAATGATTTTCAACTACATGTGATCTAGATTTGAGTCTCTGGACATTCTCATGAAAGCTTATGCAGGTTAGACTAATGGATACAGCATGTCCCACCTAAATAAAAAGAAGACAGTGCACAGAGCAATAGCACACTGCACACTCTATTTCCTTACTGCAGAGGCAATGTGACCAACAACTTCAGGCTCCTGTTGCTATGCTTTCCCAGACAAGGAAAACGGAAATATCCCTTCAAAGTACAAGGTAAAATAAACAATTCCTTAAGTTGTTTCTTGTCCTGCATTTTGTCATAATAATAAGGCAAGCAACTATCACGGGAAATAGTGTTGAGAAATACTCATAATATTGAAGTTTCCCAGAATCTTGTGTTCTGCTAAAGAGTCAACACTGATGTTCCCCTTCTGTTCACAGACTGAGGACAATGAAGATTCTTCTTTTTGTGACAGTGGAAACCAAAAGAGAAAGGAGGAAGTTCCATTTGCTAGCTTTCGGGGGTATACTTTGCTAATATTACTTCATATGTAATTGTAACTGGCTTTCTCATGGCTTTAGGAGAAAGTAGTATATCCTTCCAAATGATAATAATTAGCAAATCTATAAAACTGAATTGACTACAGTGAGATTGTCATTTAATTGTTGAAATCTTTTTGTTTTTCATTTTTTTGTTTTGTTTTAGATATTTGTTTTATTTGCATTTCAAATATTAACACTTTCCACGCTACCCCACCGAAAACTCCCTATTCCATCCCCCTCCCCCTCCTCACCCCCTCTCTCAATTTCCTGACTTGCAGTCCCCTATTCTGGGAAATCGAGCCTTCACAAAACCAATGGCCTCTCCTCTCATTGATGTCTGAAATGATCATCTTCTGCTACATATGCAGCTGGAGAAGTGGAACCCTTCATGTGTACTCTTTGGCTGATGGTTTTGTCTCTGGGAGCTCTGGGGTTACTGGTTGGGACTTATGATTGTTGCTCCTGCAGAGCTGCAAAGCTCTTCAGTTCCTTGGATCCTCTCTCTAACTGCTCCATTGGAGATCCTATTCTCATTCTATTGGTTGACTGTGAGCCATGGGCGTTTTGATCCACTTTCCAAAATGATCAAAGTATCCACACTTTGGTCTTCCTTCACATTTCATGTGGTCTGTGATTTGTATCTTGGGTATTCCAAGCTTTTGGGCTAATATCCACATATCAGTGATTGCATACCCTGTGTTTTCTTTTGTGATTGGATTACCTTACTCAGGATGATAGCTTCTAGCTCCATCCATTTGCCTAAAAATTTCATGAATTCATTGTTTTTAATAGCTGAGTAGTACTCCAATGTGTAAATGTACCACATTTTCTGAATCCATTCCTCTGTTGAGGGACATCTTAGTTCTTTCCAGCTTCTGGATATAAATAAGACTGCTATGAACATAGTGGAGCATGTGTCCTTATTACTTGTTGGTGAATTTTCTGGGTATATGTCCAGGAGTGGAATAGCTGGGTCCGCAGGTAGTGTTATGTCCAGTTTTCTGAGGAATCACCAAACTGATTTCCAGAGTAGTTTTACCAGCTTGCAATCTAACCAGCAGTGGAGAAGTGTTCCTCTTTCTCTACATCCTCTCCAGCATTTGCTGTCCCCTGAGTTTTTTGATCCTAGCCATTCTTACTTGTGAGAGGTAGAATCTCAGGCTTGTTTTGATTTCAATTCCCTGATGATTAAGGATGTTGAACATTCCTTTAGGTTTTTCGCAGCCATCCGCTATTTCTCAGTTGTGAATTCTCTGTTTAGCTCTGTACCCCATTTTTAATAGGGTTATTTGGCTCTCTGGAGTCTAACTTATTGAGTTCTTTGTATATATTAGACAATAGCCCTCTATCAGATGTAGGATTGGTAAAGATCTTTTCCCAATCTGTTGGTTGCTATTTTGCCCTATTGACAGTCCCCTTTGCTTTATAAAAGCTTTGCAATTTTATGAGGTTCCATTTGTCAATTTTTTTACTTTCTTTTTTTTTCTTAAATTTTCTATATATTTTTTATTTACATTCCAAATCATTTCCCCTTTTCCGTTTCCTCCCTCCCTGAAAGTCTCATAAGCACCCTTCCCTCTATCTATTCCTCGTCAATCCCCTCTCATTTCTCTATCCTGGTATTCCCCTACATCCAGTCTTTCCAGAACCAGGGGTCTCTCCTTCCATCTTCTTGGAAATCTATTGATATGTGAATTTCTTCTTTGGTATTCCAAGATTCTGGGTTAATATCCCCTTATCAGTGACTGCATATCATATGTGTTCTTTTGTGATTGGGTTACCTCACTACGGATGATATTTTACAGTTTTGACCATTTGCCTAAGAATTTTGTGAATTCATTGTTTTTAATTGCAGAGTAGTATTCCATTGTGTAAATATATCACATCTTCTAAATCCATTCCTCAGTTGAGGGACATCTGGGTTCTTTCCAGCTTCTGGCTATTATAAATAAGGCTGCTACCAACAAACTGGGAAAAGATCTTTACCAATCCTACATCTGACAGAGGGCTAATATCCAATATATACAATGAACTCAAGAAGTTAGACTCCAGAGAGCCAAATAACACTATTAAAAAATGGGGTACAGATCTAAACAAAGAGTGCTCACCTGAAGAATATCTAATGGCTGAGAAGCACCTAAAGAAATGTTCAATGTCTTTAGTCATTAGGGAAATGCAAATCAAAACAACCTTGAGATTCCACCTCACACCAGTCAGAATGGCTAAAATCTAAAACAGAGGAGACAGCAGTTGTTGGCGAGGATGTGGAGAACGAGGAACACTCCTCCACTGCTGGTGGGATTGCAAGCTGGTACAACCACTCTGGAAAGCTGGCTGGTGGTTCCTCAGAAAACTGGGCATGACACTCCCAGAGGATCCAGCTATGCCACTCCTGGGCACATACCCAGAGACTTCCCCTACATGCAATAAGGACACATGCTCCACTGTGTTCATAGCAGCCTTATTTATAATAGCCATTTGTCAATTCTTGATCTTAGACCAAAGCTATTAATGTTCTATTCAGGAAATCTTCCCCTGTGCCCATGTGCTCCAGGTTCTTCCCCAATTTCTGTTCTATTAGATTCAGTTTATCTGTTTTTATGTGGTGGTCCTTAATCCACTTGGACTTGAGCTTTGTACAGAGATAAGAATGGATCAATTTTCACCTTTCTACATGTTGGCTGCCAGTTGACCCAGCACCATTTGTTGAAAATGCTGTCTTTTTTCCACAGAATGTTTTTAGCTCCTTTTCAAAGATCAAGTGACCATAGGAGTGAGGGTTCATTTCTGGGTCATCAATTCTATTCCATTGATCTACCTGCCTGTCCCTGAACCAATATCATGCAGTTTTTGACACTATTGCTCTGTAGTATAATTTGAGGTTAGTCAAGGATGGTGATTCCAACAGAAGTTCTTTTATTGTTGAGAATAGTTTTCACTATCTTGTTTTTTTTTTTTTAGTCCAGACAAATTTGGAAATTGCTCTTTCTAACTCTATGAAGAATTAAGTCGGAATTTTGATGGAGATTGCATTGAATCTGTAGACTGCTTTAGGCAAGATGGCCATTTTTGCAGTATTATCCCTGCCAATCCATGAATATGGGAGATCTTTCCATCTTCTGAGATCTTCAATTTCTTTCTTCAGAGACTTCTTGAAGTTCTTGTCATACAGATCTTTCACTTGCTTGGTTAGAGTCACACCAAGGTATTTTATTTCATTTGAGGCTATTGTAAAGGGTGTCATTTCACTAATTTCTTTCTCAGCTTCTTTATCCTTTGAGTATAGGAAGGCTACTAATTTATTGGAATTAATTTTATATCCAGCAACTTTGCTGAAGTTGTTTAACAGGTTTAGAAGTTTTCTGGTGGAAATTTTTTGGTCACTTAAGTATACTATCATATCATCTGCAAATAGTGATACTTTGACTTCTTCCTTTCCAATTTTATTCCCTTTGGCCTCCATTTGCTGTCTAATTGCTCTGGCTAGGACTTCCAGTACTATATTGAACATGTAGGGAGAAAGCGGTCAGTCTTATCTAGAACCTGATTTGCTTCAAGTTTCTCTCCATTTATTTTGATATTGGCTACTGGTTTACTGTATATTGCATTTGCTATGTTTCGGTGTGGGCATTGCATTCCTTCTCTTTCCAAGACTTTTATCATGAAGAGATGTTGGATTATGTCAAATGCTTTCTCAGCCTCTAATGAAACGATCATGTTTTTTTTTTCCCTTTGAGCTTGTTTATATAGTGGATTACATTTATAGATTTCTGTATATTGAACCATTCCTGCATCCCTGAGATGAAGCCTACTTGATCATGTTGGTTGATCGTTTTGATTGTTCTTTGATTCAGTTTGCAAGAATTTTATTGAGTACTTTTACATCAATATTCACGAGGGCAATTGACCTAAAGTTCTCTATCTTTGTTGGGTCTTTGTGTGCTTTATGTGTCAGAGTAATTGTGGATTCATAAAATGAATTGGGTAGTGTTACATCTGTTTCTATTCTGTGGAATAGATTGAAGAATATTGATATCAGCTCTTCTTTGAAGGTCTGATAGAACTCTGCATTGAACCCATGTGGTCCTGGGCTTTATTTGGTTGAGAGATTATTAATGACTGCTTCTATTTCTTTAGGGGTTATGGGATTGTTTAGATCATTTATATGATCCTGATTTAACTTTGGTACATGGTATCTGTCTAGAAAATTGTCCATTTCCTCTAGATTTTCCACTTTTTTGAGTATAGGCTTTTGTAGTAGGATCTGATGATTTTTTGGATTTCCTCAGCATCTGTTGTTATGCCTCCCTTTTCATTTCTGATTTTGCTGATTTGGGTACTGCCTCTGTGCCCTCTGGTTAGTTTGGCAGGTGCTTATCCGTCCTGTGAGCTTGCAAGCTTGTCTCAGCACCCTTGGGTAACCAGCTCTCTCCTGGCACAGAATGCTGTGGTACTCTTGATCTCCTGGGTGCATGTGGAGCCCGGACTGACTGTGTCCCAGCTGCTTGGCCATTCCTGTGTTCCCTGTGTTCCTGGCTGAACCTGCCCACTCAGGTGTAGGAGAGAAGATGAAGTAGATCTGACCTCCAAATCCAGAAGTCAGATCACTCCCTGCAGAGTGATTCTTCCCTGGCAGGATCAGTGCACAGAGGACTGTGGAGCTGCCCAACCCCTGGGTGCAGGAGAATCCTGAATGGACCCAGCTGTTCTGCTGCTCCAGATCCCTGCCTCCTGGCTGTATCTGCCTGCTCATTCACTGGAGAGAAGATCTATTTCCTGAAATCTTAAAAAGGAAACTTTGCTTCTCCAATGTCAAAACCACTCTCATGGGCTTGCTATATCAGATATGTCCAAAGACAACTAAAAGAAGTCCTGACATTTTGGTTTCTTACTATTCCACAGAAATGTATTAAAGTAGGATCCATTAAACTAGCTCATGAAAAGAATCCTGGTCAGAGGAGGGAGAGGCCAACCCATTTATGTCTCACAGTTGAATCTGTCACCGCACAGGTTCAGCTGGCTCTGTGTGCTCACAAACCCACATGTGTGTGCATGCAACACTCTCAGAGGGCTTAAAGTTGTACAAAAGATAAATGGCATGTTTTATTCTTCTTCTGATTAATAATAAATAAAACCTGTTTTGGAAGATTTTAGTATGAGAGTGACTTAGACTTCTTCAGTGCTTCTATGGTTTTGACATTGCATCATTTTCTTCATAAAATTATATTAATTTTATGTTAATATGAAAGTAATTTTACTTGAACATGATAGTTTGTACACATATTGGTTAAATTTTATTATTTGTAGGAGTTTTGGAGGTATTCTTTCTGTCATAGGATGTTTAACTATCTTATTCTTGCTGCAGAGGTTTTGAGGTTTAAGAACAAATTACCATTTGGTTACCCTCTTTTTCTCCTCATGAACTGCTCTGAAGGCTGTGTGCATAAATAAATAAAACATGTAATTAATTCAAATGCATTTCTACTAGGGCATGAATTTCAGACTAATTCTGCTAACAATTAAGGAACAGACCATGACCAAGTCTCATTGCTTTTCATTGTAGTGTTAAATAAGATTATGACCATATTGGAATACCAGAAACTCTCCCAGCATCATGGTACCTTAGTGACATGCAAACCTTTGAAATATTTTAACATTTACATAAAACCCACACAAATATTATTGCTGAAAATTTTATATATCTACTCTGTCAAAATGTTTGTAATTTTCTTGATTAAATAATTATGATACAAGTCCCTTGTATCAAAAAAAAGGTTTTATTTTTCTCTTCCAGAGGAAACACCATCTATCTATTAAATGTTTAAGTTAAAAATTTCCTAATATAATTGGTAGATTTTTAGAATTTTTGACTAAGGATGTTTTAATTTTGTTGATGTAAAAGCAAGATATATAAAATAAAAGTATTCTAAGATATTATTATAGAAGGCCATTGATATTGAATAAAACATCAATGTACTCTTTCTTGGGGAACAGTATTTCTCCAACTCCCAGCATTCCTTAGTTATCTGTATTTCTGGGCATAATGTTGAGTTTTCCCCCTCCACTTTTGCTATCTATATTCAGTTCATGTTTAGGCAGTCATTTGGGTGAGATTTCATGGGTACAGCTTCTGTCATTCTTTGGACATACATTCACATAGTAAAGTGTTCCTTCCTCTGGCTCATACAGTGTTTTTGATGCCTCTTCTGTAATGATCCCTGAACTTATGTGCAGGGCTTGTATTATAGAATTATACATGCATTTATTTTATTTCTGTATGTAAGGATATATTTGTAAAAAAATTAAAGAAAAAATAGGTCATGATTTGAAGGAGATCAGTGAGCTGTGTGTAGTAGGGTTTGGAGAGTGGAAAAGGAAGGTGAGAATGATATAATTATATTAAAATATAAAATAAAAGAAATACTATTTTTAAGATGATTCCATGTTTCAGAAATTTCATTATTTTAAAAACAATAAACTCCACATGTGCATACCTCTGAGAATATGACAGAGCAATATTCTGGAGCACAAACACTTCACAGGGGAAGACTAAAATTATGATCACTTCCGAATCACTTAAGTTGGAACTTGACAACAACAGATGCCTGTTCCCATGGATCAGTGTCACCACTGTTCACATTAGTATTTCTGACCTTAATTTTATGTGTAAATATTGTGGACCAGAAGGCCCACATATTTAGCTAAATATTATGCTTCTTTGAAGCTACATCTGAATAAATTCAGGTGTATTTAGTAGTCAGATTATTCAGGTGAAAGAACTGAATAAAACAATCCAGATCTAAAAATGGAAATAGAAACAGTAAAGAAACCACAAAGGTAGACAACACTGGAGATAGAAAATTAGGAAAGAGATTAAGAGTCACAGATGCAAACATCAGCAACAGAATACAAGAGATAGAAGAGAGAATCTCAGGTGCAGAAGATACTATAGAAAACATTGACACAACAGTCAAAGAAAATGCAAAATGCAAAATCTTGTAACCCAAAACATCCAGGAAATCCAAGATACAATGAGAAGACCAAACTTAAGGATAACAGGTATAAACAAGAGCAAAGATTCCCAGATTAAAGGGTCAGTAAATATCTTCAACAAAATTATAAAAGAAAACTTCCCTAACTTAAAGAAAGAGATGCCCATGAATATACAAGAAATCTACAGAACTTCAAATAGACTGGACCAGAACAGAAGTTACTCCTGTCACATAAAAATCAAAACACCAAATGCACTAAACAAAAACAGAATATTAAAAGAAGTAAGGGAAAAATTTGATTGACATATAAAGGCAAACCTATCAGAATTACACCAGACTTCTCACCAGAAGCTATGAAAGCAAGAAGATCCTGGGCAAATGTCATACAGACCGAAAGAGAACATAAATGCCAGCCCAGGCTACTATACCCAGCCAAGCTCTCAATTACCATAGATGGAGAAAATATGATATTCCATGACAAAACCAAATTTACACAATATCGTTTACAAACCCAGCTTTACAAAGGATAATAGATGGAAAATACCAACAACAGGAGGGAAACTACACCATAGGAAAAGCAAGAAGGTAATCTTTCAACAAACCCAAAGAACTATTTCTAAACAAAACTACTTCTCTGTATCCTTATAGCCTTTCTTTTCCACTATTTCTGGTGGGTGGTGGGCTAGAAGGGAGGTCAAAATATCTAAGAACTCTATTTTCTGTTTGCAAATATCAGTTTTCCTGATATATACGAGTAACATCTTAGAAATTTCAAACCACTAATGTCAAATGATGAGAGAAATAGTACATCCAACTCTACTGTAGAATAGTATTCTAGACATTTATTCTTGCATACATCATGTTTTAACCAAGTGAAACTCAGTTGGAAAAGTACTATGTAGACTCCAGAATATGTAAATTCTAAAGGTAATAAATGTGCACACTAGTGAACATATACAGCAATAGACATTTCTACTTGCTCAAGGTAGGAGTACAGATAGCACCCTAGGAAGTCATATTCTATTGTTTGTGAAAGTCACACACATAAAGACCCTACAGACAAAACAAATAGCTAAAAGTAATTCAAAGAAGAGGCACATGTCCACCAAGGCACTTATATAACTTCTTGTAGCAACATTATTTGTTATAGTGCAAATCAAATGACAATCAAAAGTTTACCAACTGTAGAAGGAATAAGAAAGTTTTTGCAATTGCATACCATTGAGCAAATTAAAGTGATGAAAACTTGAGCTAAAGAGGTAGATCAGTGAGCACAGTCTGCTTTCCAGAAGATACAAATTTAGTTCCTAGAACTTCTGTCAGGTTACTATAACTCCAGTTTCATAGGCTTTAATGTATTTGGCTTGTTTGGGAACCCAGACATGCACAAGCCCACACATAAACACGTATAATTAAGAGGAAGGAGGAACTGGGAAGTGGTGCAATATTTGAAATATAAATAAAAAATAACCAATAAAAATAGAAATAAAAAATAAAAAGAATTTAGAAGTCCAAAGCAAAATAAAATAAAATAAAATAAAATTTTAAAATAGCTAAGGATTAAGTATATTATATACTCTATTGCTATGATAAATTACTATAACAAAGGCAAGTTATAAAACAAATCATAATTAGACCTACAGTACCAGACAGAGTCCATTATGGTGGACTGAAGCCATGACAACAGAAACAACTGAAAATTCATATGGTAAAACCATCATAAACTATACACAGGGGATATCACACAGGGAATGATACATGTCTTTTTGGAAGCTCAGAGTCTACCTCCAATGATACAGCAACTTTGAGAAGACCACACCTCCTCATATTTCCCAAACACTTTCACAAACTGAGAATCAAGTATGGAAATATATGAACCTTTGAATATTTTCATTCAATACAGTAGCCACATGCCTCATAATAGAGAATGTCTTTATTGTTTTTTTTTAATAAAACAGCTATTAAATAGAGAAAAATAAATAAATTTTAAAAGTTCGTTATGGATATATCCTGACAAGAGCTAGAAAGATTGATCTGAGGTTGGTTCCGGGAACCCATGTGGAAAGTTGATTTTGGGAAGGGAAGTACACCACATTCAGTCCTCCTTCTAGTGTACCAATGGAAAACCAGAGTTTAATGTTATCATTTTCTCACTGGAAAATATTTGACTTTATTGGGCTTATTTACAGAGCATCGATAAGAGTTATTAGCAGAAATGTGAGTGACCTTAAAACAGTTGCCCTTGTCAGTCTTCATTGAACACCAGTGATGTGGTGCCCCCAAAGTAGCATAGATGGAGTTCATTCTCATCAGTACATGTAATAATTCTCCTCCCTGAGACTAAAAATTCTGTGCAACTAAGAAAGAATTACTAGCTTGGAAAAGTAACTGGATATCCAGATGAGTGTAAAATGACACTCTTTACCTGCTCCTTCTATGCGGAAATTTCAACAGTCAGTAAGTCCATTTGTGGTGATCTTTGGAAAGTTAGCTCAACTGATCTTATAAAGATGATAGTTTTTTCTATTTAGAAGATAGTACATCTAATAACTTGGAATCCCAGAGATGGAAAAGTAGAAATAGCCAGATAGATGTGGCTCTCTAGTCAGCTAGCCTAGACTGTTTTGTAAGCTCCTGATCAATAAAAGAACTTTTACCACGAAATATAGGTGCACGTCAAGCCCACAGGGTGTCTTCTGGCCTCTTTGTACATATGTAATCATGCACACATGAAAAACATACTCCCAAAGATGTTTCTTTAAATTTAATCAGTGCAAGGATAAATCTGAAAGCTAAAACAGTTCATTCTTGACCTACAGTATGGCACTACCTGCAACAGCCTATTTCAGTGAAAGGGCAGGAAACTCACATATGCTGGCAGTCTCAGCACTCTTTCCTGGGGCCTTTGTGTCATGGTTCCAGTGGCATCCTCCTCTTGTCTATGGAGACAGAGAATATAATTAAATAAAATCCTTCCCAGACTATACTTTCTAGACACTTGCTTTCATTTTGTAGCTTTTTTGTATACCTCTTTTTTACAAATGGCACCCTTTATCACCCTTTATAACTTTGACAAGGAATGTAATTCTAGGTTTAAAATTATATTCCTTCAGAATTTTCAAGGAGTAATCAGCTATCTAACTCTTCTATTTACATGTTTGCATACATCCTCTCTTTTACTCTATTCTCTCTCTCTCTCTCCCTCCCTCTCTCTCCTTCCCCTCTCTCTCCCTCCCTCCCTCCCCCTCTCTCTCCCTCCCCTCTCTCTCCCTTCATCCCTCCCCCTCCCTCCCCTCTCTCTCCCTCCCTCCCCACCCTCTCTCTCTCTCTCTGTCTCTCTCCCTGTCTGTGTATACCTCTCTATATATTTCTCTTTCTATTTTTTCCCTCTCTTTGCCTCTTGTCTCTCTGTCTGTCACACACACACACACACACACACACACACACACACACACACATCATGGAGAACCTTGATGAATACAACACTCCTATCCAAACCTCTTACAAAGATGGATCCTACTACATGGCTCTCCATGGTCATTTTTTAACTCTACAAAATAGTAAGCCAACTTTTGTAACCATAAAGCAGTCTTGCTCATTCTGGAACCAGAGATTATCATATGCATCTTCATATGCAACAAGTCATACCTTCAATACAATATAAAGAAATACTTACAAATAGATGTTGCCTCTGTCCTATTCTTCCTGCTCTCACTTTTTCGTTCTCTTTGTGAATTGCTCTGGGTGCTTGAATGAGATCAAAATTCACTAAGACAATCTTTATCATATTTCTTTTTCACAATTATAGATAAAATTATAATAATGTTTCCTCATGTGGGCAGTTATTTTCTTTCTGGGAACTCTGATTACCCTAAATCTCTTATTGCCAGATCACAATTTGTCTAGAGAGACATTTGCAGAACAGGTCCTTGGTGGCCTTTATTGGCTCATTTCTTTCCCTTTCTTGCTTGTAATTTTCAAGAAAAACTATAAAATATGCTGGGAATACAAATGCCCTGAGATAAGATGCAAGTTTTCTGGAACATGCTGGCTTCTGTTCTTGTTCCATCCAAAGCACAATTTCCAGCAGTTCATCAACCTGAAACTCAATTGTCTTCTAGCATATAAAAACTCACACTGGAATATTTCTGAATTCTAGCAGCTGTAGTGTGGCCTATATCAAAACACCATCTATCCATAGACAAGATGCTGAGCCTTGAGGGACTGGGTAGTCATGAATCTTTCTCTTTTCCTGAGTTTTGCTGAAGAACAAAGTCAGTCTTTAACCTGTTGTGTGAGGCATCTGCATTTATAGATTCTTGTGTGAAGTACAAAATGTTTTCCCACAACTCTTTCAAATAATGGCATTGAGAAAATCTGATGCTTCCTAGAATGTTAAAGGAATGTCCTGATTATGCAAACACTGTACCTAAATTTTTGCACACCAAACAACAGAATCCTAACCAAATATGCTTACCTAGCTAAATCAGTCGTCACATAATTTGACATTGTCCTATTCCTTTTAGAATATCTACCTCCAGTCTGCTAGTTCTCAGCACTTTGACTATTGTCAGGATTACTTCCTACTTTGGAAGGTCTTATACTTACCTCAGTCTTAAATAAAACCATCAATGTTAAGACAGCAATATAAGGTGGTAGACTAGGGTTTTTGCTTTAAAATAGAGTGGAAATAATATACAGGATGCTCCTTTTTTTCTGATAAAAACTGGTGTCTTGCTTTTATAGACTATTTGGTGACTAAGTGTTCTCTTCTGACATCAGATAAGAAGGGAATGTCCCTTCTATAATTTCATTGTATAAAAGTACCTCTGTCAATATTAACAAAACTACGTCTATTTTTTATATTTTAATTTACATTCAAAATCATTTCCCCTTTCCCATTTCCTCTCTCCCTGAAAGTCCCATAAGCCCCCTTCCCTCCCTCTTTTCCCCATTCAACCCCCTCTCGCTTCTCTGTCCTGGCATTCCCCTACATCCAGTCTTTCAAGGACCAGGGGTCTCTCCTTCCATCTTCTTGGAAATCTATTGAGATGCGTACTGTGTCTAGGGTATTCTGAGATTCTGGGTTAATATCCCCTTATCAGTGACTGCATACTATGCGTGTTCTTTTGTGATTGGGTTACCTCACTAAGGATGATATTTTCAAGTTCTGACCATTTGCCTAATAATTTCGTGAATTCATTGTTTTTAATTGCAGAGTAGTATTCCATTGTGTAAATATAACACATTGTGTAAATAAACTACAAAAACACAGGAGACAGCAGTTGTTGGCGAAGATGTGGAGAAAGAGGAACACTCCTCCACTGCTGGTGGGATTGCAAGCTGGTACAACCACTCTGGAAAGCTGTCTGGCAGTTCCTCAGAAAACTGGGCATGACACTCCTGGAGAATCCGGCTATACCACTCCTGGGCATATACCCAGAGGCTTTACCTGCATGGAATAAGGACACATGCTCCACTATGCTCATAGCAGTCTTATTTATAATAGCCAGAAGCTGGAAAGAACCCAGATGTCCCTCAACGGAGGAATGGATTCAGAAGATGTGGTATATTTACACAAAACTACTTCTTAAGGCCTTTGTTTATACTTGGCTCTGAAACATCAAATAATGAAGGCTTCAAATGTGTTACACATCCTTCTGAATCTATCAATTAGATATCCCAAATTTTTATATTTATTGGGAACATGGAAATGTAGATCACTGGAAGCAGAGGAATGGTTGGGTCCACCTTCTCAGCATCTATGGATGCTATGGGACAAATTGTTGCAGTTTCTAGTTATTATCTAACCATGTACCTCTTCTGTCGCTTTCCTCTATTGCGCGTTACTGCAGTTAGAGTTTATCTGTCTCCCCACGTTATCAATGCTATTCTAATATGGAATCTCTCAATGAAAGAAAGAATGTATTAAGAGTCTCCTTCCTTTGACTTCTTTTAATTTCGTTAACAAACTAGTCAGATATTTGATAAAATGACATACAGTGTGGTATGTATGGAAATCTGGGAAAACAATAGAAATATTTTTGTAGTCATCAATAGGAGGAGAAAATACCAAAGGCTATAAGACCAAGACTAATCAGACTAGCAGTAATAATCAGTTTCTTACCAAGATCAGAAAGATGGGAATGAATGGTTTGGAGCAAAGAAGGTTAGAGTCACAATGAGAGAAATAAATGGAAGGGCCATGGTGACAAAAATATGTAGACCTCATAAAAACCTGACCACCCTTATTTTCCCTTCATTTTTCTTTTGATCAACCATAGGAAAATGCAACCCAAGAACAAAGAATTAACAAATCTGTTGATGTATATATTGTTCAACAGTGAGGCAAAGAACTGGGTGCAAAAAAGGAATAAATGAGAAAAACACATGAGATTGAACCAATACTACTTAGTATTGGAATCAGTTGCTATTTTTCCCTCTTCATCAGGGATTATTTTATGCTTGTCTAACATTATTTCTCAAAATTAGGAGATGAAGAACATCATTTATATAGTTACTGTATGTTGTGTTTTCAGGAAGCTTATAGTAGAAAACTTAAGTTTCAGAGTGTACCTGACTCTCCAGGATTGTAGATGTAAGAAAGATATAATTGTGAAAATTCACATCCTGGCTCAAAATGTAGTGATAGCCATGTTTCATCCTCTCTCTGCCTGCCCTAGTTTATTTTTTCTGCATTTACTTAGATTTACGATTATACAGATATTCCCTTATTATCATTCTTGACTTATTTTTTTTTAATTTGGTCTCTTGCTATCAAGTATGGTGTTTTCTTTTTTTTTAATTTTATTTTATTTTCTAAGTTTTTTATTTACATTCAAAATCATATTCCCTTTCACGTTTCCTCCCTCCCCAAAGGTTCCATAAGCCCCTTCCCTCCCTATTTTCCCCATTCAACCTCTTCTTGCTTCTCTGTCCTGACATTTCCCTACATCCAGACTTTCCAGGACCAGGGGTCTCTCCTTCCATCTTCTTGGAAATCTATTGATATGCGAAATGTATCTAGGGTATTCCGAAATTCTGGGTTAATATCCCCTTATCAGTGACTGCATACCATGTGTGTTCTTTTGTGATTGGGTTACCTCACTAAGGATATTTTCAAGTTCTGACCATTTGCCTAGGAATTTCGTGAATTCATTGTTTTTAATTGCAGAGTAGTATTCCATTGTGTAAATGTCCCACATCTTCTGAATCCATTCCACCGTTGAGGGACATCTGGGTTCTTTCCAGCTTTTGGCTATTATAAATAAGGCTGCTATGAACATAGTGGAGCATGTGTCCTTATTGCATGCAGAGAAAGCCTCTGGGCATATGCCCAGGAGTGGTATAGCCGGATCCTCTGGGAGTGTCATGCCCAGTTTTCTGAGGAACCGCCAGACAGCTTTCCAGAGTGGTTGTACCAGCTTGCAATCCCACCAGCAGTGGAGGAGTGTTCCTCTTTCTCCACATCCTCGCCAACAACTGCGGTCTCCTGTGTTTTTGATCTTAGCCATTCTGACTGGTGTGAGATGGAATCTCAGGGTTGTTTTGATTTGCATTTCCCTAATGACTAAGGATGATGAACATCTCTTTAGGTGCTTCTCAGCCATTAGATATTCTTCAGGTGAGAACTCTTTGTTTAGTTCTGTACCCCATTTTTTAATAGGGTTACTTGCCTCTCTGGAGTTTAACTTCTTGAGTTCTTTGTATATATTGGATATTAGCCCTCTGTCGGATATAGGGTTGGTAAAGATCATTTCCCAGTTAGCCGGTTGCCGCTTTGTCTTTTTGACAGTGTCTTTTGCCTTGCAAAAATTTTGTAATTTAATGAGGTCCCATTTGTCAATTCTTGATCTTAGAGCATAAGCTATTGGAGTTCTATTCAGGAAATTCTCCCCTGTGCCCATATGTTCAAGGTTCTTCCCTAGTTTCCTTTCTATTAATTTCGGTGTGTCTGGTTTTATGTGGAGGTCCTTGATCCACTTGGAATTGAGCTTAGTGCATGGAGATAAGAATGGGTCAATTTGCATTCTTCTGCATGTTGACCTCCAGTTGAGCCAGCACCATTTGTTGAAAAGGCTATCTTTTTTCCACTGGATGGTTTTAGCTCCTTTGTCAAAGATCAAGTGATCATAGGAGTATAGATTCATTTCTGGGTCTTCAATTCTGTTCCATTGATCAACATGCCTGTCACTGTACCAATACCATGCGGTTTTTAACACTATTGCGCTGTAGTACAGCTTGAGGTCCGGGATACTGATTCCCCCAGAGGTTCTTTTACTCTTGAGAATAGTTTTAGCTATTCTGGGTTTTATGTTATTCCAGATGAATTTTTTAATTGCTCTTTCTAACTTTATGAATAATTGAGTTGGGATTTTGATAGGGATTGCATTGAATCTGTATATTGCTTTTGGCAAGATGGTAATTTTTACTATATTATTCCTGCCAATCCATGAGTGTGGCAGATTTTTCCATCTTCTGAACTCTTCTTCAATTTCTTTCTTCAGACACTTGAAGTTCTTGCCATACAGATCTTTCACTTGTTTGGTTAGAGTCACACCAAGATACTTTATATGGTTTGTGGCTATCATGAAGGGTATCATTTCTATTACTTCTTTCTCAGCCTGCTTATCCTTTGAGTATAGGAAGGCTACTGACTTGCTTGAGTTGATTTTATATCCGACCACATTGCTGATGTTGTTTACCAGCTGTAGGAGTTCTCTGGTGGAGTTCTTTGGGTCGCTTAAGTATACTATCATATTGTCTGCAAATAGTGAGAGTTTGACTTCTTCCTTTCCAATATGTATCCCTTTGACCTCCTTTTGTTGTCTAATTGCTCTAGCTAGAACTTCAAGTACTATATTGAAAAGATATGGAGAGAGAGGTCAGCCTTGTCTAGTCCCTGATTTTAGTGGGATTGCTTCAAGTTTCTCTCCATTCAGATTGATGTTTGCTACCGGTTAGCTGTAAATTGCTTTTACTATGTTTAGATATGGGCCTCGAATTCCTGATCTTTCCAAGACCTTTAGCATGAAAGAATGCTGAATTTTGTCAAATTATTTCTCAGCATCTAATGAGATGACCATGTGGTTTTTTTTCTTTGAGATTGTTTATATAGTGGTTTACATTGATGGATTTCCTTATATTGAACCACCCTGCATCCCTGGGATGAAGCCTACTTGATCATGGTGAATGATCGTTTTGATGTGCTCTTGGATTTTGTTGGCAAGAATTTTATTGAGTATTTTTGCATCGATATTCATAAGAGAGTTTGGCCTGAGATTCTCTTTCTTTGTCGGATCTTTGTGTGCTTTTTGTATTAGCATAATTGTGACTTCATAGAACGAGTTGGGTAGTCTTCCTTCTGTTTCTATTTTGTGGAACCGTTTGAAGAGTATTGGTGTTAGGTCTTCTTTGAAGGTCTGATAGAATTCTGCACTAAAACCATCTGGACCTGTGCTTTTTTTGGTTGGAAGACTTCCAATGACGATTTCTATTTCTTCAGGGGTTAAAGAATGGTTTAGATGGTCTATTTGATCCTGAATTAATTTTGGTATTTGGTATCTGTCAAGGAAATTGTCCATTTCCTCGATATTTTCTAGTTGTGTTGAATACAGGCTTTTGTAGTAGAATCTGATGATTTTTTTAATTTCCTCAGTTTCTGTTGTTATCTCTCCCTTTTCTTTTCTGATTTTATTAATTTGGATACTGTCTCTGTGCCCTCTAGTTAGTTTGGCTAAGTGCTTATCTATCTTGTTGATTTTCTCAAAGAACCATCTCCTTATTTTGTTGATTCTTTGTATGGTTTTATTTGTTTCTACTTGATTGATTTCAGCCCTGAATTTGATGATTTCCTGCCTTTTACTCCTCTTTGGTGTATTTGCTTCTTTTTGTTCCAGGGCTTTCAGGTGTGCCATTAAACTGCTAGTGTATACTGTCTCCTGTTTCTTTTTGGCGGCACTCAGGGCTATGAATTTTCTTCTTAGTACCACTTTCATTGTGTCCCATAAATTAGGGTATGTTGTGCCTTCATTTTCATTAAATTTCAAGAAGTCTTTGATTTCTTTCTTTATTTCCACCTTGACCAAGTTATCATTGAGTAGAGCATTGTTCAACCTCCATGTGTATGTGGGTTTTCTGTTGTTTTTGTTGCCATTGAAGACCACCCTTATTCCATAGTGATCTGATAGGAGGCATGGAATTATTCGATCTTCTTATATCTGTTGAGGTCTGATTTGTGACCAATTATATGGTTGATTTTGGAGAAGGTACCATGAGGTGCTGAGAAGGTCTATTCTTTAGCTCTAGGATGAAATGTTCTATATACATCTGTTAGTTCCATTTGGTCCAAGGCTTCAATTAGATTCACTGTGTCACTGTTTAGTTTCTGCTTTCCTGAACGATCCATTTCAGAGAGCGGGGCATTGAAGTCACCCACTATTATTGTGTGAGGTGCGATGTGTGATTTGAGCTTTAGTAAAATTTCTTTTATGAATGAGGGTGCCCTTGCATTTGGAGCATAGATATTCAAAATTGAGAGTTCTTCTTGGTGGATTTTTCCCTTGATCAGTATGTAGTGTCCTTCTGTGTCTTTTTTGATGACTTTAGGTTGGAAGTCAATTTTATCTGATATTAGGATGGCTACTCCGGCTCGTTTCTTGGGACCATTTGCTTGTAAAATTGTTTTCCAGCCTTTTACTCTGAGGTAGTGTTTGTCTTTGACACTGAGGTGTGTTTCCTGCTTTCAGCAAAATGCTGGGTCCTGTTTACATATCCAGTCTGTTAGTCTATGTCTTATTATTGGGGAATTGAGACCATTGATATTAAGAGAGATTAAGGAATATTGATTATTGCCACCTGCCATTCTTGACGCTATCTTTATGTTTGAGTGGTTATCTACTTTTGGGTTTGAAGCAAGAAGGTTACTATCTCATTTTTTCCAGGGTGTTGTTTCTCTCCTTGTATTGGCAGTTTCCACCTATTATCCTTTGCAGGGCTCGGTTTGTGGAAAGATATTGTGAAAATTTGGTTTTATCATGGAATATCTTGGTCTCTCCATATATGATGATTGAGAGTTTTG